>CM032475.1:6689040-7889040 GCA_019059595.1 Marasmia exigua | reverse complement strand
TCGTACAAAAACGAACCCAAAATTTGTGCGTGGTGTCGCTAGTTAGGGCTACCCGTCGCTTTAATAATAACCTCCAACCGATTACGGCTACGGCAGCCAACCTCAACGATCAGTCCTGTACGCAGGATATATCATAGTGCTCAAGTGTGTGCGCAAACACAAGTGCACTCTCTATTCCCTACCCTAATATTCCGATGGAACACCAGCATGACACGATCGGATAAAGAAGGGGCGCAGGACCAAAGGCTTAGCGTGCTTTCCGAAGCACGGGGTACATGACCGCCGACTTCCAGAGTCCGGGCTGACAATAAATTTCTGATCGAAAACTTAGGTACAATTTTTTGACCCGACCACTAACCACTGCGCCACTGAGATAGGCATATTATTAATATTATTATACTTAACTACATACGAGTATAAACCTATCTATTCACAAAACCACTTCAAAATCTGTTGCGTACTTTTAATGATTAAAGCATACAACGACCCGTTTGGAACAGTGGTAGTGAACGCTGCCTTTGGTTCAAGTACAAACATTTGTGTGCATGAACATGTCTGTTTGTAATGGTCTGGGTGTTTCCAATGTAATTATAGGTATGTATTTACAAAAGAAAAGTATTCATATGTATTTATTTGTAATCCCACTGTTGATTCTGATATCCGTAACACAGGTGCTTGAGCTACCTATTTCGGAGTCAGATCAATGTATGTGATGTTGTGAAATATTTATTTGTTTATTTTATTTATACAGCAAAGCAGACTTTATTTCATTCTACGTAGTGACAGTAATAAAGTGTGTTTATTTGATACACATTAATTTTTAACGCGGAAGAGCCACGCTTCGGCATGAATGGGCCGGCTCGACCGGAGTGATACCACGGCCTCACAGAAAACTGGCGTGAAGTAGCACTGTGCTGTTTCGCTGCGTGGATGAGGATGCCGGAGGCCCAACCCGGGGGAAAGGGGTGTTCAAAGGTTGGCAGCGCACTTGTAGCTCCACTGGTGTCCCGGGTGTCCATGAGCGGCGGCAACTGTCTCCCCCCCCGTGCCACGGAAAGCACGTTAAATACGTGCTTTCCGAGGTCCTGCGCCTAATCCCCCTTCGGTCGTGTCACACTGATGTCCCATCGAAATAAGATGGTACGGGAATAGACAGCGCACTTGCGACTCCACTGGTCGACACGAGTGGAGTCACAGAGTCACAAGTGCACTGTGCGCTGTGGGCACGGGTGTCCATGGGCGGCGGTAAACACTTACCATCACGTGATCCGTCTACTCGTCTGTCACCTAACACATATTTTTTTGTGACAAACCCTATTTAATTCAGACAGATTACAGCCCCGAAACATTTATGGCTTTATCATACACTGCCTTCGAAATTGCTCATTTATGGATTATGGACATGATAGAAAGTTTGCGGTTTGCTAATGTTAACGCCATTTATAATACCTACCTCTTTACTGCGAGATTTTGGCCTTTACATTTAGCTAGGTGATTTGGGCTAGAATTCCATCATATACCTACCACCTTGTATACCACATGTGATAAGGAGACAGCCAAGATGGTTTACATTGGGAAAAGAGTCACTTCATCTTTAATTTATTTAGGGGACTAAAAATATGTACTAACATAGTTTGTAAGGTAAATATTGTTACTAACACCTATGGACTCTGTGACTTGAATATATATATTTTATGTAATATTATTAATATATTTTGATTTTTAGCATTTGTAATTATTGTAAAATATAAATAAATATTTGTATTTTGGGTTATAGTTTCACAGGAATTGTAAGCTTCATCTTTTGACTAAAACATTCCTGAAAGTTTTATAAATACCTACACATCATTTATATAAGTATGAAAATATTTCTTAATATGGGAACTAACGTTATTCACAACCTGATCTTAAAAATTTAAAAACCTTATGATAGTAAGGTATGATTTCGTTAATAGTTTATTGATTTTCAGTACCTACATTAATTATTTGCATAAACATTTGTATGCATGAATATGTCTGTTTGTATTGGTCTGGGTGTTTCCTAGGTATAAGTCTGAATTTACAAAAAAAAAGTATTATATGTATATATTTGTAATCCCACTATTGATTCTGATATCCGTAACACAGGTGCTTGAGCTACCTATCTCGGAGTCAGATCAATGTATGTGATATTGTGTCCTTTGTTTGTTGTATTTGTAGACAATGCAATGCAACGGAAAAGTTTAAAATCATAAATTTATTGATGTACTTTTCTGATAAGTATCCATTTTAACATAATTTGATCTTATGACCCTTTAAATACTGTGTTTTACACCTCATCAATATTCCACGATCCAATAAAGATCATTACAAAAGCATATTATGGAAATCCATTCATAATGCCCTTTGGTAACTACAGAACGTCTTTATAATATTTCAGACTGCCTCGATGGCGCAGTGGGTACTGCGCCATCGAGGTACAAAATATATTGGACACTGTACAAAAAATATTGAAATATAGCAAATTATTACTTATAACCTTTTATCATTTTCGACCATTTATCATCAAGCTCTACTGCAAACAATAAAGTACCATCATCATATCAAGGAGACATTCAACTTGTGGACCGAGATCTGAGTTTTGGCAAGTCTGGTAATTTTAATGTAATAATTAATGACGTTGCGTCACCTTTAACTTGAGCATAGTTTCTTTAGTCAGCGTCTATGTCTCGACCCGGTATGTAAGCGTTGGGAGGACGCACTGGTTAATTAGCACTGCGGGACGAAAGCAACCCATCCCAGCTGGATACTCCTCGTGACCCCTTCCATGCTCGGTCTTGCTTAACGAGACCGCGTACCCAACGATGAAATCCGAAAGAGAAGTAGGATAATAGACGTTGATACACGACTGTGTGAGCTAAAGTGGAGATGGGCAGGACACCTGGCAAGGTGTAAAGATTATAGGTGGACTTTAAAACTTGCCGAATGGCTGTGAATGAATGTAGATAAAGTAGAGTATGAGACTGCACATAACTCGGTAAAAAATCTCGCCAAAGACCTCGCTCTTAATTATGTGACAGTCATATAAACTACTATTAATTTATCCCACGCTATTTTCTTTTTGCAAAAGCAGGTCCTTTTGTACATAGGTTGATTACAATTTGAAGAAGAATTAACGTCATTTCCCATGCGTCGTTATAACTATCGGTCAAAGTGTGCAGTAAATGCTTTCGGAGTAAAGTATTTTTAGATTTTTAAATGAAACAAAATGAAGTCTTTTTATTTTTAAATACCTTGCACATACTAAAAATTTGCGCACTGTCTTCAAGGTAACCCTGTATTATAATAGTTAGATTATAAGTATAAGATAGCTCATTTCAAATTTTCGTTCCGTACGTATTCATTATAGTAATTTACACACACGGTCACATTTCATCCTGGAATGGCATAAAAAGCCAATTTAACCCAAAAAAAGCGGTATAAAAGCCAAAGTCTAACTTACGAGGCCGCTTATATCAATTTTCCTCTCATGAATTTATTCATGGCGTATAGCGTCAGGTCATATAATTTATATGTACGGCCGGAGTGGAAACAATCGTATGTATTCACGAACGATTTGACCGGGAACCTATACAGGGTTAGTGAAATATTACCACTGAATTTGCTGCGGTAAACCCATGATCGATGCGTGGTACTTAGAATTTTAGATAGGAGATTTATGCTAATCTGGTCTTAAAAAAAAAATTGTGTCCGAAAATTTAGGGACCGTAATCGAAACAGATGGCTTCGACGTCTTCAATTTTAGCTAAGGTTATTTTATTGATTAAACGTTGGTCAAGCTAAAGTGTAAATCACCAGATTCCATACAGATCAAGAGCCAAGGTTCATTGTGCAAAATTCTAGCAGGAAAGTGGCCACGGATTGTCCCCACCACGTAAGGACCGCGGTCGAAGAAGGCCAGAGATGCGGTGGTATGAATAACAAAATTGAGAAAGCAGCGGAAAAGGATGTGAAATAGATCGAAGTCTCCCAAGATCGCGATAAATGCCATATGGCTTAAGTTGAGAAAAGGTTTTGAAAGATACCTCATTCATTTAAATCGGCTGGGTAGTTTATGCAGAATCGTGGAGTATATATAAAAGGTGAATGAATGAATGAATGAAAACTTTATTTGGCACAATACAAAATAAGTAAACATAATAAGAAACATAACCTAGACATAAATAATAACTAAAAGTAGGACAACATTATCCCTGTATGTACCAAACAGGCAGCCGCTCAGCAATAGTCGGTGCTGATCCTTGAGACCAACCTCGACGCTGGTTTTCAGCGACTACCATTACATTATTGCGCATCTGTTCCATATCCATGCAAAATTGAGATTGTGACAGAAAAAAGAGGATATGTACTTACATACATAAACTGCTAAAATCATAACGCTTCCTTTTTGGCTTTGCCGTATTTGGGTATTCATATTCATATTATTTATTGTTACATGTATGTAAAGCTTAGATCAAATCCAGGTCTTAAATTAAAATGCTTTCAGTATTGACATGGGCCCTGTTAGGGGATTACAATATTTGTGGCAAAATATAAAATAAAATAAATAAATAAAATAAAATATTTATTTATTACAACAACAACCACAGTATTAGATACATTATACATATAGACATTTAATAGTCATAGTTATCTACCAGTAATAGTTATCCAACCTATTAGAAAAGGCGATCCAAAGTGAATACTGTACTAATGCTAATACTTTCCCGTTCGAGCAAGCAATGTTAAAAGGAGATAGACCGAGTTTTGTTCTAGAACCATTCCTAGATCGCGTTTCATAATAGGGAGGTAGTAGTTATTAATATTTAAGTTTACAATCAATTTATTATTTTATATTAGGTATATAACTTATTATATTATACTATATTTACAACTTACCATATAAATATATACAAAATAAAATAAAATATCCATAACTATTATATACACACACACACACACACACACACACACACACACACACACACACACAAAACGCGAGCACACACACATACACGCACGCACACGCACACACGCGCGCACACACCCGTGCACTGTAATTACTGTTTTTGTATTGGTACTTATATATGTTTTAAGTGTTTAAATTGTTACTTGCCTCTGTATTTTTGTATTAATATTACTTATATTATTGATAGTTTACGTCACTATAAAAAATGACAACTGTGTCAATATTGAAGAGCGGAATCCCCTAACACAAGCAATTCTTTTGCTTAAAAGGAGATTCCCACCATTGTAAAGCGTCTCTGTAAGTTGTCGAAATAAAGATTTTTTCATTTTCATTTTCATTTTCACAATAACAATTTTGTAAGGGGTAAATCTAAGATTTGTCAGTAGAAGAGATCAACAATGCGGACCAGTTGCAAACTAAACAAATATTTATTCTAATTCTATCTGTTCGATTGCTGTGTAATTATGTTTACAATGCAATAAGGTTGCAATGATTCCCACTATAGGCTAAGCCTGTCCCGTGGGTAATCATTTTTAGGGTTCCGTAGCCAAAATGGCAAAAACGGAACCCTTATAGTTTCGTCATGTCCGTCTGTCCGTCTGTCCGTCTGTCCGTCTGTCACAGCCGATTTACTCGGAAACTATAAGTACTACAGTGATGAAATTTGATGGGAATATGTGTTGTATGAACCGCTACAAAAATATGACACTAAATAGTAAAAAAAAGAATTGGGGGTGGGGCCCCCCATACATGTAACTGAGGGATGAAATTTTTTTTTTCGATGTACATACCCGTGTGGGGTATCAATGGAAAGGTCTTTTAAAATGATATAAAGTTTTCTAAAAAAACATTTTTCTTAAAGTGAACGGTTTTTGAGATATCAGCTCTCAAAGTCGTAAAAAGTATGTCCCCCCCCCTCTATTTTTATAACTACGGGGTATAAAATTCTAAAAAAAATAGAGGTGATGCATGCTAATTAACTCTTTCAACGATTTTTGGTTTGATCAAAGTATCTCTTATAGTTTTTGAGATAGGTTGATTTAACTGTAATTTTGGTTAAGTTATTGTGCTTACACTGAAAACGATGGCTGAACCTTATAAGATAGATCAAAAAATATACTACAGTATTGTACACCTTTAAAAATCCGCGATGATATAAAATCTTTATAATGTATATTTGCTGCTACGGAACCCTTTGTGCGCGAGCCCGACTCGCACTTGGCCGGTTTTTATAATTATTTATCTAGTCACAGTTGCATGCTTCTGAGCGTTAATGTGCGTTTGAGAGTGCGGGTACGTGTGTATATAACATTCATTTATATGTCAAAATGTGTGAGTTTGTAAGTGTGTGTGAGTTTGTGTTTGTGTTAAGTAAGAACGTGTGAGTGGATGTGTGAACGATGCATGCTTGAGAGTGCATAGGTTACGGTTGTATACGTTTGTCATTCCTTGTTGCTTGCCCAGCCCTACGTCGTGAGACTTGGGATCGGAATCATGGATGTGAACCATGATTCCACTAGCGAGCTTAACCGGCCGACTTTAATATATTTTCAATGTCTCTGTAGGAGAGCCCCGCGATCCAGTTTTGGAGTTTTAGTTTTAATTCACGGGCTGAGCAGTCTCCAATAAAACACAGTGAGTTAACTTTATTGTAGATGTAAGGATGTAAGAAAGAACTATGTTTTCTTGCGAGACTTGACTTTATTGAGGGCAAGCAAGCTTGTAAATTCTTTCTTTAACATATTCTTGTGCTCCTTGGTTCCAAGGATTGAACGGTGCACGCTTGTTGTTGCGCGCTGTATAAACAGTCCACGAACGGTCAGAACCTCGCTTTCCCGGTAATAAGTCCCGGGTGGGATACCTAATGGGTTTTCTTAGCATCACTTTTAATACCGATCTTTGTGCCCTCTCCAAAATAATCATATGTGAGACAGCAGATCCTCCCCAGACCGCAATGCAGTATGTGATGATGGATTGACAGAGAGCTATGTACACATTTTTAAGCAGCTCAAAACTCGCTGCATCCCTTAGGTTTTTAAAAATGTAAATGAGTTTACGAACCCTGGCCGATGATGCAGCCAGGTGTTGTCTAAAAGAGAGCCGCTCATCAATTACTACACCTAGGTATTTGATTACGGGAGACCTGTTAATACTTCTACAGTTGCAAGATAACTGCGGATGATTGGAGGTCGTGCAAGAGTGTACCCGGAGGACTGGGATGGAAGGGGAGGAAGGCGATGTTTTGTAGAAGCACAAGAATTTAGTTTTGTCTAGATTGAGAGTGAGGAGATTTCGCTGGAGCCACTCAGCAATAGCTGACATCCCACGTTCAGCATTACCCACAACCCGATCCCAGGAGACGTCGTGAAATATTACCGCTGTGTCGTCAGCATAGCAGATAGTGTCGGCTTTTGGTAACTTTAAGTTCAACATATCATTTACATAGATTATGAACAGCGTGGGTCCCAGGATGCTGCCCTGAGGGACCCCGAAGTCAACAGGCATCAGCTTGCTTCTAGTGTCGTTAATCCTGACGCATTGGTTCCTACCTGTTAGGTAACTTTTGAACCATTCCAAAGCGGCTCCGCGGATACCACACTTCTCCAGTTTGCTGAGTAGAATAGGGACTGAGACGGTATCAAATGCCTTGGCCAGGTCTAGGAACACGCCGATACAGGCACGCTTCCTGTCGAGGTGCTCGGAGACCAGGCCAGTAAGCAGTGAGACCGCCCCCTCCGTGGATTTCCCCCGACGAAACCCAATTGCCTCTCTGATAGTAGCCCATTCTTCTCAGCAAAACTGACTAACCGCTTATTAACTAGCTTCTCCAAGATTTTAGAGAAGGAGCCCAGCAGAGATATTGGTCGGTAATTACTCGGGTCCGATCTGTTCCCGGATTTGTGTATGGGAATGACAGCAGCAGTTTTCCAGTTCGCTGGGAATCTTCCCTCAGACAGACTCAAATTGCAGAGGAAGGTTAAGGAGTTGCGATATATTTTTTAACTGTTTTTATCAATTTGTTTGTGATACCGTCGGCTCCCGGAGCGCTGTCATTCTTTAGCTGCGAGATCACGGACTCGACCTCCTCTTCGTCACTCGGAACAAGAAAGAGGGAATTTACCGGAGAAGGGCTGCATGACACTTTAGCCGCCAAAGATTCCTGAGTTTCACTCGTTGCTTCAAGAATCTTCTCCGCGAGGTTTCCTCCCACGTTTGAGAAGTACTCGTTGCAATAGTCTAACGAGCTAACTTGGGTCTCCTTGATTCTGGCAAGTTCCTCAGTATGTTCTCTCATCTTCTTGGTGTGCGTTATCGTCCGAATAGTAATCCAGAGCTTCTTTGATCCTTCTACTGGATTCTAGCTCCGCTGATTCGTAGGATTTTTTGAGATTTCGCAGGAGTTCGTTATGAAAGTTTCTGTATCGTTTGAAGATTAACTTTGCTGTTTCATCATTAGGATTTCCCTTAACTTTAGCATGGAGTCGGTCTCTGTGCCTGGAGCATCTGATGAGACCTGGGGTCATCCACGGTTTAAATGGAGAACTTCGAACGGCTGACGGGCCGGCGAGTGGAATTTCTTTCTACCAAGTCTGTCAGAATCTCCGAGAAAGCTGCGGCAGCCCTGTCCAGTGATGGTTCCTCGATGACTTGCCGCCAGTCGACTCCCGCTATTTCCGTTTCAATTGCCCCGAGATCAATTTTGGTAACCTGGCGGGTGGTTTTATTAAGAGTTGACTTTTTATTTATTACACCGGCTATGACCAAATCGTGATCAGTGATGTCAGTTTGCAGATTACAGACTCTGCTAAGTAATTAGACGAGACAAAGATGTGATCCAAGCACGAGTTTAATCTGGTTGGTTTTGTTACAGTGGGAACTAGGTCTAGCTCGGCCATAGAGCAGAGGTACGTGTGCACATTCAAGTTATTTGTTCCGTCCTGAAGAGTGTCAATGTTAATGTCACCGACCACAATGGTACTTGATGTGCTTTTGACAGACCTCACCGTGGTCGCAAGCGAGTCTAAAAAAGAAGAACTGTCTATGAAGGATGGTGAGCGGTATATCCCTAGGAGCACAAAACAGTTCTTTATTACGATTTGAATGCAATTTGCATCTCTGAGGTCTGGTTCAGACACCTGCGGTGTCGGAAGGTTTCTGTTTACGTAAACGACTACTCCGCCAGCCCTGTTGATGAAGCGGTGCGTCCTATAGGCCGAATAACCATTAATCTGGGGGATAATAGAATCCTCATGGATCCAACACTCCGTCAGCACCATCACGTCAAAGGGCATGTTTAATCGAGCAACAGTCAAAAGAAAATTATCGAAGTTTTTTTGAATTCGAATGTTTAAAGTTAGCACTCTAATGTTGAATTTATCTGTAATAAAGAATTTGCAGCTTTCGGGGCAGTCTACTACGTGGCAGGGGATTTCTGACGAATCGAGGTCTTGCAGGATATGCATATTAGCCATTTTCATATGAGTGCAAATAAAAATGCAATTTAGGGAAATCAAGACCCCGGCTCCCCGGCCACGTGAAGACGCTTATAGATTTATTTATATTTTTATTGTGTTCACTGTTTGTATGAGTAGTGTGTGTGTGTGATGTAATGCGGTTGTGTGGCAACAAAAAGTCTTGAAAAATTACAGAAACGACAAATTTAAGACAAATAGAGTTAAATAATAATACAGCTAGCACATTTAGGCTCAGATTTTCCAAAAGGGAGATGTTACACTTAGATATGGTCGGCGCTCTCCAGGATGCGCGATATGTCGGCATGACTTTTAACATGTATTGTTTCGGAGTCCGTTCCATTTCCCTCACGTTTCTTGACGAAAATGCTGCCGCCGTTTGTCCAGCAGTATTTAAAGCCGGCCTGCTTGAATTTGGCCCTGCATTCACGAAACAACAGTCTATTGACTTGGGTTAGACGTTCATTTAGGTAGATATTCTTCGGGGGTCCCTCGATGTTAATGTCTTTAGTAGTGATGCGACGAGTTTTAACCTTCTTTAGAAATTGGTTACGTACCACTCGCCGTGTGAAGCGCACAAGCAAAGGGCGCGGTAAGCTGTTCTCTTTGTTTTGAATTGCATTGCGTTTTGGCCCGATACGATGGACATTGTCAATATCGGAGTCTTGAAATGAGATCCCGGCTTGAGCAGCTACAGTAAATATTATTTGTTGAGCGTTCTCGCCGTCGGACTCCGATATCCCGTGAACTTCAATTTCATTACGCAGCATTTCCTGATTCTGCTGGTTTAATTTTTCTTCCAAGACTGCAATCTCACTTTTAAGTTCTGTGTTTTCCTTTGCACACATTTCTAGAGCTGTCAGACGTGTTTCATGGGTCCCCAATGTGTTAGATAATTCCACTAATTTGTTTTCGCACCCTTCTAGGGCCGAGACCGCCCGCACTATGTTAGATTTCATTGATGTTATATCGTCTCTTAATAATTTTATCTGATGAGTGAGATCAGCGAGGGAGGCGGCCTCTTTGGGTGGACTTGTTTTCTTTGGTTTTCTAATGGTAATATTATCAGAACGTACCGAAGTTGTTGTGTTGTCACCTCCTTTTTTCATCAAGCAGCGGCAGTCCGGGCAGATCCATATCGACTTTTGTTCGGTAGATGAGCTCGAAAAGTTTACACATAAGTGGTGAAACACTTTATTGCAGGAGATCTTAGTGCAGATAATATAGTTTTTATCTTTTATTGTGGAGTTACACCCGGCGCAAGCCGTTGTTTGTTTCGACGACATCCTTAAATTGATCCATCCATAAATTGTGTTATTTTATATTACATGAATAAAATAATAATAATAAGAAGATAGGCCGTGTGGTCCCCGGCAGAGTAGAATAGGCCACCCTCAATCTTACCGAGGTGTCGTAAAAGGCGACTAAGGTGATCATCAGCACCCAGAGAAGGAAAACTCTGCATTTATATCAAAACCCTCGCCAACACGTCTGCCAAGCGTGGTGAGTATGGCAATTACCCCTCATGTGATTGAGGGAGGCCCGTGCCCCAGCAGTGGGGACTTAAATGGGCTGATGATGAAGAAGATAGGACCAAAAAGGGGAGCTGGACTCTTTGAATAAATAAAATTTCAATAAATAACAGCAAGCCAAAACGTTACTTTCGACATCAGCCAGCGTAAAAATACTTTTAAAACTCTTCCAGGTCAGCTTATACTAAACAATAACCTTAATGAAGAACAAATAAATCTTGCAAGATGAATAACTTACGGGGCGCGTATTTTTCGTCGCTATACTTTACAATCCACCCTGTATAAGCCCGCGGCGCAGAGAGCGGCATTATGCATGTGAATGCGACTCTGGGGGGCAGTTACTTATGCCCCGTCTTTTTAACGCAAGGCAAGGGTTGCTGGCTTAGAACTTTGGAGTGTGCCTGGGATTTTAGTCGGGTATTATTGCCGGTTACTTTGAAAGTTCTAGAAGGAATTTAGTCATAAAATATGACCTTGTATGTCTTGAAATACAAGATGACTGGCAAATAACATCGCAATGGTGACTTACACAGAGTACATTTTAATTTGGTGACTTAAGACTGGGATTCTGGCGGTATGACTTAAACATTCCGCGTGGGCTGATGCAATTCAAAGGTTTTAAATTAGTTCATAGTGTTTTAGTGAACAAATTTGGTGTTTATTTGTGCATTGAAGTGCCGCGCAGTGATCTTAATAATAAGACTAATAATAACACTGCTATTGTGTGTCGAGCGAGTTTCACGTGACTACTTGCTTAGACCTAATAGAGTCTTAAAACCCGCGATTGTGTTTATAGTGGTATCGGCAGAATATGTAGGTCCAAAAAACGCAAAACACCGGCGTTTTATTGAGTGACTTTGACTGTTGACTACCCACTTATTCTCAATAAGTTACTTGACATTGGCACAATATCTTATTAAAAAAAGCCATATTATTTAAAAAAAAGACTTAAGACTGGTTTACACAGCGGACAGTAGCCAGTAGGCAGTTACCTACTGGGATTGATATGCAAGCTACTTTCTAGGTCGCTCGTGCGAGTTACCCAAACAGTGCGAGTTATTGTTGTATTCCTATTGCTATCTTACAATTGTAATGCCAGCTGTAAAATATAAGCCTAGATCACCTGGGCAGTAATAAGGAATCGATTCTCATTCATCAAAATCGGCTGGGTAGTTTAGGCAGAAGCTTGGAACATACAAACATATTTACATACATAGACTGCTAAAATTATAACCTTTCCTTTATGGCTTTGCTGTAATCGGGTAAAAAAATCGGTACAGGTGTTGACCTGTACAAGTGACGTTAATTTTCAGGGTGACACTAAAGACTGGACATAGAGTTCTATATTTCTAACAACAAAGCTAAACAACTTAAAGCTTAACATTTTGAAAACTGAAAACACTGCCTTTTGATCGTTGTTTTTTATGAATCAAATATACTATCTAACTGCAACAGATGGATTAGATTTCAAGTCCAGCTTAAAATTACTTTTAAAAAATTCGGATAGGATTTTTTATTATTCTTAACTTTTTTGAAAGCAATAAACGTAAAAGTATATTTCAAGTTACCACACATTTGATACAGTGCGAAAATTTCCAGGGCATATTTTTCCTGCGTATTTATTCAGTAACTTCGCGACGGGAGTGATATACGAGTACGGCTTGGAGAGTGGGTCGGGATCGCAGGTGTTGTGACATATTTTGAGAAATTAAAACGACTTTTATATGATGTCGTATGATCTATGTGGCAATGGGCAGGGCACACAGCGAGGAGAACAGACGGCCGTTGGGTCGAAAAGGTCCTCGACTGGAGGCCACGTACAGGAAGTCGCAGCTGTGGCGCTCCCCACAAGGTGGACCGACGATCTGGTGAAGATCGCGAACGGCCCTTGGCGCCCCCTAACACCTTACGCCCGGGTGCACCCTGCACTGTAGGTAAAGACGCCCCTGAGTCCACTTCACAATAACTTCCATAGGGACATCTTCTTCTTCTCAGTCGTACACTCCTGACGGAGTGGTCGTGATTATGGATTGTCTGTATGTTGGGTAGCGGCTTTAGCGAGACTTCTCCATCTTTCTCTGTTTGTAGCACTGCGTGCACATTCAGTCAAGGAACACTTTGTCACAGACTTGATATTGTCCTTCCACCTTGTAGATGACCTTCCACTCTTCCCTGTACCATTAAACGTTCCAAAGAGCTCTCGTTTCGGAGTATATGTCCAAACATGGTGAGTATTCGCACTTGCACAATCGACGAAAGTCTTTGTTTGATTCGAAGCTCCTTAAGGATTGAAACGTTGGTGTGGTGAGCAGTCCACTTCACTCTAAGCAGGTCATCCATAGGGACATACGCATACCGAAGTCCAGTTTCTCATCAAAATGTCCAAACACCAAAATATAATCCCCGTCGCCTCGATAATCCTCAGCTGACTGAGTGGAAACCAATCTGCAGGCTAATTATTAACAGTGAATTGAGGCGAAATGGGTCATTTGAACAGTGGTGCGCCGCGGGCGGGAACCAGCTTTAGGCCGCGCTGTGAACCCCGACACAGGGTGACCAACAAATCTATATACTTGCACCGTGCCTTTTTATTCGACAAAAAGTCCAGCTTGGTAAATCCAACTTCCAAAAAGAGGTCCATCCACGGCTGGGCAGCGTTCGGGAAGCTACGCAGCATATTCTCGGCCCATCTACCGTAGTGTCTTAAGACAATTCTTTAATGCGTGTGTGTTGCTAGTTATGACATACGGAACCGAAACGTGACCTCTTACATTGCCGATTAAGGATGTTCAGAGTCACCCAGAGAGCAATGGAGATGGCTGACAGCCTTACTTCTTTACAAATTGAGACCATATCACTTTTTTTATAGTGATAGGTGGCAGACGAGCAAAAGGATCGCCTGATGGTGAGCGATTGCCGCCCTTAGACACCCGCGACACCAGTGGAGTCACAAGTGCGCTGAAAACTTTTAAAACCCCCTTTCCCCTGGATTGGGCCTCCGGTATCCCCACTTACGCAGCGAAACACAGCGCAGTGCTGCTTCACGCCGATTTTCTGTGAGGCCGTGGTCGGTCGAGCCGGCCCTTTCATGCCGAAGCGAGGCTCTTCCACGGACAAAAAAGTTTCAAGGATAGTATTATTATTATTTTTCTTAATAGTTACAAGCGGCTTCACAGAAAACCAGCGTGAAGCAACGTCTGTGCTATGTTTTGCTGCATGATTGATGGTACCGCAGGCCTAATCAGGGGTAAAGGGGGTAGTCACACTGCTAGTGCGGAACTTTCTAGTGACTTTTCCACTTAAATTATAATGAGTTGGTTTTTTTTTCAATAAAATTAACGAAATCTTACCTTATTTTTCGACGTTTACAATTTCAGTACCAGGATAACATACCTTTGCTTGCTACAAAGCTGTGACGCCTTAGTACAAATCTATAGCTATCTATTGTTGAGACAAACATAATACAAAAAGTATTTTTCGTCTTAGTAAAAAGATACGAGTACAAAAGTATCTCCATTAGGGCTATGTTTTCCTGGTACTTTTTAATTTTAAACATTGAAAAAAGAGGAAGAATAAGTTATTTCATAAAATCCAACTCAGGAATCAGGCAGGCTATCTAGCCTGCCTGAATCCTTTGAATCATCTGATTCAAAAGGTTTATATTTCGCGACACTAAATGCATTTCTGCAAAGCGCGAAGCGGTGTGACGACGAGTAATAGAAATGACTGATAGTCACACCAGTGTGTGACAAACTTGGTGTAGTTTAAAGGTTGGCAACGCACTTGTGGCTCCACTGGTGTTGTCCATTGGCGGCGGCAATCGCTTATCATTAGGTGATCCATCTGCTCTGCCACCTATCACATAAAAAATCAACTCACACGTATAACATCCAATATCCATTAGCTGTATTATTTCAGAAATTCCTTAAATATCCAGTAGGTGGTCAGCCTAGCCAATCCTTTGACACGGACTGAGCAAACAGTTGTAATTTGAATCCGCGGGTCAATTGATCGAGCGTGCACTCGTAAATATTTGAAAACAGATATTGAAACCCCAGTAATTATAAGATATTTTGGGAAGAAAATATTTACAATCGGTGACCGCTTTGTGGTACCAATTTACCTATTGGTAATGAGGGTAGAGCGTATGAAAAATCCACTGGATAGAATTTTATCTTATAGACATAGAGTCTACGAGATCAGTTGATATTCAACCTGAAATTTAACAAGTTTTAAATAAGTAGCCTATGTTATACATTTAGCGGTTTTTAGTGTGCAAACGTTTTTTGTGCAGTGAAATATCACAAAGTGATATTATGTAATAGTTCAATTTTTCCGGTCACATAAATTAATTAATATTAGTAGATTTTCGTTCAATTATTCATGTCATAAATTATTACACTTCCTAGATTATTTATTATTGTCAGATTGGTGGATTAATTTAGAATAGAAATTATTGTTAGCCTTTAGTTAAAACAATGCAATTACTAGTAACAAAAATTATAAATTCTCACTAGACTTATTGGTGGATCTGTGTTAAATAAATTATTATAGACTTCCGGTAGATTAATTTTGTAAAATTAATTTAAACTTCCTGTTAATTGATTATTTTAAAATTAGTGGATATCTGGGTAAAAGTAAATTTATTGAATTTAGCTTCCGGTTATCGATTAAATTATAATAATATTAATTCTCACAACATCTCATACGTTGACCTGATTCCGTACTAAGTAGCTTAAGCACTTGTGTTACAGATATCAGACAACAGAGGAACACAAATATATACTTAAATACATATATTACACCCAGACACCGAACAAACACAAGTGTTCATCGCACGAATGTTTGTCCAGGGTGGGGATCGAACCCACAACCTTTGGCGTAAGAGGCAGGGTCACTACCAATTGCGCCATCCGGTCAGTCAAATTAAATTGTTACTTGACTTCCTGCGGGCTGAGTATATAAACAGCAGCGAAGCGAAAATAAGGCAGTCTGATTCGGATTTTAATAAAGTAAAGAAAGTTTTTCTAAACGAACTAAAGAAGTACTATTCGTTATAATTGCTGTTAGGATTCCTACCTGTTTATCATTTAAACCTTATTATGTAAGACCTAAAGATGCTTATATAAAATAAATAGGAAATATAAAAAAGTACATAATATATTTAATTATTAATATAAATATTTTAATGTGCTTATGACTGATTAATTCGAGCAAATAATTGATTTTATTCGATGCAGTGGTTTTGATTGTGTGATCCTAACCCCTTATTTCTAACAATTAATAATAGGCAATATATTAAACCAACACAAAATTACCTATTTGCACACTAAAAACACTAATTGCCCATCAAACTATGATTTTGGTGTGCAAAAACCATAGGTTAGCAATTTATTAAGTTTGAGGGAATTTTAAATACAACCCTTAGTAATATATGAATAATTAAATTGTGTTATTGTACCGTTTTTCACACCGCTTTGTGATTGTGTGATCACTCTTACGTGGTCAACTTGCTGGCAAAACAAAAAAAAATGTCAGTAGCTTCTTTAAGCCCTACGAAATTGAGTTGGTACGGTCAGCATCAAATTTAGCTTAACACATTAGTACCATGTCGAAGTAACATTTTGCACGTGTCCCTTAGAAACTGACTATAACCCCGACCCGACCAGTTTGGAACAGTGGTAGTGAACGCTGTCTTTGGTCCAAGAGTTGCGGGTTCGATCCCCGCACAGTACAAACATTTGTGTGCACGAACATATATGTTTGTATTGGTCTGGGTGTTTTCTATGTATTATAAGTATGCATTTACAAAAGAAAAGTATTATATGTTGATTCTGATATCCGTAACACAGGTGCTTGAAGCTACCTATCTCGGAGTTAGATCAATGTATGTGATGTATTGAAATATTTATTTATTTATAATAGGCAAAATAGTTACTTTGACATGTGTAAAGTGTTCAGCTACTTTTGATGCTGACCGTACCTATGAAGCGACAAATCCTCGATGTTTTTGATCTTTATATAACCGATAATCTCAGAAAAGTTTGAAAATATGAATTGAAGTGATATCTATTGCAAATCTAAGCCAGTGGTTTAATAAAATCACCCGTTCTCTATTTAGAGCAGCTGTGTTAAGGGTTCAGTTCGCCATTATGGTCCCCAACCATCGTTTGAAGATGGCACTCAATGAAGGAAAATATTTAGATAATTAGTCAGGTACTCTTCATATAATCATCATTATCCTTACGTTTTGTCCCAGTTGCGTCCTAAGCTGTAGCTTCGGAGCCCGAGGTCCGCTTTCCTAGTTCGATTATACTCCTTTCGCTTTATTATGATATCGGTGACAGCAGGACAGAGTTATACGTGAGTCACACGTTAGAAAGAGACTAACGTGAAAAATTGTATAGATTTGACATCTGTCACCCATATCATGTTAAAGCGAAAGGAGTAGGTATAGATGATATTTACTTGGTACACTTCATAACTCCATAAAAAAATCAAGGCGGCGCTGATGTTAAAATCTTTATTTACCAACAAAGCTTGTCTCAACCGCATACAAATAGCCAGCAATAAATTCATACCTCAACGCCGATTCAATAAGTAAATTACAATGCGCCGATAACTCGCAAACAAACCGTATGGCTCCAACCCTCGCGCGAACATCTCAATCGCGAGCCATTCATTCACTCACTCACTCACTCGGCGCTGCTTATCCGCGGTCGATCGAGCGATCTGCTGTCGTCCTATACAATTACCAGCCGTTTAAAGTTATTGGTAAAGATGGGGGTGCTACAGTGGAGACAGATTAACATTGCAATACGAAATCATTTGCACTAAATTCGCATCTGTTTGTGATTTTAGCATGAAATTTTAGTTTGGATAGCAAGTAGTTTTACTAGCTATCAGGTTCCAAATTTAAATACTTATAGGGCAGACGATAGCCACGATGGCGATGTTACTGAAAGAGGTAGGAAAACGATAGACAAACCTTTTGTATTACTCTATGGGAATAAAAACTACTGAACTAAAAACTACTGAACTACTAAAGATGTAAAGAAATCGCCTTTATGTACGAAGGGAAACATGTAGATCTAAGTTAAATATTTTTCCAACTTCTGTACCGAATTTATTCATGTTTTTTACAAATAAAATTCGTTATCTTTATCTTTAAATTTGCTTGTACTAGTGAGATTACTTGAATTTTGTATGTTAATGAGTAACATACAGGCAGAGTCTCAATTATTAGCCTGCCTAGGATCCTCTTGATATGATACTCGACATGTTCAGTCAGTAATGCACCTTTAGTGTTGACTAGTGGCCTGCCCTCATTTTCTGTCGGGACATTAGTTCCACTTCATACCAATAGATGACGCTAGGTGTCGCTTACATCACGCAAGCGTTTCGTGTTTTTGGATTACGTATAAGCATGTCAGTGTCAGTTTAATGTACCTCTTTATTAATAGTATAGATATATTTTCTACACTTGATACACAAAGGTAGCTTACACTGATCGCTATTTCTTTCGTTTTTGTGGAAGCCGTGTGGAATTACATTAACGTGTACTTATTTGAGTATTAAATTGTCGAGTATTATATCGAGTGGACCCCAGCCAGGCTGATAATTGCGGCTCTATCTGTATGTTACTCTTTAACATTCAAAATCCAGGTTACCTCACTAATAAAAGTGCGTATCCATTTTTAAATAAAATATAATAAGCATGCTTCCACTGTAGAACAATAGTTAGTGCGCGCCGACGCCCACTCAGCATGAAGGCGCTGAGAGCTGCAGCGGCATTGTGCTGCGCCTGAGTCACACCGTGTGAACCCAACCTTAGCAAATGTATTCATTGATACCTACACTACCGCGAACCCTGGCCAAGCCAGATTCTGATTTTGAAATCTATACTCTTAAAAACACTGGCCGAAAGTGATCCCATGCCATCGCGAACCCTGGCCAAGCCAGATTCTTATTTTGAAAACTATAGGCTTAAAGACACTGGCCGAAAGTGATCCCATGCCATCGCGTCCGTTGTGATTGCGTGGGTTCTCTTTTAATTTTACCATCAAGTGCCATCAGGCTAAGGCGAACCTATTTTCTGTGCGACTACAAAAAACTAGTTTACAGACGAGCAAATCACTTGCTCCCATTACTTTCTCTTATTAGGTTATTGTTATTTATTTATACTTTTGGGAAGCAATAAAGAGTTTTTCATTTTCAATAAGTAACGTTTAGTCAGTAATCTCATCTCTAACGAACGAAAATTAGTTCAAAATATTATCATAGGCGTTAGCACCGTAGGTTTTTATGTGTATTACAGAGTTTAATATTTTTAAAATGAGATAAACACTTTCCCAACATACTATATTCAAATTGTAAAATGTTTAGAAACTTGACAACCAAAAAATAACGAGCAGTAACATCATAATTTAAAATTTTATTGAAAATAAAATACCTATTGAAAAAGAAAAGCATGCTTAAGCATACTTCTCAGAAACACGCTATCTATTGCAAACTTTGTGTAACTCTCCAAAATTTTAATAGATGGATATTTTATGGTTTTACCAAAAAATACTTAATCAATAATTTGAATAATATATTGATTATATGATTGAAAATTTTTGAGACGTTAATATGGATAAACAAAAAAAAAACTAGTTTTTTTTTAACATATCTGTTTGTATTGGTCTGGGTGTTATCTATGTATTATACGTATGTATTTACAAAAGAAAAGTATTATATGTATATATTTGTAATCCCACTGATGATTCTGATATCCGTAATACAGGTGCTTGAGCTACCTATCTCGGAGTCAGATCAATGTATGTGATGTTTTGAAATATTTATTATTTCATTTTATTTATAATATCTGCGGTTTAGTTGACATATTAAAGGTCTGTCATGATTTTGATTTGATCAAGGTAGGCACAAATGGAATCAACCCTTCTTTTCTTCTTTCAAATGTAATAAATCGCACAGTACCTACAAAATTTGTGTACATGAACATATCTGTTTGTATTAGTCTGGGTGTTTCCTATGTATTATAATTATGTACTTACAAGAGAAAAGTATTAAATGTTTGTTTTTTTTATAGAAAGGCCAATCAGGATGACCTCACTCCGCCTGATGGTAAGCGGCCGTGAAATCCAAATATGAGGTTGACAGGCACAAAAGAACTAACAAAGTACCCATTGAGTCTGCCATCCTCACCCTGATGGCCTGCTGAGATGCCGCTTCACGCCCCGCCTAAAAGACCCCGGATTGTATGAAGGAGGAAACTGTTTGTTTATATTAATATATACTTATAATACAGGTGCTTGGACTACCTATCTCGGAGTCAGATCAATGTATGTGATGTTGTGAAATATTTATTATTATTTATACAACTACGAAATCTACAATCTGTATAAATATAAAAGGTTATTAAGAAAACAACACGATACAGGGTGGATCGATTCAGTAACATCCTCAACATCGCCGGCTAATTGGCTAAGAAAAATTAATTCTGCGAAGGGGTTCCTCTCCAACGACCCCCGGAGGACCATTATCACGGGTCCCAAGGAAAGAGTGAGCTAGTGTTGCCAGGAGGTTGAGTTTGTAAACATTCGGGTAATTTTTGCTCCCTTAAGAATAACTAGATGTAAGTAAATAACATATACCCCCTTATTACAAATCGCGGACTAAAGATAGTGCCGAGACAAAATTCATGCCAGCCTCTTTTAGCACTGTGTGGTGGAACGGGATAACATGAGCTTTAGTACGGTTATAACTTTAGATTTTGAGTTGTAATAAAGGGGTTTGTAACAAAGGGTTTTATTTTTAAACTTTCAATAAGCCTTTGTTAGCTAAAACGGTGTTATCGAGTAGTTTTGACGTTTGAAACAAAAAAATATATACAAAATTATAGAAATAAGAATGAAAACTGCTCTGTTACACCGTTTTAGTTAGCAAAGGTTTAACAAACATTGCTGAATAAGACGCTTCTTGATCACGAACAAGTTAGAGACATTAACAACAAGAGGCAGAAAACAGACATATTAAATTATCAGACATTAGACTTCCGGTACTCTTACTCACTAGGCGAAAAAAAGGGCAAAGCGCTGCTTTACGCCAATTTTCTGTGGCACCGTGGTTGACAACGCATACCGTAGCGATCTCTGATCTATCAAAATTAGGTTATCAATATACCTATATTAGGTGCAATAAAGTATACCTAATAATAATATCCTCCTACCGATTACGGCTATGACGACCAATCTCAACGATCAGCCACGTACGCAGGATATATTATAGTGCTCAAGTGTGTGCGCAAACACAAGTGCACTCTAGAGAGCGCGGAGAGGAAATAGATTCCCTTACCCTCGTATTCCGATGGGACACCAGCGTGACACGACCGGAGAGGGATTGGGCGTAGGACCACAGGCTTAACGTGCTTTCCGAGGCACGGGGATATAATACCGCCAATTTTCATACTCCGGACGGACACTAAGAATTTCTTACCAAAAACTTAAGTACAAATTTTTGGCCCGACCCGGGGTCCGAACCCGGGACCCACTAACCACTGCGCCAGCGAGGCAGTATACCTAGGTACTCTATCAGCTGTTAGCAGCGTTACAGAGGTTTTTAGTGACAATGGCAGCGTATTTATCTCAGACCGCTTTCGGCACTTTTTTATTAATCACTTTTCGTAATACCTGGCTGGTAACACCGAATTGAGCCGTTAGAGCACTCAAATAATAGGACCGACGCACAAAAATATGCAAATTACCTTTTGCCCCGTGAAAATTAACTTTTTCATTATGAATTATGTCCTTTATGTTGTCTTCGAGAAGTCTTTTGGGAGTTTTTCGAGATTTTACAACGCCGTTTTTGAGTGGGGGCAAAAGTGCCCCGCGATAAAGAAAGGGTTAAGTGTTACTGTCGGCGAAACATGGGGATTTTGTAAATGAGATTGCAGTTGAGGGTTTTAGTTTGATTAAATCAACTTTTTCATAGATATTAGATAGATAGATACTTTTTATTGCACAACAGGTACAAAACTCGATGCCTAAGAGCGATCTATTTAATTTTGACGGACTTATACACATAGATGTATGGGTGTCCGTACCCACTTCTACCATAATACAAAACTTTAACACTACACTTCATCTTAAAGTGCCTCTCCGACTAACGAAAGTTAGCCGACAATCTAAGCATATCCCTCTCGGTCTCTAGCGAGGCGAAAGAGCTCGACAGGAAATCCACACTAGCAATTCAATTCTAGAAGGTATGAAATTTTGTTATGTAGCAAATAAGATTATTTCTGATATTTTATTTAATCGTCTCCCTGACTGATTCCTGAAGGTGGCCGTTCTACAAAGCGGTTGAGTATTAGTCGTTTTCTCTAAATGTTGCTAGTACTGGCTAGCTGACTGATGCCTCAATCTCAGTATACTTTATATAAGTTACTCTATGCCGTCCACTCCCAGATGTTACGCAGTCATATTTTTTTCCTCCGACCCACACGCCTCTTACCAACTACTTTCCCCATCATAATAAGTTGCAACAACTCGTATCTATCGTGTGTCAACACATGTCCTATGTAGGAGACTTTCCTTTGTTTGACGGTCGATAAGAGTGCGCATTTCTGGTGCACACATCGAAGAACTTCAAAATTCGCTTTTTGTGTCCAGCTAATGGCAAGCATCCGTAGAAAAGCCCACATTTCATAACACTACACAAAATAACATACAGTAAATTCTATGCCTTTCACATTGCAAAGAGGCAAGTACACATTTACCCAAGAACAGGAGTGTCTTCACTCATCCCCCGCCGCTGAAAGGCCTTTTTGACCCCCCACTCTAATTGAGAGACCGTCTGCAACGACCCACTCAGACGGTATTCAAGACCCGACATGTATACATTTTAATAAATGTATCGCTGGTGAATGGACGCTTTTATAAAAAGGAGCAGGCTTATATAATGTAAAAATATACAAATTAAGTGTAGGTGGGTGAATGGGCCCCGTGAATGCGGACGCTGCTTTAGGGTTAAGTACGATATTGTATTGAAACTGTGTTGCTAAATAAATAAGGCTGGGAGGGTTGGGTTTTTGTGGAGTTGCGTTTTGATGTTTATAAATTGTACGTGTCGTTTTATAAAGATACTCCTCGCAGATTTACCTGCGTGAACTAATAGATTTTTTTTCCGGGGATAACACGCGCTAGCCGGATAACGGCGAAGGAGGTATCTATCGAATTCAAACTTTCGAAAATCCGGCCAGTGGATGGTGCATTTGGTAGTGACCCTGCCTCATACGTCAAAGTTTGTGGGTTCGATCCCCACCTTGGACAAATATGTGTGGTATAAAGTGTGGATAACTTATTCAAGTATATACTTGAAATTCCTCTGTTATCTGATATCCGTAACTCAAGTTTTTAAGCTACATGATAAGGAATCAGGTAAATGTGTCAGATGTGGTACGATTTTTTTTATTCATGTGCAAATTTCTAATTCTTTGATTCTAGCCAATCCGCCTATCATTGACCACTGATTAACGGTCTCCCCGAATCCACCCATTATCCCAGTCGTAAGCCATCAGCATCTAACACACAACTTAAATCTTTCTCAAATCTTCACTATATCATGGGTACTATGTATACCACTTTTTCAGATGTAAACCACTGCACTCTTAGTACCTATCTGTCGCCAACTCCACTCTTTTACTTACGAATAGTAGCAAATACTACCCTCATTCTCCCCAAAAACAGCCCTGATCAGTCAGTCAGTCAGTGAGTCGTCATTTAGCTTTATATATATATATTCTTTTGCTAGAGGCGATAAACGCGCTAGCAATCTGATGGATTATGTAGAGACATGACCAGCCCACCATCACATTAGTGTGACAATCCTGCCCGCAATGTCAATGACTAGTTCTCTTAATAATAACTTCGTTTCCGGACAATAACAGCATTAATTTCATGGTAAGATCTTCACCCCTATGCATAGGGTGTGTTTAGGGTGTTTGGCCCAATTTAAACGCGAGTTAATAACAGCAATGCCATTAATGCCATAACGCCGGTCGTTCTGATGTTACGCTTCCACGCCAAATGCTATAGGTTCAGCTTAGAGAGTGGAGCCGCTGTGAATTGGCACAATATCAATATTTCTAGAGTGGCTCGACAGTATGTAGACATGGCGTCGCGTGAAGTTAGCCTAGTTGGACCGTCCTTGTGTCTGAGACATAAGGGCTATTTTTACACTGCGAGGGGGTAACTCGATCTGTCGCTGTCTGTACTGAGTCAACGCTTAGATAAAGATCGAGGTACTGTCTCTCTGTACACACTAGATGTGAGGATTGTCAGAACGATGGTAGCTCAGCGGGTAAGTACGTGCGCCTTCTTAACGTGAGGTCGTAGGTTCGAATCCGTTCGAAAACATCGTGAGAAAACCTGCACATTTCGAGCTAAAACCACGAAAAGATTGATATCACTCATATATCGAACCAACACAAGACATTTGCTGATACTTTTTCTGTCCCCTGACGCCGCGCCAGTGCCATGACTAGTTTACACATTGCATCGAATAAGTAGATAACCAAAACAACTTTATGATGACAAAATCTTCCCAATACGCCAATCTACGCTCAGCCCAGTACACGCGAAGTACTCGCAATATTATCCGCGGCAAATGGCGATTGGAGAGACAATGGCAGGTAATGACTGGAGGAGAATGCTCAGCCATAAGCCCATCACGGAAAAGCATCATGCGTTTTATATATAAGCCTTTATTATAATACTTATTGTGATATAATAATTACTGATGGTTTGTGGGTACGTTTTAATGGTATGCAGCAAACATTTTGTGCGATTTTTTTTTGCGAAGTTTTTGTAAATTCCGTTTTTAACGTGAGTACGTAGGTTTGAATCCGTTCGAAAACATAGTGAGAAAACCTGCACATTTCGAGCTAAAAACACGAAAAGATTGATACCACTCATATATCGAACCAACACAAGACATTTGCTGATACTTTTTCTGTCCCCTGACGCCGCCAGTGCCACGAGAGCACCTTTACACATTGCATCGAATAAGTAACCATGACAACTTTATGATGAAAAACTCTTTAAAATCTTCCCAATACGCCAATCTACGCTCAGCCCAGTACACGCGAAGTACTCGCAATATTATCCGCGGCAAATGGCGAATGGAGAGACAATGGCAGGTAATGACTGGAGGAGAATGCTCAGCCTTAAGCCCATCACGGAAAGGCATCATGCGTTTTATATATAAGCCTTTATTATAATACTTATTGTGATATAATAATTACCGATGGTTTGTAAGTACGTTTTAATGGTATGCAGCAAACATTTTGTGCGATTTTTTTGCGAAGTTTTTGTAAATGCCGTTTTCCATGCATTGTGTTAACATGAGTGAATTTTTTATAGCTACTACTACAAATTGCTTAAGCACCTTGTTTTTTTTTTTTAAATTTGGCCCTATGTTCCTTGGGGAAAAATGTTTGTTTTCATTAGTTTGGAGCATAACGCCCCCGATAAGTTTCAGGGTATTAAAAAAGTAACGATATGTGTGTTACGTCGATTGATCCTGATTCCTGTAACATAGGTAGCGATTTTCGTTAAAGTGGCTAAGCGCCAAATACCAACCGACAGCACCTATACCAAGGTCATTTAACTTTGTATTTTTCCCTTAGAATGGGAAAAATAGTTCAGCGATTTTCGTTAGATAGAGCTTGTAAAAAGCAGAAGTAGCTTTAAAAAGCAATTAGGCAGATGGTTTGGCGTTGTTTCGGTAGATGTCACTATGCATTTTTACATCGCGCTAGTAAAGCGTGTTTCCGAAACAATGACCTCAAGCCGTATTCCCAGATTATCAATTATAAGAAAAAAGGACCGGTGTATAAACCGGTGATACAAAAGGCATAATAAGGACTTTTGTTATATAGCAAATAAAATGATTTCTGATATTTTATTCATGCTCACCACAAAAAAAGCAGCGGTTACTACTGCTTAACAGACGTTTACGCTAACCGAACCGACGAAGGAAGTTTAACGTATCTTAACTGAGGATTTGTTGTTTTAATTTGAAAATGGAAGAATAAGAAATCATTTATTTACCACAACACATGTTTACATACAAAATGAAATAAGGACAAACATTATAAGGTTGCGGCCAACAAGGTACAGCCTCGGCATGTGCTACAACAACCGCTAGGCAGCCGCTGCAGCGCTGATTTTCAGGCTGTACCTTCGAGCGACGCCTCATAATAAAACATGCAAACAACAACAAAAAAAACTGACAATGAATCTTTTAGAAAACTAAACAAAACAAATAAAAACCTATACGTGTATATAATAAACGAAACTCATACAGAGCCGATAAAAAAAAATAAGAAAAAAGTACAAAATTAAAATGAAGCGGTATTACATAATTAAAAAAATAATATACAAAAAGAAACTAAAAATTGAAAACAGATGCCCCCACAAACACAACAAAATAAAAAAATACGACAGAGTACTGAAAGGTGGCCGTGCTACATAGCCGTTGAGTATTGGTCGTTTTCCTCTAGATGGCGCTAGCACTGGCTTGCCGACAGATACCTCTTATGCAATTTATTCTTAAGTTATTAACTGGATATTGTAAATACCTACAATATTGATGAGACTATCGACAGCGCATGTCGAATCAAGCACTTACAAATTTCGTCGGCTTAGTAACGCACTCAGTGGTCTAATTGGTAGAACATCTACCCGGACTGTGGAAGGTGTGGGTTCGAGTCCCGCCTGAACACGAGATGAAATTTTCAGTGTGTCACAGATTTAATATGAAGTGTGTTGAATATTGGTCGTTTTCCACTAGATGGCGCTAACACTGGCTAGCAGACTGATGCCTCTATCTCAGTATTTAATTTACTCTAAGACCTGTACTCAGGGTCTGGCACATAACATCCTCATAAACTCCTCGCAAGCATTTAAGAGATGAATTAAAACAATCTGTTGACCTAAATACAGCGGACGTGCGAGTCGATAAGTCTGCGAGCTCCTTTTGCGGGACGCTCGCGAACAAAGGCTTGGCTAACGAAATAAAAGAAAGGATGTACCGTTTAAACTTCACAATGATTGTTAGCTAGTTCATTTCGTTTCTGTTTGTGGAAATCTGGAATTTTGTCTTCTTGTTTACTTTTGTGCGGGCTATGACTGCGAGTGGACCATAGGGAGAGCCGTAGGAGATCCACGCTTCAGCATGAATGGACCGGCTCGGATCGGCCGGAATGATACCACGGCCTAACATAAAACCGGCGTGAAGCAGCACTGTGCTGTGTTTCGCGGGGTGTGTGAGGGTACCGGAGGCAGCGGACTTATGATATTACTGGTGCCGCAGGTGTCCATAGGCGGCGGCAATCGCTTACCATCATGATGCGTCTGCTCGTCTGCCATCTATCACATAAAAAAGGGAGCCATCTTTGACCACACGACCATTATAAGACACGATAAGAAGAAGATTGACCACGTCCATATTTCAAGTGAAACTGTATTTTTGCCTGCAGCTACAATTGATCAGAGTTCAAGAGTGACATTGTAGGGAGATATTTATGTTTCGTGTTTATGGCCGTGTGGTCCCCGGCAGAGTAGAATAGGCCACCCTCACTCTTACCGAGGTGTCGCAAAAGGCGACTAAGGTAAAGCTGCTGGCATGATCATCAGCACCCAGAGAAGGAAAACTCTGCATTTATATCAAAACCCTCGCCAACCCGTCTGCCAAGCGTGGTGAGTATGGCAATTACCCCTCATGTGATTGAGGGAGGCCCGTGCCCCAGCAATGGGGACTTAAATGGGCTGATGTAGATGATTTATGTTTCCCTCTCCTATGAAATAGTAATGTAGGATTGGTGATCACAAACTCGAGTTATGTTTGAAAAAAAATCGAAACATACTTTTTTCCCGGTCCGGTAATCGAACTAGGACCCGATCATGGGCCTGTGGACTAGAAAAAATATTATTTCTGACCACCATGGATTGTATTTCTGGTAAGAAATTGTACCCCGGACTCTACTCTATTCCGGGAAGTTGTACTATAGCGACAGCTTTGGCCGCCACTGGGAATGATGCGCTAAAGATAATGACGATACATTTTCTGAGTGAGTCCAATTTCCCAATAAATTTTTAGACTCACAACAATTTTTGACATTAAGTACAGTCAGCTCCGAAAGTAACTACGCCTTTTTCGTTGCTTTCGGAACTTTTGAAACTCAGGCAAGAAAGCTGGAACGATCATTTTTTTCTTATTTTAACAAAGTTGTCCACAAAAAAAAAATACTTATAACACTGCCGATTAAATGAGAAGCAAAAATATGTCATCATGTCTTTCTTGTAAAAAATGTTGGGTTTTTTTTTAGAATCGTCTGTCTACAACACCCAAAAATATGGAATACTGATACAACGAGTAATTATTACGAAGTATGGAAGAGGTTAGTTACTCGTAGTAACCTGAAAACTATATAAATATCAACTAGGTAGATAATATTTTAAAAACACGAATTTGTCTAAATAAAGGAATCTACAAGAGAACTGAAAACCATCATATTATCTTTTTCTATATCCCCGTTCCCGCCCTCCACAGACTAAACAGACTCATACAACCTTAACCTTTTTAAAGCGCGCAGTGACAAACCTACCGTCTCTCTCGGCCACGCCCGTTGGCGACATCTGCGCGGCACGCCCATCGCGACACTTTCCACCAATCACGGACCGCCTAGTTTTTTATTGAAGACGTAACGTTAGACAGTGGCCGGAAAATTTTAAGTGGCCAGTTTGAGATGTCATAAGATCTAATGTAGCTTGAATATTGCAATCCTAAGGAGGTTTGAAAACGTGTTGTACTTTTGAGTAGGTACCTATACCATATTTATTCTGTGCCTATACAATATTAAAATGAATGTTAATTGGTTCCTAGAGTACTTGCAGGTAACAACTTCCAATGATTGTAAATTTTTGTTCGTTTTGAATGCCCAACCCATATCTAGGTAGGTACATTCGTATGCTACGCGAGGTTAAGTTTCTCTTCAGCTAATTATATCTTTGGATGGCTGATTTGTATTAGTTGATGTATGTGTGTTTTAAGTGCTTTCATGAGTAAATAACGAATGACCGTATCAATAAAAAAGGACTTGCGTTTAGTACCTAGAGAGTAAAAAGTATTCACGCAATAGTAGCTAGGTACTAGTAGAATTATTTTCATTTTCGTAGAAGATGTGTGGGCTAATGAAGGTTTTGTACCTATTTGTATTTAGTGTACGGACAACCATAATTAAGTATACAAATCTGAAAATTTTCATCGACCATCAATTAATTGCAGAATTTTGATAATTTAGCAGTAATAATGTGTGGCTGTCTGTACCTATAAGTTTGGTATTTTAAGTGCAACGGATTGATACAAAGAAACTTTCATAAATGACTAATTGTTTTTAAAACTCATTTTGTATATCCAGCGATTGGTCACGTCGACTTAATATAATCTTAAAATTCGGCTATTCCATAAATAGTGGCCTCAATCGTTTCCGCGTAACTATAAAAAACTGATTAGAGGCGATTTATCAAGTGACTTTGACTTCGCCTCCAACTGTTGACTAACTTTTTCAATATCTCACTTGATATTGGCGAGTACCAAAGAGGGTAGATTCAGAAATCTCTTACGTATCTGTGTCATTTACATCTACAATCCACTGTTAATCTATGCTCAGCTTCCAACATCTAAGTACAAATAATTAATGTACACGGGACAAAACGCGGTTATTATTATATGCAATATATGTTATATTAACCGTGGGAGAGCCAAGCTTCGGCATGAATGGGCCGGCTCGACCGAAGTGATACCACGGCCTCACAGAAAACCAGCGTGAAGCAGCACTGTGCTGTGTTTCGCTGCGTGAGTGAGGGTACCGGAGGCCCAATCCGGGGGATAGGGGGGGTTTAAAGGTTGGCAGCGCACTTGTGACTCCACTGGTGTCGCGGGTGTCCATGGGCGGCGGCAATTGCTTACAATCAGGTGATCCGTCTGTTCGTCTGCCTACCTATTACATAAAAAAATAAAAAAAAATGCAAGTACATGTCAAAGTAACATTTTTTACGAACCCCTAGCCCCTAGCTATTATAGGCAATTTCCAAGGGGTTCCTATCACAGTTACTTTGACATGGTACTAAAGTGTTAACCTACTTTTGATGCTGACCGTACATACTCGTAGTAGCATGAGATAAAGAAGTATCAGAATTTCAATCGGGAGGACGGGTTTAAAATTATCATCGAAGTGGAATCCAGTGATTAAAAATGGAAATCTCGCAATTTGCCGCTTCAAATTACTTCCAGCCTGGATACTGTGAGTCCGTGCGTCGACGTGACCTCACTGACATTTTATTAAGTGGCAGTGTAAATAACGATTTTCGATTTCAATTTCGATTCGATTACCACTGAGAGGGTATCTGAAGAATCACAAGCCGGGCGTAGCAGACGACGCCGTGCACCTCCAGTCCGCTTATGACCACGGCCGTTGTAACGCGGTCGAAATGTCAAGCTGTGAGTATATGCTGTAAGTATGTGCCGTGTGGTCCCCGGCAGAGTAGAATAGGCCACCCTCACTCTTACCGAGGTGTCGTAAAAGGCGACTAAGGTAAAGCTGCTGGCATGATCATCAGCACCCAGAGAAGGAAAACTCTGCATTTCTATCAAAACCCTCGCCAACCCGTCTGCCAAGCGTGGTGAGTCTGGCAATTACCCCTCATGTGATTGAGGGAGGCCCGTGCCCCAGCAATGGGGACTTAAATGGGCTGATGTAGATGATTTATGTTTCCCTCTCCTATGAAATAGTAATGTAGGATGGTGATCACAAACTCGAGTTATGTTTGAAAAAAATCGAAACATACTTTTTTCCCGGTCCGGTAATCGAACTAGGACCCGATCATGGGCCTATGGACTAGAAAAAATATAATTTCTGACCACCATGGATTGTATTTCTGGTAAGAAATTGTACCCCGGACTCTACTCTATTCCGGAAGTTGTACTATAGCGACAGCTTTGGCCGCAACTGGGAATGATGCGCTAAAGATAATGACGATACATTTTCTGAGTGAGTCCAATTTCCCAATAAATTTTTAGACTCACAACAATTTTTGACATTAAGTACAGTCAGCTCCGAAAGTAACTACGCCTTTTTCGTTGCTTTCGGAACTTTTGAAACTCAGGCAAGAAAGCTGGAACGATCATTTTTTTCTTATTTTAACAAAGTTGTCCACAAAAAAAAACAAAATACTTATAACACTGCCGATTAAATGAGAAGCAAAAATATGTCATCATGTCTTTCTTGTAAAAATGTTGGGTTTTTTTTTTTAGAATCGTCTGTCTACAACACCCAAAAATATGGAATACTGATACAACGAGTAATTATTACGAAGTATGGAAGAGGTTAGTTACTCGTAGTAACCTGAAAACTATATAAATATCAACTAGGTAGATAATATTTTAAAAACACGAATTTGGTCTAAATAAAGGAATCTACAAGAGAACTGAAAACCATCATATTATCTTTTTCTATATCCCCGTTCCCGCCCTCCACAGACTAAACAGACTCATACAACCTTAACCTTTTTAAAGCGCGCAGTGACAAACCTACCGTCTCTCTCGGCCACGCCCGTTGGCGACATCTGCGCGGCACGCCCATCGCGACACTTTCCACCAATCACGGACCGCCTAGTTTTTTATTGAAGACGTAACGTTAGACAGTGGCCGGAAAATTTTAAGTGGCCAGTTTGAGATGTCATAAGATCTAATGTAGCTTGAATATTGCAATCCTAAGGAGGTTTGAAAACGTGTTGTACTTTTGAGTAGGTACCTATACCATATTTATTCTGTGCCTATACAATATTAAAATGAATGTTAATTGGTTCCTAGAGTACTTGCAGGTAACAACTTCCAATGATTGTAAATTTTTGTTCGTTTTGAATGCCCAACCCATATCTAGGTAGGTACATTCGTATGCTACGCGAGGTTAAGTTTCTCTTCAGCTAATTATATCTTTGGATGGCTGATTTGTATTAGTTGATGTATGTGTGTTTTAAGTGCTTTCATGAGTAAATAACGAATGACCGTATCAATAAAAAAGGACTTGCGTTTAGTACCTAGAGAGTAAAAAGTATTCACGCAATAGTAGCTAGGTACTAGTAGAATTATTTTCATTCTCGTAGAAGATGTGTGGGCTAATGAAGGTTTTGTACCTATTTGTATTTAGTGTACGGACAACCATAATTAAGTATACAAATCTGAAAATTTTCATCGACCATCAATTAATTGCAGAATTTTGATAATTTAGCAGTAATAATGTGTGGCTGTCTGTACCTATAAGTTTGGTATTTTAAGTGCAACGGATTGATACAAAGAAACTTTCATAAATGACTAATTGTTTTTAAAACTCATTTTGTATATCCAGCGATTGGTCACGTCGACTTAATATAATCTTAAAATTCGGCTATTCCATAAATAGTGGCCTCAATCGTTTCCGCGTAACTATAAAAAACTGATTAGAGGCGATTTATCAAGTGACTTTGACTTCGCCTCCAACTGTTGACTAACTTTTTCAATATCTCACTTGATATTGGCGAGTACCAAAGAGGGTAGATTCAGAAATCTCTTACGTATCTGTGTCATTTACATCTACAATCCACTGTTAATCTATGCTCAGCTTCCAACATCTAAGTACAAATAATTAATGTACACGGGACAAAACGCGGTTATTATTATATGCAATATATGTTATATTAACCGTGGGAGAGCCAAGCTTCGGCATGAATGGGCCGGCTCGACCGAAGTGATACCACGGCCTCACAGAAAACCAGCGTGAAGCAGCACTGTGCTGTGTTTCGCTGCGTGAGTGAGGGTACCGGAGGCCCAATCCGGGGGATAGGGGGGGTTTAAAGGTTGGCAGCGCACTTGTGACTCCACTGGTGTCGCGGGTGTCCATGGGCGGCGGCAATTGCTTACAATCAGGTGATCCGTCTGTTCGTCTGCCTACCTATTACATAAAAAAATAAAAAAAAATGCAAGTACATGTCAAAGTAACATTTTTTACGAACCCCTAGCCCCTAGCTATTATAGGCAATTTCCAAGGGGTTCCTATCACAGTTACTTTGACATGGTACTAAAGTGTTAACCTACTTTTGATGCTGACCGTACATACTCGTAGTAGCATGAGATAAAGAAGTATCAGAATTTCAATCGGGAGGACGGGTTTAAAATTATCATCGAAGTGGAATCCAGTGATTAAAAATGGAAATCTCGCAATTTGCCGCTTCAAATTACTTCCAGCCTGGATACTGTGAGTCCGTGCGTCGACGTGACCTCACTGACATTTTATTAAGTGGCAGTGTAAATAACGATTTTCGATTTCAATTTCGATTCGATTACCACTGAGAGGGTATCTGAAGAATCACAAGCCGGGCGTAGCAGACGACGCCGTGCACCTCCAGTCCGCTTGTGACCACGGCCGTTGTAACGCGGTCGAAATGTCAAGCTGTGAGTATATGCTATAAGTATGTGCCGTGTGGTCCCCGGCAGAGTAGAATAGGCCACCCTCACTCTTACCGAGGTGTCGTAAAAGGCGACTAAGGTAAAGCTGCTGGCATGATCATCAGCACCCAGAGAAGAAAAACTCTGCATTTCTATCAAAACCCTCGCCAACCCGTCTGCCAAGCGTGGTGAGTCTGGCAATTACCCCTCATGTGATTGAGGGAGGCCCGTGCCCCAGTAGTGGGGACTTAAATGGGCTGACGATGAGTATATGCTACTACGAGTATGTACTTACATATAAAAACAACCGCGTTTTGTGCCGGGTACATTAATTATATGTATAATGCAACGCGAAAATTTAAAAACATCTAAGTAACCCAATAAACCCCTTTTCTAATTCCATAACCTCATTTATTAGATACTCGGGTAAAGAAAGCCGAGCCTACGCCTAGGGATAAGTCCCTTTCATCTGCTTAAAACATAATCAGGTCCCGAATAAAAATGGTATAAACATAAAAATGGCAACGTAACATCGGGCGGGCCGGGCTGTGGGAGGGGTTGGGGGGCAAAAAGCTCAAGTGCAGAGGCTGTATCGATCCGAGCGACCGGCGACATGGCCGGGTCACATTACTGAGGATAGTACACTGTGGTAAGCGAGAGCGGGTGGATATTTTAATATTTACCTCCTTACATTTATTTTTTTCTCTCTATTAAGGAAAGTTACATCTGATTAATAGTACTGTCTCAAATTACTTATATAATACATCAGCAATTTAAATTACGTGGCCGCTTACAATGTGCCGATTAAGGAGGCTCAAAATCAGCAATGGAGAGGGCTATGCTTAGAGTCTTACGTGATCGTATCAGAAATGACGAGATCCGCAGTAGAACTGAGGTCACAGACATAGCCCAAAGGATTGCATGTCTCAAGTGGCAATGGGCAGGGCACATAGCGAGGAGAACAGACAGCCGTTGGGGCGGAAAGGTCCTCGAGTGGAGGCCACGTACAGGAAGTCGCAGCAGTTTCTGAAGAGCTGCGAGGTAATCCTAATAATACGAATCGTTGAATTGTATCGTTTTTAACACTGCTATTATGTGTCGAGTGACTTGACAACTTGCTGGGACCTAATAGAGTCTTAAAACCCGTGATTGTGTTTAGAGTGTTATCAGCAGAATCCATAGGTCAATAAAACGCAAAACGCCGGCGTTTTATTGAGTGACTGTGACTTTGAATGACTTCGACTGATGACTACCCACTTTTCTCAATAAGTTACTTGACATTGGCAAGATATCTTCGGGTAGAGCCATATTATAAAAAAAAGGTTGGTCAAATCGGCCCTAAGAAGATACACCAAATAATCTATAGTCTGTTAAATTTACTATGCTCTGCTAACAAACTCCTCATCTTATTATGCAATTCCTGGTTGCGTCCCTAAACTGTCGCTCTGGAACCGGAACTGCGCTTAGACCGTACGAATTTCGTAATTACAATGAAGCGACTGCATTCTAACCTTCGCAATCCATTACCAGGGAAACCAGACCAACTAAATCATGGTTACACGTTTCAGAAACTATCCGCAACGTGCAAGATTCCTCACGATGTTTTCCCTCTCCGTAGAGCTAATGGTAGAAATACGCAGATAGATTAGATAATATGCTCTGCAACATACATATATGTGCCCTATAACCTATATATCATCATCATCATCATCAGCCCATTTAAGTCCCAACTGCTGGGGCACGGGCCTCCCTCAATCACATGAGGGGTAATTGCCATACTCACCACGCTTGGCAGACGGGTTGGCGAGGGTTTTGATATAAATGCAGAGTTTTCCTTCTCTGGGTGCTGATGATCATGCCAGCAGCTTTACCTTAGTCGCCTTTTACGACACCTCGGTAAGAGTGAGGGTGGCCTATTCTGCTCTGCCGGGGACCACACGGCTTAACCTATATATGCCTACTAATATATGCCCTGTTGGTCTAGCTAGTGGTTTAAGTAACAAGCCATGATCTCGGGGTCCTGATGTTTCGAATTTTTCGAACATTGATCACCAATCCGCATTAGGCAAGCGTGGTAAGCCTAATCCCATCATAGTAGCGATAACTTGATTTCTATGATGGAGGCCTTTGTCTTACAGTGGGACAGTATATAGGCTGATACCTTATACCTATCTATAAAGGCGAAGCATCTAAATACTTAAAGTAGGTGTGAGACTGCATCGATCCAGACGACGGACGAGCTAACCCTGTGTAGGCGACACACTGACGCGCGGAGCGATAGCGGACTGACGGCTTAAATAACGAGCATTAGGTAGGTAAAGGACAAGAGACAACTAAATACTTTTTGGCCGTGGGAAAGCCACGCTTCGGCATGAATGGGCCAGTTCAACCGGATTTATACCACGGCCTGACAGAAAACCGGCGTGAAGCAGCACTGTTCTGTGTTTCGCTACTTAAGTGAGGGTACCGGAGGCCCAATCCGGGGGAAATGGGGGTTTGATGATTGGCAGCGCACTTGTGACTCCACTGGTGTCGCGGGTGTCCATGGGCGGCGGCAATGGCTTACCATTAGGTAATCCGTCTGCTCGTCTGTCACCTATCACATAGAAAAAAAACTTAAACTTAACAAGTAGGTGTGAGACTGCATCGATCCAGACGAGCTAACCCTGAGATGACGACACACTGACGCGTGGAGCGGTAACAGACTGACAGCTTAAAGCGAGCATTAAGTAGGTAAAGGGCCAGAGACAACTAAAAGGGCAAAACATATTCATAAACGTTCAATAAACCTAACTAAAACAGTTTTATGGCGAGTTTAGAAGTTTGGAATCTCATACAATATTTAAAAAAAAATAATGAAATCTGCTCTATAAAACTATTTTAGTAAACAATGGTTTAACAAACACTTACGAATAAGACTCTTAGGCCCAATTCCATCAGTCTCTGTTTGTTAGTTTAACATCCCATTATGTATATTGACGAGCTAACTCTATGAAGACGACATGCTAAAGCGCCGTAGCGGACTGACAGCTTAAACAGCAAGCATTAGATAGATAGATATACTTTATTGCACAAAAATACAACTTAAAAAACTAGGCATTACAGAAACTTAAATATACAATTTGGGCGGTCTTATTGCTGGAAGCGATTTCTACCAGACAACTTTCAGGCAAGGGATATTTGACACTTTAGGTACGTAATGGACAAGAGACTACTTAAATACTTAGACTTAACAAGTACGTGTGAGACTGCATCGATCCAGTAACCGGACGAGCTAACTCTATGAAGACGGCATGCTAAAGCGCGAAGCGGTAGCGGACTGACAGCTTAAACAGCAAACATTAGGTAGGTAAAGGACAAGAGACAATTGAATACTTTTTTATGCTAGAGGCGGACAAACGAGCAAGCGACTCTCCTGATGGAAAGTAATCAACGCCGCCCATGAACATCCGCAAAATCACAGAGATCGCTAATGTGTTGCCGGCCTTTTTAAAAAAGAGTATGCTCTTCTTTTGAAGGTACCTAAGTCGTAGCCGTCGGTAAATACTCCTGCAGCCAAACCGTTCCACAGAACTGAGGTACGTGGTAGAAAGTTCCGCGAGAAACGCACAGTATTAGACCGCCATCCATCGAGATGATGAGGATGGAATGACAATCGCTTGCGAGTGGTTCGACGTAAGAATTCAGCTGCGGGGAGTAGATCGATGATGCGAATAGATAGATGCGGTATAGAATGCTGAGGGAAGCTATGTCCCGCCGCAGTGCTAGAGGATCAAGTCGACTAGAGAGAGTCAAGTCACCGATAATTCGAGCAGCCCTACGTTGTACGCGGTCAAACGGAAGAGTTAAATTTAACAAGTAGGTGCATCGATTCAGAACTTAGAATTAAGGCGACACCGCAATGATACTAAAGCCGTCAAGTGATTTATATTGATTGTGGCGAATAGGAGACACCCGACTTCAACGTGGAGTGCTCGAGGATAGGCCCTCTAGGGTGCAATCGTGCACTCGATATAGAACTCAAAGTTTAATTTAGACATTTCATACATTTGTTTATACAAATCTTTAACTCTACTTCGACTAGGATGCGTAACGAATCATGGCTCAAAGGTGATGTCCCGGAGTGGGCGAGAACATTGTACAGTATTTAAAAAAAATCAAGAAAATTCTACTGATTGTTATAAAAAAAACCATTAAACGTGTTGTATGGTGGTACAAAAAAGAAAACCATTTATTAATTCTCTCAGTAAAGCGTAAATGATATGGCGTCCAAACAAAAAAAAAGATGCCATAAACTATAAATGAAAACCGCTGTCAGATTTCCCTTGTCACTGTCACTTTGACAACTCATATGACCGTTCTTTTCAAGTTTGTTTTCAAGTCAATGTCTTTAAAACAATTTAACTTCGTTTTTGATAGTAAAAACCAGTCGACGACACAATTACTGCGCGATGCGATTTTGAAATTGTCAAAAGTGACAGACGTCATAAACAAATGTCGTTCCGGCCATGATGGTTCTCCCTGTTAAGTATTGCTATATTTTTTGTGATCTTTTTATTTGTTCCAAAAAAAGAAGTAATTTTAAAGCAATTGGACGGTTACGAAGTATTTAAGGTACATTTGTCTTTTTTTTTACCAACTGTACAAGGTCCTCGCCCAGGGGCCATACAATCTGGGACAACACCTTTCCAAAATTAACCATTCCAAGCTACTCCTAAAATAAGCTAATGGCTAAATTAGCCATTTGCTTAGTGCAGCGACCGCCTGATAAAATATTGTACAATGTATTTGCTTTTGGTAAATAAAGATTTTTATTTTTTATTATTTATTTACTCATAAAGCCCTTTGACCGCAGATCCTCCGCCGCGCTTTTTGGGCTAAGTAGGAGCAACATACGCATCCTTGTCAGTGCTTTCACTGATCAATGTTGCCTCAATAAGCACATGCCCACTATGACAATGGGACTGAGCGCCACTAGAATCTGTAGAATGTGTAACGAGGCAGATGAAACCCCTATACACATAATCACACAAACGTAGTTTACATCTGAGAAAGCACTTTTTGAGCTCCAATGAAGCTAGGGATCTCAGTCCCAAACAATTAATCTCCTTTCTGAAAAGTGTAGGGTTTTGGTCTGTATATATAGCACAGTGGCGATCACAATAGATCAAACTGGTCACAGTGATACTTGTCTGAATCGGACGTACATAGCGACCCGCTTAAAATAAAAAAAAACTCTAATTAAATGTTCAGCGCACGAAAATAGGCCTGTGCGATCGCGTCAGATCAATAGATAAATAGGTAGGCTGTTTTTGCACAGAAACACAATACAGGTATGGTACATACCTACATCAAAACAGTCAGTACAATAAGATGGCCTTATCGCTTGAAGCGATTTCTTCCAGACAACCATTAAGTAGATGAGATTATCCGATACCTATATAGGTATGGGTGGCGGCAATTGCCCACCTGCCACCTAGCACATGAAAAAAAATATTTACCCAGGCAAGGAGCTCTTAATTTTTGAACTGTCTCATCTCAGGCTGTTCTGGTCTGCTTCATTTTACCTATTATTTCCTTTATTATATTTTGAGCTACAATTAAACTATACAGTTTAACAGTTAACAGGCTTGGTACGATGATGACACAAAATCGTATGAAGGTTTGGCGATTGAAAAGAGTAACTAGCGAGTTTCTTGCCAGATCTTTTCGACCAGAAACAACTTTGCGAGCCGGTGGTAGAATCGCATTATGTTTATTTATATTTCTAGTATATTTTATGTATCAACATATTAAATGTATTAATATGTAAATTATACAAAAGTACTTATAAATATTTTCATAGTACTCAAATTTATGATGATTTATAAGTGGCTGTGTACAAGCCCATGCATAAAGCCCAATAAAGAATCATTTGAATTTGAATTTGCTGAGCTACTATATTAACAAACCTGATTGGCCTCACTTGTAAACAAATCGCCTGTTCTGCCCTCTCCCCAAAGATCAAGAAGATCATTAAACACCGACGCAACTTAATTCGAAGACAAACAACTGTATCGCGTTGTGGGAGAGGTCACGCTTCAGCATGAATAGGCCGACACTACTGGAGGAATACCATGGCGTCGCGGAAAACTGTGAAGTTAGCACCTGCGCTATGTATCGCTGATTGTGCCTTCGGTACCCTCACTTGTGACTGCATTGTTGTAGCAGGTATAGGTAGGTACAATTGGGGAATCCCACGCCTGATCATTTAAGAAAAATGTTCCTGTACAAGCATGCGGCTCATTTATAGGGGGCGAAGATTCCCCGATAGTAAATAATATAGGCGGCGGCAATTACCAACCACCAGGTGGTCCGTCTGCTCGTCTGCCACCTATCACATGAAAAAAATACTTACCTAGGTAAATAGCTCTTATTTTTTTATCTGCCTCATCTCAGGCTGAACTACTGAACTAACAAACCTGATTGGTGTCACTTGTAAACATTAAGAAGCACCGACGCAATTTAATTCAAAGACAAAAGACTTACGTGGTGGAAGAGCTACACTTCAGTTATAATAGGGCGACGCCACCGGAGTGATACCACGGCCTCACGGGAAGCCGGTGTGAAGTTAACCTGTACTGTGTTTCGCCGAATGAGTGACAATACCATAGTACCAAGGCAGCGCTCTTGTGACTGAACTGTTAATGCAGGTGTAGTCACATGACCATACCACTTACCAACCATCAGGTGATCCGTTTGCGCGTCTGCCATCACATGAACAAATATTTTTTGTAGCTCGGGGTTTTTTTTTTTTAAATAATCGAACCTCCATTCTTTCATCTCGGACTGAGCTACTGAATGAACAAACCTGATTGGCCTCACTCGTAAACAAATCTCCTGTCCTCCCCCCTCCCCAAAGATCAAGAGGAACATTAAACACCGACGCAACTTAATTCAAAGACAAACAAACGACTCGCGTAAAAGATTCAGGGAGGTGCTAAAGGAATTAATATCACTTTTCTACGTCTCTTCGGCAATTACATCGTTGGCCGTATCACTGCGGGCAGAGAGGCACTTTGAGTACAGAAGGCCTATTCTTATTGAAGTCAAATTTAGAGATTCCATACCTTCGTCCATACAAATCTCTAACTCGAGATTAGGCCCCCAGAGGATCTCGTGGCACTCAACATTGAAGTCGAAATTGCAGATTTCATACATTCGTACATCATCATCAGCCCATTCAAGTCCCCACTGCTAGGGCACGGGACCTCCCTCAATCACATGAGGGGTAATTGCCATACTCACCACGCTTGGCAGACGGGTTGGCGAGGGTTTTGATATAAATGTAGAGTTTTCCTTCTCGGGTGCTGATGATCATGCCAGCAGCTTTACCTTAGTCGCCTTTTACGACACCTCGGTAAGAAAGAGGGTGGCCTATTCTACTCTGCCGGGGGCCACACGGCCCCATTCGTACATAGAAATCTCTAAATCGACTTCAATAACGAGTGATCGAGAATAGGTCTTCATATGCGACATTCATTGCCGAACCTAAAACGAAACGGAATTCACGATCGAATCGTTTAGTATACTCGTCCCTTTCACAAACTCTATCCCAATTATTACAAATCGCGAACTAAGGATAGTCCCGGAACAAAACTCGTGCCAGTTCCTTTTAACATTGCGTGTTGAAACGGGATGACATGGGCTTTAGTCCGGTAATAACTTTAGATTACGATTTATAATAAGGTGGTTTGCGTCTGTTTTGTTTGGACGCGACGGATGTCATCTCGTCCGTTTTTTTATGTGATAGGCGGCCAACGAGCAGACTGATCGTCTGATAGTAGGCGATTGCCGCTCTATACCCGATATACCAGTGGAGTCACAAGTGCGTTGTTAACATTTTAAATCCCGTTTGCCCACGATTAGACCACCACTCTGACTCAATCGGCGAAATCTCCACTCAAGCGCTCCTTAACGCCGGTCTTCTGTATCTTAGGCATCGAAGCATCAATATTTGCGCTCCTTAGTCTTCAGGTTCTCCTGCTTATACCGGTTTACCAAGGTCAGAAAACAGGCGCTTCATTCTCACATGAGTCGCAAATCCTGGATAGTACTTTAATCCAAGAGTATACCCCGGGCTTCATAATGGTAAGTACTGAGCTGATACAAGTCTAGGTACTTGGAACACACCGCTTCTATCAATATCAAAATTAATACTGCAACATTAAAATTATAAAGAAAGACATAGTGCAACATTTTTATGGACATCATAAAGCGAAGCTTGGTGTGGGTGTGTCCTTTTAAGATTTCAGAAGTTTTTTTAGGTCCAAAGATTTTCAATTCAAAGAAGCCTTCTGCACAGACGTCACCGAGTCTTTGTCCATCTCTCAAGAGGGCCTAATTTGACTCGCGACAACCCGGCGATTAAATTTTAATATTTGAAAAGCGAATTCGTTCGAGACGGCGCGATTGCGATGGGGCGAGGTGTCGCTGTTTTTGCATTTGAAATTTTTCCGTTCCAAATTCGAATAAAAGTGTTCTAAATTTAAATTATTTTATTTCTATGACTCTCGTGTTGTGTTTTGTGCCAGACTGTTGCGAAACGAGTGTTTCTTTTTTGTTCCTGCTTTGTTTCGTTAGTAAATGCAGCCAGCAATTGAGACGCAAGATGTTTTTGCTATTCTATTTTTGAACTGCAGCAAAAATAAATGAAGTCAGAATTGAATCGATAAGATATTTGGGATTGGACTGTGTAGGAATTTAACTTCGCGTTTCAAAGACTTCTGTTGAATTTTGATTTAGTAACTACTTAGATGGTTTGTGTACGAATAGTTGTCGGTAAGCTTTAACATAACTGTTAACTTTGAAGTTTAGCCAACCTTTTTTACTGCTTGCTTTTACTGTGGATTGGAAATGTGATTAACATTGTGGTTATACTTAGACGTAGAATCTACTTGCATATAGGTTGAAGTCCCTTATTACACATTTCTTAAATATGGTAGGTACCATTTTATAAGGCCATGAAATGCTGTAGCTTTTTGGTCTTCACACATCTGCTCGGAAGCTTTTGCTTTAAACGCAACTGAGAATTACACTCTAAGATGAAGAGATGAGTATAGGCAGGAGCAAGCAAAAAGGAATGTTGTAGTTAAGTATGTATGTGCTATTTATTACTTATAAATATCTTCACCCAGGCTACTACAAACTAATTACCTTCCTAATACAGAAAACCGGCGTGAAGCAGCACTGTGCTGTGTCGCTACCTGAGTGAGGGTATCAGAGGCCCAATCTGGGGGAAAGGGGGGTTCAAAGGTTGGCAGCACACTTGTGTTTCCACTGGTGTCGTGGGTGATTATGGACGGCGGGAATCGGCTACCATCAGGCGATGTAAATGTTCACAGATACATCCTATATATGTGGTACACCATAGGTATATTATTGCAATAGACTGCCTCGGTGGGGTAGTGGTTAGGGGGTCGCACTACAAATCGACGGCCGTGCTAGAGGTCCCGGGTTCGATAACCGGGCCAAAAATGTGTACATACCTAAGTTTTCGTTTTCATCCTTAGTGTCAGCCCGGAGTCTGGAAGTCGGCGTTCATGTACCCCCGTGCCTCGGAAAGCACGTTAAGCCGTGGGTCCTGCGCCCAATCCCTCACCGGTCGTGTCACACTGGTGTCTCATCGGAATATGAGGGTAAGGGAATAGAGAGAGCACTTGTGTTTGCGCACACACTTGAGCACTATTATACCTAATCTATGTCCTGCGTACGTGGCTGATCATTGAGACTGCATCCGCCGTAGCCGTCATCGGATGTTATATTACTAGCTAGGTAGGTACCTACTAGCAGAGATTTCGTTTAAAATTGAACAAAGTATCGTGCGATGAACACTTGTGTTTGTTCAGTGTCTGGGTGTAATATATGTATTTAAGTAGATATATATTTGTGTTCCTCTGTTGTCTGATATCTGTAACACAAGTACTTAAGCTACTTAGTACGGAATCAAGTCAACGTATGAGATGTTGTGAGAATTAATATTAAAAAAAAAAATTGGCATCCATTCATCATCAATGCAACATTGAAGATGAATTACGAAATTTTAATTAGAGCCGCTTTTAAACCTTAAGATCTCCTTTGTACAACCTTAGATACTTTTTATAAAAATTGGATTTTGGTCCGTCTACTAATAACAGTCGACGATTGCCCGAAGTCCTAACGAACTGGTAGATAAATTCCGCCAATTAAGGGGTTCCGATGTTTACCGGAGCGACTGCTCCCGGCGTCCCGCGGGACTGACCTCCGGAAAGGGGTGATCGGGTCCAAGTTGCCGGTTTTTCAATTAGATATTTTGTATCCCGGTATTGATATTTACGGGGTCACAGAGATCGTGAAGCTATCAAATTTTTAGCGGATGCCGCTTGGGCTAATAAATGTAGATAGATATATTTAGCACAAAAACAAAATACCTACCTACTGCTAAGTATGGGTTTCAACAACAAAAGACAGTAAGTACAACAAGCCTTATCACATAGATTGAGGTCTGGACATTATCCGTCTAACAAATTCGCTTACCTCATGAAAAAAGTTTCCAACCCTAATTGTGAAGTTTGTGGCACCATAGATGATGTTCAACATTTACTGATAGAATGTAAAAAATATGAGCAAGTGAGAAACTCACTGATTCAAAAATGTAACATAAATTTGTATGAGATGGGCGCATTCATAAGTATCTTAACCGTTCCTAATTCGCAAGCTGCAAAATATTTAGCAGAAATGTTTTTGAACCATTGAATTTTCCCGCTCGCGCAACTATAACATAAGGACGCAAACATGTAGGTATGTATATTAAGTTACGATGGGGCTGGCATGTATGTTCAATCAAAAGCCCCCAAATAAATAAAGAATAAAAAATAAACAAGCCTTATCACTTGTAGCGACCACCTTTGGGTAGAGGAGAGAAACAATGTGGTTAATAGACATACAGACCCATTTTTTTAAAGTTTTTATTTTGAAATTCGAAACCTGCCGCGCTTGGGCAGAATAGGCAATCATGGTGCCCAAGGAAGTAAAGCCATGAATAGGTACTTATAAGATGAAGCCTATTTCGACTCTAGATAGTAACTAATTTGACTAAACTCCTATATATTTCAGTCAGTTTTTGTATTTCTTTAGCCTTCTTCATACATTTTGTTCTTGTTCTTACGATGATGATCATAGTTAATCCAGGGGAAAGGGGGTTTAAAGGTTGGCAGCGCAATTGTGATTCCACTGGTGTCGCGGGGCGGCGGCAATCACTTACCATCAGTCGATCCGTCTGCTCGTCTGCCACCTATCATACAGGGTGTATCTGTGAACATTTACATACCTTTAACCACGTGTTCTATTAACCATTCTGAACAACATATGGTCTATGACTTTTGGAGATTCGCATAAAGAAATTTTAACTTCTCATACAAAGTCGGTCACGTGACTGGGTCATCTTGTACTCGTATGGGAAGTCGAAAAAAATTTCGACTAATTTCGAAAAGTCGTAGAACAAATGTTGTTCAGAATGGTCGGTAGAACACGTGGTTAAATGGATGTAAATGTGCACAGATACACCCTGTATAAAAAAAGTTAACGTAAAACCAAAACTGAAAATAGACCAGACAACGGTTAAAATTATTCTAGCTGTGACAAGCACGGCAGAGTAGTATAACCTAATTACATTTTGAACTATATCCAGCCATATGCTTTAGACGATTTCCTAGTAACTAAAACGAAAAATACACCACGAATATCAAATCTAATTAAAAAATTAGGTACCTGGGTCGTTCTTCTTTTTTATCGACAATGAGCCAAACTTACAAATCAACATTTAACTTTTATATAACAGACTACAAATGATAAATAGTATGTCCTAAATATTCGTTAATGTACTACTTTATATATGAACTAATGCATGATGTAAAATCTAATGGATAAAGAAAACTTTTAGATTGAAATGAACACCTCCGTCACGTCCCCCGAAATTAGTGCCATTTACACCTCTGTCACGCTTTATATATTTTTTTACAACGTTAAATCATGCTAAAGTATCTACGAAGGTGATAAAACAATTTCATTATTTCATGGTAAATTAGGAATATCTTGATCGTGTAACGTATACTTTTTTTATAATTAATTACTTCATAGGTTACTGAGGACGGGCTCATTGTCGATAAAAAAGAAGAACGACCCACCTACATAAAATAAATAAAAAAATATATGCAAAACAGGAAAGTAGCAATGATAACCTGTAATTATTTACTTTATCAAATGAATAACCCTAAATCTGCACTAATAAACATCAGCATCTCTTTTCATCTTCGGCACTTAGGAGAGCACGAGCGAGACAAAAAATATAATGTCCTCTGAAAGCTTGGGTTGCTTAGTGGGACTTAACATGCTCCCTGCGTCCAGACAAAATAAAACATATCCTTAGGCGTAAAACAGGTAGCCACAGCAATCATTTCATTTGGACATTTCACTACGCCGACGCACAACACTTGATACTTGGCTTATTGGGCAACAATAGCTGATAGGATTTCACAGGTAAACTGTTACATCCCATCTCTGCAACCAAACAATCTAAGCAACATTTTTTTTAACCTAATGAGGGGTGGCAGACCAGCCCACGGATCACCTGATGGTAAGCGATTGCCGCCGCCCTTGTACACTCGAGACACCAGTGGAGTCACAAGTGCGCTGCCAACCTTTAAACTCCCCTTCACCCCGGATTGGGCCTCCGGTACTCTCACTCACGCAGTGAAACACAGCAGTGCTGTTTCACGCCGGTTTCCTGTGAGGCCGTGGTATCACAACGGTCGAGCCACGGTGTCCCACAGTCAAAATAGGTAGGTATAGTAAGATACTCTTTATTGCACACATTTTTTTACAGAACTTAATGCTATGGTATCTGGTAAATACGATTCGGCGGTATTATCGCTAGTAGCGATATCTTCCAGACAACCGTATATCTTTTGGTTTTCATACTTTAGTCACGTGACTTGAAAAAAACTTTCAACCTATTTCCAAAAGTTGTTCAGATTGTGTGTCGTTATTCCTTTAGCGACCATTGACTTTCGGTTTGTGGCTTTGATTTGCATACCCTACATTACCTCCTCCCTCCCCGAAAACGCATGCAACAATATCATATAGGTACCAAATATATCGGCGCAATCACAGTGCGCTTACAGCGCGCCTAGCCGCATGAATCACAGCGCCCGTATGACCAATCGCCCCACTACGGCCCCACTCCACGCTGCCTATAAAACCAGCCGGCGCACGGACCGAGAGCCATTCGCTCTCCAAGTCTCGGACCGTTCACAGCTCTGTCGAATGTCTGTAAAAGTGCTGCCTATTAAAGGAAATTCAAAATGAGTGAAAATGGTTTCAATCGGCCCAACACCCCTCCTCTTACATCAGAAGAGGGGACGAATCAACGCCAACAACCATCGGCCTTAAGTAATAATGCTGCAACCATGTCTCTTTTAGCAAATACCTTCAAGGATACCATGTGCGAGATAATGCTGCAAATGTCTCAAGGAAATAATGCAGTCCTCGCTGAAATTATGAATACCCTTCGATCCTCGAATACGGGTATGCGCATATCAGATGTTTATTTTCCTGCCTTCGATCCAGACAAAGGTACAGACGTAAGGGAATGGGTGGAGCTGATCACCCGCACACAAAAGGAGTATAACTTAAAGGACCATGAAGTAAGACTAAAGGCAGCTGGTGTACTGAAAGGTAGAGCTCAAACTTGGGCAGATGACTGCTTACTACGAACTACTACATGGGCAGAGATGAAAGAAGACATGCTTCAAACATTTGAACCAGAAACAAGGTACTTTTCGAATATTCTTCAATTTAGACGATACACAATTGACGAAGCCGCTACTATACCCGATTACATATCAAATGTATGGAAAATGTTTAAAAAAATAGTAAAGCAAGATCCTACCGAACAAGATGCAGTCGAGTTCGTAATCGGAAGTATTACCGACGACACGTTACGCACTGAGCTGCTCAACAGTAAGTCTAAAACTGTGCCTGAATTAATTGCAATAGCAAAAGACATGCGAAAACGCAAGACGATAACGTCGCGGGAACACGTACCTAATAAAAGGAGCAGACAAGAAGTCGATCAAGGTCTTACTTGTTATGTGTGCGGAAAATTAGGTCATAGAGCACGATGGTGCAGACAAAATGCAGTAACACAGTCTCGATTTGAGATCCAGCCTTCAACTTCTAAAGAACCGTCAAAGATCATCGGGAATCGTAAAAAGGAATGTTCATACTGTTCAATCCCTGGACATACTTACGAAGTCTGTTTTAAGAGACTTAACGCCGAAAAGGATGTCAACTTATGCCGAAAAGGTAATAATACAACTTCAAATTTTATTCAAATTATAATTGGTGATAAAACATTTAATGCAATATTTGATAGTGGAGCTGATTGTTCATTGGTGAAGGAATCTATAGCTGCGTTGTTTCCTGGTATGCGATCTTCCAAATCGACTCATTTGAAAGGTATTGGACCCATACCTATTATATCTTTAAATGAAATTAAATCAGTGTGTAAAATATGCGACATTCATATTGAACTAGATTTTCACATCGTGCTAGATCATGAAATACCCACTGATGTTATTATTGGCAAAGATTTATTGAGTGTTCCAGGAATAGAAGTAACGCTGACCAAAGATGGTGTGGCTGTGACTAGAAAAGAGCGAGGAGCAAACACAGAACAACTTGCAGGTATTTGGGCGAATATCTTCTTCTGATTTCGACACTCAGGTAACATCCAAAGATGACATGGATAATCTTTTGAGAATCCTCAACAAGCACAAGAAATCATTTACAGATGGTGTATCGGGATCAAGGATAACAACTGGTGAGCTCTCGATTAGATTAAAAAACCCTGATAAAATTGTAAGTCGCAGGCCATATAGGTTGGCACCAGTCGAACGGAAAAAGGTCCAGGACATGGTAAAAGAGTTGTTAGACAAAAATATCATACAAGAGAGTAATTCTCCTTTTGCTAGCCCTATTATAATGGTGAAAAAGAAGAATGGCGAAGATAGGCTTTGTGTCGACTATAGAGAGCTGAATGCAAACACGGTAAGAGACAATTATCCCCTACCACTAATTTCTGAGCAACTAGACCAACTAGCTGATGCGAAATATTTTACCTGTCTTGATATGGCTGCTGGTTTTCACCAGATACCTATATCACCTGAGTCAATTGAAAAAACATCGTTTATCACACCGGATGGCCAATATGAATATTTGACTATGCCTTTTGGCCTAACGAATGCTCCATCTGTCTACCAAAGGGCCATTAATAGAGCTTTAGGTGATCTACGAGGTAAAACAGCATTAGTTTACATGGATGATGTACTTATTCCAAGTAAAACAATATCCGAGGGTCTTCAAAAATTGGACCAGGTATTAGAAGTTTTAACTCAGTCTGGCTTTTCTATTAATATGAAAAAATGCTCTTTCTTGAAGACAAGTGTAGAATACCTGGGGTACGTAGTCAGCGATGGAAAAATAAGGCCAAGCCCATCCAAAGTTGAAGCACTTGCAAGAACCCTTCCTCCCACAAACGTGAAAACAGTTACGACAATTTAATGGTCTAGCAGGATACTTTCGCCGATTCATACCAGACTTTTCCAGAAAAATGATACCATTGTATAATTTAACCAAATCAGATGTTAAGTGGGAATGGACAAGTAGCCACGAAGCTATACGATCCCAAATAATAGAGTATCTTACTTCTGCACCTCTGCTTACTATCTTTCAGGAAGGTCATGACATAGAACTTCATACTGATGCAAGTGCCATGGGTCTTGGAGCAATCCTCATTCAGGTAAAATCTGGTATCCGACATGTAATTGGTTACTTCAGCATGAGAACTACGCCAGCTGAATCAAAATACCACAGCTACGAGTTAGAAACTTTGGCGATAGTTCGGGCAATCAAGCATTTTCGACACTTTTTATATGGGAGAAGTTTTACCGTAATCACAGATTGCAATGCAGTTAAAGCGTCACGTTACAAACAAGAATTACTACCGAGAATTCATAGATGGTGGGCCTTCTTACAAAATTTTGAATTTGAAGTGGAGTACAGAAAAGGTGAAAAACTAAAACATGCTGATTTTTTCAGCAGGAATCCACTTCAAATTGTCATGAACTTGTCGACCAAAGATGACTGGTTGACAGTGGAGCAACGACGTGATCCTCAACTGAGTAAAATCATCAACGAGGTTAGTAAAAGTGACCAAACATATCCAGAATATGAGCTCAGAGAAAATATCTTACATTACAAGGTAAATTCAAACGGACAAACAAAGTTAGCTAAAGTTGTTCCCCAATCTTACCAATGGAGCCTCATCAATACCTATCATGAAGCACTTAAGCATATGGGCTGGGAAAAAACATTGGCCAAACTAAAAGAAAACTTTTGGTTTCCCAAAATGTCTTCTACTATTAGATACTTTGTAGAACACTGTGTAATATGCAAAACCATGAAGGGCAATTCTGGAGCTACAATAAGTCAACTGCATCCAATAGAAAAGGTACCTGAGCCTTTTCATACTATTCACATTGATATATCTGGAAAACTTAGCGGAGCTGCTACCCAAAAAGAATACGTATTTGTAGCAATAGACTCCTACACAAAGTTCGTCTTTTTGCAGCATGCTAAATCTAAAACTCAAAATAGTGCACTAAAACATCTACAAGAAATAGTTTTCTTATTTGGAGCCCCCAAACGCATCGTCGTAGATGGTGACGGTGCTTTTGTATCTCTTTATAAGACTTACTGCGACCAATATGGTATAGAACTTCATCAATGTGCTGGGTATTCTAGTAGAGGAAATGGCCAAGTGGAGCGAGTTATGAGGATAATTAAAAGTGGTTTAACTGTTATAAAAAACACTCAAAAATTGCACTGGGAGAAATCATTAGGTACTTTACAACTTGCTATTAATTGTACAATTTCAAAAACCACCGGACAGACGCCTATTGAGTTGCTTACAGGTAAAAGAGGTAGCGTCCCACCAGAACTACTGAACATCATCGACGAGGAAAACGAGAGGGTTGACCCACAACTAATGAGGAAAGCAGTTTTGGTGAGGATGACCGAACAGGCCGAAAAGGACAAAATCCGGTATGATAAAGGAAAAGCCAAAGTCAAAAGGTTTGAAAAGGGTGAGTATGTTCTATTGAGAGAGCCACCTCGATTGGGCACCAAGTTGAGTCAAAAATATGATGGACCTTATGAAATTAAGAAAGTTTTGCCTTATGACAGATACGAAGTTCGTCGAATTAACGGTCGAGGGAGATTTAGAAAAGTGTGTCATGAACACCTCCGAAGCGCACCTAAATTCGGGGTACAAAGTCAAATGGCCATATCGGCGATGAGTAAAGATGCTGTTGATGATGAAGTAAATTAAAAGTAAACAACCAAATTTTTGCTTTGAAAAAGGTGTGTAACATTTAACAATTCTTGTGTCCTTCTTAATGAAATCAATTTACGAGCGCTGAGGCTCAGCGTTTATTATGTGTATAATATTTAACAATTATTGTGTCCATTTTCTTCAGAAACCAATATGAGCGCTGAGGCTCTGAGGTTAGTCCAATATGAGCGCTGAGGCTCTGAGGCTTGGCCAATATTAGCGCTGAGGCTATGAGGTAACAAGTAGCATTTTGTTGTGTTGTGTTGTTACTAGCTCAGAGGCTAAGATACTACGTGCATATTACTACGGTCAATACTAGCGCAGAGGCTATGAGATCTAATAGGACAGATGACATGTTTCAAGTTGTCATAAGATTTGTTTTATTTACAGATAAAAATACGAGATAGGCGCAGGGACGCGCCTTTGTCAGTATGGCCGTATCGGCGCAATCACAGTGCGCTTACAGCGCGCCTAGCCGCATGAATCACAGCGCCCGTATGACCAATCGCCCCACTACGGCCCCACTCCACGCTGCCTATAAAACCAGCCGGCGCACGGACCGAGAGCCATTCGCTCTCCAAGTCTCGGACCGTTCACAGCTCTGTCGAATGTCTGTAAAAGTGCTGCCTATTAAAGGAAATTCAAAATGAGTGAAAATGGTTTCAATCGGCCCAACACCCCTCCTCTTACATCAGAAGAGGGGACGAATCAACGCCAACAACCATCGGCCTTAAGTAATAATGCTGCAACCATGTCTCTTTTAGCAAATACCTTCAAGGATACCATGTGCGAGATAATGCTGCAAATGTCTCAAGGAAATAATGCAGTCCTCGCTGAAATTATGAATACCCTTCGATCCTCGAATACGGGTATGCGCATATCAGATGTTTATTTTCCTGCCTTCGATCCAGACAAAGGTACAGACGTAAGGGAATGGGTGGAGCTGATCACCCGCACACAAAAGGAGTATAACTTAAAGGACCATGAAGTAAGACTAAAGGCAGCTGGTGTACTGAAAGGTAGAGCTCAAACTTGGGCAGATGACTGCTTACTACGAACTACTACATGGGCAGAGATGAAAGAAGACATGCTTCAAACATTTGAACCAGAAACAAGGTACTTTTCGAATATTCTTCAATTTAGACGATACACAATTGACGAAGCCGCTACTATACCCGATTACATATCAAATGTATGGAAAATGTTTAAAAAAATAGTAAAGCAAGATCCTACCGAACAAGATGCAGTCGAGTTCGTAATCGGAAGTATTACCGACGACACGTTACGCACTGAGCTGCTCAACAGTAAGTCTAAAACTGTGCCTGAATTAATTGCAATAGCAAAAGACATGCGAAAACGCAAGACGATAACGTCGCGGGAACACGTACCTAATAAAAGGAGCAGACAAGAAGTCGATCAAGGTCTTACTTGTTATGTGTGCGGAAAATTAGGTCATAGAGCACGATGGTGCAGACAAAATGCAGTAACACAGTCTCGATTTGAGATCCAGCCTTCAACTTCTAAAGAACCGTCAAAGATCATCGGGAATCGTAAAAAGGAATGTTCATACTGTTCAATCCCTGGACATACTTACGAAGTCTGTTTTAAGAGACTTAACGCCGAAAAGGATGTCAACTTATGCCGAAAAGGTAATAATACAACTTCAAATTTTATTCAAATTATAATTGGTGATAAAACATTTAATGCAATATTTGATAGTGGAGCTGATTGTTCATTGGTGAAGGAATCTATAGCTGCGTTGTTTCCTGGTATGCGATCTTCCAAATCGACTCATTTGAAAGGTATTGGACCCATACCTATTATATCTTTAAATGAAATTAAATCAGTGTGTAAAATATGCGACATTCATATTGAACTAGATTTTCACATCGTGCTAGATCATGAAATACCCACTGATGTTATTATTGGCAAAGATTTATTGAGTGTTCCAGGAATAGAAGTAACGCTGACCAAAGATGGTGTGGCTGTGACTAGAAAAGAGCGAGGAGCAAACACAGAACAACTTGCAGGTATTTGGGCGAATATCTTCTTCTGATTTCGACACTCAGGTAACATCCAAAGATGACATGGATAATCTTTTGAGAATCCTCAACAAGCACAAGAAATCATTTACAGATGGTGTATCGGGATCAAGGATAACAACTGGTGAGCTCTCGATTAGATTAAAAAACCCTGATAAAATTGTAAGTCGCAGGCCATATAGGTTGGCACCAGTCGAACGGAAAAAGGTCCAGGACATGGTAAAAGAGTTGTTAGACAAAAATATCATACAAGAGAGTAATTCTCCTTTTGCTAGCCCTATTATAATGGTGAAAAAGAAGAATGGCGAAGATAGGCTTTGTGTCGACTATAGAGAGCTGAATGCAAACACGGTAAGAGACAATTATCCCCTACCACTAATTTCTGAGCAACTAGACCAACTAGCTGATGCGAAATATTTTACCTGTCTTGATATGGCTGCTGGTTTTCACCAGATACCTATATCACCTGAGTCAATTGAAAAAACATCGTTTATCACACCGGATGGCCAATATGAATATTTGACTATGCCTTTTGGCCTAACGAATGCTCCATCTGTCTACCAAAGGGCCATTAATAGAGCTTTAGGTGATCTACGAGGTAAAACAGCATTAGTTTACATGGATGATGTACTTATTCCAAGTAAAACAATATCCGAGGGTCTTCAAAAATTGGACCAGGTATTAGAAGTTTTAACTCAGTCTGGCTTTTCTATTAATATGAAAAATGCTCTTTCTTGAAGACAAGTGTAGAATACCTGGGGTACGTAGTCAGCGATGGAAAAATAAGGCCAAGCCCATCCAAAGTTGAAGCACTTGCAAGAACCCTTCCTCCCACAAACGTGAAACAGTTACGACAATTTAATGGTCTAGCAGGATACTTTCGCCGATTCATACCAGACTTTTCCAGAAAAATGATACCATTGTATAATTTAACCAAATCAGATGTTAAGTGGGAATGGACAAGTAGCCACGAAGCTATACGATCCCAAATAATAGAGTATCTTACTTCTGCACCTCTGCTTACTATATTTCAGGAAGGTCATGACATAGAACTTCATACTGATGCAAGTGCCATGGGTCTTGGAGCAATCCTCATTCAGGTAAAATCTGGTATCCGACATGTAATTGGTTACTTCAGCATGAGAACTACGCCAGCTGAATCAAAATACCACAGCTACGAGTTAGAAACTTTGGCGATAGTTCGGGCAATCAAGCATTTTCGACACTTTTTATATGGGAGAAGTTTTACCGTAATCACAGATTGCAATGCAGTTAAAGCGTCACGTTACAAACAAGAATTACTACCGAGAATTCATAGATGGTGGGCCTTCTTACAAAATTTTGAATTTGAAGTGGAGTACAGAAAAGGTGAAAAACTAAAACATGCTGATTTTTTCAGCAGGAATCCACTTCAAATTGTCATGAACTTGTCGACCAAAGATGACTGGTTGACAGTGGAGCAACGACGTGATCCTCAACTGAGTAAAATCATCAACGAGGTTAGTAAAAGTGACCAAACATATCCAGAATATGAGCTCAGAGAAAATATCTTACATTACAAGGTAAATTCAAACGGACAAACAAAGTTAGCTAAAGTTGTTCCCCAATCTTACCAATGGAGCCTCATCAATACCTATCATGAAGCACTTAAGCATATGGGCTGGGAAAAAACATTGGCCAAACTAAAAGAAAACTTTTGGTTTCCCAAAATGTCTTCTACTATTAGATACTTTGTAGAACACTGTGTAATATGCAAAACCATGAAGGGCAATTCTGGAGCTACAATAAGTCAACTGCATCCAATAGAAAAGGTACCTGAGCCTTTTCATACTATTCACATTGATATATCTGGAAAACTTAGCGGAGCTGCTACCCAAAAAGAATACGTATTTGTAGCAATAGACTCCTACACAAAGTTCGTCTTTTTGCAGCATGCTAAATCTAAAACTCAAAATAGTGCACTAAAACATCTACAAGAAATAGTTTTCTTATTTGGAGCCCCCAAACGCATCGTCGTAGATGGTGACGGTGCTTTTGTATCTCTTTATAAGACTTACTGCGACCAATATGGTATAGAACTTCATCAATGTGCTGGGTATTCTAGTAGAGGAAATGGCCAAGTGGAGCGAGTTATGAGGATAATTAAAAGTGGTTTAACTGTTATAAAAAACACTCAAAAATTGCACTGGGAGAAATCATTAGGTACTTTACAACTTGCTATTAATTGTACAATTTCAAAAACCACCGGACAGACGCCTATTGAGTTGCTTACAGGTAAAAGAGGTAGCGTCCCACCAGAACTACTGAACATCATCGACGAGGAAAACGAGAGGGTTGACCCACAACTAATGAGGAAAGCAGTTTTGGTGAGGATGACCGAACAGGCCGAAAAGGACAAAATCCGGTATGATAAAGGAAAAGCCAAAGTCAAAAGGTTTGAAAAGGGTGAGTATGTTCTATTGAGAGAGCCACCTCGATTGGGCACCAAGTTGAGTCAAAAATATGATGGACCTTATGAAATTAAGAAAGTTTTGCCTTATGACAGATACGAAGTTCGTCGAATTAACGGTCGAGGGAGATTTAGAAAAGTGTGTCATGAACACCTCCGAAGCGCACCTAAATTCGGGGTACAAAGTCAAATGGCCATATCGGCGATGAGTAAAGATGCTGTTGATGATGAAGTAAATTAAAAGTAAACAACCAAATTTTTGCTTTGAAAAAGGTGTGTAACATTTAACAATTCTTGTGTCCTTCTTAATGAAATCAATTTACGAGCGCTGAGGCTCAGCGTTTATTATGTGTATAATATTTAACAATTATTGTGTCCATTTTCTTCAGAAACCAATATGAGCGCTGAGGCTCTGAGGTTAGTCCAATATGAGCGCTGAGGCTCTGAGGCTTGGCCAATATTAGCGCTGAGGCTATGAGGTAACAAGTAGCATTTTGTTGTGTTGTGTTGTTACTAGCTCAGAGGCTAAGATACTACGTGCATATTACTACGGTCAATACTAGCGCAGAGGCTATGAGATCTAATAGGACAGATGACATGTTTCAAGTTGTCATAAGATTTGTTTTATTTACAGATAAAAATACGAGATAGGCGCAGGGACGCGCCTTTGTCAGTATGGCCGTATCGGCGCAATCACAGTGCGCTTACAGCGCGCCTAGCCGCATGAATCACAGCGCCCGTATGACCAATCGCCCCACTACGTCCCCACTCCACGCTGCCTATAAAACCAGCCGGCGCACGGACCGAGAGCCATTCGCTCTCCAAGTCTCGGACCGTTCACAGCTCTGTCGAATGTCTGTAAAAGTGCTGCCTATTAAAGGAAATTCAAAATGAGTGAAAATGGTTTCAATCGGCCCAACACCCCTCCTCTTACAAATACAATAGAAAATTGGTATGACAAGCTGAAAACCCGTTCTGATACATGATGAAAAACGATGGCATAGTCAGAAATATTGAATCAGTCAGCTGTCACATACAAAATAGTTACCTACCTAGGTATGCGGGAAAATGTATGGCGAAAGCGTTGGCGTTAACTTTTCGAGGTTTCAAAATTTCTTTCGATGCAATCGTCTTTTTTTTTTAATGCAGGGCATAGGCTGATGATATCGTAGTCATGGCTGAGACCTTGGAAGACCTAGGCACAGTGCTTGACGACCTCAGTAGAATCTCCCAACAAGTGGGTCTGAAAATGAACATGGACAAGACGAAAATCATGTCGAATTCCCATGTCGTACCTACTCTTGTGAAGGTTGGAAGCTGTGCACTTGAAGTTGTAGACGAGTACATCTACCTCGGACAAAAACTCCAGCTTGGTAAGTCCAACTTGCAGAAAGAGGTCGATCGACGAATCCAACTCGGCTGGGCAGCGATCGGGAAGCTACGCAGCATATTTTCGGCCCACCTACCGCAGTGTCTCAAGACGAAAGTCTTCAATGCGTGTGTGTTGCCAGTGATGACATACGGAACCGAAACGTGGCCGCTTACAATGTGCCGATTAAGGAGGCTCAAAGTCACCCAGAGAGCAATGGAGAGAGCTATGCTCGGAGTCTCCCTGCGTGATCGTATCAGAAATGATGAGATCCGCAGGAGAACTAAGGTTACAGACATAGCCCAAAGGATTGCATGCCTCAAGTGGCAATGGGCAGGGCACATAGCGAGGAGAACAGAAGGCCGTTGGGGCAGAAAGGTCTTGGAGTGGAGGCCACGCACAGGAAGTCGCAGCCGTGGCAGGCCCCCCACAAGGTGGACCGACGATCTGGTGAAGATCGCGGGAATCCATTGGATGCGGGCGGCACAGGACCGATCTGTGTGGAGAACATTGGGGGAGGCGTATGTCCAGCAGTGGACGTCTATTGGCTGAAATGATGATGATGATAGGCTGATGGGCAGACAGATCAACTGATGGTAAACTATTACCTCCGCCCATGGACACACGCAACACCAGTGAAGTTACAAGTGCGCTGACACTTTCCCCCCCGATTGGGCTCCAGTACCCTCACTCACGCAGCGAAATACAGCACAGTGTTGCTTTACGCCGGTTTTCTGTGAGGCAGTGGTATCACTCCGATCGAGCCAGCCCATTCATGCCGAAGCGTGGTACACTCCCACGGTATGTTACACGTATGTATTAACGTGTAATAAATACATTTTTTTATAAAGTATCAAGCGAAGTCACTCACCGTAGGCGCACTGCCAAAATATTGCCGGCAACAATATAGTGGATGCTTATTGAAATACGCCGATTATTTTAATAGGACATCCGGTGCGCGGATGTGGATGCTGCATGCTGGTTAGACCGCTAATGGCACTCGATGGGAAACACGCATGCTTCTTAGGGGATGACCACATTGGGCCGAGCTTGAAGTCTTCATCACCTCAATGTATCATTCCCAGTAGCGGTAACCGTCGATTAATACTGCCAAGTTTTTCCCGGCATGTCGGAAGAGGCGACTAAACGGGCTTTCGGAGTACGAGAGCGTACCCACTTGTGGGGAGTGGCTTGCTCAGCATACGACTTCGCGGGGGACGACGTTACCGAGTGTCCTGGTAGGTAGTACAGCGTTGAAGGGCTGTATTGCGCCAGATATGGGATGAAGCGGCGAGCGCGATTAGCGTAACGGTCTGGTTCCGATCGCGATTGCGCGAAGATGGACACCCCAAGGGTTTTAGTCAGGGTTTGAGTCCCACATACCACATTGTTGCCTACATGTAGCAAGATGACGGCCATGATGGTTTCCCCTGGGAAAAAGGTCTATTCTGAGCCCGGGATATGCTAGCCCTATTATCCAGGTTTAGATAAGTCTGGTTGTTGGCACAATATCGAAACTTTACAGCCCTTAATCAGAGGAACCTGACCGATCGATCATGAATCCTCATTGGATTATGGAATACCATTTATCAATGTTTGTTTATCTACTGACCTACAGGGTTTACAGTTGAATCCAAATCTATCACTTTGGTGCCCAAGGTTTGCTTGGACCATATTCCAGGATTCAGTAAGTTCGGTACCTAATCACAATGTAACTGCTGTCTAACCTTTGCAACCCTTAGACAAGGGAACCAGACCAACTTAGTCATTATCTCAACAATTGTTGGTCATCATCGTCATTTCAACCAATAGACACCGAATAGGCCTCCTCCAGTGTTCTACACATAGATCGGTACTGTGCCGCCCGCATGGAATGGGTTCCCTAAGGTCACAGACATAGCCCAAAGGATTGCATGCCTCAGGTGGCAATGGGCAGGGCACGTAGCGAGGAGAACAGACGGCCGTTGGGGCGGAAAGGTCTTTTTATGGAGGCCACGTATAGGAAGTCGCAACCGTAACAGGCCCCCCACAAGGTGGACTCACGATTTGGTGAAGGCCGCGGGAATTGTGGGTGCCAACCCACAATTTTGAGAAACTATCCAAAACGTGCAGGTTTCCTCTCGATATTTTTCGAAGGGCATTTGACTAAGCTCGAGATTTTACAAAATATAAATATTTTATCAAAATATAGGTAAATATGTGCCAATAGCAAAAAAATCTGAATTAAAAATATAACATCTGAAGCCCAATTCTCGGGCTCGTGACATTTATTTTCATAAGACATATATCACTAAAACATAGTTTTTTTTTTGTATGGTTTTCGGGTGATATCCGCCATGTTCTCAAAATATCACAAGCACGAGAATTGGGCTCCTGGCCGATTTTATGGTCATTCAAAGATTCATGGGAAAGTCCAATATAAAAGTAGGAAATTATTAAAAGATAAGTATACTATTGAATAACCCATTCCATAATAGAACCATTGACATAAACGAAACATTTGATATAGCTACCATACAAAATTCAAATGAAATGCATACAAAATACTTGTGTGTGACGTCACATCTTCGTAGCCATTTATTTATATGGAGCGTTTTGGATTTGCCCAAAATAATGTGATTTTAAAGTTGTGATATCTCAGGTAGTTTAAATGAGAATCAAGTAATTATTTCAAAGAGGTTTCTATCATTGAGAGGTCTTTTGATTACAAAAATAAAAAAAATATCAAATACCGTATTACAGAAACACGCGTTATTATGCACTGAGCTAATGCCTATTATACTCTGCCGTGTGGTCCCCGGCAGAGTAGAATAGGCCACCCTCACTCTTACCGAGGTGTCGTAAAAGGCGACTAAGGTAAAGCTGCTGGCATGATCATCAGCACTCAGAGAAGGAAAACTCTGCATTTATATCAAAACCCTCGCCAACCCGTCTGCCAAGCGTAGTGAGTATGGCAATTACCCCTCATGTGATTGAGGGAGGCCCGTGCCCCAGCAGTGGGGACTTAAATGGGCTGACGATGAATGTGATTTGAAAGTTGTGATATCTCAGGTAGTTTAAATGAGAATCAAGTAATTCTTTCAACGATGTTTCTATCATTGAGAGGTCTTTTAAATACAAAAATAAAAAAAATTTCAAATACCGTATTACAGAATTACGCGTTATTATGCACTGAGCTAATGCCACAAAAAGTAACAGATAGGTCAATTCAATTAATTAAGGCAGGGATTAACGCGACGTCTGTTATTGAGTACAATATTTTGTACTCACATATTTTGTATGACGATTCGGCGACGTTACAGCAGCCGTGGTCAAAAGCGGTCTGATCCCCGTCCTAATTAATTCAGATATAATACAACGCGACAATCTAAAAACCCTAGATAAGTAATTTTGAAGTCGAAAAGGCACAGCGTTGAGCTTTATAAAATTGTACCAACACTTTTTCAAGCGCTCTGTAAAATAAATTGTGGTGCGTAACAAAGGAGGACTCAACTTTACCGCGCCGTGCATTAGAATAATGACTGCACCGCGCTAATGAAGGGCCGGTGCGCTGCATGCAACTGATGCACCACTCTATGCTTTATCTGCACTCCATTCACAACTATACTAAGCGCAAATACTCGCGGCAGACGGTAGAGCATTTCATTCATTAATTATGAACTTTGACTGACCGGATGGCGCAATTGGTAGTGACTCTGTCTCTTACGCCAAAGGTCGTGGGTTCGATCCCCACCCTGGACAAACATTCGTGCGATGAACACTTGTGTTTGTTCAGTGTCTGGGTGTAATATATGTATTTAAGTATATATTTGTGTTCCTCTGTTGTCTGATATCTGTAACACAAGTGCTTGAGCTACTTAGTACGGAATCAGGTCAACGTATGAGATGTTGTGAGAATTAATTATTATTATTAATTATTATGAATAATACTGTTTTTAGGCCTACTGGACCCCAATTGTCGTGCTCGTGATATTTATTGTCATACGACATATATCACTAAAACATAGTTTTTTTGTATGGTTTTCAGGTGATATCCGCCATGTTTTCAAATTATCACGAGCCCGAGAATGGGCTCCTGAGCATTTCGAACAACTTAAAATACAAAATCAATTATTCGATATTATTCATCAATAAGAATGAAATACTCCACGCTCTTCTAGTGATGTAATTAATATGTTCACTTTACATATTAATTTCATCACGACCCGACGACCCGTTTGGAACAATGGTAGTGAACGCTGCCTTTGGTCCAAGGGTTGCGGGTTCGATCCCCGCACAGTACAAACATTTGTGTGAATGAACATGTCTGTTTGTATTGGTCTAGGTGTTTGTATGTATCATCATCATCAGCCCATTTAAGTACCCACTGCTGGGGCACGGGCCTCCCTCAATCACATAAGGGGTAATTGCCATACTCACCACGCTTGGCAGACGGGTTGGCGAGGGTTTTGACATAAATGCAGAGTTTTCCTTCTCTGGGTGCTGATGATCATGCCAGCAGCTTTACCTTAGTATGTATTATAAGTATGTATAAACAAAAGAAAAGTATTATATGTATATATTTGTAATTCCGCTGTTGATTCTGATATCCGTAACACACACCGTGCAGAGTACAAGAGAAAACCTTAGTTAGTGACGTTGTCTCAATTTATTTAATTTAAAAATATATAAATACGAAATACCAAAAACCGGTGTGAAGCAGCACTGTTCGGTGTTTCGCTACGTGCGTCAGGGTACCGGAGCACACTTATCACTCCACTGGTGTCGCGGGTGTCCATAGACGGCAGCTATCGCTTATCATCTGGTGATCCATCTGCTCGTCTGCCAACTATCACATAAAAATCCTCAAATTGAAGGTTAGATAAAAATCCTACGTCACCCTTTTTCACTTGTTTCATACGTACCAATAGTGGCATTAGTGATGGTTCAACAGTTTCAGCTAAACAAACCCCAGAGGGCGCTCGACGTGTGAGCACGCTCGGTCGCGCTTCCTGCGCCACCGGAAGCGGAAACGGCAGCCGCCATTGCCGCCACGACAGTGCCGCCTCTACCGGATCGCTGAAACAATAACTATTACACTTTTATCCGTAGAGGAAAATTCTTTGTTCTTATTTTCATTTATTCTTTTCTAATTTATAGAATTCTTAACCACCAACACAAAAGTTTGCTGAAGAGAGTTTCATCAACAAACATTTGTTGGTTGGAGGATAGTTTCCAAACATTAGAGTAGTTATTTACGAGATTTACAACGAGACCATGCAGCAACAGCACCCATATCGGAAATTCAAAATTAGGGGAAACTAAAAATTAAGGTATATGGTAAAAACCTTGTAAAAAACTATTTTAACTCTCCCTACTTGCGGGACCTCGCGAAATCATTCTAAAAAAAACCTTGAATATTTAACCTCAAACAAAGCTACGTTTAGTCTTCGCCGCATTTTAGATAAACGCGAAGAATCCTCGGCATTCAAGTATCAAATCCAAAGTTGACAAACATTCCTGAGAACAAAACAACGGGACGAAATTAATTTATTCCTCGCCACAAAGGCTCGCGAGAATTCGCGAAAACACTGGCGGAGTCGGATGAATAGCCGTGTATATTTTATAAGGTGGGGTGCACAATGACATCTTTTATATGAGGTTTTTTATGTCGGTTTTTTTTTAAGTCTAGCTAATAAATAAATACTTACTTAATGAAATTGGCTGTACTGTATTTGTATTGTACAGACATAGCCCAAAGGATTGCATGCCTCAAGTGGCAATGGGCAGGGCACATAGCGTAGAGAACAGACGTCTGTTGCTGGGCCGGAAAGGACCTCGAGTGGAGGCCACGTACAGGAAGCACAGCCGTGGCAGGCCCGCCACAAGGTGGACCGACGATGTGGTGAAGATCGCGGGAATCCATTGGATGCGGGCGGCACAGGACCGATCTGTGTGGAGAACATTGTAGGAGGCCTATGTCCAGCAGTGAACGTCTATTGACTGTAATGATTAATGTCTTTTGTAGTTGTAATGTCATCATACCAGTATTTTATTTTGTTCAATAAAGATTGTCTATCTAACTCTCCTTAAGGTGACGGGTAGGGCGCATTAGCGACGCCAATCGATTTTAATTTTTACCTACTAAACCAGATCTATTTTAAACAATTTCGGGATTACAACCATTTGGCATGTACTTATACTATTTATTAAATCATTTCGTCGTTTTTGTACGCGAAAAATTGATTACCGCCAAAAGCGGCCACTTTTAGCGTGAATCAATTTTTCGCGTACAAAAACGGACCCAACATGTGTGCATGGATAATTAATAAATATTATATTATTTAATAACTGGTGTGCCCTACCCGTCACCTTAACAGGTCGGCATTCATCTTTCTCTTTCATAAAAACAAACATTGTCTCTTATCGCCTTATTCCAAAACGTGGTTTAAAATAAGTATGGGGATTTATACTGGAAATAACTGAAGAACTAGAATAAACATTATTACAAGACTAATTTTAACTTTACTTAGTATGTATCAACTATAATACTCAAGTTAAACCACCCGGACCCCTAGTTTAAAATTAGAACTAAATTAATAACCTTAAAATATCGATTCTCCCTCTAACAGTTCCTTCCGTTTTACACTAAAGTTATTTGTGAGAAAGTAGACAATTTATTTTTTGGATTGAATTCCAAAAATATAATTCCTATTTATATTACTTGGGAACCTTATTTAATACGATATCTTAGATAATTTATTGTTGCTTAAAAACATTTTTAAAATATATTTATTTCAGCCAACAAAACAATGTTATGTAAAATAAAATGTCACCTATCAGCATCTTGCAGTTCAGGGAATTACCTAGTTTTAGACTGGCTTTATTCCACGGGTGTCCATGGGTGGCGGCAATCGCTTACCATCAGGTGATCCGTCTGCGCCTCTGCCACCTATCACATAAAAACAGCGTTTTAGTTACCAAATGTTTATGAATAAAATCCATTACAAACAGTGTGATTGTCTGTTTTATTAATATTTTGAATTTCGAATGCATATGTATGCGGCTTTTCGTGCCAGCATCTCAGTCAGTAACCGCGAAAGAGATTTGATCCGGGCAAAGTTTTCTTCGAGGATTCCGCGACTTTCGCGACATTTGCGGGATTCCGTACTGGGGGCATCTGGTGATACTCGCCAGTATTCTAGGTAAGGTACTTGTGTTTGTCAGCCATGGACCATTTTACTAAAGGTCGACCATAACGCTATTTATTAGGTAAAATAGCATTTGACAGTTTATAGGTGAAATTGAATATAATTCTAACTTATTGAGTATTCAAGATGAAGTGTGCTTTATGGTTTGTTGTTGTCACTTAGGTGAATATAATGGGAAAATTATCTAGAACCTGGGTCGAGCGGTAAATGTAAATAATGAGTAAATCAGCCCTTTACACTTCGACTAAGTCCGTGAATAAAAAGAACCAGACAAATGCGAGTTGGACTCATCAACCGAATCAGGCAGTTTTTCTAATATAAATATATCCGTCCAACCGATTACGGCTACGGCGGCCAATCTCAACGTTCAGCCACATACGCAGAATATATTATAGAGATCAGGTGTGTGCGCTAAACACAAGTGCACTCTCTATTCCCTTAACCTGATATTCCGATGGGACACCAGCGTGACACGACCGGAAAGGGATTGGGCGCAGGACCAACGGCTTAACGTGCTTTCTGAGGCACGGGGGTACAATACCGCTAATTTCCAGACTCCGGACTGACACTAAGAATTTCTCACCGAAAACTAAGGAACAAATGTTTGGGCCCAAGCCGGGGATCGAGCCTGGGACTTCTTGCGCAGCCGTCGCTTTAGGGTGCGACCCTCTACCTCTACTCTACCACAACCGCATCGAAGCAGTTTTCTAATATAAAGCAGAATAAGTTAGAAATAAGTTATAACAAAAACAAAATACATCACAACAAAGAATACTTACTCGGGAAATGCAAACGATAAAATATAAAGACAACAACGGGAGGAAGTCGCGAAGGCGGGAAATATTGGATATTAGGTGTATATTCCTCAGGGCACCCCAGGAAGGCCTCCTGTCGCGATGATGAATCCGTAGACACGCCGTGATCCACCACTGGGTTTCTTACCCTACATTACAAACATACTTTTTACACTCAAACACATCCATCAAGCAACAACTTGAACTCTATATATCTTGCAATAAGGTCGCCTCAGCTACCTACAAAAACAGAAGTTCCAATTTAAACTCTATTGATTGAACAATAAGATAAGTTGAACTTGTGGTTGGTTTATAGTAAGGGCAAATATAAGTCGGCTCAACAATGTTTTAGTATTTTAATATCGTGGACACAAAGTCGGGATTTTTCGCAATTTGTTTTTAGCTATATCGTGTTGTCATGTTTTTAATAAATTTATGACCGACTTTTGAGTTACTTAAACTAATGGCGTGTTTCATGTCGTGTAATTTTGTTTTTTTTTGTGATTAATTCTATTTTGAAATTTATTGGTCGAAATAAATTGAAAAAAAAACAACTAATATTAGAAACCAAATAGTTTACCTACCGCTTGTCATTTATTTGAAGAGTGGTTTTAAAAACCACATTAAGGTGACGGGTAGGGCACACTAGCGACGCCAATCGATTTTAATTTTTAGCTACTAAACCGGATCAATTTAAGCAATTTCGGGGTTACAACCTCTGGCACACACTTATACTATTTTTTAAATAACCATGCACAAATGTTGGGTCCGTTTTTGTACGTGAAAAATTGATTCACGCCAACAGTGGCCTTTTTTGGCGTGAATCAATTTTTCACGTACGCGTTGGACCCAACATTTGTGCATGACTATTTAATAAATAGTATAAGTATTTGTGGAGTGGTTGTAACTCCCGAAATTATTTAAAATAGATCCGGTTTAGTAGCTAAGAATTAAAATCGATTGGCGTCGCTTTTGTGCCCTACCCGTCAACTTAAGCTAGCACTAGTCATTAAAAAACTGCGCTTCTCATAATGTCCAGTGATTTTATTATGATTTCTATGCTTGCATTTTCAATAACATAAATATGTACAGACAGACACACATCAGGTTACCATGATCTGTCAAATTTCCTCAATTGATATTGAACCAACGTATTTGACATTAAGATGAGAATCGTCTGAAGAAATTTGACAGATTGTATACATTGAAGTGTATCTGTCCATCCATACCGACCGACATAGCTTCAAAATTCATCAAGTTGTAACTTCACATAGCACAATTTTTAACCACAAAATGTATCTGGATGGCAGCCGTGTGGTCCCCGGCAGAGTAGAATAGGCCACCCTCACTCTTACCGAGGTGTCGTAAAAGGCGACTAAGGTAAAGCTGCTGGCATGATCATCAGCACCCAGAGAAGGAAAACTCTGCATTTATATCAAAACCCTCGCCAACCCGTCTGCCAAGCGTGGTGAGTATGGCAATTACCCCTCATGTGATTGAGGGAGGCCCGTGCCCCAGCAGTGGGGACTTAAATGGGCTGACGATGACGATGATGATCTGGATGGGTAGAGGTCCACCACCGTGCGCTTTACACGTAATTTTTGCCACACACCTCCTCATTGTGGAATCAACTTCCCGCAGCGGTATTTCCGAACCGGTACGACATTGCGAGCTTCAAGAAACGAGCCTATACCTACTCCCTCTGGTGTGGCTGATGTCCATGGGCGGAGGTGATCACTTACCATCAGGTGACTCGCTTGCTCGTTTCCTCCCTTTATCATAAAAAAAAATAAGGTTAGATTTCAATAAAAAGTGACCAAACAACCTCGAACTTTTATTTTTTCCAACCGGCCTGTAATGTGACGTATCTTTCCACACGGCTTGCGCGTGACGTCACGTCCAGAGGTTAATCTAGCGTGTGTGTGACGCGTGTTCCGGCGCGGAATTAAATCGGGAACATCCGGGTCCGGCTTGACGGATGTCTTGAAGTCGTTTCCTTTTTTCCGATAGATTAGCCGCGGTCTAGGGAGTAATTCGACGGTAAATTTAATTTAAGCCGACGGGTAACCCCTAACTAGCGACACCAATCGATTTAAATTGTTAGCTACTAAACTGAATGTATTTTATTTTATTCGGAGCGAGAGTCTAAGCAAATATTAATATCATTTATTTAATTATTTAGCACTACTTTTTGGTCTGTTTTTGCACTCGAAATTTGGAATAACGCCTAGAAGTGGCTGTTTTTGGCGGTAATTCAAATTTCGAGTACAAAAGCAGACCCATAAGTTAAGGTAGGGCACCACTAGTGACGCCAATCGATTAGTTAATTTATTATTTAGCACTACTTTTTGGTCTGTTTTTGCACTCGAAATTTGGAATAACGCTAGAAGTGGCTGTTTTTGGCGGTAATTCAAATTTCGAGTACAAAAGCAGACCCATAAGTTAAGGTAGGGCACACTAGTGACGCCAATCGATTTTAATTTTTAGCCACTAAACCGGATCTATTTTAAACAATTTCGGGGTTGCAACCTCTGGGCAAACACTTATGGTATTTATTAAATAACAATGCACAAATGTTGGGTCAGTATTTGTACGCGAAAAATTGATTTACGCTAAAAGTGCGCAGCTTCGAAATTGTTAAAAAGATATCCGGTTTAGTTAATAACCTTTTAAATCTATTGGCGTCGCCAGTGTGGAATCAGATCAATGTAATATGAGACGTTTCATTATATCAATTAATTTAAGTATTAAATGGCCTTTGCCTGACGATTATCTGTTAGAAATCCCTTTCCGTAAAAATTGCACACAAAATTCCTTTATCTTAAGGTGACGGGTAGGGCACACTAGCGACGCCAATTGATTTACATTGTTAGCTTTAAAGCTGCAATCTCTCGGAAAGCGCTTATACTATTTCTTTAATACTTATATTTAACTTTTGGGTCTGCTTTTGTACTCTGAATTTGAATTACCACCAAAAACGCCTACTTATGGCGTTAATCCAAATTTCGAGTGCAAAAACGAATAAAAAATAGTTCACAATGATTAAATAAATTGTACAAATGTTTGTTTACCGACTGCCGCTCCGAAATTGTTTTAAATAGCTCCGGTTTAGTAGCTAACAATTTAAATCGATTGGTGTCACTAGTGGGGTATACCCGTCACCTTAATATGAAGATTTGTATGTTAAGTAATTAAACGAGGTTTATCGGTAAACAGTTACGCCCATTTAACCATAACTTTCGAAAATTCGTCGATATTTTTTTCACTCTCCATACAAAATGAACAAGTGTATGTAACGAAAAGTATTTTTTTTAAAGCGGATTTCCAAAAGGTCATGTTTTTAATGGTTAATAGGAGAGTTGGTTAAAGGGATATATCAACCATCTACCGCTAAACCCTGTCTGCCTTTTGATACACCCTGTACAAGTACTATCGATAACAACGCTAAATCGGTACGACACCCTAACTTCGGTAATAAAACAATTTTAAAATCCATCAATACCACTCCACTTTAAACACTCCGTCCCCCACTGACAAGCGAGACTTATGCCTGAGGGTCCGAGAGGCCCCAATGAAACTATTAGGATGTGTGTCACGCCGGTCCCGGGACCACATATCACCGCGAGGGAACCCCCGGGAATGGACTTTAAATTCCTCCTCCCTCGCTTTTTATCGGTTTTATAGCTAATCCAAGTGTAAGTGGACTTGATGGCCAATGTAATATGGATTTGTATGTGACGCAGTGAATCAAGAATAACATAGGTTCATTGGTTTCTTCTTAATATGATAAATAACACACGGTTAGGTATCTGCATGCCATGTTGTAGAGATAATTGCTGATAGCAAAGCAATTTTCTAACATCATTTCATTATCATCATCATTTCCGCCAATAGACGTCCACTGCTGGACATAGGCCTCCCCAATATTCTCCACACAGATCGGTCCTGTGCCGCCCGCATCCAATGGCTTCCCGCGATCTTCACCAGATCGTCGGTCCACCTTGTAACATCATTTATTAACATCGAAAACGTTTACCCAATAGTCATGTAATTTATACTTTTGAGTAGAACCCACTTATAAAATTTAGCGACAGTTTTCATCATATCCAAGTTTAGCTAATATTCTAAATTGAAGTGATGTGTTTACAAAATACAATATTGCAGTTTAACGCAACGAAAGAAAGGATACAAACAAACAATTGATATACGAATACTGTGATTTTGTATTCAGATTACAAATAAAGTACGTATTACCGTGTATTACACGATACGATGGTCAGAGACAGTGAAGAACGACAGGAGGGCAATTTCGATTTCGCAAAAAGGCAAAAACATTGCCCTCTCCAATTTCACAGAGAGCCCCTACAAAAGATCACTCACGTTAACTATGAATGGCCGAAAACAAGCCCGCCATAGTCGCGAATGGAAATTAAAAAGAAAAACCGGCTGCCATACGGAAACAGGAATTGAATTTAAGTACATTTTAAATTCCGAACCCCGGCTTTGACTGGATGAAATAATAGAATCCGAATGTTCGAAATGCGAATGCTTTTTGATCTCGCTCGCGTGTTCCATCCCTTTAACGGCCAGCATTTGCGCGCCACGCGACGCTGCTAAATGGATTATTTTCTTCGTGTGTTCTTTTTTTGAAAAACAATTTTGCGGGTCTTTTTCGGTTGACGTTCCTTCTCTATGTCCAGGCTGTATTGACCTTCCCCGTCCCGCGAACATCTAACAGTTGTACAATAGAAAAGCGTTTTGTTTTGTGTATGAGGGGATCTCGAATTCTTGGTGGGTTTAGCAAAAGAGGAAACAAAACGTTGACAAGGACGGGTGTGATTGGATTAAGGAGGGTTGACTTTATAGTCGCGGTGCAATTTGGAAATTGACTTTGGGAATCTGTTTACGAGTCTGTGGTTCGGCTCGTTTTGTTTGTAGCATTGAGTGTCAATTTTTTTCCTCTATCGAATTTGAATACGCCCGGTACTTTGGGTATTAGACGGGTTGGTTGCTTAACACCATGTTTATGTGGCATGCGACCCCTTTTTATTAGGGGAAGTAAGAAATGTTTTTACGGTTTGTTTTTCAAATTAGGTAAATGTAAATGTTTGACTTTTGCCTCGTATTCGATTTCCCATAGATAAGTAAAGTAAGTACCTATGTATTTTTTTTTTGTCATTAAAATATGATCGGTTAATAACCTTGTGCCTATTAAATACGGAGCTGCTCTACAAAGTCATCGAAAATAAGTTTAGCCACCCACCCTCGCGTGTCGTATTCCATAGATCGGTACACAATAGCCTAACCTTTGTCCCTAAATGAGTAAACGATAATCCATAATTAATTTCTGTCCCGCTAATTTGAAGTAAGTAGTTGTAGCCACCAGCTGTTGCAATAGGGATGTGGCTGGTCTTCTTCGCTTTTTTATGTGATTGGTGGCAGACGAGCTGCCAAATTACCTGAGCAATTGCCGCCGCCTACCAACATAGGCGGCACCACCTACCACCACTGGAGTCTCAAGTGCAGTGCCAACCTTTTTATTACAGCTCTAGGGCCTTTATCTACTAACGAATGTTCATATTTTCCCCAAAACTAAAACACGGTAAAGACAAATCTAATAAACTCAATGGTATTGTTACAGCTGCATCTATGTTAAGTTCAAGTCAAGTAAACTTGCGAAAGCAAGTAAAACTCGAATCGGACTCTAGTAAAGAAGTAGGCTGTTCGCCCAGGTAGAATAATTGGCGATCATTATTTGTTGGTAAAAAATAGAATAGACCTACCAAAAGTATTTTTTTATTATTCGAAGTTCTGGGGAGCATTCGTTGCCGAGTGGTCACCGACCAAATTTAATCTATTGTGACCTCCGCTCCCACTTATAGATCGTCTCCGAGGCCCACGGTCAGCATACACCGTATAATGTCCTTGGAATTAATAGCCTTAACATCCTCCGGGCAGATGTGGTAGCTGCCCAGGGTGCGGCGTCTTGGGTGCCCGAGGGAATCGCATTGACAAAGGACGTGCATCGGTGTCTCATCAGGCTCCGGCCAGCCCGGTTCTGGTGCCGTGTTTGTTTAGCCTGCAGTGACCAGTAATGGTTCTCGTGAGGATGCTTAGCTGGCCTCTAGCATGTACTTGCTGGAGAATCCTGTCATTAAGGTCTTGGCATTCGATCTGAGCCAGAGCTCTCTCGTTCGTAGCAAAATTAAGTCAGAGATAAGAAGAAAAAGAGTCGAGGAAACATTGCCCGACTATCGTATTCGGTCCTGCAAAAAAAAGTCGAAAATTTTTTCGACTTCCCATACTAAATGACCAAGTCACGTGACTGACTTTGTATGAGAAGTTGAAATTTTCCATGCGAATTTCAAAGATTAGATGTTATGTTCTTTTTGGGCTTAGTACGAGTATAATGCCCTCGATAAGTGAGTAAGGCGGTTAAAAAAGCACGATATAATTTTCAGCAACAAAAAATCTATCACCGATTATCGGACGTGGGCACCTTAGTCTCCTCACTAAGACAAAGACGTCGCTAACGATCGAAGACATCCGTGCTGTTGTTCATTTGCTAGTTTCCGTGAACAGGGTCGTTTCCCTTCGCTCGTCATCCATCACACCACGCCACTACGCCTGCACGACACGCAGTTTTCTTTTGAGGACGATATTGAAAAGTAAGGCGGAAAAATTGCTATAAACATAATTCAGTGGATTCTAATTAATCTAGGTACAATTAGTATTAGATGCCATTTCGAAGAAATACGGGTAATGTGGTAGATTGTCAATACTTTTAGATGTTTTTATTATTTATTCATTAAAAAATCTCTTATTAGCTAACATAATCTGTAAGCTTGGAAGAGACTTTTAAACATGTTTTTGTAATTAGCTATGCTAAAAAATATACTTTTGCAAATAAGTTTTTTACCTAGTTTTTAAGGCGACGGATGGGTCACACTAGCGACGCCAATTGATTTTAATTTTTAGCTATTAAACCAGATCTATTTTAAACAGTTTAGGGACTGCAATCCCTCGGCGAACACTTATACTATTCATTTAATAACCATGCACAAATGTTAGATCTGTTTTTGTACTCGAAATTGATTCACGCTATAAGTGGCCACTTTTAGCGGTAATCCAAAATTCGAGCGGAAAAGCAGACCAAACAGACTCGAGACCCGAATTGTTTAAAATATATCTGGTTTACAAGCTAAAAATTAAAATCAATTGGTGTCGCTAGTGTGCCCTACCAGTCGCCTTAAGTTACGTAGATAAGTTTCACATTTTTTCTTACATAAATAAAATACCGATGAAAAAGTGTTTTTATTGATTTTGACCCATGTTTCTTCAAAAAAGTAGCGTAGTTTCGTTGGCAGGTACGAGTAATGCTCAATGGCAGTATTTCTGGTGAAGGAGTTTTAAAAACTTGACGTTGAAGTCAAGTTCGAGATTTGTATGGACGAAGTACGAAATTTCTAAATTCGATTAGTCCTCTGTACTTTTATTACAAGTGTGTTTATTACATACATAAACATAAAAAATTACAAATCTATTGATAATCTTAATAGGTTACGTAACATCTAAAGGTAATATATTTTCTTTTTAGTCTTATTATAGATGGTGTATTAATTCTTTTAAAATGAGTATTAAATACATACGATTAATCACGTCTAAGAAGTCTTCTCATTTGGAATATAGCTCTACCGACACAAAGTCGACCTAACCATGGTTCGCCGGACGCGGGGTCGCAGATTGCGCTTTACCAATCCAAAAAGATTTTATTTTATTTGAGCCATTCAATCAGTCAGATGTCGACAGTCGCCGTCACAGACCTTTAATAAGAACGATGTTCGCAGATAAATATGGGACGCCGCGAGCTCCAAATATATTTTTTCGATAGGTCAAGCGTACCTACTCCCGCCACCCCGCATCCCTCAGACCATGGGAAGGTCGACTTTGTAGCGGTAAAGCTATAGCTACTATTTAATACCTTCCTACCGACCCGTACCATGTCATCGCACAATACTCATGCTCCAGGGGAACGCAAGTTTTCCACAAGTATTGTACAAAGTTATCTCTTGCATAATGGATGTGCCCTGATAGGTTTTCGTAAGTGATTGATAGAGGCTCGCAGGGCAACGCGCGGTAATGTAAGTGAATTCGACGGTGACTGTCGAAAATGTCGGCCTGAGAGGTAGCCAGAAACTTAGTTAGGTTAATAGTAGAATGCTTTATAATGTACGTATATTTGTGTATCAAAATTCTTCGACGGTCTTCGAGTGGGACCTTCAAAGATTTTTTATCTATACTATTTATAAAGAGGTGAATCTATAGACAGCGTCAACGCTTATAGATAATCTGAATTTTTGCGCGATGTAATCAACCCATAGCGCCATCTATTGGTATAAATTGTAACTAAAGTCCCGAAAGGTGGGTGGGCCATTAGTGTGCAATAAAGAATTATGATAAAACATATTACTTACCTAAATTAAGGACTTAATGTGTGTATCAAAACTGAATCGTTTTATTGTTTAAGTATGTTATTTCCTGTGTCTATGAGTATTTGATGACGAGGGCATTTTGTAGCACCCAGACCAAACACAATTTAAAAACAATCGATTTCTAAATTGACTTGAATGGGATCTTCTTCTTTGTCGTCACATGCCCATATCGTCATTGCTTAGTATTAAAACAAGAATTATGTAAGTAGTTACTTTCCTGAACTGTTGGAGATCCACGCTTCGGCATGAATGGGCCTGCTCGACCGGAGTGATTTCACGGCCTCACAGAAACAAAAAGAACAGCATCTATGCTATGTTTTGTCGAGTGAGTGGTATCAGAGGCCCAATCGGTGTGGGAAATAGGTTTTAAAGCGTACTGCTATTGCGGGTGTCCATAGGCGGCGGCAATCAGGTAATCCGTCTGCTCGTCTGCCACCTACCTCAAAATAAAACATTCACCCAATCCACATCCCTTACCGGGAGCCCTCTGGTCAAAACATCTCCATTAAAATATATCAGTAGTCATGTTATGACGGATCGGCGTATTGCTTTGTTGTGCTAATGCGGCTGCCCGTCCACGCCGCCATCTTGGGACCACGACTGATACGTTTCCAATAATAGAGAAACTTCGAGACAAAATGAAAAAGTATTTTCTAGGTAAGCATGCTCCATCTTACGGTCACGTGACATTTTCATAGACAAAATGAATAAGCAATTTCGAGACAAAATAAAAAAAATCTAGTTGCATGCGCGGTTCATGTTACGGTTCCGTGACATTGACATAACAAAAACACAGTAGGTAAGTGTAACAAGAGATTTCTTTAACTCTTATTATACTGTGACAAATGAATGATTCTCTCTCTCACTTCACAAACTATATTGATTTTTTGGTCCATACGTTTACTTTGTTTGTCTGTATTGTCCATGTGTATGTTTGTTTTGTTTTAGATGATGTCGAAAACTGATTAAAATAGAATTCACTCGTCACACCGGTCAATCTTTTAGATAACGTGTCTCTTTAATCACTCGACATTGGCAGAATTATAGACGAGTCGCAAGACACAGTAGCAGCCATTATTTAAAAAAAATACTGTGACAAAGTGTAAGCAGTACTCTGATAAACAAACGACAACTCTGTTTGATAAATAATGACAAAAGGGTGAGAGTTTATAATAAGTTTTTAGTAAACATTTGTTAAAAGTAATCTCCATTAGTCCACTCGTATTTCTGATTATATGAAACGTAATCGATGATATAACTATAGGTTTTGTATCCCGTTGGGATCAGTGTTTATGAACGGTGCCTCTGCAAGGGTTGCGGGTTCGATCCCCGCACAGTACAAACATTTGTGTGCATGAACATGTCTGTTTGTGTTGGTTTTTGGGTATTTTCTATGTGTTATAAGTATGTATTTACAAAAGAAAAGAATGATATGTATATATTTGTAACCCCACTGTTGATTCTGATATCCGTAACACAGGTGCTTGAGCTACCTATCTCGGAGTCAGATCAATAGTACCTACCTACATTGATCTGACTCCGTGATGTTATTACTCCGTGACTATGTGATGTTTTAAAATATTTTTTTTATAAATCCACCCGTCAAAGACTGTACTGCTGCATGACATAACGCATGGCTCCAATTATTTATAATAATTTACCTAAAAACATTAACATTTTAAATACAATACTGTTCAATCAAAAAAGCAATGAAGAAATTATTAAACGATAAATGTTACCATAGTTTGAATGATTTTTAAATGACAAACATCTGTGAGTGCATATTTTGTAAATTCGAATGTTTTATTTATATTACTCCTACGAAATTTTAATGGGGTTTTTTATTTTGTAATTTTATTGTTATTATTAGACATTTTTGTACGACGACATTTTATTCGTTATAAAAATGATGATATTTTTATACCTGCGGTAAAACATATTGAGTTATAATTCTTTTACCGACTGATAATAAGCTATCCATGTAATATTATTACGAACACATATTTCTGCAAATAAATAAATCTTTAAGTAAATAACACACTTAAAAATTTCATATGGTGTGTTTTCATGAGGTGTTTGAGGTCCCGCCTAAACACGAGATGAAATTTTTAAGTGCGTTATTTACTTAAGAATAAATTGCTGAAGATTGCTATAAAAAATATCAACTATAAATAAATATTTATCTTAAAATACCAAATCTTATTTCTACATAAATCTAGTGAACAAAAAGTTTCAACGTACAATTTTCCTCGCATCAAAGCGGCACTTAAACCCAAAACATCACACATACACCCATTTCTATTCAAAACAAGTTCCGTCTCGTAATCTGCAACCGAAGTGACTGCAAGCGCAACCGAGCGATAACATCTGTCGTGCTCCCCTAACCCCATCCTGGCATTACCATAACCTTTATGGGAAGGAAAAAAATAATGGCCACTTGCGAAATGCCTCGGGTCACGCGGATGAATGGCCCCCGGCCGATGAAATGCGACAGTCCAAACGACGTGTGACATGAACGTGACCTCACGTGGCCACACACGGGAAGAGAGCCTGACGAACCTGCAACAAAAAATATTATTTATTATGTTTGTCAGTCGTTTCACAATCACGGGCAACTATGTCCTGGACTTTTGGAGGGTGTGCGTGGGGCCGAAGCCAACACGTAGAGGCCCGTTCGATTGATAATTTTAGTCTAATGTGATGTGACACCTGCCGGCGACTCTCTCTGTATACACTATGGAAGTGTAGCCAAGGACAGTCCCCGGTTGATGTAGAACTATTGCAAGAAAAATAATTAATTATTGTTATTATTTAATTCTTTACATTACACCGAATAATCGAACAGATGGAACTCTTGTAAAGTAAGCACCGCCGCTCATCTGTTACACCCGAGACAGCACAGAGCGTTGCCAGCTCTATCTAAGGAAGGAATAATAATGATACTTTAATAACACCAAGTATGTGATGGATCACTTGGTGGTAAGCTATTTCCGCCGCCCATGAACACCCGACACCAGTGGAGTGACAAGTGCCCTGCCAACTTTTAAATCCCCCATTCCCCCGGATTGGGCTTCCGGTACCCTCACTCACGCAGTGAAACAGCACAGTGCTGCTTCACGCCGGTTGTCTGTAAGGCCGTGTTATTCCTACGGTTGAGCCGTCCCATTTATGCCGAAGCGTGGCTCTCCCACGGTATTGTCTGTGTGTTGGGTAGCGGCTTTTGGGAGAATTCTCCATCTTTCTCTGTTTGTGGCACTATGGGCACTGTGCACATTCAATCAAGTTACACTTTGTAGCAGATTGGATATCTACTGATTGTCTACCTTGTTGAAATACAATCACCAACATACTTATTTGAACTTTTAGCGAAAAACCTGGAGTCACCGACATAAATGACTCCCGAGCAGCACAAAATAGGACTAGATACTACGAGCTCACACAACTCCAACCATCAACTGAACGCTGAAGCCGTGAGTCCCAATACTAAGGAAGGGTCGAGGCTCCTCGGAGGGAACCGCCTGGGGTTTCGGGAATTCTCGGGATGCTCTAGTTGAGCCAGTTTACTTCCTCCAAGATTGGAATTGTGGGCAAATCTTTGTACAGTGAAGATGAAATCTTGGTAATTAACTAAAATGATTCATTGATCATTTTCTGAAGTCCATCGCTATCCAGCGGGGTAATGCTGCCAGCATTTTGGGGACACTGCCACAGGGACCTACTTTGTTTTAATTTTCTTTTTTACTTGTTTTTATCTCAGTTATTGTCTTCATCGGTGACACTAGCGCCGCAAGTAGATTTGTGGCGATTATGAGTGATTATTTAAAAACGTAAAAATCTTAAAGACTTGGAGAAAAGAATAATCAATTTTTTGAGACGCAAAAAATATTTTTTACACGCGTAATGTAACTATTATCTGCATAATTGCTAAAAAGGGCCACTTTTAGCATTTATGCCGATTATTGTTTCTTGTAGGAAGAAATCATTTCATAAGTTTCTCTCAAAAAACCGTTAATACTTTCCTCCAAGTCTTCAAGATTGATCTTTTTTAAATAAAGTATCATAATCGCCACAATCAATTCAAATCTGCTGGCGGCGCTAGTTTCGCCGATGTAGCACCTTAATTTTCTTAAGGTGACGGGTAGGGCACACTAGCGACGCCAATCGATTTTAATTTATAGCTACTGAACCGGATTTATTTTGAACAATTTCGTGGTTACAACCTCTTGGCAAACACTTACACATTTTTTTAAATAACCATGAGTAAATGTTAGGTCCGTTTTTGTACGCGAAAAATTGATTACCGCCAAAAACGGCCACTTTTAGGAATCAAGTTTTCACGTACAAAAACTTACCCCACATTTGTGCATGGTTATTTAAATAATAGTGTAAGTGTTTGCCGAGAGTTTGTCACCCCGAAATTGTTTAAAATAGATCCGGTTTAGTAGCTAAAAGTTAAAATCGATTTGTGTCGCTAGTGTGCCCTACCCGTCACCTTAAGTTTATGCTCTTTTTTTCTGTAGTTATTTGTTTGTCATGTGATTTTCACCTCCTCTTCATCTTTGACGACCCGTTTGGAACAGTGGATAGTGAACGCTGCCTCTGGTGCAAGGGTTGCAGGGTTCGATCCCCGCACAGTACAAACATTTGTGTGCATGAACATAGTCTGTTTGTATTGGTCTGGGCGTTATCTATATATTATAAGTATGTATTTACAAAAGAAAAGTATTATATGTATATATTTGTAATCCCACTGTTGATTCTTAACACAGGTGCTTGAGCTACCTATCTCGGAGTCAGATCAATGTATGTGATGTGGTGACATATTTATTTATTTATCTTAGCGTGTAATTCTCAGTTGCGTCTAAGCTGTCGGTCTGGAGCCCGAGGTACGCTTGGACCATGATTCTTGATTTAACTAACTAACTAGGTTGGCGCAGCGACCCATAGTGAGTCTTGGCCTCCGATAATAAGAGCCTCCATCTTGGTCGATCCTGCGCCACCTTCCTGCCAGTCAGCTGCCGAGAGTTCGCGCAAGTCTTTTTCAACCTCATCCTTCCAGCGATATCTCGGACGGCCGACTGATCCTTTTGCCATTAGGACGTCCCTGATACGCTCGCTTAATTATTCTTGATTTAAGGAGTCTGGTAATAAGTATGAAGCGACTGCCGTCTGACCTTTGCAACCCTTTTATAGACACCAGACCAACTGAATCATATTTTTTGGTATTATTGATCGTGGGAGAGCGACGCTTCGGCATAAATGGCTCGACCAGAGTGATACCACGGCCTCACAGGAAACACAACAGAGCACTGTGCTGTGTTTCGCTGCGTGAGTGTGGGTACCGGAGGTCCAATACGGGGGAAGGGGGTTTAAGGAGTGCACTTGTGACTGGTGTCGCGGGTGTCCCTAGGCGGCGGCAATTGCTTATCATCAGGTGATCCATCTGCTCGTCTGCCACCTATCAAATAAAATTAAACGTTAATTCAAATTAACAATTTCTATAGAAAAATTAAATTACCTACGAGAAATGTACTAAGTTGGTGACGCATCTGTAATCAATTTGATAAGGTTATCCATGGACAGTCAGGTGACATGCTTATGGGGACTACGGTGCGGCGGCCTCCTCGTGTGGCCCTTTCGGTAGTATTTTTGCTCTGTTTGGAGCTGCTACCGAAAGGGTCCTGGCGTCCCTGGGCAACGGCGGGTAGTAATCGGCATCGCCCATTGCTACTCGACGGCTAACAGCTGCACACACACGGGAGGGCTCCTGGAGTCGTTCTGTCGACCCCCAGTTGAGCCCCCCCGGGGCCTAGGACCGGCCTCACGGTTTAGGGCATCGGAAACCCTTCTCCTGTGGCCTTTTTTGTTCTGGGCCCGGGGCCCTGTCCGGCGTCACGCTACGCGTGATAGCGTTTTCGACGTGGGCCCCACTGGGTGGAGAGCCTTCGGGCTCAGCGGCCGTAAGGCCATGTGCTGGAGGTCCGGCGTTGGGTCGTCTAGCCAGGATGGCTCAATGTCGACCGGTGGTGCCAATTTTCTCTTCAACTAAAGTTGTAATATATTTCTATTAGGTGACAAGCTTGCTCGTCAACTACCCACTCCCATAACCCTAAACTTTTTACCTCATTATTTATGACCTTACGCAATTAGTGGACATGAACTATAACCTTCTCCCTGCCAGCCAGCCTCGTAGCTCCTCAAGTTTACAACCGCTTGTTCCAGTAGAGTCTTGTGAATTATGTCACAGACATTACCTTCAACAAAAAAATGTTACTAACTACTAAAGTTTATACATAACTTGAAATTTATTTTACAAATTTGGTAAGTTAAGGTGACGGGTAGGGCATACTAGCGACGCCAGTCTATTTTGATTTTTCGCTACTAAACCGGATCTATTTTAAACAATTTCGGGGTTACAACCTCTTGGCAAACACTTATACTATTGATTATTCACAAACGCGAAATATTGATTCATGCTAAAAGTGGCCGCTTTTGGCGGTAATCAATTTTTCGCGTACAAAAACGGACCCAACATTTGTACATAGTTATTTAATAAATAGTATGTTTGCCGAGAGGTTGTAACCCCGAAATTGTTTGAAATAGATCTGGCTTAGTAGCTAAAAATTGAAATCGATAGGCTGCGCTTATGTGCCCTACCCGTCACCTTAAGAGTAAAATCAACAGCTAAAGAATAGAATTTCATGATGAAGTCTGTGTTTCATGATCTTTATAATCATGAGTGAATAGGCATCTTCTAAGGAAATGAGTACCTAACCTAGAGACATCATCGATCATAGGCATGTGATCGTCATCATCATCTTAGCGTTTTGTCCCGGTTGCATCCCAAGCCGTCCCTTCTGAGCCTGGGGTCGATTTTCCTACTTTGACTCCTCCACTTCGCACGGTCTAGTGGATAGTGGTCAATTTATTAGCACACATGTCATACTTTACGATGTCAAGCCATACCTTTTGGTAGGTGTAAGGTGAGTGAAGCGCCAAAGGAAAGAAAATCATTTTCCCGAACCCTGTGACATTAAGTCTGGTGCACATTCCGCATAATTTGTTTTGCTCCCCAAGTCGTAACCTTCCGTGTGAACTCATTTCGGTCAGCCTTCAGTAGCTCATCAGCGGGATGAGGGACTGGACTAATGAAGTCAAAATATCGATGATAGGTACTTATCGATACTTCAAACGAGACCGATAAATTCTAACCTAGGTATTTCTGACGCTATCAGGCACTATAGTTCAGTGCCTCAGTGGGTTTGTTTGTTGACTATAAGAAATAGTGATTAACAGAATAGAACCGACTACCGAGGCATCTTGTGCGATTCTTCGTAACATCTAAAGGTACCTCCCAAAGGTCGTCTCCTGAAGCCGTCTCATAGAAGATGTTGTCCAGCTACATTCTTATTTTATAAGCCGACCTATGAAGTGGGCATCTTGGTCCCAAAGACGAACATCTGGGCATTAACGAATAGATTACGCCCAATATATCGATAGTAATACAACACTTTGGACATATGAGAGCCCCTGGCAGAGGAGCGCAGGCGCGGGTCGCCTCGTTACTGCCCGAACTAATGAAGCGGGCATATTGGCACCGAAGACGACGATCTACGGCCAATGACAAATAGGTTACTGGAAGTGACTAGTTACCTAGCTCATATTTGCATGAAGGTGGACTAACAGACCGAAAAATATATTATTAAAATAACATCCTCCTATTAAAGAGGAACACATAGGCCATTAGGCCTGAAGAAAAACCTTCAGCTGTACCCAAAAGGAATGCAGCTGTTGTTTATCGGATGGGCGGTAATCATAATACAATCCGTGACCCAGTTTGGACACTACAATTAGCTACAATTTGTGCAAGATTTACTAGGCTACTTTTTCTAGGTACTTATATATTAGCTTACCTTAGCCTGATTGATGTTACGCAAAAGGAGACCTCACGTTAGCAACAGATGCGATGGCATGGGATTACATCTGTTGGCACTGTAATATTGGCCCACACAGGAATCCCTATCGTACGCCGGAGAATACGTAGGTATTCTCCGGCGTACTATAGGGAATCCTTTAAAGGGATCGTGAAGACTCACGCAGCGAAACGTGCGCTGGCGATGATCTCCACTTATTTAAGGTACGGAAAAAATCCTCATCATCATCATCCTGACGTCTTTCCCAGTTGCGTCCAAAACCTCGCTTGGACCAAAATTTGGGAAGTCTGGTAATTACAATGAAGCGACTGCGGTCTGACTTTACCCAATCCTTTGACAAAGAAAAGTCACGGAAAATTGTCACTCTCATTTGGAATCAAGTGGAATCATCATCAGCAACGGTTGGAGAATATTATTATAATAATATTAATAGGCATTACAATAATAATATCCTCCAACCGATTTCGGCTAAGGCGGCCAAACTCAACAATAGCCACTTACACAGGATATATTATAGTCCTCAAGTGTTTCCGCAAACACAAATGCACCCTCTAATCTCTTGCTCTCATATTCCGATGGGACACCAGTGTGACGACGAGATCGAGCGCAGGACCAACGGCTTAACGTGCTTTCCGAGGCACGGGGATACAAGACCGCTAACTTCCAGACTCCGGGCTGACACTAAGAATTTCTGAACTATATTGTTCCATGGTATGGCAGAAATACTTAACTAGATACTAAACTTTTTAGTTCTGCTACCATAACTGTCTCTTCCAGCAAGCATAGACACATAACCTGGGGACGGACGGCGGACAATGGTTAATTACGCGATAGCCGGCGCTCGCGAGAATGATTGCCGCTGAGTAACGACGCCCTTCGCCGGACTTGCGTGAGGAGGCCACAAGAACAGCGAGGAGTGGACCACACCACACGTCACAAAACGCTCTCTGCCTACCTTGCTTTTTTATGTGATAGGTGACAGACGAGCGGACTGATCACCTGATGGTAAGCTATTGCCGCCGCCCATGGACACCCGCAACAACACAGGAGTCACAAGTGCGCTGTCAACCTTTAAACACCTCCCTTCCCCGGATTAAGCCTCCGGTACCATCACTCACGCAGAACACAGCACATACGCTGCTTTATGCCGGTTTTCTGTGAGGAAGTGGTATCACTCCGGTCGAGACGGAACTTTTATGTCGAAACGTGGCTATCCCACGGCCTACCTTGTGTGCAAAACCTAATGATCTCGGCATGTGGCACAGAGAAACTATACGGATCGTGTGCGGGAGAGAGTGCACATTTTGATGAAATGTAGTACAGATGTCTTATCTATTAGAGAGATTACAATAGGGCGTTAGATTTTTTTTTCATTGAATAAACGAATGTCTGGAGGTACTAATGTGGAACCCGAGCAGCCTTAATATTTAAGAAGGATTAAATATTATAGTTCGTTAGGAAAATTTTATCATCAAACAAGCTTAATGGTGTTGTTCTTTCCTTATTTATTTAAGGACAACCCACAAAGCATACACTTCAAAATCTTAACTTATAATTTAAATGCATGATATAGTGATGCCTGAATTAAAGGCTGCCACGGCATGCAGAGTGACTAACACATAAAAACAATCAGTCGTCGAAACCGGTTTTGTTAATACTAGGTAAATTATGAACTAACGTAACTTATACCAAAATGGTTACATGCGTTATAATTATGCTTATTATGGGTTATAAAGCATTTGTGATAATTCGGTTGTTGCAGAAATTCGTTATCGGCGTTGATCACTTGCCAATTTGTCGCCAGGTTTGTCCGTTATAATGTAAAAACAACCTGTTGGTCTAGTGGTTTAAGTACCGGGCCGTGATCTCAGGGTTCTGGGTTCGATTCCCGGGTCGAGCGAAAAGTATGTTTCGATTTTTTCGGACATAGCTCGGGTTTGTGATCACCAATCCGCATTTGGCAAGAGTGGTGATTAAGCATAATCCCATCATAGTAGCGATAACTTGATTTCTATGATGGAGGCCTTTGCCCTGCAGTGGGACAGTTTATAGGCTGATTTAAAAAAAAATGTAAAAAACTGAATGAGTTTGGTTCTCGCCCGCAGCTTTCGGGGCCCCACGGGAAGCAAGCACGTCCACGGTAATGTCATTCGGCAGTCGGCACAACTAGTTTATGGACGCATTTGGACGTCCAACACAAACACAATACAACACGAGACGTATTACATACGTGACAAGTCAAGTAGGCACAGAAGGTAGACTTAACTTTAACACGTCTTGTGACTCCACTGGTGTCGCGGGTGTCCATGGGCGGCGGCAACCGCTTATATCACATAAAAAAGGAAAGACAGACTTATGTACCTAGGTAAGTACATATTGAAAAAATATCGCAATACTTAATCCTTTCTTGCAAAACCATTGCACAGTAAGATGTTACAATAGTGATGGAACAATGTTATGGACCCTGTCCCTGTAGGTTTAGGAGAGAGAAAGCGCTTTTATAATAACTAAGTCAAATAATTTGGAAAAACCTATATAAACAAGATATTATCGGAGATTAAAGGTACGTAATCTATTAATCAACATTAACTTAAGGAATTTACGGCTGTAGTAGACATACTTATTTTCTGGATAACAAATTAAGTACCTATCTAATAATAAACCCTTAAAGTCCCATGTCTCACGTATTCTAGGTCTTAAAGTATAATACGTACAAGTAAACCACGGATCCTGTTAGGGATTGCCCTATCTAAATAAATAAATAAATATAAATATTTCACAACATCACATACATTGATCTGACTCCGAGATAGGTAGCTCAAGCACCTGTGTTACGGATATCAGAATCAACAGTGGGATTACAAATATATACATATAATACTTTTTTTTTGTAAATACATACTTATAATACATAGAAACACCCAGACCAATACAAACAGACATGTTCATGCACACAAATGTTTGTACTGTGCGGGGATCGAACCCGCAACCCTTGGACCAAAGGCAGCGTACATTACCACTGTTCCAAACGGGTCGTCAACTATTGAGTAAACTATTGAGTTTAGTTATAGTTTAGGTATTTTAGACCAATATCTGGCCTTTAAGGTGACGGGTAGAGCACACTAGCGACGCCAATCGATTCTAATTTTTAGCTATTAAACCGGATCTATTTAAAAAAAATCGGGGTTACAACCTCTCGGCACACACTTATACTATTTATTGAATAACCATGCAAGAATTTTGGGTTCAACGCGTACGCGAAAAATGGACCCAACATTTGTGCATGATTATTTAATAAATAGTATAATTGTTTAAAATATGTAGATCCGGTTTAGTAGCTAAAAATTAAAATCGAATGACGTCGCTAGTGTGCCCTACCCGTCACCTTAAACCGAAAAGATGAATCAAATGTCCAGTGTCGTTGGGCAGGATTACCGAGCGGTGGTAAGGGGTACCATCTGCTCGTCTGCCTCCTATCATATAAAAAAGGTTAATTGTAAGACCAGTGACCCAAACCAAAACGGTACGCTAGGCCTAGAACCATATAATGGTCCAGGATTTGCTAAGTCTGTTAATTAAAATGAAACGACTGCCATCTGACCTTCGTATTCCTCTAAGTGAAACCAAACCAACTGTAGACATCCAAGAGTTTTCCCGTGGAAATCCCTCTGTATTTTCATCCTGCAAGGTGATTATTTCGTAAGCAGTGTCGTGTTGATGGGGTGGCGGCTGATTGTTCCCCGGCTGTTAGCGGCTGCGCGTGATTACGCCGGAGCACTCGCTCATTTGTTAGAGATATTATTACCAGAGTCATTTCACTTAGTACTTTTTTACTTAGTATGGGAAAAATAGTTAAGTGGTTTTCGTTAGATGGAGCTTGTAAAAAGCAGATGTAGCTTAAAAATCAAACAAGCAGATGGTACGGCGTTGTTTTGGTAGATGTCACTATGCATTTTTACATCGCGCTTGTAAAGCGTGTTTCCAAAACGATGTGCTCAAACCGCCTGCCCAGTGCCCACATTAACAACTTGAAAAAAAAGTATGGGAAATATGCCAGAAATGCGAAAATTATTCCTGATATTTTATTTAATCGTCTCTCTGAAGGTGGCCGTACATTGAGTATCCATTGAGTATTGGTATAAAATAAAAAAAAGCCTGCACCTCTGGTTAGTGGTAGGGTAGTTTTATGTCTTAGGGTACAGACGACCACGTATAGAGTACGTATTTCAACCTAGAGGTGAGGGAAAATATCGTGAGGAACCTGCACGGTTTTTTATGTGATAGAAGGCATACAAGCAGACAAATAGTTATTTCACTTAGTACTCTTGTAGTTAGTATGGGAATAATAGTTCAGCGGTTTTTATTAGATGGAGCTTGCAAAATGCAGACGTAGCTTTAAAAAGCAATCAAGCAGATTGGTCGGCGTTGTTTCGGTAGATGTCACTATGCAATTTTACATCGCGCTAGTAAAGCGTGTTTCCGAAACAATGATATCAAGCCGCCTGCCCACATTTAAAGCAGTTTTATTAAAGTATGGGAAATAAACCAGAGATTTAGAAGGTATTATGTTATGAAGCAAAAAAAATATTTCTGATATTACATTTAATCGTCTCTCTGAAGGTGGGCGTACTACATAGCCGTTGAGTATTGGTCGTTTTCCTCTAGATGGCGCTAGCACTGGCGGCTAGCCAGTGCTGTCTGCTCGTCAGCCATCTATCACATAAAAAAAGATATTACTCACCTGCATGGCTATCGTCATTTTGAACTCACAGTACAGATCAGTTCACGAAAGATGACCACAAATAGCCAGCGTCTACGCATGTAATCTCATGAAGAAAAGACTTAAGACAAAAAACATTTTCAAATAAATATAGAATGTGTTTAGTCCTTATAATGTGTCAAATTGAGAATGAACCATATCTTTCATGAGATTACATGCGTAAACGTTGACTGCCTCGGTGGCGCAGTGGTTAGTGGGTCGCACTTAAAAGCGACGGCTGCGCAAGAGGTCCCGGGTTCGATCCCCGGGTCAGGCCAAAAATTTGTACCTAAGTTTTCGGTAAATAATTCTTAGTGGCAGCCCGGAGTCTGGAAGTTGGCGGTCTTGTACCCCCGTGCCTTGGAAAGCACGTTAAGCCGTTAGGTCCTGCGCCCAATCCCTCTCTGGTCATGTCACAGTAGTGTTCCATCGGGATATGAGGGTAATGGAATAGAGAGTGCACTTGTGTTTGCGCACACACTTGAGCATTATAATATCTCCTGCGTACGTGGCTGATCGGTGAGATTGGCCGCCGTAGCTGTAATCGGTTGGAGGATATTATAATTATTATTACATGCGTAGACGATCATCATTTGTGGTCATCTTTCGTGAATCGACCTATACCAAAATGTCGTTATCTTTACCTCACCCAAAGCTAATACAATCGAACCCCTTACCATCCAATAACAATAAACACCAGCTCATGCCCCCGGTCGAGTAAAATTGTAGAAATAGTACTGCAGTCGCCGCTAATCTAATTTCGTCCCCATACTGTCGGGAAAATATGAAAACCGCTGTATTGAAAAACGATTATTTGAGCTCCACGTGCGGTTGTAACCAGTATTTTTCGGTTTGGAAACTTTAACGTATTTTTACCCGACTACGGCAAAGCAAAAGAAGGGTTATGATTTTGACAGGCTATGTATGTATGTATGTATGTTCATCTGTTTCCACGTAACTTCTAAACTAGTTATCATATTTAAACAAATGAGGTGTCGTTAGAAGCGTCTTGGTTGTCTTCTGGTTATAAGCAACATGACGTCACGTTAAATTTATTACAGCGCTCTCTAGGGGACTTAGAGTAAGGAACTAAAAAAAAATTTGCTTGACAGTACCGTGTGGGGTATTATATGAAAGAACTTTTTTAGCACATTTCAAATATGTAATTATATTTACATAACTAAAAATATGTTAAATAAAAATAAAGTTTAAAAACTAAAACCCGACTACCAAAAAAACACGATCTAAAAAGTACAAAACAAGAACATTGTCTCTGCTGAAATGATTATGCCCGTATCGCCGTGGTCGTGTGCCACCTACTGTAGCAAAACAGAATCATTATAATTATAAAATAAAATCAATTTGGCATACGACCACGGCGATACGGCATAATCATTTCAGTAGAGACAATTTTCTTGTTTTGTACTTTTAGTACACAAAGACCGGGGATCAAACCAGGAACCTTTTGCGTTGCCGTCGCTTTAAAGTTCGACGCACACTAGCCACTGCGCCATGCATGTCTCGCAAAATGTTCGACACGTGGTTTTTCTACATAAAGTTTTCTTTTCAAAGCTCGTTTTTCTGTCATCGAAAGTTTCTAAGTCTTTCTTAGGTACTGGATCTATTTGTAATGATAGTACTCTATATTCCTGTTATAAACAAAGAAAAAGAAATAATAGGCTAATTTCACCGTAAACTTTTTCCCAACTTTAATAGGTGCCGCCTTCACAATCCAATAGCCATTTGTCCACTCCAATACAAGAAACTGTCTACACTAAGGTTCCTGAGTAAGTTCATATGAACTAGTTCACTTAAGTAACTAGTTTGTAGTAGTAGACCCAAAGTGAGTCTTGGCCTCCCATTATAAAAGGTATTCTTCTTAATTTGTGTATATAGAATTATTGTAATTTCTGTTTGTGTATAAAAGTCTCTATCATAGTATGTCTTGTGCCACTTCTGCCACATGTCTAAAATTGTTTTCGATCACATCTTTCCAGCCAGTCGGCCGTCCCAGGTACGCTCTTTTTATAGCACGATCATCTTCCATTCGCTCTCTTAACTACATACTTACGTTTGAATTTAGACACTTTATTTTGAGCTGTGCGTGCATGCTGGTCCTATTCCGACCAATATTACTACGACTACTTTGATTTAGTGTGATATTGTCACTCGCCTGTTCAGACATTTACCTTTTTGTTTCTAATTCAGTAGTTAATAGTACCTATAGTAGAATACTAAGGCCAGATCAAACAAGGCCGAACGATTGCACGACTGATGAGAAGATGTATGTGTGTATTGTTTCTTTCAGATGGTAATTAAATTTGTATCTACTGCTGATTCAAGTGAACTAATGAATGAAATCTAATTATATTCTAATTGATCATTTTTCTATTTTAATTGATAAAACTTCTTATCCTGTTAATAACTCCCAGGTGGATAAATCTCTGACATGGTTGAATATCAATCAAAGAGTTCTGTAGATCATAAAAAGTGAACTGTTTAGCGCAAGGCACTGGGCTTGTAGCAAGATTGCGGTGCTCAATTTTTAGTTTAGAGGACTGCCTCTAAACTAAAAATTGAGCACCGCAATCTTAAATTAGGCGATCCTCTCAAGCTGGCGGACAATGAAGTCAAATTATTCATATTTAACACTCAAGCAGGAAGTGAGTGATACAGGTCTATAGATTTAAATAAAGTGAACTATTTTGCACTAGCCTAGTCCACTAAACAAGGAACTGAGCACCTTAATGTTAAATTAGGCGATCCATCTCACGCAGGCGCTAAGGGCGCGATAAATTAGCGCGGGGACACCGGGATAATAAACCGAATGGCGAGCCAAATAACTTGTTAGGAGTTGCCCTGTCCTCCCCTATTGACTAATTACGACACTTTGTTGTGGAGAATAAGAGAGGCTATTTGGAGTTTCGGGTAGGAAAACATTTTGTTATGGACAGTACGGTCTACTTTACAGACAACAAGATTAGTTAAAACTGACTTCTTTCTACGGCTTAAAGTTGACTTTAAGCCTTGAGGAAACGAATAATAACATCGGAGACTGCCCGTGATCCTATTGATGAAGTTAAAGTTTTCAAGGTTGGAAAACCTTTAATTAAACTAGCCCCATAATTCGACTGAGTAGTCGAGAAAGAGCTATCTAGATCTGTTCTATGACTCCACTCTGCAAACACATTACCACAATTGGCCGCATGAATGGGCAGCTCGACCGGAGTGATACCACAGCCTCACAGAAGCAGCCCTGTGCTGTATTTCGCTGCATTTGTGCCGGTACCGGAAACCCAATCCAGGGGGAAGGGGGTTTAAAGGTTGGCATCGCACTTGGGAGTCCACTTGTGTCGCGGGTGTCCACGGGCGGCGTTTACCATCTGGAGACCCGTATGATCGTCTGCCACCTATCATATAAAAAAAATACGCTGACGCCAAATTGTATGCAACTTTTTACAAGATCTTTATTTTGACATCCTCTTATTAAGGCGATGGGTAGGGTACACTAGCGACGCCAATCGATTTTAATTAAATTAATTGTAGTAAAGTTAATATACATTACTGACCGGTCTGACCAGATAAGAAACTACGTCTAGTTAATTGTCACCGGATTTCTGCGACACAAGCAGTTTTTGCTTAGTGCAGAAGTCGCTGTATTTATAAGACCATGTACTTACTTCTGGCAATAAATGATATTTTATTTTTATTTATTTATTTTAATTTTTGTGCATGGTTATTGAATAAATAGTATAAGTGTTTGCCTAGAGGTTGTAACCCCGGAATTCTTTAAAATAGATCCGGTTTAGTAGCTAAAAATTAAAATCGATTGGCGTCGCTAGTGTGCCCTACCCGTCACCTTAATAAGCTTTATATGCATCATCTTGGATACCTAAGCAAATTCTACTTTGAATGTAAAAAATATAACATTTTTCCTTTCTATCTAGCTACGTAAATAATTGGCTAGGTGTAATAAGTTCGCGTGCGTGTCCGGCGCCGAACCCGGGACCTTCCCCCCTGGGGCCGGTCCTTCCAATAATTACGAGACACCGCTTTGTCTTGGCGGTAAATAAACTGTATTTATGTGTGTGACAAACAGAGAACTTATGGCGATCGCGTCGCGTGATCAACGATGAAGTTTGGGAGTTATGATGTTTTGTTGGGCTTTATTTGTTGCGTTTCTTTGTTTTGTATCAGATTTTGTGATATCACGTACAATGTACGAGCTACGTCGCACAGACCAACTCAGCAACGACCTACATGCAGCGCGGCTGACCGATGGACCGTCTTCTTGCACCGTCGGCACTCTACACCGACGGCACACTAGCAAATACCTTTGAATGTGACAATAAAGATAAACATTGTATATAAACAACTAAACTACTAACAATAAACAGATTTCAACCGTCTGTGTTGGGTCTCATTTCTCCCGCTGCGGCCATGACACCTTTAGCCGTCACTATGATCAGTCGAGTGAGCCTGCTCGACTGGCAGCGGTCCCCCTCCTACCTACCGTCCTGACTCTTCCCGCTTGCTACCCTGGGCGACCTGAGAGCAAGCTCCCATCACCTTATCTATGTATGTATTTATTCCCATGGATAGGCAGGGCTAGGGCTCTAGGCTCACTAGAGAGTTAGGTTCCCTTCCTTTCCTTATATTCTGTTCGCCGGGACGCGGTGCCATACAACCATCGCTTCCCGCCCGTACATACAAATAATAATAATAATCATTCTCACAACATCTCATAGGTTGACCTGATTCCGTACTAAGTAGCTTAAGCACTTGTGTTACAGATATCAGACAACAGAGGAACACAAATATATACTTAAATACATATATTTCAACCAGACACTGAACAAACACAAGTGTTCATCGCACTTGTGTTTGTTTAGGTTCTTTTCCCTGTATAAAATACAGATTGTATACAGGGAAAAGTTTTCTTCTTCTTTATCTTTGTGTTGTCCCAGTTGTCCTAGTTACTGCCTCGGTGGCGCAGTGGTTAGTAGGTCGCACTTTAAAGCGACGGCTGAGCAAGAGGTCCCGGGTTCGATCCCGGGTCGGGCCAAATATTTGTACCTAAGTTTTCGGTAAGAAATTCTTAGTGGCAGCCCGAGGTCTGGAAGTTGGCGGTCTTGTACCCCCGTGCCTTGGAATGCACGTTAAGCTTTTGGTCCTGCGCCCGATCCTTCTCCGGTCGTGTCACAGTAGTGTCCCATCGGAATATGAGGGTAAGGGAATAGAGAGTGCACTTGTGTTTGCGCACAAACTTGAGCACTATAATATATCCTCCGTACATGGCTGATCGTTGAGATTGGCCGCCGTAGCCGTAATCGGTTGGAGGATATTATTATTATTTGTCCCAGTTGCGTCCGAAGCTGTCGCTTCAGGGCCCGGGGTGCACTTTCCTACTGTTCTCAAGGTCTTGGGCACCCACGACCCGCGTGTCAACAAACTGACCACAGTTAGTGGACACGCATGTCACCATAGGAGAGCCACGCTTCGGCATGAATGGGCCGGCTCAACCGGAGTGATACCACGGCCTCACAGAAAACCGGCGTGAAGCGTCACTGTGCTGTGTTTCGCTGCGTGACGCCAGATCCGGGGGAAAGAGGGGTTTCCATGGGGTCAGTGTCCATGGGGGGCGGGAATCGCTTACAATCAGGTGATCCGTCTGCTCGTCTGCCACCAATCAAACTGTGACCTGCTGCAACTGATACCTACAATTATTACGATAATGATTCTGAACCATGATTCAATTGGTCTGGTTCCCTTGATTAGGAGTTGTGAAAGTCGCTTCATTGTAGGTAATTAACAGACTTACTAATAATATCCTCCATCTGATTACGGCTACGGCGGCTAATCTCAACGAACAGCCATGTACGCAGGATATATTGTTATAGTGATCAAGTGTGTGCGAAAACATAAGTGAACTCTCTATTCCCTTAACGTCATATTCAGATGGGACACAACTGTGACCGGAGAGGGATCGGGCGCAGGACCAACAGCTTAACATGCTTTCCGAGGCACGGGGGTACAAGACCGCCAACTTCCAGACTCCGGGCTGCCACTAAAAATCTCTAACCGAAAACTTGTAGGTGCCTAAGTTTTTGACCCGACCCGGGGATCGAACCCTCTTGCGCAGCCGTCGCTTTAAAGTGCAACCCACTAACCACTACACCTCCGAGGCAGTCACAGACTAACCAAATCCTCAATTATGGTCCAATCGTACCCTGGGCGATTGATTTGGACTCAACCGGGAATGACACGCTGAAATGAGCTGCTTGATGAGTAAGTAGATGCCGTAACGAGCGAACAATGTCGCTTTGCGCTGATTGGTGGGCCGACTCATTAATAACTTTGGGCCAAAGTTTCGGCTCTCGGCTGAGGATAACACGATAATTATTCATCGATACGGTAGGGTTGCCATTTAAAATCAAATAAAATAAAAAAAATATTCAATTTAGATCCACACAGAATACTTATGAATGTGAAAATTTACATTTATAAAGTCTTTGAAGATGTTATACTCGTACTATCCCCAAAATTATGATAGACTATGGGAGATATTCTTGAATGATCTAATTTGCCTGATTGTGAGAGTAAATATTGACAGGATTGCATTGCTTTCAGCGTGAATATTACTATCCTTGTAAAATATTTTTGAATGAATATGAAATAGAAGTATGAGTAATTCGAGAGAAAAATTTAGGTAGGTAGGTAATATATGCTTTACCTTCGATTAACTTTTGTGTTTAATGATGTAGGTAGGTAAAGCCACTGAACCTAATATAATAAATTGAAATTTGTATTCGTAAACAAACTTCAGCCATTATACAAATAGGCCCGAAGAGGACTTTAACATTGTGACACCCTCAAAGTAATTAAGTGACAGCCCTATCATTAAGCATTCAGTGTCAAGAGTGACCGTTCGTAAATTATTTGTTCAAATTTAGAACGGGATCGGTTAAACGTTTCGGGGCATCAATAAGTAATACACGACCAGTCAAAACTGACCTCTTGGCACGTTAACTTTTTAGGGAGATTTCGGGGGTGTTAAACGTTGTAGAGGTCAATATGAGTTGGTGGTGTTGTAATGGCGGATTGCAATTACTTGGACGGCCAGTGACAAATGTTTATGTGTTTGTCACTGGACGTATCGGAGGGTACCGGCTTTTGTTTCCTCTGCCCGGGGAGTTCGCCGAACGAGTTCGGTGAGTTTAACGACCAGGTAAGATCGATGGTCCCGAGATGTTAATTGCGAAGAAATCGATTTGATAATCTTTTGTGGATTGTTTTGTGAGTGTCTGCGGGTGGATTGTCCTTTTTGAGTGTGCAAGTTTGGTTATGGTATGCCGACATGTGTTGGAACCTTAGTTTAGCTGGAATTGGTTTAGTCGGCGTGTGTATCATCCTCTACAGTTTATGAGTCAGGATCAATACCAAACAAGCTCTTGGGCCCATCGTATAAAAACTTTTTATGTATGACAGTAATTACGCCAATACCATTTGAATCACATCGATTATATTCGTAGTCTCAAACTAGGACGTAGAGTCCTCGCTACGAAAGAAGTCTAGCGACACACTTCTAAAATGAATACGGAACTAAAATTTTAGATTCCTCGTGACTATTAACATAAAACTCAAATTTGAATATAGATGGCGACTCAAGTGCCTTTTTTACGGGACTTCTTAAATGGCCCGGACTCTACTTACAGCGTTTTTGCGTAGCCTCCATGTCCCGTCCTCGCGTTTGGTCGGCTACAGGATTTTCCGGAATATTTTTCTCTCAGCTATGAGCAACTTCTTCTCCTTGGTGTCCAAGATTCACAACCGTACATCAAGATAGGTCTAATAACAGTTTTTTATACGCGAGTCTTGGTTTTTTTGCTAATTAATTTGGAAAAAATATTTTATTTTGACAGTTAAATTAGTGGAATATTTTATTTTGACGGTAAAATTTTGTATCTAAAATATATGCATTTGTCAAGGTAACATAGATTCAAGTACAATTTCCGTCTTTCCCACAAAGTATCAAGCTCCCATCGCTACATTGGCGGCTCTCTTTTTTGCGATAACACAACACCGGCCGCGTCTATCAGACTAATCTACTGGGCCGGTTGCGCATAAATCGATGCGCGGGCGCTGCGTAAAGCACGCCGCGTGTCGGACAAGGATGCACACTCAGCGCGAGATAGCGCGACAACCGGCTTATCTCGCGGTGACAAATACCGGCAGGAGATGTGCACTGTACGCGCTAAACCACGCTGCGTCCTGTGGCACATAGCGCGACCCAGTGTAACTAGCGTATGTCACTCAGTGTGAGCACTGATAATATCGCGCGGTGACAAATACCGGCAACAGATGTACACTGTACGCGCTAGAACAGGCTGCGTCCTGCGGCACATTGCGCGACCTTTTTTTTTTTTTTTGTTGACCCGGTGGAAATGCCGCCGGCTCACTGACAGGAGCCGACGTCGGCGCCGGTTGGTCGGCGCCGCCTTATGCACACCCGGCCGCTGGGAGTCGACCGGGTAGTGTGGGGCTCTCCCCTGGATTGGGCCTCTGCTAATCAGAGGCCGTCCAAGGGCATACCCACTAAAACCACCGGGGCTTTTCCCATTCTACGCCCGCTAAGTCGGGACGGAACACGGGATTACCACCAGGCTACCACCGCGAACCGTCCTGGGCGAAGAGGCTCGCCAGCACGGCCTCTTTCCACGACACTGGTCCGTAGGACCCAGGGCCTCTCCCACGGCCCACCAACTCCGCCCCCCGAATGGCATCCACACTGCTGGCTGCAGTGCAGAATACCACCGGGAGGAGGATGGGGGTGACAGAACACCCCCCCACCAAACGCCTCGCTCCGGAAGGAGCGGTCCACTCTGAGAACCCAGGGCAATAAAAGGGCACCGAGCATCTGGAGATGACTCCAGTCACAAGCGTCGAGCCCGGCCCTAGGTCCGTAGGGGGGGGTTACGAACCCTAACCCCCCCTCCATATGTGCAGCCGTCGGCCGTCGGGTAGCAATATGGCGAGCGCACCATATCACTACCCGCCGTTGCCCAGGCACTCCAGGACCCCTTCGGTAGCAGCTCCAAACAGAGCAAAAATACTACCGAAGGGGCCACACGAGGAGGCCGCCGCACCGTAGTCCCCACATTGCGCGACCTAGTGTAAGTAGCGTATGTCACTCAGTGTGAGCACTGATAATATCGCGCGGTGAAAAATACCGGCAGGAGATGTACACAGTACGCGCAAAACCACGCGCGCATTAAACACGCTTCATCACCATGCGTCACAAAATAGGTAGGTTAGTGTGATACAAAGGAAGTAGCGTGTGTCATTAAGCGACAACTAGGTTATTGCGGCACATACCGTGATCCAGTATAACTAAGCTAGAGTATGTCACTTAACGTGAGATTGCGCGACAGCAGTTTATCGCGCGGCGACAAATACGGATGACCGGATGGCGCAATTGGTAGTGACCCTGCCTCTTACGCCAAAGGTAGTGGGTTCGATCCCCACCCTGGACAAACATTCGTGCGATGAACACTTGTGTTAGTTCAGTGTCTGGGTGTAATATATGTATTTAAGTATATATTTGTGTTCCTCTGTTGTCTGATATCTGTAACACAAGTGCTTAAGCTACTTAGCACGGAATCAGGTCAACGTATGAGATGTTGTGAGAATTATTATTATTATTATTATTATTATTAAATACCGGCAGTAGGTCCACACTATAAGCTCTAAGCCATACGTTTATAATATCAGTGACCATACTGTATCTTGCCTGAGGCATAACGTAACCCAGTGTAACTACGCTACGCTATCGTATGTTACTCAGCGCCAGTTTGCGCGACTACCTGCTTATGGCGCGGTGACAAATACCAGCAGGAGATTCGCTCGGATACGTGCTAAAAACGAGGCAATCGCAAGATGAACCGTCATGTTGTCCAACTGAACTAAGTTGATTTAACATTGATTGTGCATTTAACAACTCTCACATTAGCCGACTTATAATACTGCTCTTAGCATGCACATTGTGCTAAGAAGATAAATACAAACTAAAGGATGCCACCAGCATTTGTCGCACGAATAACACAATAGGTATCATGAACAAGTGAAATACGACCGTTCTCATTTACCGCCCACGTTATCTTTAAAGAAACACTACAATGCCACTTTTACTCTTTCTCTTGTTTCCCAAAGACAGCTAAGCCAGCAATGTACTCGAATGTACTGGAACAATGGTATAGGTGACAATGTTGTTGGGGCCCCTTGGTAGGGGTCTTGTTATCGAATTACGATTTACAGTGCAGAAAATATCTGTTGAAGCTCATGTCGGGTTTGTATTTTTTATCTTTTGCCCAAAGTATTGTTTCGCAACTTTATGCCCGTCTTCGTAGGAGGATGTCTGAGGTATCGTGGGGTGAATTTCTTTGATTTAGGATTACTTTGCTGCAGGTTTATGTGCGTTGGGAGACAATGACACTGTCAAATGGATTTGAATAAGAATATGGATCTGTGAGATAAACAATTATTCATTTGTTACTACACTACACTCACACATTACAATAAAACAGTTCTACACAGTCCCTTTTTCTCTGAACGTAAGTAGATAAAATTTGATTAAAGGTGAAGGATAGGGCACACTAGCGACGCCAATCGATTTTAATTTTTAGCTAGTAAACCGGATCTTTTTTAATCAATCCCGGTGTTACAACCTCTCGGCAAACACTTATACTATTTATTAAATAACCGTGAACAAATGTTGGGTCCGTTTTTGTACGCGAAAAATTGATTACCGCCAAAAGCGGCCACATTTAGCGCGAATCATTTTTTCGCGTACAAAAACGGACGGACATTTACATTTTTAAAAATGTGAGCAAAGCAATAAATAATACGCGAAAAATTGACTACCGCGAAAAGCTACTTTTAGTGTGAATCATTTTTTTGAGTACAAAAACGGACCCAACATTTGTTATTCAACAAATAGTATAAGTGTTTGCCTATAGGTTGTAACCCCGAAATTGTTTAAAATAGATCCGTTTTAGTAGCTAAAAATTAAAATCGATTGTCATCGCTAGTGCGCCTTACCCGTCACCTTAAACTGTATTTAAGGCAAAGCTATATACATATACTGAGCCACGGCCTTTTTGAGCTACTGCAGCGCACACACGGAACTTAAGAGGTTATTGTTATTACTATTTTTTTTTAATTTAATGCCTACCATGTAATGTAATGTTCCAGTGATCTTGCATGTGTGTTATTATTTGTTATACTTTAAAGTGTGTATGTGCAGCAGTACAAATAAACGTGTTAGATATCTATTTATCTTGCTGCTGTTGAAAGAAAAGGTGTTTAATCTGTTTTAAAATTGACTTAGAAAGGGATACGATGGTGTTTAAGTAGCTCCCAAGGTCATCATATTTGAGTATTCTGAAATAAAGATTAAGGTAAAAGCCTGAAAAGAAATCCTAAATTAAGGCTATAAGAACAGCAGTCACTGAACCCAAATAATAGCTATTAGACTCTTATATCTACAAAAACACTGCAAACTGAAGTGGCAGTGGGCTGGTCAGATTAGCCGCAGAACTGACAGCCGTTGGAGCCGTAAAGTCCTTGAGTGGAGACCGCGAGTCGGTAAGCGTAGTGTAGGACGCCCTGCGACAAGATGGGATGATAACATTCGAAGGCTGGCTGATGTGGGCTGGATGAGAGTGGCCGAAAATCGGGAGCAATGGCGTGCATTAGGGGAGACCTACGTCCAGCAGTGGATGAGTGTGGGTTGCTGATGATGATGATGATGATCTACAAAAACATAACGTCTAAAGTAAGCTGCGTGAGGGTACTGTAGGCCTAATCCGAGTGAACGGGGGGTTTGCAGATTGGCAGCCCACTTGTGACTCCGGCGGCAATCGCTTACCGTCAGGCGACCCGTCTGCTCGTCTGCCAACCATTACATTAAAAAAAGTTTTAAATCTTACTTTAGACAGTTATTACAAAAAAAATTATAATCGCAATTCACATAAAGATGAATGAATAAAATCCTTCATAATTACTTAATCATTAGGTATGGTTCATCAAACAAAACATGGAAAAGACGTGAAAATGTTAGGTAAAATTCTACAAATTCTACAAAGGTTGCGCGTCGAAAGGCATACGAAGTGGACGTGTCGCAAATCTCTTACGAAAATATTTATAAGTGTTGTCTATCCTAAAATCAACTTTGTTATTGATACGTTGCGCCTAATAGTTCCCTGCACCGGCCAAGTGATATACGGCGTCACTGCTGTGAGACACAAGTGGCGGGTAAAAAGAACGGGCTCTTATTTTTGTTCCCGCTCGCACACGAAGCGTGCACAAGGTTTCCGCGAACAGTAAACAAACACGGATCAATATGCAGCATTCACCTCCATCTGGAAGTGGCCTTCGGTCCGGGCGGAGTGATTCATATCCGAATTTGTCAAATACTACCAAGGTCTCAGATGGATCGGATATTGCACAAATAACATTTCGCAATAAGAGGAAGCTGGAACATGATGATGACGAATTAAAGACAGATGTTGCTGAAATGAGAAAACAAATGACGGACATGCAAAAACAAATGAGTGAAATGATGTCATACTTGGCGACTATTAATAATATGCAAACTGAAAACATCGGTAAAATACATGAAGACATATCTACCATCAAGGACCAAATCAGCAATATACAGCAAACCACTGAGTGTCTTACTAAGGAACAATCCAAAATCAAAGTGGATATTGAAGAGCTCAAGAAACGTAATAGCAACGCGGAAAAGAAAATCGAGTACCTTGAGTCATACACTCAAGCGGCAAATAGTGCCGATCAAAACTCCTTCACTGCTAACACTAGAGAAGAACTAATGGTTGAGATCAATGAGCGGGTCACGAGGAGTAAAAATATAATTATAGCAGGTATACCAGAACCGAAAACAGCGAACGCAGTTGGGAGACGCGAAGAGGATACAGATGCGGTGAAAAAAATCATAACTTCCTTGTCTGCTGACCCTATCGAACTAGAAAAAGTCCTTCGTCTGGGTAAGTACCAGCCAAATAAAACTCGACCTCTGAAGGTTCAACTTAAATCTCAAAAAACTGTAATAAATATATTACGCAACAGACATAAAATCAAAGAAGAAAATGTCAAAATATTTTCCGACCAAACTCCCCAGCAGCAAGCGTTTATAAAACTGGTGAAGGAGGATTTTGAGCGTCGCACTGCAGGTGGAGAGACAAACATTGCAATAAAATACGTAAAGGGTGTACCAAAAATAATCGAGACCACTTCAAAAAACTCCAACCATCAAGTGACGAACCTAATTTCGAAAACCTAGGAACTAACACCATTTCATACCAAATTACGAGTAAATATACTAATATATCTACAAATAAAAAATCCCTAAAGTGCATCTACGCCAATGCCCGAAGCATTGTCAAAAATGGTAAGTTTGATGAACTTTCGTGTGTCGTACAATCTTTTCAATACACCATCCACGTCATAATTTTAACTGAGACATGGATTAAATCAGAAGATGAGGCTAACTCATTGCAATTGCCAGGATATACGCACTATTTTAACTTTCGGAAAACCAGTAGAGGCGGTGGTATCTCAATTTTCATTCATAATTCACTCAAACACCATCTCATTGAAGAACGCACCCTGAACGACAATCATTTTCTGTGGGTACATATAAACAAGTTCTCTTTGGATGTAGGTGCAATTTATAAACCAACAAGAACAAATTATCAAGATTTCTTTGATTTTTACGCATCACAGCTAGAACAAAGAAAAAGGGCAATAATATTTGGCGATTTCAACATCAACCTCCTAAACTCTGAGCATAATGTGAGGAATTACAAACATCTGATTAAAGAATGTGGCTACAATATATTAAATAAGATCGACACCCTATACAGTACTAGGGAAACAAGCCAAACTAATACAATTCTCGATCACGTGTGCACTAACTTAAGGCAAAATCGATTTCACTTGGCGGTTGTTGAATCCAGCATGTCTGACCATAAACAAATTTATTTTGAAATTCTGTATTGTAAACCACCACCCATCAAAACAGTAACATATGAAGCAATTAACTATCAGAAACTGTATACCTCGGTCAGAGAAGACTTTAGCAAAAACTTTAAGAACGAATATAGGGAATTTGAAACAAATCTTATATCTTGTATCCAGAAAAGTAAACTGACAAAATCTAAGAAATGTAATCCACCGAAGATAGGATGGATAAACAAGAACATTATTCAGGGAATAGATGAAAGAAATACTCTTTGGCAAAAACATAACAGAAATCCAAACGACAGGCAATTAGAGGAAGAACTACTTAATAAAAGAAATGAAATTAGAAAGAATATACAACGTACGAAACGTCAATACTATCGCAAGGAATTTACAAAATGTAAAGAAAAGCCTGTAAAAATGTGGAATTTAATAAGAGAACTACATCGGAGCGAACCTAAAGGGACTTCCGCGCCAAGCCAACTAAACATAGGAAGTGACATCATAACAGACGCACAGGAAATATGTGACCACTTCAATGATTATTTTTCTACAATTGGGGAAGTCTTGGCTGGGAAGATACCAAGTACACAGTATAACGATCACTTCGCCACGTCAGACTTAAGTGGACTGAGGCTATCCCAATTGGAACCAACTACTGCAAACGAAATAGACAAGATAATTGATAGTCTAAAATGTAACATAGCGTCGGGCATAGATGGTATAAGTGTAAAAGCATTAAAATGTGTTAAAGATCTCATAGCGGAGCATTTAAGTAACTGTATCAATAACTGTTTACTAACGGGTGTGTTCCCAGATACTCTTAAAGCAGCCAGAGTTTCTCCAATTCACAAATCTGGAAACAAAGCTGATCCCGGTAACTACCGACCCATATCTGTCCTGCCAGTAGTATCAAAGGTCTTTGAAAGGGTATTATACAAGCGTCTTGAAGAATTTCTCGAATCAAAAGACTTTTTATATAACAAACAATACGGTTTTAGACGAAAATCTAATACTATATCGGCCACTATAGATTTAATCACAAAATTAAAAATCAATATAGACCAGAAATTAATAGGCTTAGGCATATTCATCGACCTCAAAAAGGCCTTTGATACTGTGAGCCATGATCTTCTCCTCCAAAAGCTAAAAAACTTAGGTATCACAGGAACAGCATTCAAAATATTTCAATCGTATCTTTCAAACCGAAATCAGGTAGTAAAAATAGGCAAATATCAATCAAAACCAAACGCTATTAATTTTGGTGTGCCCCAGGGCTCAATTCTGGGGCCATTGTTGTTCTTGATATACATTAATAGTATAAAAGACATCGGCCTAAAAGGTGACATTACCCTTTATGCTGATGACACAAGTCTATTTTACTTCGGATCAGAAATAGACCAAGTTTTCTTGGATGCACAGAATGATTTAAACTCGTTGCACCAATGGTTCCAATGTAATCTCTTAACAATTAATATCTCCAAAACTAACTTCATAATTTTTAAAGCCAAAAATAAAGTAATAATGGATTTTAAACCTTTACAAATAGATAACAAAACAATTACCAGATCGAGGTGTGAGAAATACCTTGGACTTTTAATTGATGATCAACTTACTTGGAGGCCTCACATAGAGAAACTTAGATCCAAAATTTCATCTCTTACAGGATCATTACGGAGCATTTCTCGATTTCTGCCTCAAAATATTCGTTACGTTATCTATAATTCATTAGCTAAACCTCATATTGACTATCTTATGGAGATTTGGGGTTCAGCTGCTCCATGCAACCTTAACAGAATCCAAAGAGCCCAAAACAAATTAATAAAAGTCTTATTCCGGTATCATTACCTAACCCCGACAGACAAATTGTACGGTGAAACTAAGCTGTTGAGTATTAATCAAACTTACGCATACTTGACTTGCATTTTAATTCGAAAAGTATTAAAGAAAGATATTCACACACATATAAGTTTTACTAAAAAGAAACAAATCCAAAAGATCAAACTACGTAATGCAAACAATCTCGTGCTACGTGCTCCAAGAACAAACTACGGTAAAAAATGTTTGATGTTCGAAGGAGCAAAACTTTATAATAAACTCCCTAATGACGTCAAAGATACTCAGTCGATGCGTGGTTTCAAAAGGCTTTTAAAGTTTTATGTCATAAAAAATTACTAAAAAAAACCATAAAAAATAATTAATTTGGCTAATATATCTATTAAATATAAATAAAATTTAACGAAAATAAAATAAGATATACATATAAATTAATACCGAACCGGATTGTCATGATTCCGCTTGGTGGTGCAAGTGTCTATGGGCGGCGGCTTTTCTTACCATTAGGTGATCCGTTAGCTCGTCTGCCCCCTACCACACAAAAAAAAAAAAAAAAATACGCTATATAAAACTTCATAAAATATATAAAACAAATCTTAAAAGGTACACACATAATAATAATATACACTTACAATTTAACTACAATAAAAAAACTTATTTAAAAACAAAGTAATAATAAATAAATAGAACGTAGGCAGCCGCTTCTAGTGCGAGCGTAGTCTGGCCTTATATCTTTGTTTAGTGGCAAGCCGCGCATCTCGCCGACAGCCCGTGAATCTTATCGCAACGGCTTAGAGCTCAAGCGCTTTGTCCCCCGTCTCGCATACACTACTTACTGTCCATCTATGCCCCTACGCAATGATTTCAAAATACCCACTTCGACGCAATATTTTGTCGGATACAATTTTTATTGTTATCACTCATTTTGTTGTTCTCATGTTAAGTGAATTATGTAAATTCTTAATGGGAATAAATGTCTTTAAACATAAATATCAATAACATATAACAAGTATAAACTTTGTAGCTAGTCACCATTGATTTATTTCAACTGGTGCGTTTAAGTTGCTGTGTATGCGTGTGTGTTCAATTGAGTTCTCTTCTCTGTGTTGCGGTCTCAAATGATTAGTTTTTTCTTTACCACTTGTTATTTTAGTACCTAGCTCCTAGTACCTATATATTATTATTTCATGTTATGTCAATACTACTTAAATTTAGCACTCTACTCTTAAGTATTATGTGGATAACTGTTTTGGCCTAATTTATTTTTATATAATGTAACAATTTGTGCTTGTATTTTGTAAATGGCTGTGTTTATTCCTAAATAAATAAAATAAAAAATAAAACATAATTGTTGAGGATCGACGGCTGGACCAGCATCTTTTATATAGTTTATCTTTTTAAACTTTTTAATGGTTTTGGTATATTTTGTTATTATTATAATATTATCTTAATGTCGTGGTTATGAGACCCCCATCTGAAGGAATTACATTAGTTTTGCTGATATCAGTGGCATTTATTGGCACCCCTCGCCAGAGCTCATTTTATATTGACTTTGACTGACCGGATGGCGCAATTGGTAGTGACCCTGCCTCTTACGCCAAAGGTCGTGGGTTCGATCCCCATCCTGGACAAACATTCGTGCGATGAACACTTGTGTTTGTTCGGTGTCTGGGTGTAATATATGTATTTAAGTATAATATTATATTTGTTTTCCTCTGTTGTCTGATATCTGTAACACAAGTGCTTAAGCTACTTAGTACGGAATCAGGTCAACGTAAGAGATGTTGTGAGAATTATTATTATTATATACAGTCCAAACGCCACAATCATCTTTCCCCGTGTACACTCGTAACACCATTCACTTACAAACAGCAAACAGCCGTAAAAAGCGTCTGAATTTTTCAGCTCCCAAAGTGTTTCCTACGGAGGACACGTAAGCCACGTCCCACATAACAACCGCAATAAAAAGACACGGGTAAATGTAAATCTCATAGAGCAATACCAGGTTGCGGTTAGGAGGCCATTAGAAAAAAAATAAAGTGTCCCATCAAAGGGCAGGGCCATACTTGGGGCCCATTTGTAATTCGCGCGCGCTTCTATCTGGGGTGACCAGATCGCTAGTCTTTTGCGAGTCAACCCCCGTATTTTGCGCTTCGAAAATGTGAAATTCGTAATCGTATATAATATCCTCCAACCGATTACGGCCGGCCAATCTCAACGTTCAGCCACGTACGCAAGACATATTATAGTGCTCAAGTGTGTGCGCAAATACAAGTGCACTCTTTATTCCTTTACCCTCATATTCCGATAGGACACCAGTGTGATACGACCGGAGGGGGATTAAGCGCAGGACCAACGGCGTAACATTTCAGGGCACAGGGGTATAACACCGCCCGCTTCTCCTGGATCGAACCCGGGACCACAAGCGCAGCTGTCGCTTTATAGTACCACGCACTACCCACTGCGCCAACGAGGCAGTCATAATTATCGTATAGAATACGTATATAAACAAAGCTTTTATTAAAACAGAATACGATATATGTATAAATCATCATGAACTTTGCATTTTGTCCCGGTTGTGTCTCAAGCGGTCGCTTTGGAGCCCGAGGTCCGCTCTCCTGCTTGGCACGGTCTGTGCAGTTTATTGGCACGCATGTCATCCTTCACTATGTTAAGCCACACCATTTTAAATCTACCCCTTCTGCCAGTGCCCGATGATGGCATGGCCAGACATTTTCGCAGAACATGACAGTACCAACGCAGGCGACTCTTCAGCAGTTTGTCTGCTATGTCGACGTCGATTTATGTATTAACTACGATTAATATCATTTTAACATAAAAAAAAGTCTCAGCAACGTTACTAAAGTAAGGGGACTCTACAGAAATTGACCATATGGAAAACATTAGATAGATAGATACATAGAATCATTTATTCACTGAAAATACGACCCACCACATTTTACAGATAAGAACGGACACAACAAGTATAATTATACATATAATATTTATACAAACACATGTACATGTACTTATGCACAGTTTATGTTTTACGACTGAACTGTGGAAACTTTACTGATTTCTGTGTTATTTGTATTTGTTTTAACTTTCAGCCAAATGTAATTGTATGTTTTCCAAATAAATAAATAAACAGAAAGAGAAACAAATAGCAACTAAAACAACAAACGAAAATATTACAAGAATACTGACTGACTGACCGGATAGCGCAATTGGTAGTGACCCTGCCTCTTACGCCAAAGGTCGTGGGTTCGATCCCCACCCTGGACAAACATTCGTGCGATGAGCACTTGTGTTTGTTCAGTGTCTGTGTGTAATATATGTATTTAAGTATATATTTGTGTTCCTCTGTTGTCTGATATCTGTAACACAAGTGCTTACGCTACTTAGTACGGAATCAGGTCAATGTATGAGATGTTGTGAGAATTATTATTATAATAAAAGTACATTACATTTTTAAAAATGTGAGCAAAGCAAAACTCTACATCAAATAAAAATCTGCCTTATTGCCTCGTATCGTTAATCTACCTATTCTCATCACCCAGACCAATATTTTTTTTGCACATAAAAAAAATAATTAGTTATCTATCTATCTGATTTTTTTAAGGACTTTTAGCAGTATATAAGTTACTCTATGACTTTTAGCCTGGTCACCCTTTTTACCATGGGTCCCGCGAGATGGCGCGAGTTTGTGTTTTATTGATATTTTAGCGGTGGAATGATTTTCGTAGCGACTACGACCCTCGCGGGGGCGACCGTTAGTATTGATGGCTGGTGGCGGTGACGGACTAGGGAAAATGAATAAACTTCTCTACATTGAAGTTTAGAATATTTTGAAGGTATGTTTTTATATGAGCAGATGGATCGCCTGATGGTAAGCGATTGCCACCGCCCATGGACAACCGCAACACCAGTGAATTCTTAAAATGTAATAAGCCCCATGAAATAAAAATTACCTTTTCATTTCATCATCATCATCATAATCACATACATCTAAATAACATGTGATAAATTCAGCGTATTCCATTGGCAGGTACTTATTTTTTGTTTAATGCTAAAAACTTTTATGAACTTAGGAATGGTCTTCTGAAGAGATTAAAAGTAAAACTCTTACCTAGATCCGTCCCTGAGTCCATGCACGGGACATATTAGTGATAGAGCCTCCTCGCTCCTGAAACATTCAGCAGACCGACGCGGCCTGCGCTGAAACATGGTTATGATTGGACCTGTTTTACGACCATGCATTACATACCTACCTATTGGCGATTTATGGAGTTTTTTAATGTGACCGTGTGAACGTGGGAGAGCCACGCTTCGGCATGGGCCACGCATACCACGGCTTCACTGAAAACCGACGTGAAGCAGCACTGTTCTGTGTTTCGCTGCGTGAGTGAGGGTAAGGTAATCCTAAATTAAGGATATAAGAACAGCTGATGATACGCAGTCACTGATCCCAAATAAAAGCTATTAGACTCTTATATCTACAAAAACACTGCAAACTGAAGTAGCAGTGGGCTGGTCATATTAGCCGCAGAACTGACAGCCGTTGGAGCCGTAAAGTCCTTGAGTGGAGACCGCGACTCGGTAAGCGTAGTGTAGGACGCCCTGCGGCAAGATGGGATGATGACATTCGAAGGCTGGCTGGTGTGGGCTGGATGAGAGTGGCCAAAAATCGGGAGCAGTGGCGTGCATTAAGGGAGACCTATATCCAGCCGTGGACAAGTGTGGGTTGCTGATGATGATGATGATGATGATCTACAAAAACATAACGTCTAAGGTAAGCTGCGTGAGTGAGGGTACTGGAGGCCCAATCCGGGGAAAGGGGGTTTAAAGGTTGGCAGCGCACTTATGACTCCACTGGTGTCGCTGGTATCCATGGGCGGAGGAAATAGCTTACCACCAGGTTATACGTCTGCTCGTCTGCCACCTATCACATAAAAAAAATGTTAGCCAAGACATCGACCAGCGATTGTAGACGTAGAATAAGAACATGCGTCAACAGTACGTGAGGTCGTAAGTTCGATTCCATCATCATCTTCATTTTTCAAATCTAAATATTATGTGCGTATTTTATCATACCATCCCGCTCCCACATCGCCAGCTATTGCGGTAAGGGAAAACATCATGAAGAAGGAATTACATGATTTAACATTGCTTTGTGGTAATAAGTGAAAGTTTAAATAATTATAATTGCAAAAGATTGCTACAACAAATATCAACCATCTAAATGAAGAAAATTTACCAACTTAATGTTGTCAATTATGTCGAGCCTGTACTGAGTTGGTCTAGAGGTTTAAGTACCGGGCTGTGATCTCGGGGTCCAGGGTTCGATCCCGAGTCGAGCGAAAAGTATGTTTCGAATTTTTCGAACATAAGTCGGGTGGATCACCAATCCGCATTTGACAAGCGTGGTGATTAAGCCTAATCCTATCATAGTAGCGATGACTTGATTGCTATGATGGAGGCCTTTGCCCTGCAGGGGGACAGTTTATTAACTAAAGTATCACCTATAATATATAATATATTCCTAACTACTTTCTCTTCAGCACTGCGGTAGTGCTTACCCAGATTTTCTGATCTTTAGCACTAAGAGCACAATGTTGCGACGTATCGTGGCGACACCAGTGCCCGCTGGCGACCGATAAAGGACTTATCGGGCGTATTCAAGATTCAAGGTACCCGACCTGCTAGTGTCGAACGCGACTGGACAGTACATCGATAAAATTTATTTGTTAGTCATTTATGTGGTAGTCTCTGGAATAGTACACAATTGTCTAAATCTTCCGGAACTAACTTCCGGGTGACCTTAAAAGTTAAGGTTATACAGCATGGTGAATTTATTCATTTATATTGTCTTTTGTCTAAAAAAAATCCTAAAAAATCTCCTGTAAAAATCTAAGTCTAAAAAAAATTAAAAAAATTGCTCTTAAAAAAAATAAAAAAAAATAGGTGACTCGCTTGCTCGTTTTTCGACTCTAACAAAAAAAAAGAGTGCAGTTTTTAGTCGCTTGCAGCGTTTTGACAGTTGTGTGTACTGCTCTCGCATGACGAGTAAGACAGAGGCGGTTTTTGTAGTGATGCCTGGTCTTAAACACTACGCAATCTTTGGTATGGTACAGTCAAAAAACGAAAAGGTTCGTCAGTTTTCAAATTAATTAGTTTGATGTGCTACGAGCCTTTATTACCTTTCGTAAATTAGTCAGTAATACCTGTTGCCCACAAAATTATGCTTAACTGTTAGATCAGAAAGTTCAGATTTGCTTGTAGCAACATTGATTTCTTTTGATGTATAGAACATTGAATTAAGGTTGGCAGATCTTTTTAAACCGGTATGTTGGTATAACTGATTCTTTACCTTAAGGTGACGAACCTTTTTATTCTCTGTACCTTACATACTCATACCATAAAAATGCGAGGTTTTGAGACATATTATAATGACGCCAACACAAAAAAATACTAGTTTATCCAATTCCGATACCCTTACTTCATTTTTACTAAGATCACCGGACTATGTATGTATGTCAGTAATAGATAAATCCGTATTCAAAGTATTTTTTTTCCCGTAGCACTCCGAGATTTTGCTATCGACATATCGCCGTTAATCCCAGCACTAAACATTAATGTTCTAAGCACATTCCGATCGCCGCGGGCGTTGCCTGTTTTCTTTTTAATTACCGTCAATAAATACTCGTGGCGCCCCCTATTGCGGGGATGTCTCTGGACTTATTATCAGCTCATTGTTGTTGGGAGATCTCAGTGAATACGTCAAGTTAAGTAGAGAACGTGGCAATATGTTGGACGACCCATTTAGCGCAATGGTTTTTGCGCCGGTTAAGACGAAAGGGTTGCGGGTACAATTCCCGTACCAACACAAATGTATAGTACAAGGGAAAAACTTAGTTTGGGACTAGGACAATGTATATTGTCTCAATTTATTTATTTATTTGTTGAAACTTTTTTCCTTGGTAACTTTATCGATCTCAGACCTAGGGATCCCGTATGATTCGGCTGTTGTAGACACCAAGTTCTGAAATAGGAGTATGAAAAATAGGACTTTTTGAGGTCGACTTCTTAACTTTTTGTTGTAACATCAAGTGCAAACCAAAGTCAAAATAAAATTGAGAGCTTACTGTAGGTAATTTAACGATTAAAAGCTCTCAAGTCATTTCGAGTGCTCTTCCTTTAGTAGATGGTTAATGTGAAAGTTATATTACATCTTACTAATGGTGAGAGTCTAAGGAAATGAAATCATATTTGCATGAAAAGTGAGCCAGTTTTCGTATCCGTAAGTACATAGTAATGGTTTTCGATTAGTTTATAACCCATCGAAAACCATCACTATGCTGTCAACAGCCTGTGCTCATTCCACTGCTGAAAGTAAGCCGTCTCCTTCATGATGCTCCATAGGTTTATTCCAGGCATTTCTTATCTTACTGATATCACCTTTACTTGTGACTCCACTGGTGTCGCGGGTATCTATGGGCGGCGGCAATCGCTTACCATCATGCGATCCGTCTGCTCGTCTGCCACCTGACACATAAAAAACCGGCCAAGTGCGAGTCGGGCTCGCGCACAAAGGGTTCCGTAGCAGCAAAGTCCAAAATTACAGTTAAATCAACCTATCTCAAAAACTATAAGAGATACTTTGATCAAACCAAAAATCGTTGAAAGAGTTAATTAGCATGCATCACCTCTATTTTTTTTAGAATTTTATACCCCGTAGTTATAAAAATAGAGGGGGGGGGACATACTTTTTACGACTTTGAGAGCTGATATCTCAAAAACCGTTCACTTTAAGAAAAATGTTTTTTAGAAAACTTTATATCATTTTAAAAGACCTTTCCATTGATACCCCACACGGGTATGTACATCGAAAAAAAAAATTTCATCCCTCAGTTACATGTATGGGGGGCCCCACCCCCAATTCTTTTTTTTACTATTTAGTGTCATATTTTTGTAGCGGTTCATACAACACATATTCCCATCAAATTTCATCACTGTAGTACTTATAGTTTCCGAGTAAATCGGCTGTGACAGACGGACAGACGGACAGACGGACAGACGGACATGACGAAACTATAAGGGTTCCGTTTTTGCCATTTTGGCTACGGAACCCTAAAAAACGAACACCTACTCCTAAAGTTTCCTACTCTATAGGTACACCTGGCTGCCTAACCGCGGTTTCCACTGCAATACACATCTGATTATAACGATCCTACCAAGTCACTTCAGCATACGTACTAATTCGTCAGATCGTCGACCGTGGGAGAGCCACGCTTGGGCATGAATGGGCTGGCTCGACCGAAGTAATACACAAACGCCTCACAGAATATCGGCGTGAAGCAGCACTGTGCTGTGTTTCGCTGAAGGTACCAGAGGCCCAATACAGGGGAAAGGGGGGTTTAAATGTTGACAGTGCACTTGTGCCTCCACTGGTGACGCGTGTGTCCATGGGTGGCGGCAATGGCTTACCAGGTGTGATCCGTCTGCTCGTCTTCCACCTATCACATAAAAGAAGATACATATAAAACACTTCACATTTAAGTCTCGTATATGTCCATCTATCTACCTATGGTCCCTTATTAAGACTTTCCATAACCTCTCCATACGCTGAGCAACTTTCAAATTTGTAAACTAGCCTCCCCGAAGAAAACAATACGAAAAGGATAAATCAAGGAAACTCCGGCTCTGCGAAGTTAGCGACCGCGTCTTTGTCAGGAGCGCCAACTGCCAAGTGCCAAACTCTTGGTGCGAGCCGGACTACGAAATGGCAGAGGGTTGGCAGATAGGTAATAATAAATAAAAATTATTATTTTATACATTTAAATCCATAGTCGCATGAAAACCATACGAAAAACTTTTTTTTGTATACTTTCATGCGACATTTGCCATCCTTTTTGATTTTTTAATTTTTTTTTATGTGATAGGTGGCAGACGATGTCATCCTTACTAATATTATAAAGGCGAAAGTTTGTTTGGATGGATGTATGGATGTTTGTTCCTCTTTCACGCAAAAACTACTAAACGGATTTTAATGAAACTTTACAGTAATGTAGCTTATAGATCAGAATAACACATAGGCTATAATTTATAAAGATATTGTGTGAACGCAGACGAAGTCGCGGGCAAAAGCTAGTATCATATATATTACATATCGAAAAGCCTGAGAATCCTATTATTACTCCGGTGATCAGCAAGATCGAGTATTGCCAACTTGTATCCAACGCTCTTATGATTATTCAGCCCCTGAAATAATAATTTAGCCCCTGACCCAATTCTAGTCCCAAAATGATTATAAATTTTAATATAAATTATAGTATTTGTATTAAGCAAGGCTGTCCCAAATGAAAAAGACAGTACCCAGTCATAGCCATTTGAGACATTTGAGCTGTTTTTTTTTATTAAATGTTTTTAAATTCTTCAATTTTCGATAAAAAAAATGGTCAACAAAGGTTTTTAGGCCTATTTTGCCAATATTTTGCCCTTTTGGAGTCTCACTCCAATTAGCCCGAAAACCTGGCACCGGGTTGACAACACTGGCAGGATTGCACCATAACTTGGCTCTCCTATGAGAATAAATAAGTAACTATGTGATTCTAGCACAGGCAACAGTGGCAACCCTGCCCGGGTAGTGGTGGCAACTCCCCGCGTGGCACCGTCAGGCCTGCTTGGTATTCCGCAGGCGCGCGCAGGCCGCGGGTGATTGTGGCCTTTGATCTTCGTATTTATTGCCGTTCAGCAACTGGCATTGCGTTATGTTTACATAATGCGCAGGTGGACAGCCCAAGCTGAGGAAATTCACTGTAGTTATAGTAAGCTTCTTGTGAAAACGCCTATTAAATATAAGAAAGTAGGTAATTATTCTGAACAAACGGTCGCCTGCGAATTCCCTCGCGTGTAATTCAGTTTGCCACAAAGTATTTGTGTTACTCCATCCCTTCACTTCACTTTAAAAAATCACGTGAATCCGTCACTCTGTTATGCCGTGAAAAACGGACTAACAGATACTTTCCATGTATAATACTAGTGTGGATATATATCAGCTTATAAACTGTCCCACTGCAGAGCAAAGGCCTCCATCATTGAAATCAAGTTATCGCTACTATGTTGGTATTAAGCTTAATCGCCAAGCTTATCAGATGAGGATGGGTGATCACAAACCCGAGCTATGTTCTAAAAATTCGAAACATACTTTTCGCTCGACCCGGGAATCGAACCCAGGACCCCGAGATCACGACCCGGTACTTAGCCACTAGACCAACTCCTTATCCCCGTCCCAAACGTTCTGTGAGCGTCTCTTTCATTCGGATGCGACAGATAATTATTCTCGTTCGATACGGGGCGGTTTTGTTGTTGGCCGTCGGGGCTTGGTAAGAGTGGTAATGAAGCAACTGCCAACGTCCAGCTCACGTAACTTAGACAACTGGATGGACGGTTCAGAATCATCTCTCTCTGAGCATGAAACTAGTCTGAGATTTAAATGTTTACCTACTATCACAGATATTATTGCGTGATCGTATCAGAAATAATGAGATCCTCAGGAGAACTTAGGTCACAGACATAACCCAAAGGCGTCAAGTGGCTATGGGCAGGGCACATAGCGAGGAAAACAAATGGCCGTTGGGGCGGAATGGTCCTCGAGTGGAGGTCACGTACAAGAAGTCGCACAAGGTGGACCGACGATTTGGTGAAGATCGCGGGAATCCATTGGATGCGGGCGGCACAAGACCGATTTGTGTGGAAAACATTGGGCGAGGCCTATGTCCAGCAGTGGACGTCTATTCGCTGAAATGATGATGATGATGACATATATTATAATACCTAATAGTATCTACCTACTATCTACTTAAATGCCGATATATTTATTAGAAATGTTTATTCATTTAAACGGCCTCCACCGCACTCAGGCTGGGCATGTAAAAGCCAGTCTAACTTATAATAAGATATCGTTATTGTGGATTGTGACAGTAAATGCGCCTGCGCCTAGCCTTATCGCTCGCCATCTTAGGGACCCTAGATATATCGACATTTGCAGAAATAAAAATGCTTCGATGAACAATATTGAACTAGATACCTAACGCGCTATTTATCATCGTCTCACCCATTCACGAGTATAAGCCTTCGAGCGTGGGAGAGCAACTGCTTCGGCGAGAATGAGCCAACTCGACTCGACTCGCTATCACGGCCTTACAAAAAACCAGCGTGAAATACGTACAGAAGGGTTAACACGAACATTCGAAGAATTCGTAACGTTAACAATTAACGTTCGTAACGTTAACGTAACGTAGCGTGGCCCACGCTACGATTACGGAGCAATTATAGTTTGATCACGGTGATTTGGCACAGTGGCAAAGGTCGGATATAATGCTCTTCTGACATTTTTCGCATAGAAAAAACGTTTTACAATGTCAATGTCACTGAAGAGCCTTCTGATTCGTGGTCGTACTGTACGCTAGTAGTAAGTCAGTAACTTTCCTCGACGATAGTTAGCCACGAAAAATGTTTTGGATACGTTAACATCACGACGGGCGTGGCGCCACAGATTATAAGTGGTTCGCTAGCCGACTTATAATCTGTGGCGCCACGCTTAAGTCACGAATACTATTCTGTCAGACATTCGAACTTCGAATTTTAGTTATGTTTACGTGATAGTAAGATAGAGGGAGCTCTGTAATTTCATACAAATTGCTTACGATACGCGTACGCTACGAATCTTTTGAGAAATTTCTTTTTTTTTTCTACCGTAACCTTTTTAAAGGATCTCTGACGTAACGAGCCAGCTCTCAATAAATGCTCCGTTCAACTCAGTTTAGCTAGAGTTTAAAAAAATATAATTGAATTATCAAAATGTAAACAATTAAACTATACATTGAAGGTAAAAGTAGTTAAAATCATCCAAATATAACTATGGCGACTTTTTTAGAGTTCATAATGCTTCTGTGTTTACAGATTTGTATTGGTATTAGCAACACTTGAAACGGAACAGCGTACGAAATAGATTTTCTGACGATAACGTTTTTATATTTTTAAAAGACTCATAGCCTCGAATTTTTCTATTTGGGACATCTGCTGGTGACGTCATTTCAACTTTCTTGTGTTTTTAGTCACGTAAGTAGTCAAACATGGTGATTTCATAATTTTAATAGTGAAATTTTTTTCAAAGATTTTTATATAGTATTAGGTTATTACTTTAAAAAGTATTTTCTTAAGGCTAATAACAATTTCATTGATATTTTCACTGTAGTCAAATTCCCTATTGAAACGATACTTTTATAACGCCAATGTGTAAACGTATACAATTTACATTTGCGATCATGTGTACGGGCTCTTAGATAGAAGCTGGACTGAATAGCTCTCATAGTGGACATTTACGGCTAGCAGCTGAGCCCGGTGAACTAGTGAAATAAATATTGTATATCTTTATTTGATTCAGGGAGAAGAGGAGGAAGTTGTAAGGATTTGGGGGCATCAAAAACATGAACACTGTTGCTATTTACGAGTAATGAGAACGTAAAAGAGAGAGGGCATAACGTAATGTTATTATCATTTTAAATACATACCTATTTACTATGTAACTACATAAGTTATTATAACGCTAAGCTAAATGTTTGAAAAAATAAGACACTGCAATTTTCTCGCTTAGATTATATATCGCTTACTATTTCTACGTAGTATTTTCTTACTTTATGATCAATGCGGCAACGCTTTTAGGTAATCCGAAAACACGAAACGCCTGCGCGACGTAATCGACACCTAGCGCCATCTATTAGTATAAATTGAAACTAATGTTCTGAATCGCAGTGAGAATTGGCCACTATAATAGTTTTTTAATTATTAAATTATAAAGCCACGATGGAGCCATGCAGCCGTGTGGTCCCGGCAGAGTAGAATAGGCCACCCTCACTCTTACCGAGTTATAAAGCCACGAACTTCTCCCAAAAATAATTTTCATCCCCCATCTTATTGAATCCAGAGTGTTATTCCCGGTTGCGACCAAAGCTGTAACTTCGGAGCCCGGAGTACGCTTGGACCATGATTTGAAAAAGCAAGAGGTGCACCTGTTGGACTCTCTTATGGGTGAATCCCACACAACCTCTTCTAACCACAGGCCGTCCAGAATCCACTGAAACCCACTCGGGCTTCTCCTTCCATGCCAATAATAAAATAAAATAAAATGCCATTTATTTCAGGCAAATTACACCCATAATGAGGAGAACAGACGGCCGTTGGGGCGGAAAGGTCCTCGAGTGGAGGCCACGTACAAGAAGCCACACAAGGTGGACCGACGATCTGGTGAAGATCGCGGGAATCCACAGCCGTGGCAGGAAGTACAGGAAGTTGCAGCCGTGGCAGGCCCCCCTCAAGGTGGACCGACAATCTGGTGAAGGTTGCGGGAATCCATTGGATGCGGGCGGCACAGGACCAATCTGTGTGGAGAACATTGGGGGAGACCTATGTCCAGCAGTAGACGTCAATTGGCTGAAATGATGATGATGACACCGATAATTACATTATATCATATAATAAGCATAAAGAAAAAATACCAGATTAAATTGCATCTACATTTTACATTATCGTCATTTAGAATTAGCTTTTTAAATTAAATCAAATTAATTATATTTTAAAAATGAAATAAAAAACCATAGGATTGCCCGTATCTGCTGCAAATGATTGTTACAACAAAAGAGTGGCAGGGTCACAGGAACACAGAAACAAAACCTAATAAGCAGCTGCGGTTTTCTTTTTTACACCTTTTTTCACACCATCACAATACAAAAATTAACAATTAATTTTTATCGAAATTTGTAGCACCTCGCCTGGCGCGGACAAACTCTGAGGCCGCCGTCTGAAAATCAGCGTCATGGCTTTGCTGTGACATAGGCTGAGACGGGGACCATTCTTGCTGCAACATTGTTCACTAATTATTATTCTTATATTCTGTATTTCATTAATGGCTTCTAAGCACTCCCCAGGACAGAGGATATAGGCTCCTCCAGAAAAATCTTAGATCCCAGCCTCATGGTCGTTTAATAAAATCGACGTCCAAGCATTTATGAATAAAAATATTTTTCCCACGTTGACGTTACCATTTACGACCTGCAAGAATGCGCTGCATACTTCACTTTACGACTACACTCGAACTTATAAAGACGTAACATTGTCCGTAAAAGTAGCACCTTTAAACCGAGCAAAAAATAGCGTTATGTATCGATAAAATCGCTTGACTCGATAATGTCGATCGTAAATAATAAAAATATCTTCCATAAAGACAATTGATACGTTATGAGTGGTGGTTCGTGTCGGACGGACGCGTATTTATGGTTAGTGGGGCCGACGACACGCGCGGGCCCGGGTTCGATACCCGTTTACAAAAACCGAGCAGAACGCGCCGCGGTAATATAATGCGGAATGATCGCGCGTAATGTGTGTACGGTGCGAAATATTGCGGCGCACGCGCAGCACAGGCAAAGAGGCTTTACTTCGGAAAATGGTCTCTTTTCTATTTTTATATTTAGAACACCATAGATGGGTGGCGGTAATCGCTTACCATCAGGTGATCTGTCTGCTCGTCACACATCACATAAAAAAACCAACAAGATTTACTTCACGAGATTACGCCCAAAGCAGTCACTTTGAAGCCAGGATGATCGAGAATTTGGTGAGTCTAGTTATTACAATGAACTTTATCGTCTGAATCATAATTATATTCAGAATCATTAACGCAAAAATTGTGGCCCTCCACCAATTTGAGACACTATATTATCCGAAACCTCTATTTTTACTCACGATATTATCACCGCCGAGCTAATGATAGAAATAATCTAAGTTTGTTCTCTGCAGACCCTTAGTAAATCCTTCTTCTTCCTCTTCATCAGCATTTCTTCGCCCACCATTCGGCATATTATGGCTCTCCGAAGCCCCTACACTCGGCGTGGTGATTGGTTTTTCTGTTCCATAGGATGCCTGCGTAACTTCTTAGATCATCTGCCCAACTTGAAGGTGCCCTTAGTAAATAATACCTGAAAACAAACATCGAATGCAGTTGCAATTGCAACGTGGGCTCTCCTCTTGCTTACCGTCAGCACAGATTATATGTATAGACATTCTTACTTTCTGCCATCAGGCTGAGGAGAGCCAATAGAGCCCACGCTACGAAAGAAGTTTCGCAATAAAACATGGAACTAAAATTAGAGATCCCTTGTGTTTTTTTATTGCTTATAATATCTAGACGAGCTTGCAGCCCATCTGATGGTAAACGGTAACCGCCGCTCATAACAAGCAACAAACAACAATGCCGGAGCACAGTCATGCCGCTGCCTACCGTGAAAGAAGAACTCTTTTCAAACCTCGTTTAAAAAGAATATGTCATAGCGATCGGGGAACACCGCGGCTGGAAACTCATTTCAGAGTTTGCACGAGCGTGGGAAAAAAGAGCGCTGGAAACGAAGCGTTCTGGAAGGGGTTGGTCAGGTAGTATTGTTGAAGTTTGCCGCGGCATCTAGTCGTGCGATTGTAGAAAGGGGACCCTGGTATGATATTAAACAGCTCCACGGAGCACTCTCCTTGGAAGAGCCTATAGAATAGTAGTGTCGATGGCGACTCAAGCGCGCTTTTCACGTGACTTTTTTCGTGGCGCGGACTCTATACTGTGTCACTAAAAAAACCTTAACATGCAGCTCTAAGTAGAGTATCCACCCTCTCGAAGCGCGTCATCGTCCCACGGTGAGGTTACTTTATAGTCGTGTCATATCGGTTAATGGCGTGGGCTTTGTCGCGCTGCCGGCCGCCGTGTCGCGGTGTCGCCTGACGCGAGGCTCATCGCAGTATCGAGTGGGCATCGATATACTGAGAGAATCGATAAACTTAGACGCACTAAGCCTTTGCCGCGCCGCTGTTAGCCGCGCCGTGGTGTGCTCTTTCTTTCTCATCTTGCCGGTTGCTTGCTAAGCCTGCCTAAGCTACGCTAAGACCATTATTCAGGATTTGGGGAGTCAAGTAATTGCAATAAAGCGACTGCCGTCTGACCTTCGCAACCCTTTAACAGGAGAACCAGATCAACTGAATTATGGTAACACTTTTCGGGAACTATCTACTGTGCAGATTTCCTGACGATGTTTTCCCTCAGAAACTCAGAACAGAACAGAACAGAAAACAGAACAGATGTAGATTTGATAGATCCAAAGGTGCATGCTCGAATTCGAAACTACTAACTCCTGTATGGAAGGCGCGTTCTTATTCACTGAACTACCAATGCTTTACCTTGCGATGTATAATTTGTAAAATAAACAGACCGAGGTCGGCTTGAATTGAAATTGATATCGAAGGTTAGGTTAGGTTAGGTTGTAGGTATATCATATCGTGTGTCTACCGGACACATTTCGTATACCTAGTTGGTCTCAGTCTCACGCCGAACCATGCCGAGATCACTGTACCTACGTGTGCATTTAAAGTAGGTAGGTATCTATGTGTGCAAAGCCTGTTTAGCACCCCAGCCGGCCGGCGTACTGTGTCTATATATTTGGTAAATGTCTCGCTAATGACGTCTGCCGCTCGATGCTGATCGATTATCGAGTGGAATCTATTGGGTATCGATAAACTTAGGTATACCTATATACGGAATAGTTTCGCCTTTGTGGTGCCGCTGCCGGTCGCCATACCTTAAAGGGAACTCGGTTCATGGAAAAGCGAAGATGTCATTCCGGGAGAAGTAAACTTTTTTATGACTTGTAAAATTTATTTGAATCTGCTCGTCTGCTACCTATGACATAAAATAATCTTAATGTTATTATTACTTTACCACACGGTGTTTTTTCTCATTCTAAAGTACGTTTTAAATCAAAAATATAGTAAATAAAGTAAAGTATCAGCCTATAAACAGCCTAAAATCAAGTCATCACTACTATGATGGGATTAGGCTTAATCATCACGCTTGCCAAATGCGGATTGGTGATCACAAACCCGAGCTATGTTCGAAAAATTCGAAACATACTTTTCGCTCGACCTGGGAATCGAAGCCAGGAGCCCGAGATCACGACCCGGTACTTAAACCACTAGACCAACAGGGCGTTTATAAAAAATATAGAATTCCGAAAAAAATGTGGTTGAGCCAATAACTAAAAAATCTTGGAGGCAATAGACCACAGACAAGGATGCTCATGGGAGCGTTAACAGGGCATTATGCAATGAACAAAATGCTGATGAAGATGAACATAACATCGAACGCGACTGCAGAGCATGCAAAGAGGAGTCGTGAACCATAGAACATATTTTATGCGAATGCGACTCACTAGCCATGTGCAGAATGTGTCTTCTAGGTAACGCTTATCTTAAACCAGAAGACAATGGCACTTCAATCCGAAAGACATCGTGACGCTGATGAATCGAATCTTCCGTGAGTAGGTGTGCAAAGGATAGGGGAGGTACAAAATATCCCTTAGGATTGACGTGCCCCATGAAAATGCCCCCTAACAGATAAGATAAGATCAATAACTGATGAAAAGGCCTTTTGTTCTAAAAATATTTTTACATTTCTATTCAATATATTCGAGTCTCAATGTAAAATTGTAATACAGTTGGTATTAGTATAGCGAGAATCTTACCTTGCCGTACCACAGTCCTCGGACTAGCACGGGAGGTAAAGAACTTCTGTCGGTATACCTACATCGAATATTAGTTTGGAAAAAAGTAGACTTAAGAAAAAATAATTAAAATACTGTTATGTCGATAGATTTTTTAAACATAATGAAGTTGTTTGGGTTTCTTTATTGTTTTTTATAATCTAAAGTTGTTTTTGCGTGTAATGTAAGTTGGTATACTGTAAACCTAATTTATGCAATAAATTTATTCTTTATTCTTTAACTCTAGTTTTACTATTTCTATACAAAAAATGTATTGAATTCAACTTTGACTCAACATGGTACAGCAAAAATTCAGTACTTAAACCATTTACAAATAAAGAAATGAATGATACCAGTAGCAGGATAATGTTACTCACCTCTGACATTTAAACGGACAAATATACTAACTCCACGACATATAACAATTTACTGATACTAACTCAAAACTTGCATTCTTTGGGATTAATATTAGGCGTTTTATCGTCCACAAATCTTGTACGCCGTGTCATACGGCCGTAATAAATTGTCATAAGCAACATAGTATGCAAATTACCTTTTAATACCGCACCGATGACAGATTCTTCTCGGAAACCAAATAATTCCTTTGTCCACTGGATGCTTGCGAAATTCTAACAAAGTGTCACATAAAATAAAATTTGTGCACGCGAGAATCAAATAGTGGAAAAATTGTGGGTTCCGTGGAGTATTGAAGGTTCATCAGCATCATCATCATCAGCCCATTTAAGTCCCCTACTGCTGGGGCACGGGCCTCTCCTCAATGACATGAGGGGTAATTGCCATACTCACCACGCTTGGCAGACGGGTTGGCGAAGGGTTTTGATATAAATGCAGAGTTTTCCTTCTCTGGGTGCTGATGATCATGCCAGCAGCTTTACCTTAGTCGCCTTTTACGACACCTCGGTAAGAGTGAGGGTGGCCTATTCTACTCTGCCGGGGACCACACGTTATTGAAGGTTGTCTGGTAGATATCGCTTCCAGTGATAGTACTTTTTTATGTGATAGGTGGCAGACAAGCAGACGGATCGCCTGATGGTAAGCGATTGCCGCCGCCCATGGTCATCCTCGACATCAGTGGAGTCACAAGTGCGCTGCCAACCTTTAAACCCGTATTGGACCTCCGGCATCCTCACTCACGCAGCGAAACACAGCACAGTGCTACTTCTCGCCGGTTTGTTTTATGTGGGGTTGTATTTAATGTTCCATCAAAATTGAGAACACCAAAAAATACAATTGCACATCGAAATCATAGTTTGATGTGCAATTAGTGTTATTGGTGTGCAAATAGGTAATTTTTAGAGGGTTAGTTTAATATATTCCTTTGCATGCGTTAAAGAGTAGATATTATAAATCTATTACTACCGTGTGCGGATAAAGAATGTGATCAGAAGTGGCGGCGCATCTATTCACTTCACGCTCGCACACTATTTGCGTCCATACTCGCACTCATGTTAACATAATTAAAAATCGGAGTGCCTACTTAAACGTAGCAAACGTAGTAATCACTCTTACAATAAATCGACCTTCTCTACCAGTAACGTACGGTACGGTACGATAAAGGTACATTACGGTACGGTAAAGGTACGGTACGGTAGCCGTATGTTAACATAATTAAAAATCGGAGTGCCTACTTAAACGTAGCAAACGTAGTAATCACTCTTACAATAAATCGACCTTCTCTACCAGTAACGTACGGTACGGTACGATAAAGGTACATTACGGTACGGTAAAGGTACGGTACGGTAGCCGTATGTTAACATAATTAAAAATCGGAGTGCCTACTTAAACGTAGCAAACGTAGTAATCACTCTTACAATAAATCGACCTTCTCTACCAGTAACGTACGGTACGGTACGATAAAGATACATTACGGTACGGTAGCCGTATGTTAACATAATTAAAAATCGGAGTGCCGACTTAAACGTAGCAAACGTAGTAATCACTCATACAATAAATAGACCTTCTCTACCAGTAACGTACGGTACGATAAAGGTACGTTAAGGTCCGGTAAAAGTACGGTACGGTACGTTACAGGTATGGTACGGTAGCCGTATATTAACACGGGACCCTAGAAATGAGTAAGCCGTAGGGCCACAGATACAATGCCTTCTTGGAACGTAGACAATGTAGTTCCGACTGCGACATTTCGATTAAGGTCTCTGCCTACTTTTTGGCCCTAAACCCGACGTTTACGACGCAAGGAAGGTCAAAAATTACTGGGTTGTCCTCAAAAAGAGATTTTTTATAAGATGGGTTAATCAGAAGTCAAAACCCAAAATATTGGTATAGATAGGTACCTACGAGTACAATACCTACCCCTTACAAAAGTGTTTCAAAATCAGAGCACTTAAGGTGTGTATATTTTAATAAGAATAAAGTAAAAATACGTAATAAGTAGATATTACAACTAGAATAGTTATTTACGAAATTTCTAGAATGTACCTTATTTTTGAGTTTCCAATATTTCGACGCTGTTCCAATTGCAAGCGCCAAGGTCACGGAGTAACTAAAGATTTTGCGGGTAAGTTGTTACTGGCAGACAAATCGGTCTACCCCCTTCGGAGATAGATATTCGGTTTAGTTGCTAACAATTTAAATCACTTGGCGTCGCTAGTGTGCACTACCCGTCACCTTTAGGCGACGGGTAGGGTCAACTAGCGACGCCAATCGATTTTAATTTTTAGCTACTAAACCGGATCCATTTGAAACAATTTCGGGGTTACAACCTCTCGGCAAACACTTATATTATTTATTAAATAACCATGCACAAATGTTGGGTCTGTTTTTCTACGCGAAAAATTGATTACCGCCAAAAGTGGCCGTTTTTGGCGTGAATCAATTTTTCGCGTACGCGTTGGACTCTACATTTTTGCATGGTTATATAATAAATAGTAATAGTGCTTGCCGAGAGGTTGTAACCCCGAAATTGTTTGAAATAGATTCGGATAAACCGTTTAGTAGCTAAAAATTAAAATCGATTGGCGTCGCTAGTGTGCCCTACCCGTCACCTTAACCGCTACGCAACTGTATGTCGCTTACATTGCACGAAACACTTCAAAAAACGTTTCCCATAACGACTCATTTAACTAATTTTCTCTCCATAGTCGTAATTCTCAATTACTTAACAGGCACTTCTAACCCTTCTCACGGCCACGCATGTTTGTGAACACTAAGTACTCGGGCGGGTCATTCTGGCCCCAACATTGACTTGCGATGGCGGAGCCCGCGACAGCGCGTTACCGGCGACATCCTCGCTATTAACATGCCAATAACAATTTGCTGAATTGCTTTTATGTTGTTTTGGATATGAGACCCGAAGGGGAAAGGGGTTAGTGTAGGGTTGGCTATAAATAATTGAGAAGCTGTTAGATAATTAAGTTTTCCTTAAAGATAAAAAGTTCGAAGTGTAAAATCACATCTAGTAGTAATTTTTGTGACTCATCTTAGTGTAGGTTATTTCGATTATTTTCAGAGTAAACAGGCATCTTCTAGGCAAACGCGTTACATCCTCACCTCATCGTCACTTTCCATCAGGTGAGATTGTGGTCAAGCGTTAGCCAAAGTTCATGAAAAAAAAAGAAAAAAATGTCCTCTCTAGCACTATCCCCGTGTGACAACTGAGAATTTTCTTTTCCCAACTGTAGACTTACGATTCGTACCAGATGCGCCAAATGGTATTTAGTGAATTCTTTTATTTATTCGACTTTCATTTGGTTTTCTTTCATTCGATTTTTGCAATTTCTGAAATTGTTAGTTTTTATTGTTTATTTCTTCACAGAGAAAAAATATACGTGCTTATTTATTTTTTAAATTTATGCAGCCTTATTTATTATTGTTTATTATTTTTAAATTTAATTGTTTACTTACATTTTTCGTTACACTTTTAGATATTATTTATTATTTCTACCTTATAAATAACAGTAAGGCTGCCTCCCCTGCCAGCCCTGATTAGTCAAACAGTTGCGAAGTCAAGGGTCGGGCTGTCCCGGCCGGCTCCGAGAAACTGATAATTTCCACTCGACGGCAGTAACATTAGTTATTCATTAAACTAGATATGATCCAGGTCCGCGTATTAATATTTACGCGCACTGTCCCTTTGTCCCGGCGTGAATTAATTTGGGAATTGTTCGGATTGCAGAATGAGGGTTAAAACTGTGTAGGGTAACAATTTCCTATTTGATAATTAGTTTTCGTAGATTAAGATTACAGTTTGAATTAGACGTGGGCAATTTGTGTTGGGATAATATTAGCGGTACGTTACAAATTCGCCGAGTTTGGTTAGGCAGGTGGACCGTAAAAGTACCTACCTACCGTATATAAGATTTTTTTTTCAATTACTCTCACAGAGTTCATCATTAGTGTTAGATGAAGTAAATCGATTGGCATAGGACATCTCTAGCCTTACGCACAACACTAGTCAATCAGATCTGACAAATGACCTGTCAGTCAGTCTATTTTCGCCCGCGATAAGGGATTGTCGATTGTTACTAATTTATGTAATTTGCGATTAAACTTTATTTTCTTACTTAAACCGCTTTTCATTGTCTAATATCAGGTTATGTTAAAAAAAAAGGTCTGAACTATTTAACATTGTAGGTCGTGTTATGCTTGTGTGCAGAGAGATGGCGCCTGAGATAGGTTTTTGGTAAAAACCCGTAATTCAGGTCACCTGGAGCCCAATTCTCGGGACGTGCGATATAATGTTGTATTTTCTGGAGCCCAATTCTCGGGACGTGCGATAAAATGTCGTATTTCTGTAATGTCACTTTTCCAATGTCGTACGAAAATGTCACCAAAATGTCACAAAAGTAAAAAAACTCTATTCTCGTGCCCATGCGACAGTAAAAGTCACTTCCATAGAGAATGTGGCCCATATCATTTATGGAGCCCAATTCTCGGGCTCGTGACATTTCTTTTCATACGACATATATCACTTAAACATAGTTTTTTTGTATGATTTTCAAGTGATATCCGCCATGTTTTGGAAATGTCAGAAACCCGAGAATTGGGCTCATGGTCAAGACCATACGATACGTGTCGCACGAAAATATGTGACATATGTCACCATTGGACATCGCGAGAATAAGCAAAAACGTTTTCACACGATATCCGCCATGTTTTGTTGATATATGTCGTATGATGATAAATGTCACGAGCCCGAGAATTGGGCTCCAGGAGCCATTTTGAAAACATGGCGGATATCACCTAAAAACCATACAAAAAAACTATGTTTTAGTGATATATGTCGTATGAAAAGAAATGTCACGAGCCCGAGAATTGCGCTCCAGGAACCTCAGCGACACACGACATAAATAACTTTGTTGATACAGGAGTGTAACACCTAGTAAAACTAGTAGTAGTGGTGTGCCTGTTAGTTCGATTATAGAAGAAGTGTAGGATACTTTTTGTCATAACCGGGGTTTAATGTTTGGCAGCTCACTTGTGACTCAACTGGTGTCGCGGGTGTCCATGGGCGGCGGCAATCGCTTACCATCAAGTGATCTGTCTGCTCTTCTGCCACCTATCATATAAAAAAAATGATTTAAAAAGAATTTTCTAAACATTTCTGATTAAAGGAAGAATTTATTGGAAGTTACTGTAAGATATTTAGCAAGGAATCCTCAAGTCTCTTCCGTCTTCCGTCTCATCGCGGTCTGCAATGTACCTTTACTGTTTGGTCTGTATTAATAAGCAAACAATGGCCTTTATTCAGTTACCTCAACAAGGTCCCAATTAGCTTCCCCAGGATTAGATTCGAGTGAAACCGCCGTGATGCCTCATAGCGCCCAGTTGGAGGAACACAGGTACGTAACTAGGGTAGGCATTAGACAGAATATTAGAATGACAGTTTTGTAACATTGCATTCATGCATGGGCGTAGCTAAGCCGCCGGATTTCTATCGTTGAAAAAATGATTTTTCCTAGGGAATATAGGGATATTCCCTAGGAAAAATCACGCCTACGCCTATGGAATTAAGGGCAGCAACGCACACGCCTTCTGGTGTGGTGGATCCGTTGATATTTATGGGCGGCGGTGATCGCTTACCATCACTCTAAACCTTCTTGCCTCCCTTTCACATAAAAAGTACATAACTAAACTCTGATTTTTAATTTTGTGAACTAAACCGACTATAGTAAACTGAGATGCATTATGTCAAGTTCCCATACTTTTTGACATTTTGTATCTGCAAAATGCATAATCACTTAATTAAAAATCAAAGTTTAAGTTTGTTGATAACTGACTTTTCAAAAGAGCCAAAAATAATTTTTGGTCTAAGTGTTCCATCAGTTTAGTACGGCTGTATACAGCTTCTATTCTTGAGAAAAGGACCAATACCACCTTATTGGAAATCGCGATCTACAGTTATTACCGTACTTAAGCTCATGTCATCCTGTTCCAGCACACAATCTTAAAACGGGCTAGCACGAGTTTTGTTCCGGGACTATCCTTAGTTCGCGATTTGTAATAAGGGGCATAAAGTCGTAGCTTGTGAGGAGCACTTTCATTCCTCAACTTTTAAAAGTTCAAATATAAAATTATTAATAATAACTTTTCTAAGCCTGAGTGCGGCCCGCGTCTGCGTAATGAATTTCGCCGGAAGACAGATCTTTTGTTTGGCGACTTGCGTAAGCTGCCACCGCGGCTGTCGCAACCCTTCCCTGTAGGGTGTACATCATGACGCACTATTTGGTGAGATATACCTTCAAAGAAAATCCTCTTTTTTGGTCCAGATGTGAAAGTGACAGCCAGAAAAAAGTAAGCTCTAAGTATTCTGTTAGAACTGGTCTCATTGAAATGTATATTGGCACCAAATTCATATTTGAGTTTCTGCAGAACTGGCAACCTTTAAGAAACACTCAATGTGTGGAGTAACGGTTTGCGCAATATGGCTAACAGGATTTGGACGCGAGTAGACCAGGTAGAATACAACAGTGGACTGCAACAGGCTGATGATAATGAAGAATGCCGAAGCCCTTTTAATGGATATTACGTATGTAATAATAGCCATTTTAGAAAGTAGCCAGGCCAAACGTCAACAATATAAATTTATTTGTCCTGCCCAGACTGCAGACACAATCGAAAATCAATTGCTTTTTGCTTTAAAAAGGGCATTTTTTATGTGATAAGTGGCAGACGAGCAGACCGATCGTCTGATGGTAAGCGATTGCCGCCCATAGACACCCGCGACACCAGTGTAGTCACAATTGTGCTGCCAACCTGTAAGCCCGCCCTTTCGGAAGCAGGAAGACGATATGAGAAAAGCTGTTGTTTCGTACATTAGAATAATAATGCCGAATGGGCGTTCCATTTTGCATTGAAAACTGATTTCTTTATGGTTTCAACCCACAAATATAATTGCGGTATTTTTAAAATTCAATACAAAACGCAAATTCCACTGCTAATATAAAAATGAGACACCCCAGCGAGGCGACTTGTATAAATAATTCACATCGTCCAGTCCGATCGCGCATGGCGCTTGGAGCCGGTTGTTTACAGCTCCCAAATTGATACCGACGGACATTAATATCATTCCCTTTTGGGAAAAATATATAGAGGATTGTCACTGGCAATACAGATATGCCTACCTACAATTTTGCCGGAGATGGCATTGGCACACGAGTAAAGTACTGGTGGATACTTTGAAACACGCTTAAGGTGGAGGAAGGGATACCCCACTAGCGACGTCAATTGATTTTATTTGTTACCTAAACCAGATCTATTTTAAACCATTTCGGGGTTTGGATCTCTTGGCAAACACATATACTATTTATTTAATACTTATAGTTATTTATGTGGTATGCTTTTGCACTCGAATTTTGGATTACCGCCAAAAGTGGCCACTTTGAAAGTGGACACGTGAATTAATTTTTCGAGTACTAAACGGACCCAATATTTATGCATGGTTATTCAATAAATAGTATAAGTATTTGCCGAGAGATTGGAACACCGAAATTGTTTAAAATAGGTCCGGTTTAGTAGCTGTTGGCGAACCAGCAACTAACCTCCATATATTATTTATAGTTTTTGATATTTGTATTTTTCGATTCTTCCTAGCAAATAAAACAGTTGCTTGAAAAACGTGTTTCGTTTTTAGTAGCTAAAAATTAAAACCAATTGGCGTCGCTAGTGTGCCCTACCTATCACTTTAAAAGACTGATTTGACAATATTTTATATAACCTAAGGTCTAAGCAAGCTCTCAAGTTCTGTTAAACAGCTGTTTTAAAAGTCGGTAAAATCGTAAATCGTTAAAAATGGAAACAATTTTATAATATTCATCGTCCAAACCGTTCATAATTTAAGCCATCATCATCTTATGGTCCTACAAACAAACCCACATCCACAAATGTCTGTTTCAAATTCTAATAAAAAACATTTGAGACATGGCAATCGCGTCCCACGGCTGCGACTTCCAGTGCGTGGCCTCCACTCCAGGACCTTTCTGCCCCAACGGCCGTCTGTTCTCCTCGCTATGTGCCCTGCCCATTGCCACTTGAGGCATGCAATCCTTTGGATGCAGGCCCCCCACAAGGTGGACCGACGATCTGGTGAAGATCGCGGGAATCCATTGGATGCGGGCGGCACAGGACCGATCTGTGTGGAGAACATTGGGGGAGGCCTATGTCCAGCAGTGGACGTCTATTGGCTGAAATGATGATGATGATGATGATGAATCGCGTCCCGTTAGTACGGCTGCTTTTATTCTAGGTCTAAGCCAAACAAAAAGTTAGGTACCTAAGTAAAACGAATAAAACGATAGAAGATTTCGACTTAATAAAAAATATTAGTTAGTGTTGTGCTGTGTTTCGCTGCGTGAGTAAGGGTACCTGAGGCCCAAGCCAGGGGAAAGGTTGGCAGCGTACTTGTGACTCCACTGGTGTCGCGGATGTCCATGGGCGGCGGCAATCGCTTACCATCAGGTGATCCGTCTGCTCGTCTACCACATATACATGAAAAAAAGTTAAATAAATTGTAAAAGAAGCAAAAATTACTGACCAACCTATTTCGTTACATAAATTAGAGATAGACCAAATAATTTTGTAAAAACGAAACTGGTTAATGGGGCATAAATAAATAATGATGATGGTGTATTTCGAAATGAGCCAACCTACTTATTTTGATACTAATCTACTCGTAGGTTATTCATATAGCAAATAAATGTCGAAACCTATGTCGATATGTAATATGGACCCATTGAACTAAAGTATTAATAGCGTAATAATAACTCACTGTAATGGACCTAAAAACTTTAAAAAAAACTTTTTATATTTGTTTCAAATACCGGTTAGAATAAATGTTTAGAAGAATGCAGTTGATTTTGATGGCCATAGAGCCCATAACATTGTTGGTAGTGTAGTATTAGTATTTGTATTATAATTATTGTATTCAGAAGAAAAGAAAAAAAAACTTTTACTCCAAGCTGAACGGTTGTCTTTCAATTATTTTCTTTTCAGATTATTTTAGTATTTGTATTGTAAACATAAAACTGTATTTATTGATGTCCAAGGCGGGAGTGAGCACTGGTCTCTGTAACACAGGTTTGCATTAATATCACAGAAACCAGGGGTTCCACAGGATTTATTGTAAATGTTTTATGTCAATAAAGAAATTATTATATATATTATATAATTATAATTAATCGAACCCACATCTCTAGATGGCGACCCTGCCAGTACCCACACCTCTACAGTAGGTATATTTATTTATTATTTAAAATAACTACTTACTCTAACTATTGATTAAATATTAGACGACCCGTTTGGAAGTGGTAGTGAACGCTGCCTTTGGTCCAAGGGTTGCGGGTTCGGTCCCCGCACAGTACTAAACATTTGTGTGCATGAACATGTCTGTTTATATTGGTCTGGGTGTTTTCTATGTTTTATAAGTATGTATTTACAAAAGAAAGGTATTATATGTATATATTTGTAATCCCACTGTTGATTCTGATATCCGTAACACAGGTGCTTGAGCTACTTATCTATCTCGGAGTCAGATCAATCTATGTGTTGTGAAATATTTATTTATTTATTATTTATTGGATATTTACATCCTGGTTGCACCGCCAGCTAATTTTAACGGTTATCTCGTATACAATATTAATGGTTCAAATTAAGCTGTAATATAAACTAAAGCTAACGAGAGGCTGGGATTCTTCCTCGTGCAGTCTCAACCGAGAGTTTAATTGCCGCCTAATTTATTGCCCCCTATTAATCGCACGAAAAAGAAATAAAAAAAACCAAATCCATCCCCTTCTTTACAAGCTGTCACGTCGCGGATTTTTTCTAAGCCCTCAATTGTAATTAGTCACGTCGGTTTGCTAGGCTCGAGAGGAGCATCCATTTTCTTAAATGCCCGTAATGGCGCCCCACCTCTAAGTTGCCAGCCGCAAAATTTATTGCTTAATTACCTCAAGAAAACGCGTCGCCGCTCGACATCTCCGACAGATGTTTTTTATTCGCGCGGAAAAACAAAACCGTTTAAGAATGACATTAATTAATTCTTAATGAAATTCATCTTCACCCTCCCGTGTTTTAATTTAAACGGTCGATTTATTGCTTGTACAATTTGTCGCAACTCGCCGCCCTCGACTAATTAAAACGAAAGCTGACGTAATTACATTTATTAGCGACTTACACAAATATGTAGTTTGTTTAATCTGCAACTTTATGTTTACAAGGGTCTACAATAAATACTAATACAGATTTGATTGATTGACAACATTTGTGGCTGGTTTTCAATTGATACAAAAACGAGTCAAAAATGACGCCTTGCGGAAACGTTTAGTATTTCCTCTGGTACGGGTCCTCTATGGTAGCTTGGAAGAGCGGTTCCTCAAACCGGAGGTACCCGTCATCAGGCCGAAGCACGTCTTGGTAGCTTTTGTGAGACAACTGATCATTGTAGCTGTCCAAACCGTCATGGTACTGATGACTATTGATGAGATTTCTGTTGTGATTCCTATTGTCATTTCTATTGTTGTTATTGTTAGCGTTGGATTTGAACTTCTCATCTTTTTGCGGCAGAACAGGCGTGGGGGTAACTTTATCATCAATCTTTTTATCTTTTACAATAGTACCAGCGCCTGCCAAGTCTCTGTAATTCCTCTCCTCCTTTCTAAGAGGAGCATACGGGTATCTGTTCCTGAATCTGTAATCGTATCTTCCATTCCTCGCGTAGTAATCGTCGTTGTAGGGTCTGTAGGGATCCATGCCGAATCTGTTCCTCAAGTCGACATTAGGCGGGGTCCTCATGACCTCAGGCAGATGTGCGTAATAAATGATCCGTTTCGGCTTCCTCGGTACGTAATTATCGTATGTATCATCGTACCTATCGACGCGCGGGCCGTACATCGGTAACCTCCTGCGGTCGTATAAATCATAGTACGGATCGCGCCTGTATAAATCTTCTGCGGGATAGAATCTATCATCGTAGTAATGTCGCCGCGACTCTTCCGGGTAGTACACGGCTTGTCGGGGGTAGACAGGTTTATAGGGCTTGCGCTTCGTCCTCGCCCGGCCTGACGAACTTCTGTTCGTATGTCGTCGGTGCGCGTCGCGCGCTGGATGGCGCCTTTGTCGTTGCGCGACTCGGACGCTTCGAGCTGTTTGTTTTGGGTCACGAAGTTAACTCTGGGCATTCTGGAGTTGATAAGGTCGCCTGAAGGTTGAGGCGGAGTTAGAATGTCGTCTCTCTGATCCTCGCGGTCCGGGAAGGGGAGTTTGATCCAGTTTTCGTTAGAGGCGCGAGCGCCTCTACCTGTTGGCTTATCGGTCACCCTCTCTGTGGTTTGGTACAGGGGTAAGACTTCTTTAGCTTCGGTGTTGGTGAGGGATATCTTGGTGGTGGGGTCCTCGTCAGGCGGCAGTGGGCCTGGCATCCAAGGCGTGGGTTGGTTCAGGTTGTTTTCGTTTCTTATTTCCGAGTTGATGTTGAAGAACTTTTCTTCTTCGATGACATCGCGACGGCCTCTGTTGTCAGTTGCGATACTCACCTGAAATTAAAAATAAATACATACAACGTCTCATACGTTCCCCTCATCAAACAACAGAGATATTACAAATATAATCGGTACCCTTAAGGCGACGGGTAGGGCACACTAGCGACGCCAATTGATTTTAATTGTTAGCTACCAAAACAAATATATTTTAAACAATTACGGGGCTTCAGTCTCTCGGCAAACACTTATACTATTTATTTAATAACCATGCCCAAATGTTGAATCTGTTTTTGTAATAAAAAATTGATTCCGCCGCGAATCAGCCGCTTTTGGCGGTAATTCCAAATTCGAGTGCAAAACCAGATCAAATAGCGAACTATAGCTATTAAATAAATAGTATAGGTATTTACCGAGAGACTGAAGCCCCCGTGTTGCTTAAAATAGATCTGGTTTAGTAGCTAAAAATTAAAATCGATTGGCGTCGCTAGTGTGCCCTACCCGTCACCTTAACAGAACAACTGAACAATTCAACCTTAACATTTTTAAAGCTAGAGTGGATATTGCTACTTCTGGGCTAATTATTTTAATCTATAATATATGTGTTGGTAAGCGCATAACTCAACAACGCCTGGACCAATTTGGCTAATTCTTTTTTTAAAATGTTCGTTGAAGTCCAAGGATGGTTCTTACGGCAAGAAAAAAATCGAATAATTGTCGGGAAAACCCTAAAAACAGCCCTTTTCTTTTTCACATACAACCATGTGAAGCCGGGGGCGGGCCGCTAGTTATAAATAAAGTTAATTATTAAGTAGGCTACTTCTGGGTAAGCTCGCTCCATATCGTAGGCTTTTTCTCGACTCTAGGGTCGAGTGTGAAGCTAAGAGCAAGCCCAGCACCAATAAAAAATAGATACGTAAATTGCACCCAAACGCTGAACAAATACGTTAAGTGTTCATCACACGAATATTTCTCTACGGTGGGAATCGAACCCACGACCATTGGCGTATAAAATATGGTCTGTAACATTTTGTAGCAGTAGTAAGTGTAACTATTTCGTTAGTCAAACGTTTGCAAAAAAAATTATAGGTACCTCTGTATGTTTTTCAAAGTCATGTTGTATTTCCAAAGAAGCTACCGCTTCCATAGAGATGCAACACCAGAAAATTAACAACTGCAATTTCCTCATTGCCTCCATGGTTTCATAGATCTGAAACAACATTTTTACAATATAAGATACTGTTTGAGTTTGTGCTTTTATTTCTTTAATTCATAAAACCTTATAAAATATACCTATTAGATCTGTAAAATAACTACATAGATATAATTTAATAAATAATATTTAAAACAAAATATTGGTTATTTATAAAATGTCAATAAAAAACTTCATTACAATAAAATATACTATACAATAAAATAAAAAAAAGTCTAATACAACTAAAATAAATTAAAATTATGTCAAATTAAACATGACATTATATAAATAAAAAGTAATGAAATAATTTGTGCTTTTAATTTTAATAAATGTAATTTATCAATACATAATAATAATTAGAGAATTATTGACAGCTGGTCGAGATGCTTCTTATAAAACATGAAATTGTTGATATTGGCGTCACCTTCTTTTACTACAATTCATTAATTCTTATTTAGACACATTATGTACCTATGGCTAAGTAAGTAGGTATGTAATTATAGTAAGTAGGTATGTAGGTATGTACGCCGTGTGGTCCCGGCAGAGTAGAATAGGCCACCCTCACTCTTCACGAGGTGTCGTAAAAGGCGACTAAGGTAAAGCTGCTGGCATGATCATCTGCCAGCCAGGCCAACCCGTCTGCCAAGCGTGGTGAGTATGGCAATTACCCCTCATGTGATTGAGGGAGGCCCGTGCCCCAGCAGTGGGGACTTAAATGGGCTGACGATGATGTAATTATTGCACTTTAGCTTAGGGACCTACTTATGTGTTTTCTATGCTTGCAGCTCTAATAATACCTATTGATGTTGTGATAAATTACACTCAAACACTTCGATAATAATGAATGTAATGCGCCATGGGGCGCTGTACATGCATTCGCGACATAATCGAACTTACAACATGACAAATCCAATTTCGGGTTGTCAGCTTATTGTGCATATGGGTGGTAAGCCTAATTAATGTTGGTAAAATGCCAACAGATACATAGCTTGAATATTCGATAGACCATCTTCAGCTTGTTGCAGTCCACTGCTGGATATAGGCCTCTCCTGATGTTTGCTACTCCAGTCGATCTTTTACAATTTGACCCGTTTGGAACAGTCAGAAGGCCAGTTGGCCGTCCAAGGTACCGATGAAGAGACGAGGTCGAAAAGGATTTGCGTACACTTCTGGCAGATGACTGGCAGGAGGTGGCGCAGGGCCTTAGTATCTTGCTATCGGTGGCCAAGGCTCACTTTGGGTCGCTGCGCGAACTTAATTAGTTAGGAATAGTGGTAGTGAACACTGCCTTTGATCCAAGGGTTGCGGGTTCGATCCCCGCACAGACAGATGTGTGCGTGAACAAGTCTATTTGTATTGGTCTGGGTGTTTTCTATGTATTATATGTATGTATTTACAAAAGAAAAGTATTATAATGTAGGTATATATTTGTAATCCCACTGTTGATTCTGATATCCGTAAAACAGGTGCTTGAGCTACCTATCGGAGACAGATCAATGGATGTGATATTGTGAAATCTTTATTTTTATTTATTATCTTTGGCTACCAGCCATCCTGCGCAGATCGTCACTCCATCTGGCCTGAGAGCGCCCTACACTGCGTTTGTCTTTACTCGCCCGATGTAACACTGTCACAAATACATTTTTTTCAGGACCTTGAAAAAGGCGTACTACTAACGGCGTTTGGTAAATTACAAGGATCCAAGAATAGCTAATTTGTGTTTTTTTTATGTAATAGGTGGCAGACGAGTCGTCGGATCGCCCGAAGGTAAGCAATGGACAACACGACAAAAAAATATCCAAAATGAAAAATACCGTTTTCTAGATTAGCATTATAGAACTGTAAGAAAAATTGTTTTAGATTTTTTTTAAGATATTCAAGGAGAAATTAGATAAAATGTAATACCCATGTGACGTCATAGCTCGGCATGACAAATTAATGACGCCTTTGCTTACGTTGACTTAAGAAAAAAGAAAATGGATGACAATGACAGTAGTGAATTTTATTGTATAGCAAAGAAATCAACTACGTAGAGCCTCAGGACTACGTCACTTCCTGCATTTTTATCTATGTTTTATTATTATTTTTATTCAATAAAAACACACATTTGATGAAAACTAAAAAATACGGGTCATCTTTTTTTTTCTTTATTCGAAAAGCATATAAAAATGGTAAAATATTTTTTGTCGTATTGTCCATTGCCGCCGCCCAGAGAAATCCGCGACATCAGTGAAGTCACAAGTGCGATCTGTTTCCAATCTGTTAACCCCTCTTTCCCCCGGATTGGGCCTTCGGTACCCTCACTCACACAGCGAAACAGAGCACAGCGCTGCTTCACCCTAATTCAGAAAATTTCCATGTAGTACCTTCTTGGGTAAAAATAAAAAGACCCTTCAATCTGACGTTCGTAATTTAGAGGCAACCTCTAAATAAAGAACATCACAGCAATAATACCGCTAAATTATACACTAAATATCTTTACTTATCGGCACCTTTAATTAAGTAGAGTATTTTTTTTATGTGATAGGTGGCAGACGAGCAGACGGATCACCTGATGGTAAGTGATTATCGCCGCCCATGGACACCCGCGACACCAGTGGAGTCACAAGTGCGCTGCCAACCTTTAAGCCCCCCTTTCCCCCGGATTGGGCCTCCGGTACCCTCACTCACGCAGCGAAACAGCACAGTGCTGCTTCACGCCGGTTTTCTGTGAGGCCGCGGTATCACTCCGGTAGAACCGGCCCATTCATGCCGAAGCGTAGCTCTCCCACGGTGTCTTAGGTAAAGTACTTAGTAGTCAGTAAAATGTATATTTATTATATTTATCAAACAGTTTTACGTGTGACAGTGTTACCCTGTGCGTGCGAATATGATAGAAAGTGAGAAAGCCCACATGCTTATAAAATAGGCTTTCAACTGCCTCGTTTGTAAAGCATGTACCTAGGTACCTACATAGTTATATTATCTAGGCTTATTTGGAAGCTGCTTCCCATAGCACACAATAATGTCTGCTCCTACGCATATAATTTGTTAGTGTTATTCAAATTTAGAAGGCAACAGGTACAGTGACCGCCAGACGGAAGTGTGATGAAATCAAACGGAAGCGTCACTAAATTCGCCCAACCGTGAACTTATACCACAAAATACTGCGAATATAGACCTTTTCACGTTGACATAAGAGAAAAAGTTTATATAATTATGGTTTTGACTGTATCCCTGTGAGAGTGCAAAAATCTCTACAAATATCGGCCTTATCACGTTAGTATAAGAGTAAAGGTCGCATTATCTTTGCTGGACTGTACTCGTGGCCTCAGTTATGCCAACACTTGATGGGACAAACATTGCAATTAAGGGTATGGATTATACATTTCGATGTGTTTCGAAGTGGCAACTATTTAACTACATATTTTTTAAACACACGCTGATACTTTCGCTTACCTTTTATTATAAAAAAAATTAGTTCATCGTGAATGCGATTTTAAATTATCTTCAAACCTAAATACATATTATAATTGTTCAAACCTAGGCAAGGTTATATAATTTGAGCTGAACTTCTTAAGGTGACGGTTAGGGAACACTAGCGACGCCAATCGATTTTAATTTTTAGCTACTAAACCAGATCTATTTTAGATAAACAATTCGAAGTTACAACCTCTCGGTAAACACTTATACTATTTATTAAATAACCATGCACAAATGTTGGATCCGTTTCTGTACGCGAAAAAATTATTCACGCTTAAAATGGCCGCCAAAAGCGGTAATCAATTTTTCACATACAAAAACAGACCCAACATTTGTGCATGGTTATTTAATAAATAGTATAAGTGTTTGCCGAGAGGTTGTAGTCCCGAAATTGTTTTAAATAGATCCGGTTTAGTGGCTAAAAATTTAAATCGATTGGCGTCGCTAGTGTGCCCTACCCGTCACCTTAATAGCGGTTAGCACGCCAACTAAGTAAGTATAGAGGGCACCGCCTTATTTATTTACCTAAGGATCAGAACGCATGGTAGATTTGTAGGTATGCATACACACATAATAAGGAATCGGTTGATACCTCATTCATCAAAATCGGCTGGGTAGTTTACGCAGAATCTTGGAACTACAAACATACTTACATACTTGCATACATAGACTAAAATCATAACCCTTCCTTTCTGGCTTTTCCGTAGTCGGGTAAAAAAGTCTGCGCTCATGATTTTTATACAAAATACCTGTTTTCGTAGAGGGCTATAAAAATCTCTAACATTGTAGGTTTTATCCAAACAAAACGCAGGTTTTGGCACCAAAAGGCACAATCCACCTAATACACAACTACGAGGCAACAAAGCACAATCTAAACCCGGTTAGGCTGACAAGAACGCTCGAATCTATGAAGGTACACAGCACAATCAAAGTCCCACCAAAACCAACATTACTAAAAATATCAATAAAGCGATACAATGTAAAACCTAGTTGGCATTACAAAGACGCTCTAACATAATGCATTTTTAGACCACCTACCACAGTACAGTGGCGGACAGGTCAAGCTATACAAAACTGTCAAATTTCCTCAATCGATTTCGAACTCAATGTGTAACAATATAAGGTTTATAATCGAATGAAGAAATTTAACAGTTTTGTACAGCTTGATGTGTCCGCCACTGTACAGTAAAATTCGTACCAAAATCTAAACCGACAACTAGAATCGACAAGTCGATACGATTTAAAAGGCTAACTGCCACACTCAGAGCCGTTGATTAACTTAGTTGGCTACTTATGAAAAAATATTGACACTTATTTTGATACGCATAAAGACTACCGATAATAAAGTTAATGAACATTAGCTTAAATGACGTCTCTGAGTGCGGCTGTAAGAATAGTCTGGCTTCTAAAATTAGATTTTAAACTAAGCTTTTTTATGACATAGGTGGCAGACGAGCAGACGGATCACCTGATGGTAAGCGATTGCCGCCGCCTATATATCACCAGTGGAGTCATAAGTGCGCTGCCAACCTTTAAACTAACCGTTTCCCCCCGGATTGAGCTTTTATAAATTTGCGTAAAAACTTTAAATAAATAGGTCGTTCAAGTTATAATTTATTGTTGGTTTTTACGTGAATGTATACGAGTAAAAACGTGTTTTTCTAGTTATTTTAACTTTTAATTTATTTCATAAATAAATATAAATAAATCTTTCAGAACATCACATAGATACATTGATTTGACTCCGAGATAGGTAGCTCAAGCACCTGTGTTACGGATATCAGAATCAACAATGGGATTACAAATACATATATACGTATAATACGTAAATACATACCTACTTATAATAAATAGAAAAAATCCAGACCAATACAAACAAACATGTTCATGCACACAAATGTTTGTACTGTGCGGGGATCGAACCCTTGGACAAAAGGCAGCGTTCACTGTTCCAAACGGGTCGTCAGAACACATTCATAGTTTTTGGTTTTTAATAACGAAAACTTTATCCTAGTTAAAGTTAATTACAAGACCTTTCTACCAAGTCCAAACACGGCTGTGATACAATATTCCATCATGGAATGCCAATCTTCCGGCTTCATCATCAGACATAGAATCCTAATCAAAGTTAATAATCCTGGTCAAAGTTCATTACAATACTATTCTAACAAGTCTAAGACGCCGTGTGGTCCCCGGCAGAGTAGAATAGGACACCCTCACTCTTACCGAGGTGTCGTAAAAGGCGACTAAGGTAAAGCTGCTAGCATGATCATCAGCACCCAGAGAAGGAAACTCTGCATTTATATCAAAACCCTCGCCAACCCGTCTGCCAAGCGTGGTGAGTATGGCAATTACCCCTGATGTTCAGGCCCGTGCCCCAGCAGTGGGGACTTAAATGGGCTGATGATGATGATGATGATGAAGTCCAAATACGGGTATGATACGATGTTCCATCATGAAGTTCCAGTTTATATCTTTCGGCTCCATCATCAATCAGATCAGCTGAAAAGTACCATATTGTATATATCGTCATCAGAACTACATAGAGCTAACGCTACGATCCTTGGAAAATGATTGAATAACCTACCTTAAATTTTAATACATCTTTGTTAAATACACGACGACCTAATAGATGCGTGTCAAAAATGCAACACCTTTTCTGGTTACAGTAGACAATGCAATTCCACCAAAACCTGAACTATTATTATACTAAGCCTAAACGAATATTATTACCTTACTCTATGGCCTAAACCAACCTAAAGTGACACAAACAGGAGTTGCCTATCACGGAGATGAAGATGCTGCGATGGAAGTGTAGAGTTACGCGGAGAGACCGCGTGAGAAACTTACGCATGCATGGAAGAATTCATGTCCATGGCATAGTAGTGGCCATGTCCTCCGTTAACCGGACAGCTATGTGGGAAACAAATGTCTGTCCATGCCACAACCACCGGATCTCGGCAAAAAGGTGTGGCTTGACAAGAGATCGTGCGAAGTGGAGGAGTAGAAGCAGGAAAGCAAACCCCCGGCCCCGGAGCTGATAGCTTGGGATGCAACCGGGACAAAACGCTAAGATGATTATGACTCTATGGCCAACAATGCGATATAATCTAAAACCGAGTTAGCCTAACAAAAACGCTAAAATCTATGGATCAATCTATTTTAGACCACAGACCAATAAAGTTCCCACTGAAACTACGATTATCTACAATACAAGTGAGGAGTGACAACGTTCCGCTCCATATGCTGTCCCATTGTCGATCGCCCAGAATGTTATCGACCACCGTTACTTGGTACATTAGTCACCTGCACAATGGAAGGGTCAATAGTTGGCTGACCTAGTTTGGGACTTGTCATAAAGATTCGGTAGTCCCTTGTTGGTGAATTTTGAAGGACAGGTTGTGTTAATAAAAGTAGGTCAACCATAGGTTTTACAAAGCCGAATACTTACTCACTGGGTTTTTACCATGGAACTAGAAAATGCTTTAAACGGAATCTGCCAAAACTGGCCTAGGCACCAAAAAAATAAATAAATAAATTTACGAACATAGATCTAAGCAACTTAGTGTTACTAACATCGTAGGTTTATATTGTAAATCATCATATAATTATAATTTAATTTTAATTTGATTATAATAATCTGAGAATTTTATAATAATAATTTAATTTGATTTTAATTAATTTAATTTAATTTTAATTAATTTAATCTAATTTGTAATCTATAATTTGTAATATGGATCATTGGTCTGAAATTAATGATATAGGTATTATATTATTATTATCATTAAAAACGGAAAAAAAGTCACAGTGTGAAAGTGATCCAACCAGCAGTAACGCAGATTCTATACGGGTGCGGTAGAGAAAGAACCTTTCTATGAAAAGGCACAGTCTGTTTAGGGTGCATATCTATAGTTCTCACTCACATTTGTGTCACTACTAGCACATTATAACAAGAGCTTCCTTAAACGCTCTAGTATTATTGTGCTACTTGTATGGCCTTGTTATCTCTAGCTACTAACGAGGGCGGATTTAATTTATTTTGCTTCCTTGAAGGGTCAAAAAAATCCTGAATCTGGCGAAGCTTTCGGTAGAAAGCTACGTACGTGACTGACGTATGTGGTAACGTACGTTAGTTCTGTGGACTGCAGTCCAGTTTGGCTGCAGGAGTATTACGGCTACGACTTAGGGACCTTCAATAGTACTCCTTTTAAAAGGCGGGCAACGCATTAGCGATATCTATGATTTCACAGATGTTGTTCATGGGCGGCGTTGATTACTTACCATCAGAAGATGTTTACCACTTGACATCTAGCATAAAAAAAAACACTCGTTTGACATCTAGCATAAAAAAATACATTACGAAAAAAACTCATACACTCGTTTGACATCACTCGTTTACACTAAAAAAACTCATACACTCGTTTGACATCTAGCATAAAAAAATACATTACGAAAAAAATCTGACAAAAGTTGTTCTGTGACGAGTAGACTAGGCTTAATAAATAATAAGACTGGCAGGTTTTTAAAATAGCATTGAGAAATAACGGTCAAAAGGAGCCATGTACAAAATTTCAGCTTAAAACCTTATGTATTATTTTTGTTATGAGCCCTTAAAGGCAAAGATAGGCAAGTATTTTTTTTTTACTTTTGTTAAGAAACCATTTTCATAAACGCACTATTTCATATAGCTATCGAACAAAGCTGTCTCGCGATGCGCACAAACTAGTGAGGGCTGACGTCACGCCTCGCGTCGCTGTTTGTATGGAGCGTTTTGGGCAAGTCTATTTTAAGTGATTTTCAAATTGATCCTATACCTATCTCGAAGAGTTTCCAAGCTAACAAACCCATTCTGATGGGTTGTTTCAGATGTTTTCACTTTTGAGGGGTCTTATATTACCAACAAGAGAAAAAATAGGTCACAAGCCTATATAATAAAAATAATTCTCACAACATCTCATACGATGACCTGATTCCGTACTAAGTAGCTTAAGCACTTGTGTTACAGATATCAGACAACAGAGGTACACAAATATATACTTAAATACATATATTACACCCAGACACCGAACAAACACAAGTGTTCATCGCACGAATGTTTGTCCAGGGTGGGGATCGAACCAACGACCTTTGGCGTAAGGGTAGGGTTACTACCAATTGCGCCATCCGGTCAGTCAATAGTCTATACGTGTTTAGAAGGTGGTAGCTGTTCAAAGTCGTCGCAAGAGCTGCAACCCAACACTCAGGTAATCTATTATAACCACGACCACTCCGTTAGGAGTGTACGACTGAGAACTAACTAGGTTAGCGCAGCGACCCAAAGTCAGCCTTGGCCTCCGATAATAAGTCTCCATCTAGGTCGGACCTTCGCCACCTCCTGCCAATCATCCGCCAGAAGTCAATGCAAATCCTTTTCGACCTAGTCTCTTAATCGGTATCTTGGACGATTGAGAAGAAGAATAATATCCTAAGGATAAACCAGGCAGCATTGCTTGCTTGCTTGCTTCTTTTGACCCAGATACTGACAATTTGGGCTATTTATATTGATATTATCTGTCGCGCTTATTTTATTTATTTTTTTTAGTTGTAATTAATTTGACAAGGATTGTATTCTTCTGCTTTTTTATTGTAAATTATCCGTGAGTGACTAATGAACATGAATGCAATGTAATAATGTATCCTAACCTTATACTGCGTTTTGGATTAATTTTTGTTAGCTTGTAAGGTGTCTGAATAATAAATAAATAAAAATAAATAAATAAAATTGACCTACTAGTGATAGTTATTCTGAAATGAAAGTCACCTCACACCATACCACGATTGATAATTGGACGCAGGGGAGCTAGTTGACAAAAAAGTAACGGAACCTACATAGCAAATTAGCAGCCTAGTCCACTGCAGGGCGAAGGCCTGCGTCATAGAAATCAGTGATGATACTATGATGAGACTGGGCTTTATATCCACGCTTGCCTAATGCGGATTGGTGATCAGTTGATCACAATCGCGAGCTATATTCGAAACATTATTTTTGCTCGACCCGGGAATCTAGCCCAGGGCCCCGGGATCATGGGAAAGAAAATAAGAAACGATATGAACAATTTTGAAGAGGAAATTTGTATTGTTTAGGTACATTATCTATTTTGGATAAATCATTATTACCGAATTCCAAAAGGGAGGAGTTTTGTTAGTATGTTTTACTGCCAGCTCGCATAAAAATTCGTATTTACAAAACACGTACCTGGGACGGCCAAATGGTCGAAGGTCAGTTGGCCATCCGAGGTACCGCTGGAGAACCGACGTCGAAAAGGATTTGCGCAGACTTCTGGCGGATGACCGACCTAGATGGATACTATTATTATCGGACACATTTGTCAAGATGATTTTCAATCATTAAATTATTTATGTTAGATACCTACTTAAATATGATTATGTCGACGTATTTATATTATCTTGTAAATCTTGCAACTAGAAAACCGATTACCCTGTATTGTCAGTATAAAATTAATTGTATCATAATTTGAAGATTCTGTCGGTACAACTCAAACCCAAAGTTTCGGTTGATTCAAATTAATTAAATTTATTACGAAAATAAAGTAAGGGAGTAAATTATCCTGACGATAGTTTTCTCTTATTATAACTGTCATTTTAGTCGAATCGGCCCTTAGTGACCCACTATTTTAAAACTACACAATGTAAACGTACTTATTCCAAATAAATTAAAAAAATATCTTATAATTACCTAACAACTTTAAATTCACTGTTCAACAAACGAGGCCTATTTCTCGTGCACCTGACAAGGAAGTCGAATTAGAGAGTTCAATAAATTCGTCCATAAATGTCGAATTCGAGATCAATGTCGATCGCTCGAGAAAGTGCCCGTGCATATCTACCACACTTGTGCATTACAAAAATGAACTTACAACTGAATATCAGGTGAGCCGGGAGCGCCTGCGGTGGTGACCAGAGGCACAATGCGCGTCCCAGCCGGAGCCGCCGCGGGTCGCCAGTTCAGCACAATCGCCGTCCGGGCCCATTGTGCGCTATCGCCACGATCCAATTGACGCCGCCCGATTGTTCTACTGATGGATGCGGTACAGTTGAGAAAGGATTCTGGTAGCAAGGATGTAGGGCCGGTTAAGGCTTTTCGTACTTGATTTAGTGATTGTTCTACTGATGGACACAGTACAGTTGAGAAAAAATCTGGAGGTAGGGTCGGTAACGAAAGTATGATTTTTGTTGTATTTAACTTCATTACGGTAGGAGTTTGCAAAACAAAACAATATCAAGAGTCTAGTACGAATTTTAATACCGATTTTTCTTACAGACCCTCCCACCTTGCTGCGAGATTATTTCTCAAATGTAGGTACCATATCAATCAGTACAACAATCACCAAATCTAGAATTTTGGGACTGCACAAGATGTAGTCCTCCATATCATAAAGTTTACTTAGAAAGAGACAGCATTATAATATAATATAATAAACCTACCCTCACATATTATGTGAGGATAGGTATATTATTGGGGTTTTAAAAAAACTCAAAATTTCAAGCAAAAAAGCACTAACAAATTGCGCCTATACGTGTAACTGCAATTTGTCGAGCGGTCAATAGCAAGTGGAAAAAATACTTACTTTCATATCTCGAGACTCCCTTGATCGTTTGCCATCCTTTCCCATAAAAATAACACAAAAACTGGTTTTAACTACTACACTCTACGTTTTAAGGCGTCAGATAAAGTTATCCATAACTACGCCGTCCAACATTGAACATTGGAAACGCGTCCGATAACGGTGCGCATTTTAAATGTCGCATATTGAACAATGCAGGGGCGAGTGCGTATCGCCTGTCGCCAAATCGGCCGTGTGCGCTCAGCTTTGCCTTAATGACTAATGCTGGCTGGTTTGTTTGGCTGGCTGTACAATGCACATTTATTTTAGATTTTATAAAGTGTATTGGTATATTCATATGCCGACATTCTAATTCGCTGTTCAAACAATATTACTACAGATTGTATGTGCTAAATTGAATCCGTGACAATAATTCGATGGATGCGTTACTCGCATAGTTTAGAAATGAGGAATTTCCGACACACTTAATGTACCCACATACTTTTTTCTGCCATTTTAACAAACACAAAGCGTTAAATGTTTAACACCTAGCACATTTTTATTCCCTCTTGTTTGGCATAGTTTTGTAACGAGAAACTTCCTGATTTATTATATTTTGGAAAGCAGCATCTTTTTAACAAGCAGCAGCCTCTCGGAAAACACTTATACTATTTATTTAATACTTATACTTAACCTTTGGGTCTGGTTTTGTACTCGAAATTTGAATTACCGACAAAAACGGCCACTTATGGTGTTAATCTAAATTTCGAGTGTAAAAACAGAGCAAAAAGTAGTGCTCAATTATTAAATAAATAGAATAAATGTTTGCTTAGAGACTCCCGCTCCGAAATTATTTAAAATAGATCCGGCTAACAATTTAAATTGATTGACACCAATCAATGTGTCGCTAGTTTGGAAGACCCGTCGCTTTAATCATTATAACTAGGCAGTGCTCAGTTTACTTGGAAAAAAAGTGGTTCAAAAATTTAATTTGGTTTGTACAACGTAGACAAAGCTCCCGGTAGACCACTTTTCAACCTTATTGGAATAAGGTCTAAAAATGATCCACCGTGAACTTTGTCGTTGTAAATAATCTATCAATTATAAGTAAATTGTAAAATCAAACAACAGTTTAGTAGACATATATGAAACTTTAATACTATTATTGTTCCATTTCAAATTAGCGATCGACAACTTAAATGCACAAACTAGTGAAGATTAGACGAGACAGTGTGACCGTATAAATAACAAGTACATAAATAAAACTAAACCTTATTACAATTGAAATAAAGGCGTTCCATCGGAACGGAAATATAATTATCACGAGATAAGTAAGGCATTGTTAGCACTAAAAGTTATTCAAAGCTTAATAATTCGAGCCGATGAAAATCAGTAACATATTTACGTAGGCGGTAAACTCAAAATACCTTGAAATAAAAATATAAATAAAATTAATTTTAGAGTTAGATACAACATCCATACATACCCAGTAATCATTCCAGTCACTCCTCTTAGGATATTTTAAGGAACAATACTCTGATATTATTATAGAGCTTTACTTCAGTCATATAAGTCGTGAATTTACCGTAAATATCTAACGATTTTCATTAAAAGGCTCTTTTTAATACAATCAATATTCACGGACAAAATTAATAAACTGGTGTGATTACCAAACCAACACAAGTGTAACCAGTAAAACTGTATTGTATTTCTACTTGAAAAAAAAACTCGAATTTTGTTTTTACTAGAGTTCAGAACATCTTTATTTTAATTTACAATTTTAAGTAAATCGTGAGTATGGCCAATGTTTTAGGAACCGCTCAATACAATTGAAGTAAATAATTATATCTTTGCTCCTGCATTATAACACACTCAAAAAATCGCGGTATGCCTACATGAGAGTACATCGATTCGAAAATTTAAATTGACCTGCAATTAATTATTTATTATGACGTGTAAAAGTTCTGTCACTCCAAAAATGTGTTCCTGACAAACAAACAGAAAGGTAATAAGGTTCACCGACTTTTAAAACAGCTGTTTAACAAAACTTGATTGTTTAGTTGACATTGTTCTCACTTTTCTACTAAATCTAATGCTTCACATTTCACACTAAATAACGGTGAGTGACTAACTAGTAAAAGCAATAGTTCAGATAGATTTTTTTTGCACCAACTTCATCTTGAACATATTAATGCCACCGAGATTACCCATATGAAATGTTAAATCAGTCGTTTAAATTAAAATTCATAAATCGAAGCTAAACGCGACGAGAACAAACGAGTCAATTTAGCCCCGATGTATGAATTTTAGTATAATGCAACGCGAAAGTTTAAAATCAGTTGCTTAAATGTTGAACAGCTGTTTTATAAATGCAGCTGCTTTAACTCCACCACAAACTGTGATAGTAACTTTTTCTTTAACATTCCATAGATTTATCTTCTAACAAACCAGAGTCAGGAACACTATTAGGGCCGAGTTAAACAACTTTAAAACGGTAATCAAACTTAAACCATGCTTAAATCGCTGATTAGTTTTGTTCAATCACTTATAAAGTGTGATTAACGTCGTTTGAAAAGTTGATGAACTAGGCCCTTGGCGGCTTCTGGAATTTAACCCTTTACCAGGCAACTAGAAATCATTTATTTCATTGGTTTTCAACCTTAACCCAACTGCACAAAGTTCAAATCTGGTGGTCCGGTATGGTTCATTGTCTGGTTAAGTGTTGAAGACGAAATACGCTCCAGAATGGACAACATTTCAAAATTGCTAAGGTCTGAAACAAAAAATACCAATACTTTGTTTACTTTTCCGCTGCTCGAATATATTTTTATTCATTTTTTATATTGCTTATTAACTGAGAAAAAAATTAAAAACTAAAAAACGTAAGATGACGTCATCGGACGGCAGAATGTAAAATATTTCTTTGCTTGGCACATTATAGTTTTAAATTTACGAAATGCCAAACCCATGACATGTAACTGTAAAAAAAAAGACAACTTGTCAACGTTGAATGTATGAATGACGTTGACAATGTTGACACTAGTATTATTTGGGTCGTTCTTCTTTTTTATCGACAATGAGCCAAACTTACACATCAACATTTAACTTTTATATAACAGACTACAATTGATAAATAATATATCCTAAATATTCGTTAATGTACTATTTTACAGATGGACTATTACATGATCTAAAATTTAATTGATAAAGAATACTTTTTGATTAAAATGGACACCTCCGTCACGTCCCCCGAAATTAGTGCCATTTACACCTCTGTCACGCTTTATATATTTTTTTTACATTGTTAAATCATGCTAAAGTACCTACGAGGTGATAAAACAATGTCATTATTTCATGTTAAATTAAGAATATCTTGATGGTGTAACGTATATTTTTTTATATAATTAATTACTTGATAAGTCACTGAGGACGGGCTTATTGTCGTAAAAAAAGAAGAACGACCCATTTACCTTCGACAGTAGTACCTTTTTTTTATAAAAACAATGATAAGCAAAGGAATATCGCTGTATTCAGCCGTCCGATGACGTCATTTGGCGCTTACGTCTATTTAGAATAAAAAGAATTTCAATAATTATTTTATGCATGAAAATGGACAAATTTTGAAAAATGAAAAAATATGGGTCTGTTCATTTTATGTCTACTTTCATATGAAAAAAACAATATGGACATGTTAAAAATATGAAATGTTGTCCATTGAAAGAACACTTGATCATTCTATACGTCCTGGTGGGCGTATAGAGGGGTGTATAGATATAGGGCTGGTGGAGCAAGCGTCGTGTAATTTTGCCCGTGAGAAGCTAGCGCGTTATGTAAACTATGGTTTAGTGTTGTAGGTTACTCCTGCATCATGGCCTGCTGCGCGGGCGCGGCGGGTTCTCCCCCGGCGCGCTTCTTGGAGCCCGACACGATGTCGTCGATTCGCAGCAGGAGGATCGCGGTCTCCACTGCCGTTTTGTATACCTGGAATAGAATAGAAAAAAATATTATTTATTTTCCCATTACAGGTAAAGGTAAAAATAGAACACAAAAAGTTAGCTTAATTTGTAATTAGATTTGTTGTAACATGGAACCCAATTCTCGTGCCCGTGACATTTATTTTCATACGACATATATCACTAAAACATAGTTTTTTTGTATGGTTTTCAGGTGATATCTGCCAGGTTTTCAAAATATCAGGAGCACTAGAATTGGGCTCCAGGAGCCAGCGATATTTTGAAAACATGACCGATGTCACATGACAAAAAACTTTGTTTTAGTAATATATGCCGTATGCTGTATTAATAGAATTAGATTTGTACGTTTCATAATGGCATATGTAGCGACTGCTGCGCAAGATGTCCCGGATTCGATCACCGGGTCGGGCCAAAAATTTGTATCTAAGTTTTCGGTAAGAACTTCCTAAGTGTTAGCCTGGAGTCTGGAAGTTGGTGGTCCGTGCCTCAGAAAGCACGTTAAGCCGTTGGTCCTATACCCGATCCCTCCTCGGTCGTGTCACTCTGGTGTCCCATGGGAATATTAGGTTAAGGGAATAGAGAGTGCACTTGTGTTTGCGCATACACTTTAGCACTATAATATATTATCCTGCGTACGTGACTGATCGTTACGATCGGCTACTGGAACCGTAATCGGTTGGAGGATATTTATGGCATTTTTAGGAAGTGATCTTGTTTCTTGAAAATAAAGAAATTATAAGTGACAACTTCTCTTATTATTTTACCTAGCAAGCTGTTTTCTAAAATCATATGGAATAATAACGTCCTTAATTTTTTTATCCCGTGTTCAGGTCGAGTTGCCGCCTCAACACGGGATGAAAATTTTAAGTGCGTTATTTACTTAAGAATAAATTGCAAAAAAATGCTATTAAAAAATATCAACTATTATTCATCATGGAATACATTTATCATCTTTAGGCAAGGGCGACCTTGTACCAGTTTTGCCTCCGGATTGGTTCAAGGAGATTGAATAATATCATTGAATGCCAAGATGGTTCAAGAATGTGCCTCGCCCGAATAAACCATGGAATAGTGAACAATAAAACACTATTGCCTGTGGTATTTCCTACATGCCCTTCAAATCTTCAAGAAAAGAGCATATTCCATTTTAAATGGTCGGCAGCATATTTATGATTCCTCTGATATAGCAGGTGTCTATGAACGGCGGTAATCAGTGATTACACTAATCATCAATTTTAATCCAATCGCTTCATCAAGTGTCCTTTACCCAAATGTTGCCTGAAGGAGATCGCGCATATTGATGAGGCCGCCTTCGTTGTACACATGTTACAGCATGTATGCATACTTAGTTTTTAAGTTTTCATAACTTATTTTGAGTGCAATAAAAGTATATTCATTCATCAACTATGGAATGAACTATCGCCTGCGGTACTTCCGGACTGATACGACCTGCAAACCTTCAAGAAAAAGCGTATTCCTTTTTAAAAGGTCGGCAACGCACTTACGACTTCTCTGGTGTTGCAGGTGCCCATGGGCGGCGGTAATCTCTTACCATCAGGTGATACGTCCGCTCGTCTGCCCCTTATCTCATAAAAAAAAATCAACTGATCCGTCTGCTCGCCTGACCCCTATCTTATACAAAAACTTGTCCAACAATATCTTTTGGAAGTTAATAGCTTAATGTTTTGAGTGTTTATCATCTTACGGTATTATTTCAAAGTTTTAAGTCGCGAATTTCTTAACAGAAAAACTCAGGTACAAATTTTGGCTCGACCCGGGGTTCGAACCCCGGACCCCAAGCGCAACCGTCGCTTTAAAGTGCGACCCACTAACCGTTGCGCCATCGAGTTGTCAGCCCTAAGACGCATATCACACAGGCGCTTGTTAAAGCACCCACGCCCGGTTAGTATCTGGGACGTTACACAATCTGGTGCGACCAAACGCGCGCCGAGTCTCCCAGACACGTCGGGGAAGAATTGGTATAGCTCACGACCCTTCGTCTCTGTACGGTTTCCTTGTACATTGATTTCCTTGTGTTGACATATCGTATTGAGGTCAATGAATCATGCGATATGCATACCTACTTACTTACTTACCTAACCCACCACCTCCCATGGCCATACCAACACTATGGTTATACTGGCCGAATCGTGGGAGATGTGCGCGGATATTGTGTGTCCTTGGGACTATTGCACTCCACCGCGCACAATTCTTGACTCCCTACAAGTTATCAATCTACGTCCTTGTCCCTAATATTGCGTTTCTCCCCCTTCTGGGGCCGCAGACCCCAGCGTACCGGTCAGTCAGCACTGCCGCTCTCCCGGTGCTAGCCGGAGTATTACCCGCAGACTTGGAGGTAGCCCGTGCAGGCAGGACGGAGGTGGCACGCCAGTCCGCGACCAAGGAAGAGATGAGCAGGCACAAACGACAAATTTTGGAAGACGTGCTGCGTACTTGGCAGGATCGGTGGGAGTCAGAGACGAAGGGTCGCGAGCTACACCAATTCTTCCCCGACGTGTCTGGGAGACTCAGTTCGCACTGGGTCGCACCAGATTATGTAACGTCCCAGATACTAACCGGGCATGGGTGTTTTAACAAACGCCTGTGTGATATGCGTCTCAGGGATGATAGTTCGTGTATATGTGGTGAACGCGAGGAGGACAGACATCATGTATTGTGGTGCTGTCCAGTATATCAGGACCTACGTGGGGAGCTGTTAAAAGGGATTGTGGTTGACGAACCTGGACCTATATGGTACCCGGACCTTGTGTCCTCGGAAGCGAACTTCGCCAGGCTGCGAGAGTTCGCGCATGGCTGGCGCGGACTGCTCGGCGCTAGAGGGCGCCACCTGTGATGTGGCCAGAAGAGGGACAAAGAAAAGCAAAAGAACACAGTCCCTCCACCAGCCCATGGTCCTTCCTACCGTCTCGGCATACGGACCGAATCTTGGGAGACGCTCACCAGGTACTTGCTAAGGGCTCTTTCCCCGGTGCGATTCTTCACTCCCTACAAAATCTGTGTCTGTGTCCCATCTCAATGTCACTTCTCCCCAAATGGGGCGTGAAACACCACAACACAAGCGACTCGCGCTCGGGCAGTTCCACATCAATCAATCTCCTTCCTAATATTAAGCCTTTTGTGTGCAAACGCACGCAACCGTCGAAAACCTTCTGCAGAGTTGACCATCTCTTGATGGTATACTGGTCCTATCTCGTTTCTGTTCCAGTCATTCAGCATCTGTTGCCGCTCTTCTTCATACAGCTGACATTCCCACAGCACATGGTCCCGAGTTTCATCAGCTTCTCCACAGGGACATACAGGTGACTCACAGAGAGTCATCGCGTGCAGTCTACTGTTAAAACTCCCATGTCCTGTAAATATTTGTTAAAAGGGATTGTGGTTGACGAACCTGGACCAATATGGTACCCGGACCTTGTGTCCTCGGAAGCGAACTCCGCCAGGCTGCGAGAGTTCGCGCATGGCTGGCACAGACGGAGAAACGACCCGGACTGCTCGACGCTAGAGGGCGCCACCTGTGATGTGGCCAGAAGAGGGAACTATACCTGCCACCGACTTGTCACCGGTGGTAGGTGCGACGGTTAGGAACGACTGAGGTGACACGACCGATCCGACTCGACTGGTGGTCTTCAAAAAAAAAAAAAAAAGACAACTCAAAAACAAAAAAAAAATATTCAAAATCCAAAAAAAAAAAAAAATAATAAGACCACCGTTGACTTGACTCCCCCCCCCACTTCAAGCCCTGACTCCCCCCCCCACTTCAAGCCCTGCCTCCCCGCATGAGGCCCGCACGGCTGAAGGAGCAAACTCCTCGCCGGGCCAGCTCCACAACACCCAGACCCGGGAGGGTCTGTGAGAAGATGCCCGGGTAAAGAGCTTAGGCTCGAGGCCCGTACTCTCGCCCAACGGCGAGAAAGACCTACACGACGACGAGAAGAGGGACAAAGAGAAGCAAAAGTCTACCTGTAGCTTAGAAGCGAGGGGTTCCCAGATGCCGGGCTTGGCCATGTCCACACGATCTGGCCGGTCTCGCCGTCGATGCCGGCCGCGCTGTTGCCGGCGGCGTGGCGCGCGCGCAGCGCGGTGAGCGTGCGGATGGTGTTAGCTCCGCAGTTACTATAATCATATATTATACAATTTGATAAATTGTATAATATAAGATTATAGTAACAGTTTCTATGAATCTCCCAATTAACAAAGTTTGTGTTGTCTAAATGTTTATGTCAGTGTACGTTCTGTTTGTTTTAGGTGATGTTTAATAATAACCCAAATTCAATCATCTGAAGAGAACCAGCTCATTTCTCAACTAATTTTCTAAGGAACGTGTCTCTTTAATCACTTGACATTGGCAGAGTTGTCTCGTAAGAGCAACAGCAAGCCATAAAAAAAAAAAAAAAAAAACTTCTGGCACTCCACACCAACATCTACATCATCTACTATCAAGTCAACTTACTACTAACTGACCTGTACAGCGGAACACGCTGTACAGTCTCTGACTCCCACCGATCCTGCCATGCACCTGCCCTGTCCAGAAGAGGGACAAAGAGAAGCAAAAGTTTACCTGTAGCTTAACGGCGAGGGGTTCCCAGATGCCGGGCTTGGCCATGTCCACGATCTGGCCGGTCTCGCCGTCGATGCCGGCCGAGCTGTTGCCGGCGGCGTGGCGAGCGCGCAATGCGGTGAGCGTGCGGATGGTGTTGGCTCCGCAGTTCTGCGCGAGCGTGCGCGGGATTATCTCTGTAATGGGAGATCGTTGTTACACTCGGGGATGGTATGGAGCTTTGTTATTGTACTATTTGACTGACCGGATGGCGCAATTAGCAGTGACCCTGCCTCTTACGCCAAAGGTCGTGGGTTCGATCCCCACCCTGGACAAACATTCGTGCGATGAACACTTGTGTTTGTTCGGTGTCTGGGTGTAATATATGTATTTAAGTATATATTTGTGTTCCTCTGTTGTCTGATATCTGTAACACAAGTGCTTAAGATACTTAGTACGGAATCAGGTCAATGTATGAGATGTTGTGAGAATTATTATTATTATACCTACATAATTATAATACTATAGCCGTATTTAGACTTGCACCGTCACTTAACGCGCTGCTACATGACGTATGTCGCTGATGACCTACTAATTAGTTAAGTTAAATATAATTGATTACGTTAGATCGCTCTTTTGTATTGCAACGTCGGAAAATACAACATAATAATAATAATAGTCCGCAATTTTTTACAGCTTGAATCGGATTCTGACATCATAACAACATAATACTTTTCCTCTACAACTTTGCTTGGCTAAAAGCCCGCAATTTTGTTAGCGTACCCCAAAATGGGAGAATATATTTATATATTTCAAACATAATAGTAAAATAATAAAATGTTTATTGCAAATAACTTATATCTAGTACAAACTTATGATCTTAATCTTATATATTACTGCTTATATTTGACATTTTGCCTGAACTAGGATACCCTGTGTTTCAGGCTAAAATATTGGTCCTAAAAACCACTTTATTGATATAAACAATAAATTACTACCTGTGCGGATATAGAATGGGATCAGAAATGGCGGCGCATCTATTCACTTCTCGCTCGCACACTATTTGCGTATAGATGCAAATAGTGTGCGAGCGAGAAGTGAATAGATGCGCCGCCATTTCTGATCCCATTCTATATCCGCACAGGTAGTACAACTTAATAATATTACTCTACGCTACTAATTATATTATTCTATTTGAACTGAACGATTTAACCAACATTTTCAGCAATCAATTAACATTACATTTACTGACAACAACATGATACTGCTAACTGCTGATTTTAATTAATTCGTCTCCAACACCCATCTACCTCAAGATATTTCATTATGTACAATCAGAGAATGAAGAGTCGTCACCTTAAGGTGACGGGTAGGGCACACCAGCGACGCCAATCGATTTTAATTTTTAGCTACTAAACCGGATCTATTTTAAACAATTACGGGGTTACAACCTCTCGGCAAACACTTATACTATATGTTAAATAACCATGCACAAATGTTGTACCTGTCGCCTTAAGATACATTTTCACTTGCACGGCTGCAAGAACCAGTTGTAGCAACCTCCTTTAAATTTGTCGATCTGCCAACTTTCTTTAAATTTTCTTGACATCAAAATGACTCACCGAGCGCCTGCGCCACGGCGCGGTAGGGCGTGTTGTGCGCGGAGTTGGCGGATAGCGCCTGCGACACCGCATGTGTCCGCTATACACAATGACTCACCGAGCGCCTGCGCCACGGCGCGGTAGGGCGTGTTGTGCGCGGAGTTGGCGGATAGCGCCTGCGACACCGCATGTGTCCGCTATACACAATGACTCACCGAGCGCCTGCGCCACGGCGCGGTAGGGCGTGTTGTGCGCGGAGTTGGCGGATAGCGCCTGCGACACCGCATGTGTCCGCTATACACAATGACTCACCGAGCGCCTGCGCCACGGCGCGGTAGGGCGTGTTGTGCGCGGAGTTGGCGGATAGCGCCTGCGACACCGCATGTGTCCGCTATACACAATGACTCACCGAGCGCCTGCGCCACGGCGCGGTAGGGCGTGTTGTGCGCGGAGTTGGCGGATAGCGCCTGCGACACCGCATGTGTCCGCTATACACAATGACTCACCGAGCGCCTGCGCCACGGCGCGGTAGGGCGTGTTGTGCGCGGAGTTGGCGGATAGCGCCTGCGACACCGCATGTGTCCGCTATACACAATGACTCACCGAGCGCCTGCGCCACGGCGCGGTAGGGCGTGTTGTGCGCGGAGTTGGCGGATAGCGCCTGCGACACCGCATGTGTCCGCTATACACAATGACTCACCGAGCGCCTGCGCCACGGCGCGGTAGGGCGTGTTGTGCGCGGAGTTGGCGGATAGCGCCTGCGACACCGCATGTGTCCGCTATACACAATGACTCACCGAGCGCCTGCGCCACGGCGCGGTAGGGCGTGTTGTGCGCGGAGTTGGCGGATAGCGCCTGCGACACCGCATGTGTCCGCTATACACAATGACTCACCGAGCGCCTGCGCCACGGCGCGGTAGGGCGTGTTGTGCGCGGAGTTGGCGGATAGCGCCTGCGACACCGCATGTGTCCGCTATACACAATGACTCACCGAGCGCCTGCGCCACGGCGCGGTAGGGCGTGTTGTGCGCGGAGTTGGCGGATAGCGCCTGCGACACCGCATGTGTCCGCTATACACAATGACTCACCGAGCGCCTGCGCCACGGCGCGGTAGGGCGTGTTGTGCGCGGAGTTGGCGGATAGCGCCTGCGACACCGCATGTGTCCGCTATACACAATGACTCACCGAGCGCCTGCGCCACGGCGCGGTAGGGCGTGTTGTGCGCGGAGTTGGCGGATAGCGCCTGCGACACCGCATGTGTCCGCTATACACAATGACTCACCGAGCGCCTGCGCCACGGCGCGGTAGGGCGTGTTGTGCGCGGAGTTGGCGGATAGCGCCTGCGACACCGCATGTGTCCGCTATACACAATGACTCACCGAGCGCCTGCGCCACGGCGCGGTAGGGCGTGTTGTGCGCGGAGTTGGCGGATAGCGCCTGCGACACCGCATGTGTCCGCTATACACAATGACTCACCGAGCGCCTGCGCCACGGCGCGGTAGGGCGTGTTGTGCGCGGAGTTGGCGGATAGCGCCTGCGACACCGCATGTGTCCGCTATACACAATGACTCACCGAGCGCCTGCGCCACGGCGCGGTAGGGCGTGTTGTGCGCGGAGTTGGCGGATAGCGCCTGCGACACCGCATGTGTCCGCTATACACAATGACTCACCGAGCGCCTGCGCCACGGCGCGGTAGGGCGTGTTGTGCGCGGAGTTGGCGGATAGCGCCTGCGACACCGCATGTGTCCGCTATACACAATGACTCACCGAGCGCCTGCGCCACGGCGCGGTAGGGCGTGTTGTGCGCGGAGTTGGCGGATAGCGCCTGCGACACCGCATGTGTCCGCTATACACAATGACTCACCGAGCGCCTGCGCCACGGCGCGGTAGGGCGTGTTGTGCGCGGAGTTGGCGGATAGCGCCTGCGACACCGCATGTGTCCGCTATACACAATGACTCACCGAGCGCCTGCGCCACGGCGCGGTAGGGCGTGTTGTGCGCGGAGTTGGCGGATAGCGCCTGCGACACCGCCATCTCCACCGCGCCGCCGCCCGCCACTAGGCGCGGGCTCAACACCTGCGCGACAAACGTCACTTAAACACTCTTGTGTTAAACAATAAATTACAACTTAATAATATATAATATACTTAATAATTACAACTTAATAGCCTATTAGCTCTTGCTAATAGGCTATTCGACTTGTTTTAAAAAACCTTGTCATATTATTTATTGGTGTATAGGAACCCTAAAAATAATATATATTTTCAGTTTAGAAAATCATTATAAAATAAAATGATTTTTAATCTATCAAAAACGCTTCATTCAGCGATATGGCGTCGAATCATTCGAGTGACGTCAACCTTTTGTAAACAAGTAGGAAATTCGATAGCACGCGATAAATTTGATAGAACACAATGGCGTCGGGTCTGTCACTTGTTTTGCATACAAAAGGCTGACGTCACAGTAAAGAAAACCAATCAAAACCGTTTATGGTCACGTGGTTCTAAGCACATAACAAATTAATTTAATTTTGTTTTTTTTTTGGTAAAATATTCAATATTTTTTATGTGTTTTATTTTAATTCTTTTTTAAAGCTATAAACTACGGAGATGATTATAAATATATCTTTACTTTTCATATTGTCAAATAGCCTATTGAAAGCGTACCCCGGGCTCCAGAGCGACTGTTTAGGACCCCGCGGTTGCGCCGCCAGAATGAGGAATTAAGCCAAATCAAAATATCTTTATTGGCCTAGTCACACACACACACAGCACTTACAAATCGAAGTAATATTAACAAATTGTACAGTGTACAGTCGCCCTACGGTTAATTGGCACATAGCAAAAATCTACTAAGGAACTAATATTGTTTCCTTTACAAGTGCCAGTGGTTACATTACAGTGATGGTACATTTTCTCATAGAAAAAATATTGTACAACGTCCTCCTGTCCATGTGAAAAAGCCTTCCGAAATGTCGAAGTGCCTTCTGATCGTAGTCGTACTGTACTTGCTTCGCACAAGAATAGTGCAGTGACATCGCGCGTCGTTCAGCTGCTATGCAAGCCAGCGGCAACGATGAGCCGCAACCCTAGCCATCTACAGCCACGACCTCTCTGCCAAGTGTCCGACTAAGAATGAGAGACATCATCCTAGACCTCATCGTCACTTGCCATCAGGCTTGTGGTAGTTTTAGCTTAGAGCCTAACATAAAACCCCACTGGTAATCGAACCTGAGCCCTCCAGGATTGTTGGACTCTTTGAAGGAGACCTACATTATATAATCGCAATATAATCGCAGTTCACTGCTGGAACTGCGATTATATTGCGAGACAAAAATCGTGATTCGATGGTAAGATGGTCGCCATACCGATTACTGAATGTTAGTTCATCTTCGGCAACTGGTTGTGAATCTTAGTTGCCTATGTGGCCGGGATTTATTACGATCGTTTGTGTCAATCCCTATGAGCAAAAATCCGATTAGCGCATTCATAAGATATTTTTTACAAATTTTATTGGTAATAACTATTTTAAGTTCTTGTTCAGATAAATTGAGAAAAATTAAGACTTTGTTATTTTGGTTTTGAAATAAGAACACAAAATTTTAATTATTTATATAACTTCATATTTTTATTTGTACAAAATTGAATGCATGATACGAAATGTTTGAACTGTCCTATTCACCTTCAGATACTGAATGGACTATAGTTGGTTGATGTGCTGACAAAACTTGCGGAGTAAAAAATATAAAATATGCTTTATAAACTTTACGAAAACAATGTGTATGTATATGATTAAGTATTTTGTAATAATAACATACCAAATTTTTAGCTACATGAAGAGCGTCCTGCAGATTCCTCTCGATCTCATTGAGTATGTCCTTTGAGGCCCCTCGGAGCAGGATTGTACACGCCTGAAAATATCATTGAGTTTACAGTACATATATTATAATAATAAATTCATACATCTGACCGTGGCAGCGCCACGCTTCAGCATGAATGGGCCAGCTCGACCGGAGTAATACCACGTCCGCACGGAGGCGAAATCCGGGGGAAATGGGGGTTTAAAGGTTGGCAGCGCACTTATGACTCCACGGGTGTCGAGGGTGTTCATGGGCGGGGGCAATCACTTACTATCAGGTGATCCGTCTGCTCGTCTGCCACCTTTCACATAAAATAAAAACATCTATACATTGAGCTGATTCACTGAACAAACATGTATAAAATATTTTTTTTTAAGTATTAATATGTAGGTAAATGGGCGTGTTATTTGAAATTTTAGTTATAGCGACCGCAACGCGAAAGTAGGAGACGTAAATGTGCGATTATTGCCGTACTAAACACGTACATCAAATAAAAATGTACGAAAAAAAACACCTTCAAAATCCACAAACTAAAAATGTACTTAAAATAATATTTTTAACGCTTCATACACTTCAAATTACATTTAACAGCAGTACACTCGGAGAAAGGTGTTACTGAAGTCGGGGCCCAATATTATCTTGTAATACAATTCATCAGGGATTATATACAGTTGAACATAGAGCCTCCTCCATTTTCGGGTCTTATCTACAGCTCAATCATTTGCTTGTCATGCACCTTTGCAATCATTTGTCATGATGACAATTATCATCAACAGCCTAATCATCACAGCTGGAGTAGGCGCGACACTCCACCCGGTTAGGGGCTTTTTATTATTGTGCCATAGGGCCGGTTTCTGAATTGAGAATTTGAAGTTCACGAATGACAGTAGAGTCCATAGACTTAGGATGCCGCCCTGCTAGAAGACCAACAGAGCGTGGGAAAGAGAAAAGGCCACCTTATGGACACTGCTTATGACAAAAAGACACAGATGATAATGTAACAGGCGTGTCAATTTTTTTTCAAATAACGGGCCATATCGGCCCGGCTTGATATTAGGAAAAAATATTTTGCAATTCTACTTGAAAATTCATCTATTATTTTAATTACAAGTGGAATCACGACATGGTTGTGTGTTCCGTAAATGGTAGTCCTGGGAGAAATTGCAATAATCCTGGAAACTACACGTTTTACAGGTAAATACCATACCATCATATATTTTTTCCTAAATAAAATTTGGTTTATTGCTTGCGTTTATTGATTAAAAAAACAATTCTGACGATACTTTATTAATTTCCATTGAGATATGTAGTAATATTTCTTCTAACAAGGCCCAATTTGACCATAATTTAAATAAAATATATGAATGTGGTTTTACGCTATGTCGATATATCGATAAGCCATTATTTAAAAATAAAAAACACAATGAATTTGTCTGTTAATACCATAATAAAAATATACATTTATGTTTTTAGCTTACCAAAGAATTCAAGATTACTCGAAAAGTGTATAATAATTATTGAATGACCTAATTGAAATGCAAGTAATAATTTCAACTGTATGCAGTACATTTTAAAGACATTATTTTTTTACAACAAAGTATTTTTAAACTAAATAGTGTTTTCAATATATTGTCGTACCAAATCTTCACCTATTTATGTACTGTAAATTATTTATGTAACTATTGTACCTAGGCGTACATTTATACATAATATTAAAGCAGTAGTTAGCGAATTAAGTTGTATTGTAATTTGATTCGCGGTTTTACAGAATCGATGTCCATATTTACAGTATAGACAACACTAGTTCATGCACACATTCACATTCAGTTTTTGGTATCGCCTATCGAATGACATTGTTCTTCTAGTACATTCTAATTCTATGGTTGAGTCACACTTCAACTGCCAAACTATGTGCTCTTATCGTGCTTAACTTGAAATTTTCAATTCAGCAATCGGCCCACAGAAGTAATTCCCTGTTGGTCTAGTGGTTTAAGTACCGGGCCGTGATCTCAGGGTCCTGGGTTCAATTCGCGGGTCGAGCGAAAAGTATATTCCAAAATTTTCGGACATAGCTCGGGTTTGTGATCATCAATCTGCATTAGGCAAGCGTGGTGATAAGCCTAATCATAGTAGCGATAACTTGATTTCTATAATGGAGGCCTTTGCCCTGCAATGGGACAGTTTTATAGGCTGATAGTTATTTTACTTTTATGAAGGCACAGTATATTGGCTCGTGAAGCCGTGTGGTCCCCGGCAGAGTAGAATAAGCCGTGTGGTCTCCGGCAGATTAGAATAGGCCGCCCTCACTCTTAGGCGACTAAGGTAAAGCTGCTGGCATGATCATCAGCACCCGGAGAAGGAAAACTGCATTTATATCTAAACCCTCGCCAACCCGTTGCCAAGTGTGGTGAGTATGCCAACTACCCCTCATGTGATTGCGGGAGGCCCGTGCCCCAGCAGTGGGGACTTAAATGGGCTGACGATGATGATATTGGCTCTCCTTAGCCTGATGGTAAGCAACAGAAGAGCCCAAGTTGCAATTAAAACGGAAGCGATGTCAAGGCATCACCTCCGTTGGCACCGCCATACTGGCCCGCGAGATGTGCTTCTTCACGCTTCGTTTGAAGGAATCCATATTGTAGGAAGGATAGTTTTTTAGATTTTCGCGTTGCATTATAACTACAATGTATCAATACAGGGTTTAACACGATATTTATTATGTGCACTCACATATTTGGCTCGACGTTTCGGCTACGTTACAGCAGCCGTGGTCACGAGCGGACCGCTCGTATTGATACATTGTAGTTGTAGGAAGGATAGATAGATAGATAGATAGATAGATAGATAAAACGTTTATTCGCATCAAAAAGCACACATTCAGAGCAGTATAAAAGTAAGTACAGTAAAAAATCCCCAGAAGGTCTTATAGTGAGGCATGTGTGCAGTAGTGGTGCGAAATGGCAATGGATCAGTGAAATGTTTACTCGACGAGCAAACCACTGATTTTCAGCCATTGCCAGTATTGAGGGATGCACGTGACGGCACCGCAGTAACAACTTAAACTAACTAAATGAGAGTAGACAAATAAGTAGACAAATAAGTAGGATGGTGTGATGCCAACCTTGGGGCTCTTGCAGTCTGTGACGAAGGTGAAGTACTCGTCGCCGATCTTCTTGACCTCGAAGCGGCCGGCCTGCGTGCCTACGTCGGCTTCCTTCAGCTCCTCGGTGCGGTTGACGATGGTGGCGCCGCACGCGCGCGCGAGCCTGTTGTTGTCTGTTTTGCGCAGTCTGTGGAGGAAACATCCTTATCCTTAATCCTTAATCCTTAATCCTTAATAATATTATAAAGGCGAAAGTTTGTTTGGATGGATGTATGGATGGATGTTTGTTCCTCTTTCACGCAAAAACTACTAAACGGATTTTAATGAAACTTTACAGTAATGTAGCTTATAGATCAGAATAACACATAGGCTATAATTTATAAAGATATTGTGTGAATTGTGGCCGTGTGGTCCCCGGCAGAGTAGAATAGGCCACCCTAACTCTTACCGAGGTGTCGTAAAAGGCGACTTAGGTAAAGCTGCTGGCATGATCATCAGCACCCAGAGAAGGAAAACTCTGCATTTATACCAAAACCCTCGCCAACCCGTCTGCCAAGCGTGGTGAGTATGGCAATTACCCCTCATGTGATTGAGGGAGGCCCGTGCCCCAGCAGTGGGGACTTAAATGGGCTGATGATGATGATGATGATGTGTGAATTGTCCATTACACGCAGACGAAGTCGCGGGCAAAAGCTAGTCCCATATAATAATAATATCCTCCAACCAATCTCAACGATCAGCCACATACGCTCTACCCAAAGATAATTCGCCAATGTCAAGGTACTTATTCCACCTTATTATAAATCGCGATCTAGTTATTACCGTACTAAAGCTCATGTCATCCCGTTCTAACACGCACCACCTTATTATAAAACGTGCTCGAAAGTTATAACCGTACTAAAGCTCATGTCAACTCGTTCCAACACGCAATGTTAAAAGGGCCTGGCACGAATTTTGTTCAGGGACAATCCTTACTTCGCGATTTGTAATAAAGGGGGCAATGTTAAAAGGGACTGGCGCGAATTTTGTTAGTTAGCGATTTGTAATAAGGGAGATTGAGAATAAGTAGGTAAGTAGTCAACAGTCGAAGTCAGTCAAAGTCACAGTCACGCAATAAAACGCCGGTGTTTTAAGTTTTATCGACCTATGGATTAAGCGGATAACACTCTAAAAGCAATGACCGATTTTAACTCTTATCAGGTCCAAGCAAGTTGTCACGAGACATCTCACTTGACACACAACAGTGTTAAAACGATACAATCCAACGATTCTTATTCGCTTTATCACTTTGCGGCACTTCACTGCACAAATAAACACCAAATTTGTACACTATAAACCAGTTGATACTAATTTAAAACCTTTGAATTGCATCAACCCACACGGCTTGTTTTAGCCCTACCCGCCAAATCCCTCTATTGCCTTACCCTCATATTCCGATGGGACATACGTGACACGAACGAAGAGGGATCGGGCGCAGGGTCAACGTGTTAACGTGCTTTCCGAGGCCCGGGGGTACAAGACCGCAAACTTCCAGAATCTGGGCTGACACTGCTGCTGCCAACTTTTTGACACCCCTTCTTCTCCCATTAGGCCTTCAGTACCCCCACTCACAAGACGAACAGGGGCTGCTTCATGCCGGTTTTTAGTGAGGCCGTGAGTATCACTGCGGTCGAGTTCACTCATTCATGATGAAGCCGTGTCTCTCGCACGATGATGACAATGACATGTTACCTGCGGATGGCTGTGATTCCCGCCTTGACGAGGTAGTGCTGGGCCAGGTCGGAGACGCCCTTCTCGGTGAACACGATGTCGGGCTTCAGCGCGATGATCTCCTCGCACTGACGCTGCACGTGCTCCTCCTCCAGCTGCAGCAGCTTTGTGAAGTCCTGAACACGAGGAAATAAATAAGAAATCAGACGAGATTATTCTTATATTTACAACCTGATGACTATCGCAAGAATTCTCAGATTTTTTTTTTGTAACTTATTCACAACATTGCAGCTGGATATGGAGAGCCCAAGACCGGATACAGTGGCGGGATCTGGAGGAGGTCTATACCTCTTAGTTAGAGGGTTCTAAACATGTATTTTAAATAACTACTTAGTAATTTTATTGTTCAAATTTAGAAATAAAGACTTTTATTTTATTCAAAACATCACATACATTGACCTAACTCCGAGATAAGTACCTTAAGCAATTGTGTTACGGATATCAGAATCAAGAGTGCGATTACAAATATATACATATAATACTTTTGTTTTGAAAATATATACTTATAAAACATAGAAAACGCCCAGACCAAATAAAAAAAGACATGTTCATGCACACAAATGTGCGGGGATCAAACCCACAACCCTAGGACCAAAGGCAGCGTTCACTACCACTGTTCTAATATAAATGGTTTGTCGAATTCTTTGGATACTAACTGATCAGTTTGAAGAATTTTGGGGAGGCCTAAGTTTAGTTACAAGATTAGACAATTTAATATTATTAGCTGTGAGTGTCTCTTGGTTGAAATGATGATGATGATTACACCCAGTTTGGTTTCATCTGAATTGTCTAATCAGACACTGGCAATATTTTGACACTGATTTGAATTTAATGTATATACTTTGTTTATAACTATTTATCATGTTTGACTGTCTCCTTGTGACCAAGATACCATGTTTAATGAAACCTAATAAATACAACTAGCTAATTATGTGGATACTCTAGCGGCTATTATTCCGGCTTTTTTCCACTGCGTCCTTCCTCTGCATCAGAAGGTTATGGACCGTTCAACGATATTGCCGTCGCCGCGGACGACAGCCAACACCGGCAACTCGTCCCCTGCCGCCAGCAACACACCGTGCTTTCCGAAGCTGCAAGGCAGTTGCAACTACGCGACATGGAGTTTCGCAATGAAAATGTATTTAATAGACGTGGATCTTTGGGATTGCATCACAAAGCCAGCAGATGAAATCACTGACTTTGAAAGGAGAGACGCCAGGGCCAGGTCTAAGATCTGCCTAGGCCTAAATGAACAACTCTATCCCGTCGTAATGTCAGCGGAAACCTCAAAGGAAACATGGGAGAACCTCCGTGCAGCTTACGCAGACAGCGGTCTAAGTCGTCGTCTGCAGCTCATGAAACGACTACTAGGAGCCAAACTGGATACGTGCACAAACGTTGAAGAATATGTAAATGACATACGTCATCTGCATCAACAGCTGATTGCCATTAAAGCGGGCCTGGATGAGGAACTTGTTGGCGTGATTATGCTGGCAGGCCTCAATGACAGCTACAGGCCAATGGTTATGGCAATAGAACATTCGGGCGCAGAAATAACATCAGATGCAGTAGCCTCGATCCTTCTAAAGGATAAATGTCGAGATGGCCCTACTACGTCTAGTGTTTTAACTACAAGTGTAAATAGTGTGCCCGTGTTTAATAAAAAGTGTACATTTTGTAAGAAGTTAGGCCATGTAGTATCTCAGTGTAGGAAACGCATTAACCGAAACAAGAAAAGTCATTCGTCATCATCTCATGCTCATAATACATCTGACGTTACACTTTTATCTTGTTTTAATAGCTTCCCTACAGGTTCTACTCCATCAATTACCACCGACTGGTATGTGGATTCTGGTGCCACTTGTCACATGACGAACAGGAGTGATTGGTTCCAGGACCTAAAACCGGAACGGAAACCCATCACTGTGGCAGATGGTAAACAAATCCACAGCAAAGGCAGAGGTGCAGTAACTTTAAATGTTTCCAATAGGGTTAAGCAAATTTCCGATGTTTTATTTGTTCCGGATTTATCGCTAAATTTACTTTCGGTAAGTAGTCTAGTTAAAAAAGGGCTCGTTGTAATATTTTCCCCAAAAGGTGCAACAATTCTTTTGAAAGAAGGATGTCATGTGTCAGGCGATGTCATCGCGACAGCCTCTAATCATAAAGGCATGTACAAACTGGACACGCCAAACCATAATGCCTTGTCTACACAAGTCAGAGAGTCCGCTCTTCTGTGGCATAGACGTTTAGGCCATTTACATCCCAGAGCCCTAAATATTTTAAAAAATCGTGCTGTAGGTGTAGATTACACAAAATTGTCTTTTAGCGATCTACATAAAACGTGCGTGCCATGCCTACAAGGCAAAATGCATAAAAGGCCATTCAAATGCTCATCTAGTAGGTCCAACCATAAGTTGGAATTGGTCCATACAGACCTATGTGGACCAATGAGTACTCACTCATGGGGAGGAGCACTTTATCTACTAACGTTTACAGATGACTTCACGCGTAAGACTTTCGGCTACCTGTTAAAGTCGAAAAGCGAAGTTTTTCAAAAGTTTGCCGAATTTAAAAACTTCGTTGAATGTCAAACTGGCCTTAAAATAAAGACTTTACGATCCGACAACGGAACTGAGTTCACAAGTCGAGAAATGACTCGCTTTCTGAAAAATAATGGTATTGTACATCAAACCACAGTGCCATACACACCGCAGCAGAACGGAGTATCAGAACGAGTCAACCGAACAGTTGTCGAAAAGGCAAGGTCAATGCTCCAAGACTCCGGTCTTTCACGAGCATATTGGGGAGAAGCTGTCTCCACAGCTATCTATCTTAAAAATCTCTCGCCTACTCATGCTCTCAATAATCGGATTCCTGAGGAATTATGGACTGGAAAAAAGGTGAATGTGTCACATCTCAGAGTTTTTGGGTGTGAAGCCCATGCTCTCATTCCAAAAGAGAAAAGGAAAAAACTCGACTGTAAGACGCAAACCTGTATCTTCGTGGGATACTCACATGGTACAAAAGGTTACCGTTTGATCAATCCTCAAAATCCGAAGAGCATTATAATAGCTAGAGATGTTGTCTTCGTCGAAGACAAGCCACCATCACCTCAAGCTAGTGATGAAACCCAGAATTCAGTCGTTTTCCAACCCGTACCTGAAATTCTGGACGTACACATCCCTACCCCTGAACCAACCCCACCTGCGCTTACTTCAGAACCTATACAAGGTAACCGCCCATGCGAACCCCTACACACTCCTGTACCATCTACTCCAGAGCATACCGTCCCTCACCTGGAACCTGAATTATTTGCAGATGCACAGGACCAACCTGTCCCTGCTAATACTCCAGAACCCAGTACATCCCGAAGATACCCTCTTCGAGATAGACGCCCTCCGGAGAGATACTCGGAGAATGTGAACCTGACGAGCATCGATTGTGAGCCCCAGACTTACAAACAAGCTCTGAAGGACAGTCACAGCCTTGAGTGGCAAAAGGCAATGCAGTCAGAACATGACTCATTGCAAAAGCATGGAACATGGACACTTGTTAATAGACCTGTAGATAGAAAAATTATTAGATGTAAGTGGGTGTATAAAGTTAAGAGGGATACCAACGGGAATGTTGTTAAGTACAAAGCTCGGTTAGTCGCCAAGGGCTTTACACAAGTCTATGGTGTAGACTATGGCGAAGTGTTTTCGCCAGTAGCAAGACTTTCGTCTATCCGCCTTCTACTCGCCTACGCTGCCAAGCTAAACTTGGACATCGACCACCTGGACGTCGAAACAGCGTTCCTCAATGGCGACCTAGAGGAAGAAATATACATGGAACAGCCAGAAGGCTTTTCTAATGATAAGACGAAAGTGTGTCTACTAAAAAAGGCACTTTACGGGCTCAAACAAGCTCCACGACAGTGGAACAAAAAAGTCTGTGAAGCAATGGACAAACTTCACTTCAATCGTTCGGAACACGAACATTGCATCTATTATAAACACAAAGATGCAAAGCTACTAATAGTAGCAGTATTCGTGGACGACTTTTTCATCTTCAGCAACGATGCGAAGATGAAACAAGAGTTCAAAGATGAACTACAACAGTCCTTTGTAATTAAGGACTTAGGCCCCCTGAAGGACTGCCTTGGTATGCGCGTCACACGCCAAGATGGAGAACTATCACTCAACCAAACTAAGTACATCGAGCAAGTCATCGATAAGTTTGGAATGACAGATGCCATCCCGGTGTCGACTCCTATGGAGACTGGTATGAGACTTACGTTACCTGACCCAACGGAGGAAAATCCTGACCTTCCATACCAGCAGCTCATTGGAAGTTTAATGTACATTTCCATTGGCACAAGGCCAGATATTGCTCACACCGTGTCTGCCTTGAGTCAATTCAACGTACATTATGGGGAGGTACATTGGAGAGCTGCAAAACGTGTTCTTCGGTACCTAAAGGCCACCAAAAATAAAAAGTTGACCTACAACAGTAGCGGTGACATAGTCGGATTTGCTGATGCCGATTACGGTAGTAATCTGGTGGACAGACGATCCTATACAGGATACGTTTTCCAAATGAGTGGCTCAGCTGTGTCATGGGAGTCCCGTAAACAGCGGACCGTGGCCACATCCACGACGGAGGCTGAGTACATGGCCCTCAGTGAAGCCTGTAAGGAAGCCATTTACATTCGTTCACTCATCAGCGACATCTTTTCATTTGCGTCACCCATCACCATTCAGTGCGATAATCAAAGTGCCATAAAACTCACAAAGAATAACACTTATCACGCCCGCACGAAACACATTGACATCCGACATCATTTCGTCCGTGAATCCATATTCACCAATCAAGTCAATGTAGTTTTCATTCCATCAGCTCACCAAACTGCAGACATCCTCACAAAACCGCTGCCTAAGCTGAGACACTACAAGTGCCTAACTAATTTAGGATTATACTAGTGTTTTGTTTATAGTGTCATTTGTTTTTGTGTTGTCTGTACAGTTAGGTTAAGTAGTTGATAAGGCGCTAGTGTTAAGGTACTTTTGATATAACGTTTTTTGTACATACATTGTATTATATACAGGGTGTACATACAGTGTTCTGATTATGGGGAGGTGTAGGTAAAACCTGCTTTTTGTCTAATCAGACACTGGCAATATTTTGACACTGATTTGAATTTAATGTATATACTTTGTTTATAACTATTTATCATGTTTGACTGTCTCCTTGTGACCAAGATACCATGTTTAATGAAACCTAATAAATACAACTAGCTAATTATGTGGATACTCTAGCGGCTATTATTCCGGCTTTTTTCCACTGCGTCCTTCCTCTGCATCAGAATGAATAAATTAGGATTCTACTGTAGATCGAAAAATAAAACGATTTTTAACTAATAAAATATTGAATGTCATCATCAGGTGTGCCGTCTGCTCGTTTGTCTGTTATAATGTAAAAAAAAAGGAAGTGTTTATTTATTTTTTGAGAAATTAGAAATGTAAACTTAATAGATCTGTAGGATTCATAAAATGGGTAGTACTTACCTGTTCTCCTACAATCTCGATGTTGGTCTGGCTCTCTCCCTTCTTGTACTCGAGCGGACAGTCGAGCAGGATGATGCGCGGGTTCTCGATGAGGCGGCGCATCTTGGGGTGCGTCACATCCTTGTTGATCATCACGCCGTTGAGCACGCGAGATTCCTCCACCGAGCCACCAGGGATCTTCTCTATCTTTGCATAGCTGAAATTTAACATAGCTATAATGTCCCATTGTTAACTAAGACCAGTTTTGTACACCAAAGAAAATAGAATGTACTTTCTATTTTCTGTACAAATCTGGTCTTACATCACCAAATAGGATTATCTTATGTTTTCATTGTGTACATGACTTGTCTGGTAAAACTATTGCATTGGATCCAAGGGTATCTGACCTTCGTAATTACAATGAAGCGACTACTGCCTGACCTTCGCAACTCTTTCACAGGGGAACCAGATGAACTGCATCATTGTACATATTCCAAAGTAGTCTCTGCCAAAACGGGCCAGTTTTCTCATTATGTTTTCCCTCACTGCTGTGCAAGTGGTAAATACACATATAGATTTGAAAAATCTAGACTTACAATTTTTTTTTATTTATGTGATAGTTGGCAGACAAGCAGACAGATCTAATGGTAAGCGTAACACCAGTGGAGTCTCAATTGTGCTACCAACTTTCAAACCCCTTTTTCCTAGATACCCTCACTCACGCAGCGAAACTGCTTCACACCGGTTTTCTGTGTTACAATGTAGTAATAATGTGTTAAAAGGAATAATAACTCACTTTTTGATGTCAACTTCAATTCTACCATTGTCATTGATTGTGACTGTGTTGACAGCATCCAGTGCAATATCTACAGCTAGATCGGCCCAGCGACCAATGTATTTGGTTCCTACACAAGAGCGGATCTGGAAAACCATTTTATCTCAATTAATAAAACTTAAGACAGTAAAATAAGATCTTCATTTATTTCAAGGTGCACAGAGGGATCTTTGTGCACCTTGAAATAAATAAATAAAATAAGCCTTTATTACTGTTAATCAATGTTTATGTAATCACATGTTTTTACATCACATGTTTATGTAAGTTACAGTTTTTACTTAAACAGTTTGTCCTTTGACAAAGGCCTAAATTAAGATTAAATAAATGTCATGAAGATAAAGTGCACTAATTGAAATTTAAAATTACATTGAATATAAGAAATTACAATAGCTTATCCATATAAAACAAATCATTACAGCTACATGAAAAGATATTTAATGTGACACTCATTCCTTTTAGTTAGATAAATGCTTTATTGCTGCGATTTGCAGACAACCTGATTATTATTGCCATCGAAAAATGAGCTACAAACAATGCTAAATGACTTGGATAGGGAGAGCCATAAAGTGGGGCTTACCATGAACATCCAAAATCCCAAGGCCATGACTAACGGTAAGGAAGTGACTATTTATGTAAACAATAATAAGATAAGAGTATGTGAAAGAGTATGTATACCTGGGCAAATCATCTCTCCCCAAGATATAACCTCAAAGGAAATTGACAGACATATAGGGAATGCTTGGAAGCAATACTGGAGCCTGAAAGATGTCATGAAGAACAAAGAAACCAGTATGAACATTATGAGGAAATTGTTCGACACCTGTGTACGACCCATTCTCACATACGGCTGCCAAACCTGGGCATTAAACAAATCCCACAACAAAAAGCTTGAAACTTGTCAAAATGCCTGGAGAGGAGTATGAGGGGAAAAAGATTATCAGATAGAATCAAAATGACAACTATCAAAAGACACAACAACCAAAATTATAACTGTGACAATCAGGAAGCTTAAATGGAAATGGGCATGAAAAGAGAAGAAATGGTCAAAAACTGTACTATTCTGGTGCACTAGAAATAGAAAACGTAAGTGTGGCAGGCCACCCTGAAGATGGGTAGATGAAATAAAGAATATAGCAGGATGAGGCTGGACAACTGTAGCTTCCGACAGAGAAAAATAGAAGGGATTGGAGGAGGCCTTAGCCTGTAGGAGGCATATAGACAGATCCTAAAACTAAAACAAGTGATTGTGTATCAGATTTCATGTAATGTAAATTGTGATGTAATGTAAAATGAGAATGAATACTCTAAATTTAAATTGAGTGATAATATTTACTTACCACTTCCTTGACCTTTTCTTTGTCATTTATATCAATAGGAATAGATATTTTGTCTTGGAGCAGTTTGATTGCGTCTTCCAGGGCCTGTCGGTACTCGCGGATGATCACTGTGGGGTGGATGTTCTGCTGCAGAAACTGTTCGGCTACAGCCAGCATCTCACCAGCAAGGACTATGACTGAAGTTGTGCCATCTCCAACCTGGATATGGGTTAAGAAATACTCAGTGTAGTTACTATGGAAGCAGACACTTGTTCAAATAGGTACTATAATTTTAAAACAATTTAGTACCTGATTGATATTATTTATACCTGATTGCTTTTTTTGTTATTGTTTCTGACTGAAATAAAGTTTTCTTTTATCCTGATCAGGTACATCATGCTAAATACAAGGTATACAAAGACCATCAATTCTAACCTCTTCATCCTGTGTTCTGGCGATTTCAATCATGGATTTAGCGGCCGGGTGCTGCACTGTGATCTCACGGAGTATGGCGTTACCGTCATTTGTCATCACGATGCCTCCCATCGGGTCCATCAGCATTTTTAACATAGCCTGCGGCCCGAGGCATGTTCGTATAACGTCCGCTATCGTCTAAAATCAAGAAAAAACACACTCAAAATAAATTGAAAACTGAAGCTCAGAGCGTAAATATCACGCTATAGTGGAAGATTAACAGCAAATACCTTCCCTGCGTTGATATTGTCTATTTGAACCTTCCGGCCGGATTCACGTTTTGTGTTTTGGCCTGCAAAAGACAGTATGCTGATGAATGAAATCACAGACTTTTACAATGATTTACGAATTAATAGACTGAAATACTTACTCAGCACTAAAATAGGTTGTTGTCCACCGAACATTTTGGCAAAGTTTTATGAATCACACGAGAAAAATATTTCTTTCAGAAAATGTCGCAAGTCGCAGTTCAGAAAAATCGCGTGGTGTGACTAAAGTTGCCACTCCTAAAAACACAAGCACAGATATTATACTATACAAAATGTGAACACAAGTCTATGAAGACACAATCAAAAGTTGAAAATTAAAATCGTATGCTTTCGTAACTCTTATGATTAATTATTTATTTTCGCCATATTGGAATTCATTAAATTTATCTTTAAATAAATAAGGAAATATGGAATAAATTATAATTACAAAGTAGTAATTTCAATTTATTAGTATGGCAACATTGACAAATAAAATGACAACTTTTTTTTTAATGCGGTTGTCCGAATCAGTCTGTGGTACACTATTCCGTATTGGAAGAAACAAGTTTAGAGCAAATTGTTCGATTTAAAATTATTTTAGTGATAAAAATCAGTAAAACAATGTTATAAAAAATTCTTATCACAGCTTTGGTCTACTGTTAAAATAAAACAAACATATTTTTTAAATATCTATTAAAATGTTTGTTATTATAGCCTATCTTGCTAGAAAAACAAAACTTGAAAGCGGGAAATACGAAACTTTAAATAACTTTATTTACTTTATGTAGGTATGTTGTACTATTTTGTGTGTTGTTTAATTTTTAACTCGTGTGACCGAGACTTACGACCTTTCACCATTATATTTACATCACGCAAGCAAAGCATGCTACCGAAATAAAGACCTCGAGCCGCCTGCATAGCTTAATTAATTCAAAACGGGATTTCCAAACAGTACACAAATAAATAGAAAGTGAATCAGTCAGAACACATTGAGGTAAATCAATGTCAGAACAGGTAATCTCATTCTCGGTCTCTCTTCGTGATGGCTGTATGACAATTATTGTAAAAGTCTGTGATTTCATTTGCCTTGCCTTCAAAGGAAAAATTCTACCAAAAAAAATTATCTCTGCCTGAAGCTCAATTCTCAGGCTTGTGACTTTATCATCAAACAACGTATTGTATCACTAAAACATAGTTTTTTTGTAAGATTTTATTCGACATCCGCCATGTTTTTTCATATCTTAAATCCTGAGAACCCTGGAAGACTTCGACGGTGCCTTTCTACATGGCCCTCTGAGCCGGATGGATGATTCTGACAAGAATAGTGTGTGCAAAATAAGCTAGAGAAATCACAAATCCTTTTTACTAAAATGTTTTAAGCAATTTTCCATTTAATATCTTAAATTATTTTTTTTATGTGATAGGTGGCAAATGAGCAGACGGATCACCTGATGGTTTACTTACAATTCATTAAAGTCCGCTGGCGTCGCCGTAAATATACCATGCACTTCAGGCACCAGTATGTAGGTGACCTTGACTCACAGGTAACAATATTCATTAGTCCGAGACACAAGGGTCGCAGGTTCGATTTGTGTTAGACAAATACTTGCTGATGAAACAGATAAATACCTTCCTGGATCTAGGTGTTCGACCGATTAATTGGTTTCATCGTAGTTTAAAAGGGAAACTTTTAGTCAGAGATCAGGACAATGTAGGTATGAGATGAGTGTCTCAATTTATTTTGACCCTTGGAATCGAGCCCGGCACTTTCCACGATTGGTCACAACACCGACCGTTATAGACCGCAGGAGAGCTACGCTTTTACTTAAATGGGCTGGCTCGATCGGAGTGATACCAAGGCCTCCGACAGCACTGTGCTTTGTTTCGCTGCGTGAGTGAGGGTACCGGAAGCCCAATCCGGGGGAAAGGGGGTTTAAAGGTTAGCAGCGCATTTGTGTCTCCACTAGTGTTCCGGGTGTCTATGGGCGGCGGCAATCTTACCATCAGGCGATCCGTCTGCTCGTTTGGCACCTAACAATAAAAAAAAACTGTAGGAACTGTTCCATCGATGTGATGAAGCTATCGTCTGATCGTACTTTTCATTACTGAAGGTAGTGCCGTTATTGATGATAATGCCACTAGTGATTACTTGCTCAGCGATGCGATGACCAGATACAGACAGCAACACACCAGTTTACCACAATCTGTTAAATTTCCTCAATAGATATTGAACTAAATGTGTTTGACATTAAGGTAATAATTGAAAGAAGATTTTTGAAAGATTTGTATATATTACATTGATTGTGGCCTGATGATGGTCTGTGCTATAAACCTACAGGTGCTGACGCCTATGAACATTTTTGAACAAATTTTCGTTTGTTAGAGATGAGACCCCCAGGCCGAACTATTAGGTAATCCAGGTTCTGATCTAATTATTCACTAACTTTTTTTTATGACAAAGGTGGCAGACGAGCAGACGGATCGCCTGATGGTAAGCGATTAGTGCCGCCCATGGAGACCCGCAACACCAGTGGTGTCACAAGTGCGCTGCAAACCTTACTCCCCGAACACCTTACTACCCGAAAAAGTAACAAAAATTTGTATAGCAGCTCGGCACGCACTATAAAGATTATCTCTAAGTCCTACTGTTATCTCTGTCACGTACGCTATGTCAGCAGATCTTACCATACCTATGTGATACGAGATGACGTCAGTCATCTCTAGTATATGAACCTTGGACATATTCTCCCTTGATGCCATTTGCATTATCAATAATAAACCAGTTACATATACAAGACCTGGTGCATCATTTCTTCCGGGCCATCAGCTGCCTCCCGGCGGACTGGTAGCCTATCAACTATATCTTGGGTTCCCGGCATAATTTGCATACGTAAACCATCCATACTATTTTTCAAATGAATTCCTTAGACGAACATAATATTTTTAAAAGTGCCAAATACCCAACATGATGGGGTAAAAGAGAAAAAGTTAAAGACGTCACTCTGGGCGTTTGGAAAAAACAAAAAAAAAATCTCCCAATCTTATTCTACACTTTTGTTTCGTGTCAAATTACAGCTTTCCAGTAATAAGAATCTCTCTGACGTGCAACTCTACAAGCCATAAAAAATTAAAATATTAATCTCTGAGCTAGGTTGCGGACGGACGGAGTCGGACATGGCGAAACTAAAGCCACCTTATTGCAATTTTAAGTTTTTACCGTACTAAAGCTCATGTCATCCCGTTCCAACACGCAATGTTAAAAACAGCTGGCACGAGTTTTATGCCGGTGCTATCCTTAGTTCGCAATTTCTAATAAGGAGGAAGGCCACAACCCTAATAAGGTTAGATAGACATAAGATAGGTGTGCGACAAAGGTACATTCTTTGCCGTTTTATTTTTTCCGTTGAAAGGTATAGTTAACAAATTATTTATTTATGATTGTAGTCAAAATGCGAGTTAGCCACCCTCATCTTAGCGTGTGATTCCCAGTTGCATCCAAAGCTGTCGCTTTGGAGCCCGGGTATGTTTGGAAAATGATCCAGGATTTGAGAAATCTGGTAATTTTAATGAAGCAACTGCCGTTTAACCTTCGAAACCCTAAGATAGGGGAACCAGACCAACTGGATCATGGACACGTTCAGGTTCAAAATATTTATCTCAAATATTGTATGTTTGTTCATAGAATAGAATAGAATAGTTTATTTGCTTTTGAACAGGGTATACAAATAAGTAGATGGTAACAGTTATCATGATCGCTTATCCAGCCATTGACAAACAGCATGCAAATTACAATGTCAACTTTACGAATATCACATATTCGTACGGGAATAAATTAATTAATTATATTTACAATTTGCTGATTTTCGCTGTACCCACTCAAGAAATTCTTGCACAGAGTAAAAAGTGCGCGCGACTAGCCACTTGTAAAATGATGTCTTAAATTGGTTAAAGGGCAGATCTTTAATATGCTGATTAATTTTGTTGTAAGTGGCTACACACATGCAAAAACAGTTCTTTTGGACACGATCGCTATTTGGTTTAAAGTCAAGGACTAATCTATTACTGTTCCTAGTATTTCGTGGATATAGGTCTTTTGCTTGTTTAAAGTAGTCAGATTTTTTTTGAACAAATTTAGCAATTTCCAATATATATTAGCATGGTAACGGCAACAGATTCAAAGATCTGAATAGAGGTTTACATGACTTATCAGGTTTTACGCCAAATATGGCCCGTACGCATTTTTTTTTTGGGCTATAAGTGCTCTTTGCATCTCACAGCTATTTCCCCAGATGATCAGCACGTATCGAAGCACGGTTTTTACATATGAAAAGTAAGCTGTGAGGGCTGTGGCCTTTGATGCAGTTTTTACTAACTTATCTAAAACGAATGAAAATCGATTAATTTTATTACACACATAATTTACATGGTTTTTCCAATCTAATTTGTTATCTATTAATATACCTAAAAACCTTACATTATTTGCATGCTTGAGCATTTGTCCCTGATAATTTATATTAAGATTTAGTGAATAATTGTTAAAATTTATATAACATGTCTTGTCTTGTCTATATTTGTTTTTAAATTATTAGACTTTAACCAATTAACAATAGTCAATAATGTTTTATTAATGTCATACTCATGTTCCACTCTACCTTTTTTTATTATTTGTTGATACGATTACTGATATATCATCAGCAAAGAGTATAGTTTTATGTTCAATAAAGCACGGCAGGTCATTTATATAAACCAGAAATAGCAGTGGACCTGAAATACTGCCCTGTGTGCCCTGTGCCCTGTAAATAGTGATGTAACAAATTATTATCTCAATACCACTAAACTCGGTCCGAGCCAAGTTATACTCGTACTTGTTAGAATTAATGATTTTAACTGTTTGAGGAAATAATTAACTTCTGAAACTGTTCACCACTCTGTTGGAGGACGTGTTTAAACTTCTGGACTGGGATGGAATTGGCATCAATATAAATGGCGAGTACATGACGCACCTTCGATTCGCAGATGATATCGTAGTCATGGCTGAGACCTTGGAAGACTTAGGCACAAAGCTTGACGACTTCAGTAGAATCTCCCAACAAGTGGGTCTGAAAATGAACATGGACAAGACGAAAATCATGTCGTATTTCCATGTCGTACCCACTTTTGTAAAGGTTGGAAGCTCTACTCTAGAAGTTGTAGACGAGTACATCTACCTCGGACAAAAAGTCCAGCTTGGTAAGTCCAACTTCCAGAAAGAGGTCGATCGACGAATCCAACTCGGCTGGACAACGTTCGGGAAGCTACGCAGCATATTTTCGGCCCATCTACCGCAGTGTCTCGAGACAAAAGTTTTCAATGCATTGCCAGTGTATTGCCAGTGATGACTTACGGAACCGAAACGTGACCGCTTACAATGTGCCGATTAAGGAGGCTCAAAGTCACCCAGAGAGCAATGGAGAGGGCTATGCTCGGAGTCTCCCTGCGTGATCGTATCAGAAATGATGAGATCCGCAGGAGAACTGAGGTCACAGACATAGCCCAAAGGGGATTCCATGCCTCAAGTGGCAATGGGCAGGGCACATAGCGAGGAGAACAAACGGCCGGTGGGGGGAAAGGTCCTAGAGTGGAGGCCACGTACAGGAAATCGCGGCCGTCGCAGGCCCCCCACAAGGTGGACCGACGTTCTGGTGAAGATCGCGGGAATCCATTGGATGCGGGCGGCATAGGACCGATCTGTGTGGAGAACATTGGGGGAGGCCTATGTCCAGCAGTAGACGTCTATTGGCTGAAATGATAATGATGAATTAACTTCTGACAGGTATAATAAAATTAGGGTTGGGCTGAGTTTAGTGGTATAGTTAGATCTTATTTGTTACATGATCACAATGAACATAAAAAATATATTTGGTCGATGTACTTAACAGCGAAAACATAGGGCCACTTTAGTCCATACTCGTACAAATCCGGCATATATACCTTTTATTTGATGTTTTTTTTTATGATCTTAGGAAAACAATTGAAACAGTTTGGCAAAACTTTAATTAAAGCCATATAAGTACATAGGTAAATTACATACAATATAATATCATATCATACAATTACACTTACACAAAGGAATATCCATTATACTTTAAATATTTACAGACTAGGACTGACTAGAGTATTTTTATACTCGTTCTTTAGATTCGATTTTAAAGACGAAATATTTACAAAGTTAAAATATGTATGTAATTTAAGGTTAAAAAAGTTTTATATCAAGTAGGTACTTACTTAAATACTTCTGATTCTGTCAGCTAATTTTCATGGCTATTCAATACACAGGGTGTATAGGTAAAAATTACATCCCTTTAACCACATCTTCTACCAACCGTAATAAACTTTTGGAAATTCGCATATAAAAATAACTTTTCATACAGTCGGTCACGCCTCATTCATAAGTCTTGTTTAGTCGTAGAACAAAATGTTGTTCAGAATGATTTGTAGAAGACGCGATTAAAGTAATGAATCCGCCTTATTATAATCTAAAGTTATTACCGTACTAAAGCTCATGTTGTCCCATTCCAATACACCATGTTAAAAGGGGCTGGCACGAATTCTGTTTCGGAACTTTCATTAGTTCGCGATTTGTAATAAGGGGATACATGTTTACCGATAATAACCTGTATTACTATTAAATATGTTTTCGGTGAGTAATACAAACTAATACTTTTGAAAATATTTTTTGATTTGATTTTGACGACCCGTTTAGCGCAGTGGTTTGAGCGCCGGTTGAGACGTAGACAGGTTCGATTCCCACACCGACACAATTTACAGACATAGATGAAACAGATATTTGAGTTGGGTCTGAGTGTTTGTGCTACCTTCGTTGTTCCTGGTTTCCATTGTACAGAGAAAAACCTTAGTTTGGAGACAGGACAATGTATGTGAAGTTGTCTCAATTTGTTTACTACGAAATGGACATGGAAAATAGCTGAAAGCAGCAGGAAGCTATAATTGAGAATCAAATAGGTACCCATTCATACTGAAGGATATTTGTTATGCTATATAATCCCCATTAGATACTTCTCGTGAGAACTTTTAATAATTTTGATTTTTTTTTTCCAGCAGCGCTAAAAATGATAATATAAACTAGTTATTCAATCTATAATGTCGTCGTCAACGTCAGACGACTCCTCCTTTGTGTCTTCATCTTTGCTTATCTTGATTTCATCTCGTCCCACGTGCAAATTTTCATATACTCTTTTTAGATTCCTCATGATGTACGAAGTTCCATTGACTTTTCCTGAATTAGTTTGCTCGAAGTAACTGTCCGATCCGTCCACACTCACATTGCTTGATCGTACAGGCACAGAAAATGCCGATAGATGTCGTGGCCTTTGCCCAAAATCCCTGCCCAGTCTCTTATCCAGGCTGGGTTCCTCTGAACGTACCTCTTGGCTTATATTGGTGTCAATGCCCTCAGCGAGCGCTCTCTTTCTATCATAAATATGTCCAGACACACGAAGATCTATAAAAAAATTGAGCGGATCAACTCCAAATTGGGGATTGTAAAGAGGAGGATACCACATGGGAGGAGGTGGCGGAAGAATTAAATTGGAAGGTGGCACAGCTGCTGACTCCGCTGAATTTCTGCCGATACAAGGCGAAGGCTTTGGTAACTCCTCAGTTCCAACGTCCACGAACGATGATTGTCTTCCGGGAGGGCCGGGACTCCCACTCGGCTTCGTCTGCTCAGTCTTTGGAGACAATCTTCTAGGAGACGGTTCTCGCATCCTCGGATGTTTATCTACAGTCAGTTCCAATGGAACCTCTGGGCGAGTTTCTGGTTCTTTCTTTTCTTCTTCATGTTTGGGCCATTCTCGTCGCCACTCGTTTTCATTCTCTGCGAAATATTTGTGAGTGCGGCGTTTGAAGCGACGGTGGTAATGTGGTGGCCGGCAGCCGTGGCGCGCGGTGACGAAGGACCTGAGCATCTCGCTGAAGAAGAAGGCATGTGGTTGAAGAGGCAGCGCACTGTAGAGGTAAGGTGGAGTGGCGGCCAGAAGGCGGGAGACTAGCTCGGTGTTCCTTATATCTCGGACGTGGGTCTTCGTCGTGCCTTCCGTAGGGGCCTTCTCTTCCTGCACGGAACTCATCTGCAACAAAACATAGTCCGCTTGAGTTTGATTCAATCTACAAATGGTGGCGAGATCTGTGGAGATTTGAAAGGATTCCGGGACGCGACGAGTGCACTAGGGGGATTTAATGCTTCGCGGAAAGACTTTATACTGCCCGATTCTGCTTTATTTTGTATTTGCATAATTAAGTACTGTAAGGGTGAGATCTAGTTTGGCGTATCAGCCTTTTAAGATATAGATCCATGAATTACCAATTAATTAATATTTTATTTCTACAACAAGTAATGTACAGGTTTTCTGCCACAATAGATCTTCTACTGGTCGCTGTGGCTATGAGACGCAATGCTCACCCCATTTCATTCAATGTAGGTACAGGTAAAAACCAGTCATGTTTTCTGAGGTACCTACAGAATAGCAAAGCTATTAGAATAAATTGACAGCTATTTCAGAAAATTTTATGGTAAAAGGGTACTGTGACTGTATCTAAATACCTGCTTACATAGGTTATTGAGAAAAAAAAATTGCAATCGAAATGTGTTTTTTATTATGATGTTAAATTGTAAAGGACTTATAATCTACATTAAAAATTCTCTAGAAAACGCCATGTTGCTTTTAGGTAGTCCGAAAAGATGAAACACTTGCGCGACGCATTCGACACCTAGCGTCATCTTTTGTTAAAGTTTGTAATAAATAGCAATCCCGAATGTAAAAATAAAGATACATATCCCCAATTTCTAGGTCAGTCGGATCGTAACCGTCGCGCACCGTGCGGAGCGCCGCTGCCACCCTAGGAGACAGGAGGCACCTACTCGTCCGGTGATTATCGCGCGAACAATGCACCACCCATTACCTCGAGCATCACGACATCTCACCAGAACGTCTAGCCGAACTGATTAAAAACACATTTACCGAGGGTTTGAACTCCAGATAAATATCAAGACGACAATCGGTCCGGCGAATACCCAAATATTATCTACTAACCTAACGAACCCGTTGGCCGTGTGGTGCCCGGCAGAGTATAATAGGCCACCCTCACTCTTACCGAGGTGTCGTAAAAGGCGACTAAGGTAAAGCTGCTGGCATGATCATCAGCACCCAGAGAAGGAAAACTCTGCATTTATATCAAAACCCTCGCCAACCCGTCTGCCAAGCGTGGTGAGTATGGCAATTACCCCTCATGTGATTGAGGGAGGCCCGTGCCCCAGCAGTGGGGACTTAAATGGGCTGACGATGATGAACCTAACGAACACCCTAGCCAGAGATATTATCCCTAGCTAAAGAAACACTGGAATAGTTTTATCCTAATTTACAAATACAAAAATACTAAGGCTAATGGTCCAAAAAATTGGCTTGGAGCACTAAATCTTTCTTTTCGTTTCATTTTGATTTTTTTTGTCTAACTTGCAAAATGAATGAATACCTACTTCCGTTAAACTGTTGTAGGTACGACGTATCTACTTTTTAACCGTGTACCATGTAGGTAGGTATAGCTTGTTCTCTGTAAATGTACTTACCTAGGTAGGTAGTAGAGTAGGACCTATGCGTAAACAAACTTGCACAAGATTTGTGTATCGGTAGAGGCGTACGAATGCGGTTCGTCTGTCGACATCGATTTTTCAGCTCACCGCTGTTTTATTGGCAATATTGGAATGACGCCGATACGTCCGCATTCCGGCATCCGCTCCAATTTGCCTTTCATATTCATATTCCGACTTGTTTTGAGCTGAGGGGATTAAAAAAAGGACATTTCCCATTCGGGGGAATCGATCTAAGTCGACGCGACTTGTTGGTTTTTCAAATCGGGGAAAGAGTAGATTCCTACCTATATACCTTCTTTGTATTTTATATCTATAGAACATATACTTTATATATGTCGTTACATTTATTTTGTTTATGAAGTTCTTCTTAAGTTTTCAGTGAACATATTATACTTATCATTACCAAGTTTGCAAAGGAAAACACCATGCGCCGATACGATTTAATTGTGTGTGCTCCTATCTATTTTTTACCCGTGAATACGTATAGTGAGAGACTCAAATATAAGTCAGAATTTGGGTCAATTCAATAGTGTAGGAGTTAGGAGTCCAAATCAAATCAGGCCCACTGCCACTGTACCATACAGTACAGTCAACATTGCTTCAAAGTTAACAGTCATGCGCGAGAACTAACCGCTCCAAACTAGTTTAATCTCCAATAATCTCGAACAAAGGGAGCGTGCAACATAACTATAGGACTAAATATCTATAATAAGACATCCCTCAAACTCGAATTAAACGTCACATTACCATACGAGCGAGAAGTGAAAGCGATACATCGGATTTGTATGACAATGGTGACAATACGCGGGCGGCGGGTGGTGCCCAGGGCTGGCCAAATATTGATGAAAAATAGAATAAACCCCAATGAAAGGATCTCAGACCCAAAAAATTAATACACTTTCTGAAAAATGCAGGGTTTGGGACTGATATTAGCATATCACAATAATGTAGATCAATGTAAGTAGGTACCATCCATAAAATCTGTGCTGCAATAATACCCCATGTAAACCTATTCAAAACCATCACAGGACAGGCATTGCCTAGTGTGAGGTTTTTGACGATATATTACTATAAGCACAAACTAAGAATTAATTTTAACTAGTTTAATAAGGTATTTTCTTAATGTTTGTGTATCTTTTTTTTGGAAATAAACTTATATTATATATTTATATATTATAAACTGGTCGCAGTGAAAGTGGTCTAAACAGGAATTGCATAGCCGCCCACTCGAAATAAAAAATAATAATCTTAGCAAATTAGGCTAATAATAAGATTTTATTGACATATGAACGAACATACCTAGAGCGTCATTGCTCTGCTGTGGCTTATGCAGAGACGGGGACCATTCTTACTGCACCATTTATCACTAATTTATTATTCTCATTTTATCGGATTACATCATTTCTGATGCGGTCCTTCAGAGATACTCCGAGCATAGCCCTTAATTGCTTAGATATATCTAAGCAATTAACTTGACAATGTAACTGTAATAATTTAGTGCAGCAGAATAGACGTATTATCTAACTATCTAAATTATGTAACCTTTTCTGCAATAAACAGTTATCTAGCTTCGACAGCCCTGCTCATGGGGGTGGCTCACAATAAATTCGGAGCGTATCTCTATTCAAACAGTTGATACGAGCGGGGAATCTTACGTCGCGCAAACATGACGGCCCCCCGTCTGCGGTAAAAACCGCAACGTTTTAATCGCTTACGCAAATCTGTTGGCTTTACGGATCGTATTTTGTTTTATGAACTTTTATAAATGCGAGACAATGTACAGGTAGATGACATTCAGTTTTAATAGACTGATTCGGGAGGATATGGGACTTCGAGTTATACAAAAATAAATAAAAAAAAACTACATCTAACTCCGTTGCGTAGTTTTAAAGGTCTAGAAGGATACTTAAGGACAGACAGTGAAAGTGACTGTATTTTACCTATAACACAATGTTATATATTTATTTAATTGTTTGTAGCATAGACAAGCGCCACGAATGTCACTTTTTTTTTTTATATTATTATTTATTTTTCTTTTGTCTCTTTGGCCTTGGTACTTGGTCTAGAAAGTCGTGGCAACGGATTTTTGAGGAACTAACATAATTCCCGTGTGTTATAACTAATGGGGCTACCATATCTCATGGTGACTTATAGTTGGGCCAAAATAATAAGTCACATTTGACACTTCAATAAAATTCGACAGTGTAAGCTTGTAACAACGGTCACTGAATGAAAACGGTCATTCAATCTTTCTGTATTGAAAAAGCACAAATTCTTAACTTTTTCAAAATAATGTTTGCTTTTAATTATTTCAATAAAGACAATAAAGATAAACTCACGATTAATTTTCACTGTTAAGCTAAATAGTTTTACAGAGAAAGTAAATATGTATAAACATAAACTTATTAAAAATTAGTTTATAATAAAAAAAATATTAAAAAATTACTTTTCTAAAGAATTGAACGTTGGCACAATGTTGAATATGTCAACCCATTTTCTTTTTAAGCTCTAGTGATGTACCACAAATAATCGGATGGATACAATATTAACAGTGTAGGAATATTCATCCATCAGTTAAAAGCCATATTCTGATTAAAATAAAACGTTGTTTAAAAAATATAAATACATTAATAACTTTCTAAAAAGAAAAAAAATGTAAGACACAATATAACCGCTTTGATTTCGAAGAAATAAACTGGCCGCAGTTCGATATCTAGGATCGGTACCTACTTTGCTCTTTCTTTTCAATAATTTTGATTCACATTTCTCCAAATAAAAGTACCTACTAATAACTTCTTTTCTATTAGGTATTATAGTGTTCGATTCACGTTTGTTTGAAGTACATATCGATTATTCACTTAAATCGAAGTTTTTTAGTAGTTCACCTCTCTATGAAGCTAAATTTAGAAACGTCAAATGTGGCTTATTAGTTTGGCTCGACTATAGTGTTTTATAGTTGGGCCAAAATAAAAGGTCACATTTCACACTTCATCAAAATTCGACAACGTTACCTTGTAACAACGGGCATTGAATTTATCAATCTTTCAATGTTAAAATAGCACCATTTCTTAACTTTTTAAATTATATTGGCATTTATTTATTGCATAAAAGACAAAAAAGATAATTTCACGATTTACTTTCTCTGTTAAACTATTTATAAACTTACTAAAAATTTACTTTCTAGAAAATTGGACGTTGGTACAATGTTATATCTGTTAACCCATTTTCTTTTTAAGCTTTAGGGATGTTCCTAAAATAATCGAACGAATACAATGTTTACTCGTGTAGGAATTTTCAACCATAAATGAAAGCCACATTCAGATTAATCAAAACGTATTATTTTGTTGTTTAAAAATATAAATAAATTAATAACTTGGTAAACAGAAAAACTATATATGACACAATATATATTTGACGCACTTTGATTTCGAAGAAAAAGAAATAAACTGGACGCGGATCAATATCTGGGATCAGTACCTACTATATTCTTTCTTTCCAATAATTTCGATTTACGTTTCTCCAAATAAAAGTACTTAAGGTAACGGGTAGGGCACACTAGCGACGCCAATCGATTTTAATTGTTAGCTACTAAACTAGATCTATTTTAAACATTTTCGTGGTTACATCTTCTCAGCAAACACTTATACTATTTATTAAATAACCATGCACAAATATGGACCCAACATTTGTACGCGAAAAATTGATTTACGCTAAAAGTGGCCGCTTTTGGCGGTAATCAATTTTTCGCGTACAAAAACGGACCCAACATTTGTGCACGGTTAATTAACAAATAGTATATGTGTTTGCCGAGAGGTTTTAACCCCGAAATTGTTTAAAATAGATCCGGTTTTGTAGCTAACAATAAAAAACGAATGGTGTCGCTAGTTAGGCATACCCGTCGCCTTCTTTTCATTATTATTTTATTCGTTTCAAATTTGTTTGAAGTACATATAGATCTTCACTTTAATCGAAGTTCTTTAGTAGGTCACCTCTCTATGAGAGAAACGTCAAATGTGGCTTATTATTTTGGCTCAACAATGATGTCTCGGTGGTGGCGCCACTGTGTCGCACTTGTACACCAAATCCCGAAATTGTATTGTGTTTTTTGTTTTCTTTTTATTGTTTGCTTTGTGTTGTACCTGTTGTGTCTCGGTCTAGAATGTATATGTATGACTTTATGTATTAATATGTATTTAATATATCTGCCACATCGTACACTTCTTTTAATGTGTAATATACGTGTATATATCTATTCTCACCTACATTATATATCGTATTCCTTCTTTTAGATCCAACCTAACTCACTCGCAACCAGGTTCCACCAGAATAACCAGAATAACCGAATACCAGCGCTGTTGCGGCATCGCAGATAATGCCGTAGCAGCAAACGCTGAGGTTGGGACCTGATTGGCCACATCCTTCACTTATTCGACGACCCGATTGGAACAGTGGTAGTGAACGCTGCCTCTGATACAAGGGTTGTGGGTTCGATCCCCGCACAGTACAAACATTTGTGTGCATGAACATGTTTGTTTGTATTGGTCTGGGTGTTTGCTATGTATTATAAGTATGTATTTACAAAAGAAAAGTATTATATGTATATATTTGTAATCCCACTGATTCTGATATCCGTAACAGAGGTGCTTGAGCTACCTATCTCGGAGTCAGATCAATGTATGTGATGTTGTGAAATATTTATTTATTTATTTATTCCTTACAAAATGTATATCCACCATTAAATGTTACACTTGAGTGGGTTCAGTGTCTTGGTGTAGATAATATGTGTTAGTTGTTATTCCTCTGTTGCATGATATCCGTATATTAGTATGGAATCAGGTCAATGAATAAGATGTTGTATGAATTTATAACCAAACAATCTCTAAGTATTATTCAATATATATATTATTCAGTTACTACGTACTTGGTATGTTCAATTGAAACCATTTAAAACACATATGATTTGTCATGGTATTCAGCAGACGACCGTTTCGCAAATAGACAAACGGGTAGATGGAAAAAATATGACGCAAAACGGAAATGTATTTTACGGGCGAGCGCATTCGATGCAGCCATCCGTCCGCCGCGGTTTAATTTACACCCAGCTCTTTTTTGTCACTTTCCATACCTCAATGCGGGAAAAATGCGAGAACGAAATCAGTTTTATTTATATCACATACCTAGTCGTATGTAACTTGGTGCAGTGTTACAGAATGATCCGCGTGGGAGGTTTTGGAGCCAAGGCTGTGCTGGATTCACACGACTCTCCTTATATTGTGATAAAGGTGCATTGTTAAATTTTTAATCACCTATGCCTCTGGACTACTTCCTCTGATGGAGAGTCTTAATCTGGTCTCCCCGCTTAGAGCAGACGGGCTGCATTTTACCGGCAAAAACCAAAAATAAGTACCTAATGTAGAATGATAGAGCTGTTCAATTGAGTGAGGCTGTTCATTACTTCTCAATTTGGCTGTGTGAACTTTGGAATTATATTCAGTTTACATACAGATTTATGTCGCTCATTTGGTGCAACAACAGCGTAATTACACTTAAAGAAATTTTAAAGGAGATCCGATCAAAAATTTGTATTCGAGGTATGGCCTTTTAGGGAAACGTATTATAATCCTTATCATTTTTAAAGTATGTCTATTTTATGTTGTTTCAATTAGAGCCCTAATATTTTCCGTACATTATATATTACCTAAATTATAGGCATAAAATATGGTGTATGCAAATACGCCAATGTTTCTTTAGAATGCAGTTTAAGAAGCAATGCGTGCGCTTAATGGATTGACAATTACGTCTAAGTATGTATTGTTGCACCAAATATTATCAAATTCTTTGTAATAATTGCTTTTACGACGATGTAGCTTCAAGTCACACCCACTCTCAGCTGGGTGCCCCGCGCAAATGGCCGTCCGGACAGTTGTAATAACAGAAATGACACCATTTTGTTTAATTCAACAATAACACTCTCGCCATCTCTGGCAAATCCCAAAAAAGAACATTCAGTCGATGTTTCTCCAGGTGCAAATAGATTTTTCGAGGAGGACGACATAGTAAAACGTATTTAAAAAAATATGTAATTACGACATTGTTGCACCAAATGAGCGATATCATGAACAAACGTGTCACTTTGCTCATTTCCCACCAGATGCGCTATTCTGATGGAAAACCACAACACCTTAGAGATTTAAGAAATCTTAAATGCAAGAATATCGAGGCATAATCTCACCCAATCAGATATTCACGCCTAAAACCGCTCTGCGCTTGTTTCAAAAAGTATAAAAAAAAAACAATTAGGCGCCGCAATCCCGGCGGGCTTGTTGAATTTTAGCGACAAATTCATTTGTGCGGTGTACGCTCACTGCTAAAGCTCCTGCTTGCGTAATTTAGTCCTTACGCGATAGGGATAAGGGTGAAAGAGTATATGAAAATGTTGTATCGAGCGGTAAATAATACTTTTGTCGAGGTGTGAGCCGTCACACGGCAGCGAACGTTAATTTCCATATTAAAACCGTCACAAAGGAAGCAGATTTCAAAAACCGCACGAGATGGGTGGTGAGCGCACGACTAGGAGGTGGGAAGCATCTCTGTTTGGATGCGGTGTTGATATCGCAGGACACTTCAAATATAAGCTTTCATAATTATTATCATAAATCTTTATTGTTTCAAACTGTGGTTTACCTGAGTAGGTCTTGCAAATAAAGTGTTTCCCCTTTATAGGCATACAATAGGTAGTAGGTATTCTTATTGTAAAAATTTAGTTACGTAGATAGTAGTTATATTGAATTTAATTGATAAGTAATTATTATTGTTTCTCGATGATAACATCGAACCAATCATATTGTTACTATTCGTAGAAAAGAATTATTCTTTTGATGGCGGATTTCTCAAAGGTCGTGGCTTCGATACCTCACTTTGTCCAGAGTATGTGTATTAAATATGTATTTCAGTATTGTATTAGGATTTCCTCAGATCATTTGTAACTTAAGTTTGGAATCAGGATGTCAAACTCTAATTTACCTCCCCATTATCCGCGATTCCCATTCAAATCATATCCCGTATCCAAAATTCAATACTCCTCCCGGATCTCGAGTACGAACAATATTGCGCTCAGATACGGCGGGGTATGATAATCGCGTCAAAACGCACGTGAAGTGGCGAAGGGTGGAGGGGGGAGGGGGTGCCTAAGCCGGTGACGGCTTTAAAACGTACCCGATTATCCGACTGAGTGTACTCCGCTTCAAGAGGAGTATGATTTATTACGGTCTGCTGGTCGGAGGCTTAATTTTTTCGTGAGTGACAGCTTAAATTGAATCGATGAATAATTAATTATGGAAATTTGGTCTTCAATCTGACTATTATACCAAATGAAGAACAAAACATAGTTAGCTGTAAAACTAGGCAATGTGTCAATAAAAGCATAGGATGATAAATCAATTAATCCACGTCCTTTTTTTAGTAAATTTAACCAAATTTTGTCAAAGATTAATTGAAATTCAACTAGTTCTAACGACAGCAAAAAATGTTAATTTGGAACAAAACAATTTTACAAAATCATTTTACACGTTAATAGCTGCAGTAGTTCTCTGACTACTGTGTCGCAGTTATTAGCGCCCAAATCACATTTGACAAGCTTTTCAAACATTATTGACAATCATGATTATACTTATTAATTAGGGTAGGTTAATGTAGGTGACACAAATTTAGGATTATAATTAATGAAAAACAGCCAAAAACAAAATGCCTCAGGGTATATAGAAATGCCACACATGCCCAGTCATCATGAACAAAAAATATTATTTATGACATATCTCAATATGTTAAATCAAACATTAACTTATGCTTAAGTAAAAGTAGTAAAAGATAATCTATAAAGTGCAATCAGTCATGAAAAGTTACTGCACCATAAAGTTACCGGGAACTGCATGATGTGGCAAAACACGGCAAATCGCAAAATTCATTTGGAATCATCTCAGTTACATGATTCATTTCAGTACAGCTCCGGTTCCGTACAATAGCACACAATCGTTCATTCAAGCGTCATTACATTCGCTCATTCGTTCTATTCGCCTTTCGGATAACGGTATCAGAGGCATCTCTTTAGGAAATTGGCTACGCTCAGCTTTCTGATCGAATGGCCATGTTGATTAGTGCCGAGTCCTGAGTCTGCGGCGAGAGAATTTATTAGCCGTGTAAATAGCTTATATTATTTTTTTTATATGAGAGGTGGTAGACGAGCAGACGGAGCACCTGATGGTAAGCAATTCCGCTGCCCATGGACAACCGCAACACCAGTGGAGTCACAAGTGCGCTGCCAACCTTTTCCCTTTCCCCCCCATTGGGCCTCCGGTAACCTCACTCACACGGCTCACAGCGCAGACGCTGCTTCAGGCCGGTCTTCTGTGAGGCAGTGGTATCACTCCGGTCGAGCCAGCCTATTCATGCCTAAGCGTGGCTCTCCCACATTTAATTGCTTGTTGATTTTTTTAAGAAAATCTCTGTGTTTATCTCTGTTTTTTTCTCCACAAGTGCCGTAAATTTACCCTGTTAACTGTTTCTGTCTGTCGTTTACTGTTCCTCACAGGACAGGCTTGCCTAGTGTAGGGACCAGCAAAATTTTATATGTATGTGCAATTTTTGGTTAATAAATACTTACTATACTATACTAATAAAACGTTAGCTATTTCGATGCCACATTAACATCACACACATTACTTCGATTGATTTGGCTCCGTTACATTCTGTTTCTCACGTCACTTCTTACTGGTTACAGTAAAACTGTGGAACCAGCTACCATCAGGGGTGTGTTCCCAAACGGATACGACCTGGTAATCTTCAAGAAAAGAGCTTATTCCAACCTGCCTCGGATGTTGCAGATATCCATGGGCGGCGGTGATTACGCTACTGGATTCGATTCCCGGGTTGAGCAAAGGTTCGAACATAGCTCGGGATTGTTATCACCAATCAGCAATAGCAACCGTGGTGATACTCTCATTATAGTAGCGATTACTTGATTTCTATGATGGAGGCCTTTATATAGGCTGATACTTTACTTTGTTTAAATAACTGTCATGTTCTCTCCACATTCATAGCATGCAATATAACAAATATATTTAATAGCGCATGGCAGGATCTTCGCAAATAGCTAGCTCAGAATGATATTTGGCATTGTGATCAGATCAACAACAGTTATACTCATAATAAAACTAATGCTAAATCACCATCTTAACTACAGCAATATCCAGTTAAACGTAGAGTATGTTTTGCCTGCTTATTTGATGAGCATGTATTAATTATCACACACTCCCCTCGCGACAAAATCTCTTAATTGTATGTGCTTTGCGTCGCACCGAGTAATAAGGAAGTTTCCATCAAAGACGCGTTAACACGATATTGCTCTAACTGCGGAAGGCAAAACAAAACAGATTTGATATGAGTAATTTTATGTAGAATTCAAACTTATACAATAAATAAATAATTATTTCAGAGTCTGTGATACAGACATCTGAACAGAATATCAAATCAATGATGTAATTATGTAACGCAAATGGCATGAGCTGTTTTTGGCATGAAATAGTTTATTCAAAAGATGCACAAGGTCATGATATATTTTATTGTACGTGAGTAATTCTTAGTGGAAAATATGCCAGTGATACTAGTATAATATATTGTCTTAGTAGCTAAAGTTGTTTTGCTTTATATAAATATACTTCGGATTTAGTTGACAGATAATATTTTTGACATTACATTCGTATTGTATTTTTGACTTTTTTGATATTTTATTTATTTGACATTCCATTTTCGTTAGCCGTTTGACTATTTACTGTGATTGGCATCCTGAATTATTGGGCATGCTGTTCGCATGTAAGTACCTAGACTCTGTTCTTAAATATTAATTTACCGAAAAACTTTATGTATGTATGAATATTATTGAATTGTATAAAGCTTTGGTATTAAACTGTAATGTTATGCATTTCTATGTTAATAATAATAAATAAATTAGTCATCGAAATAAATCGTTTGCTGATTTTAGCCGAGATCACTTATAAGTTCTCCAGTACAAACGTATACAAATCTATTTTCCAAATCAGATCTCCACAACAAAAGCGGCGAAATAAATGAAAAATTCTCCCCAAAAGTCTTCATTAAATATAAGTAAGTACGTACAGTTACTCCGCACTCGTCGCTCTTCTTATTTTATTTCCTCCCTCCGGCCTAATAATAATAAAAGCGTTATCGTATCGCCACACAATGCAACGCTGTCGTTTACATTCCGTCAAAGCATAAGACGACGAGGTACTAACAGACTGACTTGGCTTTTATACGCACGTTGTATAAACTCTATATTAACGTAATAACTAATATTTTTAAAGCTAGAGTAAATATGCTACTTTTGGGTAAGCTCACTCCATCGTAGGTTTTTTCTCTACTGTAGAGTTCAGTGTGAAGCCAAGAGCAAACCCATCTTCAATAAAAAACTTCTTTTTGTACCTTTGACCTTTTCACCTATTAAAATAAATAAATATTTCACAACATCACATACATTGATCTGACTCCGAGATAGGTAGCTCAAGAACGGATATCAGAATCAACAGCGGAATTTCAAATATATACATATGAAATGAAATGAAAATTGTTTATTCAATTTAGGTCCATACAGAACACTTATGAATGTCAACATGTTTACCACTGGTTCGGAATGTAGTTTTCTGCCAAGAAGACACCAGCAAGAAACTCAGCAGTTACTCTTTTAAAAAAAAAAATGTTTTACAAATGTCACCATTAACTTAAAAAATAGTACAATTTTTGTGTTACTAATATGTCCCTAAATTATTGTCATTCAAAAAATCGTCTATTTTATAAAAGCCTTTCTTCATTAAACAGTTTTTTATATACAATTTAAACTTATGTGTGGGCAAGTCAGTAATAATCTGAGGTAACTTATTAAACATTTTTATGCTCAATCCTATAAACGAATTGCCAACCTTATGGAGCCTGATATTTGGAACGGCCAGTCTGTGCTTATTTCTGGTGTTAAGGCTGTGACAGTCGGACTTCTTCGAGAACAGATGGAGATTCTTATGTACATAAGGCAATCAAAGATGTATTGAGAAGCCACGGTAAGTATGTCGATTTCTTTAAACAAATCTCTAAGGGAGTCGCGCGATCTAAGGCCATAAATGGCGCGGATGGCTTTCTTCTGTAATACGAAAATAGTCTGTATATAAGCAGCTGATCCCCATAGTAATAGACCATATGACATGATGCTATGAAAGTAGCTGAAATAAACCAGCCTCGCCGTTTCAACATCAGTTAGTTGTCTTATCTTTCTAACTGCATATGCAGCAGAACTAAGTCTACCTGCCAGGACATCAATATGGGGACCCCATTGCAGCTTAGAATCTAATGTGATTCCTAGAAATACTGTTGAATTTACGAGCGCAATGACTTTATAGTTATCTATACTAATCAATAATTCACACTGTTGTAACCAGTGTTCTGTTATACATAGAACATGTATATTCATCTCTTTAAGAAACAATTCCAATTCTAGTTCTTTGTTAGAAAGACCCTAAATATTTTGGTGAATAATGTTTAAAAAGTTGGACTTTCTTTTTGTCACTTAATCTAATTCGCTAGAGTAATCCTCTATTGTCTTAAGGGATGATTTAAATTATTATTCGGAACTGTTTCCGAAGTCCGATTACACATGTCAATATTATGCTCAATAGAAGCAGATTGAGTAGCCAAATTCTTGGCTGAACATTTAATATAATATGATAGCGACAATGCTATCTGTCGTTTATAATATTTTGTAAGATAACATTTATCTTTTGTCCAATTTAAATTACATGTCAAACCTGAATTTATGTCAATAATATGGAATTTATCATTATTACATGTCATTAAATTCATACTAAGATTTAATTTATATCTATAGTCATTTTCTGACTGTGTTAAATTTTTTCCATAAGGAAGTGTAAACATCACAATTTTATTTACATTTAATGCACTCAAGCTGTCAAAGCATTTAATTAATATTTTTTTATTTACATTTCCCCTGTTGGCAAACAAAATAATAAGGGTGGTATTTTCTTTAAACTTGTATAAGTTGATTTTTTTTATAATATCACAGAAGGATGCATTTGGATAACATAATATTACTTTTCTTTTGTAAATACATACTTATAATACATACAAACACCCAATCCCCTTCGGCGATAAATATGAAGAAGAGATATGTTTCTTTACAATGACTCACCTACATTTAGGTGCCAATTAACTTTCTGCTCTACGATTGTTTCACTTAATCTTAAACTGGTGTCGCGGGTATCCATGGGCGGCGACAATCGCTTACCATCAGGTGATCCATCTGCTCGTCTTTTTTTACGTCATAGGTGGCAGAAGAGCAGACGGATCGGACATTGCCAGCTATCACATAAAAAAATATATAATACTTTGGGCTTTGTAGTAAACCTTTGTTAGCTTAAACGGTGATATAGAGCAGTTTAGACGTTTGTAATAAGACCCTTATTGTATTGGGACAAAATATCATCACAATATGCCACGTCTATGATTTTAGATTCGCAACTCTAAGTTTTCGCATTCACCGGCCGTAGACGCGGTTTCTTTGTCGTCGTAGGCAATAAAGGTGCTACGGCGCTACGGCGCTACGGTGTGCTTCGGAGCGCGCTACGCCGTAGACGCTACAGACGTCTTTTACCTTTATAGCGAAGGAGTCACTTTGTATTGTAACTTGGGTTTTTTTTACAGTCGGATTTATGGAGATAAGAAAACATTTTTTATTATTACGTGTTTGCTAGTAAGAGACATGTGCATAAATTATGATAATATTGTGTTCATTGTATTTAAAACATTGAAAAGTAAACCTTTTTATCATAATTATGACTTGTAATGTGCCTATACTAAGGTTCAATTATTACATACAAAATTAATGTTGTCCATAATATGAGGAGAATTACTAGAGACACTAAGGTCAACAACATACCTAATATTGACTGCCTGGTATTGTGGTTAGTGGGTCGCACTTTAAAGCGACGGCTGAATAAGAGGTCCCGGCTTCGATCCCCGGATCGGGCCAAAAATGTGTACCCAAGTTTTGGGTACGAAATTCTTAGTGTCAGCCCGGAGTCTGGAAGATGGCGGTCTTGTACCCCCGTGCCTCGGAAAGCACGTTAAGCTGTTGGTCCTGCGCCTGATCCCTCTCCGGTCGTGTCACGCGTCCAATCAGAATATGAGGGTAAGGGAAAAGAGAGTGCACTGAGTGTTTGCGCTCACACTTGAGTACTTTAATATATCCTGCGTATGTGCCTGATCGTTGAGATTGACCGCCGTAGCCATAATCGGTTGGAGGATATATTGACAAGAAAACGATATTTCATGAATCATCGGTAAACTAATTTTTGCGGAAAAACTCAATTTCAAAAACCACATTCATTTCCACGCAGCTATCCCTTACAAACCTACCTTTAGCAATATGGCGCACCCATTCATATTTTATAGTAATTCTATTCTACGCCATCGCGCTCGCAGATATGGAAGCGCGCATTTTTCACGGCGCGTCCGTAATACATGCCTTTTTACTTTTTACACTTTTTGCGCCGCGGGAATATCACGTTACAACATCCTCTGATGGACCGGTACACGCAAACTCACTCACCGTGAATTTAAATACGGAGATTCGGGTGTATGGAAACGGATTATTGTACTAGGAATGTAGGATTTTATTAATGGGCAATTCGAACAATGTTAATGCGTTACTAAATATAATATGGTATAGCGCTGTCATTCTATACAAACCTGACCATTTACCACAGATTTATCCACGGATAAAGATTAGTCGAATCGGGCGTTAGTAAAATAATGATAGTAGTAACTTTCTTTGTCTAAAATCAAAACCTATGGGATTTACTATAGTAATAACCGGATGGCGCAATTGGTAGTGACCCTGCTTATTACGCCAAAGGTCGTGGGTTCGATCCCCACCCTGGACAAACATTCGTGCGATGAACACTTGTGTTTGTTCGGTGTCTGGGTGTAATATATGTATTTAAGTATATATTTGTGTTCCTCTGTTGTCTGATATCTGTAACACAAGTGCTTAAGCTACTTAGTACGGAATCAGGTCAACCTATGAGATGTTGTGAGAAAATGTTATTATAATTAATTTATTGAACAAAAGCACAAGAAAATTTAGAGAATAACTGAGAAATAAAAATAAGCTAAAAGTAAATAAAAAGGAAAGTTGAAACAAAGTAGGTCCCTGTGGCAGTGTCCTCAAAATGGTAGCATTACCCCGTTGGATCGCGGATTGGCGAGGTAGCTGCCAGCCTTTGGTTCTCCCGTGACTTAGACTTGACGATTAGCTAGGGATTTACCTAGTTTTTTTAAATGCTAAAATGGCAAACAATAAAGAGGTTCCTCTGAAGGTTTCACCACAGCCCATGAACATATGAGAAATTAGAGGAGTCACTGATACGTTGCTGAATAAATCATTTTAACATTCATAAATTCAAGGAAGTTGTTTGTTTACATCCTGTGTTCTATAGAGAAATGTTACAATTCTCATCGAATTCTTCTTCTTACTTTCAAATTGTTACAATAATAATAATACTTATCGAATGATAAACCTATAGGTATTATAAGATATGTAGATTTTTACAATTAAAATTCAGATACATACAGCAGCAAAGATAACAGATTTCTTTAGATAAAAGGTAAAGACATCTTTATTTAATTTTGGTCTATACAGAACACTTATGAATGTCAATATAGGTACAGTTTTACCAATTTTATAAGTTACACCAATGTACCTGCGCAGTAGTCTTATTTTCGAAAACTGCAGCATAATCTTAACCAATCACAACGGTCCATTTACGCGCGCCAAAAATTTCAATTTCTTATTGTTTGATGCGTCAGCGCCATGATTGGTGCGAGTGCGGTTAAGAGAGAGATTGCATTCCACTCTAGATTTTTTTATAATCAGCCTATAAACTGTCCCACTGCAGGGCAAAGGCCTCCATCATAGAAATCAAGTTATCGATACTATGATGGGATTAGGCTTAATCACCACGCTTGCCAAATGCGGATTGGTGATCACAAACCCGAGCTATGTCCGAAAAATTCGAAACATACTTTTCACTCGACCCGGGAATCGAACCCAGGACCCTGAGATCACGGTCCGGTACTTAAACCACTAGGCCAACAGGGCGTACTCTTGATTTTTTGTTTTTAATCTTAACGTAACGCAATAAAGTCTGTATTTCAACCTGCTCTTCTGCGTAGACGAATTTTGCCGATGTAACTTATAAACGTGGTACAGCTATACGCATACATGTACCGTTGATTCGGAATGTCGATTGCGCCATTCTGTAAACAAATACATATATATTTTTTTATAGCGACATAGTATATTGGCTCTCCTCAGCAGGATGGTAAGCAGGAGAAGAGCCCACGTTGCAATTACAACGGAAGCGATGTCAGGCATCACCTCCGTTGGCACCGCCATACTGGCACGCGAGATGCTTCCTCACGCTTCGTTTGAAGGAATCCATATTGTAGGAAGGAGTAAATACATGCATAATATCCAGTGCACGACCTTCTGTTCTCAGGGCTGCTGGTTGTCACTGCATCCATCTGGTCTTATCTTCCTGCCATGGCAGTGCAATTGAATGTCCAATGTGTGCCTTATAAAGGGAAAATATTTTCAATATAGTAAACTCCTTTTCCAAATTAAGGGTAAGTTGTAAAATTAATTAAGTTCGAAATGCTAAACCAAACTCAGCAGACTAGGGAAAGCCTAATCCTCTATGTGTAATGAGCAAACGGCGCAGTCTTGTGTTTACTTTGGGGCTCACCTGTCTGCGGCGGACCAACTGTGCATAGATTTAAACTGATATGTTAATGTAGCTTCTAACATAGGGAAGAATCCATATAATTTCTTCCCAGTGTTTTAGAACAATCTAGTGATCTTGCGGGATGTTTATATCTTACGACGATAAATTAGTAAATGTTTTAAAGCTAATTGTAGAAAATATGATAACCTCGGAGTATTGACTCAAGATTGTAAAGCAGACCATATAAGCATAACTATGTTGACTGCCTCGTTGGCGCAGTAGGTAGTGCATCGCACTTTAAAGCGACGACTACGCTTGGGGTTCCGGGTTCGATCCCCGGGTCGGGCCAAAATTTGTACCTGAGTTTGTCTGTTAAGAAATTCTCAGTGTCAGCTCGGAGTCTGAAAGTTGGCAATCTTGTACCCCCGTGCCTGGGAAAGAAAGTTAAGCCGTTGGTCCAGCGCCCGGGCCCTCTCCGGTAGTGTCACGCTAGTGTTCCATCGGATTATGAGGGCAAGGGAATAAAGAGTGCACTTCAGTTTGCGCACACCCATGAGCATTATAATATATCCTGAGTAATTGGCTGATTCCCGCCGTGTGGTCCCCGGCAGAGTAGAATAGGCCACCCTCACTCTTACCGAGGTGTCGTAAAAAGCGACTAAGGTAAAGCTGCTGGCATGATTATCAGCCCCCAGAGAAGGAAAGCTCTGCATTTCTACCCAAACCCTCGCCAACCCGTTTGCCAAGCGTGGTGAGTATGGCAATTACCCCTCATGTGATTGAGGGAGGCCCGTGCCCCAGCAGTGGGGACTTAAATGGGCTGACGATGAATTGGCTGATTGCGATGGAGAGACGAAGTCGAAAATGATTTGCGTGAACTTCTGGTGGATGACTGGCAGAAGGTGGCGCAGGGCCGACATAGATGGAGACTCTTATTATTGGAGGCCAAGACTCACTTTGGGTCGCTGCGCCAACCTAGTTAGTTAGTTAATTGGCTGATCGTTGAGATTGCCCGCCGTAGCCGAAATCGCTTCGAGAATGTTATTAACTACTAGTGGCTCGGCGAAGTTCGTTCCGCCTACTTTTTGTTTAATTTCTCACCTTTTAGACCTTCCCTGGACTACGGCAAACATTTTTAAACTAAAATCAGCTCAATCGGTCCATTCGTTCTCGGGTTTTAATCAGACTAACGAACATCAATTCATTTTTAGGACTCCGTAGCTAATTGGCAAAAAACGGAACCCTAATAGATTCGTCATGTCTGTCCATCTGTCCGTCCGTCCGTATGTCACAGCCACTTTTCTCCGAAACTATAAGAACAAGACTATTGAAACTTGATAAATAGATGTATTTTGTTGGATATATGGATGATAAAATTGGAAAAAAATAATAATTGGAGGGGTCTCAATACTTGAAACTGAAAGTCATTTTTTTTTTATCAATCATATACGTGTCGGGTATCTATGGATAGGTCTTTAAAAATGATATTGAGGTTTTTAACATGATTTTTTTTCTAAAAACAATACTTTGCGCAAGAGACGCTCCCAAAGTGGTAAGTTGTGTCGTCGTCGTCCCCCCCCCCCCCCCCCTAACTTCTATAATAAATGAATTATAAAACTAAAAAAATATATGATGTACATAATCATGAAAAGTAACAACGAAAATTTGTTTGAACTAGATATAGTGAGTAGTTTCTTTTTAATACGTTATAAACCGTAAACCCCAATTTACCTTCCATATATCTACTTGGTGCTACGGAACCCTTCATGGGCGAGTCCGACTCGCACTTGGCCGGTTTTTATTTATATAGATGTGACGACCACGACCACTCTACCTGGAGTGTAGACATAAGAGTAGAGAGGCAGGCTTTTTTCAAAGAAATCCTACTCTACTGCGAGCCTTGTATTAAAAAAAGTGTGCTATAGCTATTGATTCAAAACATGCCGGCGCTCAACACAATTTTCCATCAGGCCGGCGACAATGCCGTCTGCGGCGTGTGGACAAAGCCGCTTTGTTTCACTGGCCGGACGCGGCTGACGTGTGGACGAGCCTTAAGGCCGTTTTGCACTACGTCCGATTCGAATGGGATCTGTAAATATAACATATGGAATAATTCAAACAAAGCGTAAAAATAGAATCATCTCGCGAACCAGTATGGCAGTACCAAAGAATGCTTTGCAATCGCATCTACGCTCTCTTTTCAAGTATTCAAGTATTTTTGCTTACCAAGTGTACAATAAGTTCTTAAAGCTATTATGACAAGTTCTTATGACTAAGCGATCTTTTACAGGTATTGCAAATTATAAACTAAAAGCTTAAGATTTTAACAAAAAGTTACAAATCTATAGTGTGGATACATAACTAAAAATTAAGATGTAGATTTGTAGATGAGATCATTTTCAATAGTTGATATTTTTATAGCAACAGTTTGCAATTTATTTAGAGATCATTTTCGATCCTTTTGCATATAAGATGTCTTGATCTTGAATTTGGGGACATCGAAGGTGTGTAGAAGGCAGCAGGAAGTATCAGTAAAACATCTCAAGTCCAAGACGGTTGTTTATTGAATGAATCATTTAAAACAATATAATTCATAATTACTTAGGTATTGCTAACTATAAAAGTACTTACTAAGCAGAGCGCCAAACGTTACACGCGCGGCCTAATTTAGGTGTTTAAGGTGATTGCGCTACTAACTTACTAACTACCTACTACTAACTACCTACTTCACATACTATCATGGTAAGATTACAGGTACAGTGCAAAAAAGTCGCATAACTATTGTAGTTTACGCATTAGGCCGACTTCCGACAGGACAGATGTTGAATCAGCTGAAAACGCATTTAAAGGTACCCAGCAGCACACAGTTTTACATCGGACCACTGACAGTTTGCGACGTATGGACAAAGCCGCTTTGTCTCACTGGCCGGACGCGGTTGACGTGTGGACGAGCCTTAACACTACCCATAGCTTGCCAGCCCGGGTATGCGGTGGAATCAGTTATTTGCTCAAAGTCTAAATCACCGGTGTTATTTTTTCTCCTCGTAGTTGTCTCTCAATGAGATCAATAATTGCTTCAACATAAACTAGTAACGATATTCAAAAGTGAATAGCACCCAAACTACTCTCATAATAAATGAGATATAATAATTATAATATTTCACAACATCACATACATTGATCTGACTCCGAGATAGATAACTCAAGCCCTTGTTACGGATATAAAAATCAACAATTGGATTTATAAATATATACATTTAAAAATAATTTTCTTTAATATTAGAGCAATACTTTAATGCTTAACAAACTGTAGGTAGAAATCTCTGTATCCTCCTGTAGGAATCTAGATGTTGCCTCTAAGATTCTATGCTCTACTTATATGTGTACCTTCGTGGTGTTATTCTAGCTTCTTGTGTGTGATGTGGACTGTATATGTAATATAAGTACTTACTGGCGTGTGATGGGAGGCCTATCTATCAGGAGATTTATTTTAATAATAACAAAACCACAGTTTCCAAGGTTTATAGTGCAGCTTTGTTCATTGTTCACTCACTGTTCATCACATTACACTTTTCAAGGTCACAGCGTAAATTCTTAGTTATTGCAACATTGTAATCATTCTTCACATTTATTTGCAGCTTAACAATATTGGTGTGAAGCATGTTCTTTATAATTATTATGTATCCACGTATGGGCACCGCGTGCTTCGTCCATTTATTTATACGGACATAAATGCACTTGTATAAAACACACTACTACACTCGTGATTATAGACGCGAAGTGTTGTGTTGTTTATGTATTTTAATTAATAATTATTACGGCCATGATAGGCACATAATATTGTATATAACGTTATATCAACTCAACATGGACGAAATGGCGACAGGTCACAGCAACAACATGCGATCCACGGATGCCTCTAAAATTGCTATGTATGTATCAGAATGCTGGGCCGTTAAGAAGACGGATGAAAGGCGATTGCATGCGACAGAGATGAGAATGTTAAGATGGATGTGTGGAGTGACGAGAATGGACAAGATAAGGAATGAATATATTAGAGGAAGTATAAAAGTGGCCCCCATCATTGATAAATTGAAGGCAAATCGTCTTTCCTGGTATGGCCATGTAAGGAGAAGAGGGGAAGAACATGTTGCCAAAAAGTGATGAGTTTAAGCGTAAGTGGGTGGAGGAACAGAGGACGGCCGAAAAAGAGATGGATCGATTGTGTGAAGAATGACATGATGGAAAAAGAGGTGGATGATTCGATGACGAATGACAGGGACGTATGGAAAAGGAAAACATACTGCGCCGACCCCAGATAACCTGGGAAAAGGGCAGGAGGATGATGATGATTGTATAAAACGTTAAATGCGTCATAGCGACTCAATCACCCGGCCCTTTCTTGGGCAGAGATGAAACGGTAAATTTTCTAAGTCTTTTAGAGCCATCATAGTAATACTGAAACGAAAACGGATCCAATGCACCTGAGGGTTATCATACGTGAAAAATAGCAAATGTTCGGTAGGATTTGAACACAAACTGACAACGTTCAGGAACGTGTAGGATAGTTTTTCGGAGAAAATATTTATACTAAAAAAGTTATGTTTATTAAAAACGTCAATTCTGCGAACTAAAAAAAGGTAATTTTCAAGAATTTTTGTATCAAGATACAATACTATATGATCTTTATTTCATATACAACTTCTCAAATCAAAATAAAATTATAAGATGGGGTTTTTTTGCTTAATAAAGGAGTACAAAAAGATGTTTTCCTATTTGGTCTAGAAAATACGTCAATTTCATAGTAGCATCCTAAAAAAGTTTGACTGTGTTCCTATAATATGAAGTACTGACTCAGTAGAGTCTCCCAACAAGTGGGTCTGAAAATGAACATGGACAAGACGAAAATCATGTCGAATTCCCATGTCGTACCTACTCTTGTAAAGGTTGGAAGCTCTACACTAGAAGTTGTAGACGAGTACATCTACCTCGGACAAAAAGTCCAGCTTGGTAAGTCCAACTTCCAGACAGAGGTCGATCGACGGACCCAACTCGGCTAGGCAGCGTTCGGGAAGCTACGCAGCATATTTTCGGCCCATCTAACGCAGTGTGTCAAGAAGAAAGTCTTCAATGCGTGTGTGTTGCCAGTGATGACATACGGAACCGAAACGTGGCCGCTTACAATGTGCCGATTAAGGGGGCTCAATGTCACCCAGAGAGCAATGGAGAGGGCTATGCTCGGAGTCTCACTGCGTCATCGTATCAGAAATGATGAGATTCGCAGGAGAACTAAGGTCACAGACATAGCCCAAAGGATTGCATGCCTCAAGTGGCAATGGGCAGGGTACATAGCGAGGAGAACAGACGGCCGTTGGGGCGGAAAGGTCCTCGAGTGGAGGCCACGTACAGGAAGTCGCAGCCGTGGCAGGCCCCCCACAAGGTGGACCGACGATCTGGTGATTGCGGGATCGCGGGAATCCATTGAATGTGGGCGGGACAAGACCGATCTGTGTGGAGAACATTGGGGGAGGCCTATGTCCAGCAGTGGACGTATATTGGCTGAAATGATGATGACTGACTTCAAGACTCAAATAAAAAAAATGACTTCTGCACGTTATCCTTCCTGATTGGGATTGGTTGATTGGGATAAATTAAAATTCACTTTATTGTAGGTGCATTGTAGGCTAGAACGTTTAAAATTTACTCTTGTCGAGTCAGTGTAAACGCAGTAGTCGTTCGTAACGCTACGCTACGACACGGTTGCTTTGTTCAACGCACTACGACTACGAGCTTGCTACGAGAAAGGCTACGCGTAATGACTCCGCATCGTGAATGTGTGATGTATGTAGTTTCCTATATCGTGGTTGGGCATTATCTCACTGTTTGAGCGGGAGCATTGTTTTAAGTGGGCTGTGACATCTTTAAGCGGCCTCTTTTTAACCTGGCCGTGTTTAATAAGTAGTGTTTTGTTTTTTTATCTAGTCTATATTTTTCCAGTTTCAGACAACACTCATGTGGCCAATGTACCTGTATACCGTCTTAGAACTTAATTATGTAATTCTATTTTGTTCAGAACACTTAATTAGATACATAAGTAGTTTTTGTTTCTGTGAATGAGTCTTCATATTAGCGTGTAATTCCCGGTTGCGTCTAAAGCTGTCGGTTTGGAGCCCGGGGTACGCCTAGACCATGATTCAGGATTGGGGGGGTCTGGTAGTTACAATGAAGCGACTGCCGTCTGACCTTCGCAACCCTTTAACAGGTGAACCAGACCAACTGAATCATGGTTACACGTTTCTGAAACTTTTTCCGAAATGTGCAGTGACGTGTTTCTGTGAATGAGTGTGCGTGAATTATACCTCCTTAATTACAATTAAATGATCTGCAAACATAGAGAAGTCTAAGTTCGTATTGTTCATAGATCACTTATTTTTATTACTGGTCCACAGTACTACTTAAAACAATCGAATGACTTTCATTAAAACTGTTTCAATTATGAAGTCCTGAAAATACACAAACCGGGTATACCTATTCCAAGGGAGAGAGAAGAAAATTCAAACTTAGATTTTTTTGCGAATCTGAACTTTTTTCGAATGCTTGAGATTCGTAACTTTGATCGCTTATTTAATCATTTGCAACACTTGTTCACTTGTTGGTCTGTAGAGCAACACCGGTCTTCCTTCGGAATGCTCTGAGGTGGAAGGTATGTATAGTATAGAAGTAGACTCTCATCTGTTAGAAGTCTCACTCTTCAAACATTAAGATCAAACCCAGTGAAATCATAACATTCAGTCCCAACTCCCATCCTGACACCTAGCCATAAATCACAGCACGACGGCAGCAGACTGGCCGCAGCCGCCCATCTTCGCGACGCATTACATTAATTTGCTGCCGCCTGCCGCCGACTTACAATCGCATTATTAGCCGACAAAGGGATGGATTAAGATTTACCCGAGATATTTGGAGATGAGATTTGGTACGTATAATAGCTAGAATGTGAAGTGATTGTTGGGAACGCTAATTTTGGGAAATCTATTGAGTTCTTCCCTTTGATTGTCTGACAAGGAGACTAAAATGTGGTTGCCATGAGCACTATTCGATAAGTAGACACACAGATAGAGGAAAATTAGACCTTGGAAGACTTAGGCACAATTAGGCTCGACGACCTCAATAGAGTCTCCCAACAAGTGAATCTGAAAATTAACATGAACAAGACGAAAATTATGTCAAATTCCCATATCGTATTCACTCTTATACAGGTTGAAAGCTTTACACTTACTACATCTACCACGAACAAATAGTCCAGCTTGGTAAATCCATCTTCCGTAAAGAGGTCGATCGACGAATCTAACTTGGCTGGGCAGCGTTCGGGAAGCTACGCAACATATTTTCCGCCCATCTACCGCAGTGTCTCGGGACGAAAGTCTTTAATGCCAGTAATGACATACGGAACCGAAACGTGGCCGCTTACAATGTGCATATTAAGGAGGCTCAAAGTTACCCAGAAAGCAATGGAGAGGGCTATGCTCGGAGTCTCCTTGCGTGATCGTATCAGACATGATGAGATCCGCAGGAGAACTAATAGGTCACAGACATAGCCCAAAGGATTGCATGTCTCAAGTGGCAAGGCACATATGGGCAGGGCACATAGCGAAAGAACAGACAGCTATTGGGGCGGAAAAGTCCTTGTGTGGAGGCCACGTACAGGAAGTGACAGCCGTGGCAGGCGGGGACCTGCCACGGCTGCGACTTGTGGGGGCACAAGGTGGACCGACGATCTGGTGAAGTTCGCGGGAATCCATTGAATTCGGGCGGCACAGGACCGATCTGTGTGGAGAACATTGGGGGAGACTTATGTCCAGTAGTGGACGTCTATTGGGTGAAATGACAAAGATGATGATTGTGAAATACATGAAAAATGGAACTGTAAGAAATCCCAAAACATAATGATGCCTATTACGATTACACCATTACCAAAAGATCCAGATCTTCTTAGAGAATATTTTTATTAGGAAAAGGTGAGTAGGTACCAACGCATTAAAAACATTTTTGGAAAATAGGGTACCTTTCGACAAGATATCCGAAGATGTTCAAACAAACAATAGAATCACAAACTCGCAACCATCAAAAAGTACTAAGCCGTATTTAATTACTGCCATTCAAAATTCCACAATGCCGGAGCACGAATGAAAAAGCAATAATCCCTACTTGTTGATACCCTCCCCTACAAGAAAATAATCAACCCTTCCAAACTCGTCGCCAAGAATTTATTGCTCGCCCATAAATATTAAAAAGTTGTGGCATAAATCTCTGGTAATATTAATAAAGGCTGCAAAGAGGTAAGTTGTAAGACGTCATGTGCGGCCATATTGCGGCTTCTTTACGCTTTGATAAATCAAACAGAATTTATGGATGGCAGAATGTGAGCATGTTATTAAAATAAGTAGGCACCTACCTCGTAGGCGATGTGTAAAGGCTGTGCTCGCGTTTGTTGATATTTCACTACATATCGTAATAGTTTAATGCATAATCTATTAGCGATAAGACCGCCTACATTGTACTAGGATAATACCATAGACTAAGGTCTGTAAACTCTGTGTAATAGATAGATAGATAGATAGATACTCTTTATTGCACAACATACAAAACTTAAAAGCTAGGTATACAGAGATACAATGTACAATTTAGGCGGTCTTATCGCTGGGAGCGATCTCTACCAGACAACTTTCAGGTAAAGGACATTAGATAGAAGAGGGGAGGGTGGTGCAATCCTTTTGATTTTGAATATTGATAATAATTAATTAATTTTGATTATTGGTAATATAGTGTATCTCTAACTATGTATGTATTTATCAATCACAAAATAAATAGTATGTAAATAATATTTGTCCAAACTATTTACACTGTTTATAGTGACCATAGAATTAAGGTCTTTAAAAGGCGATCTCAGACTTTCATACTTTTTGGTTTTATACAAATAAAAATGCCGTAATCTGTTAGGACGTGTCCCCCCCCAACGCCCAAATGTCTAGATTTGGCATAACAAAAAAAAACTTTTTCTTTTGCTTAATTCACTGAAAATGTATGAAGGTGTTGATTTTTTAACTCAAACAAAACCAAGGATAATGACCCTACAGCGTTGGTGCCATAGTAATGCAGTTGGTACCGTAGTCAGGGGGACAAGTCATACAGAATAACCAATAAAATTTTTAGGCGGGGACTTGGACTAAAAAAGAGGATATCCTTTTGTGCAGTAAAGAGTATTATCTAAATATACCATATTGTTTAGTTAAATTAATAGTTGCTCCTTTATGTAGATTATGTAAGTACTTATTTATTATGAAACTCTACACATATTTTTTTATAATATAGGTGGCAGACGAGCCGACGGATCACCTGATGGTAAGCGATTACCGCCGCCCATGGACACCTGCAACACTAATATATTATTCTCTTAGGTCGATGATTCGATTCTCACTATGGACAATATTCCGATTAATACTTATGTTTGTTAATAGTTATAATACAGGTAAGGTACAGTTTAAAGTTTTGTTAAACAATTACAAAAAATGTTGTTATCACCTATCACTTAAAAAATCATGAGACTTATCAGACCAAAATTTTCAACAAAAATTACTTCGACATTTTGACACGAAAAAAGTAAAAAAACTAAAACCCAACTACGACAAAAAACGTCGCTGAAAAAGTATAAAACAAGCCTTCGTTGTCAATTTATGCAATATTCACTATGTAGAGATAAAATTTCATGTTTGGAAATCCGCAGTCACACGTTGTCAAAGGGTAGTATATTTAACGTGTGACTACGCCTTTCCAAACATGAAATTTTATCTCTACATAGTGAATATTGCATAAATTGACAACGAAGGCTTGTTTTATACTTTTTCAGCGACGTTTTTTGTCGTAGTTGGGTTTTAGTTTTTTTACTTTTATTTTATTTGTACTATTTTGGTGTCCAAATGCTAGTAATATATATATATATATTCAAAATGTACAAGTCAAGCGCTTTCAAATGATACCAAACACGGCATATTTATCATAACTTTATTTTTTTACTCTGTATGTTTTGTCCGCTAGAGGGCGCCACATTAGATTTTGTGAAACTTCATATAGCCTATAACCAGCGGACGATCAAGACGCTTATAATGATATGTCATTTGTCGAATTCTGATAAGTAGTTAAGAAGTTACGTGGAAACAGATGAACATACATACATACATACATACATACATACATACATACATACATACATACATACATACATACATACATACATACATACATACATACATACATACATACATACATACATACATACATACATAGCCTGTCAAAATCATAACCCTCCTTTTGCTTTGCCGTAGTCGGGTAAAAAGAAGCCAAACAGAATTTAAAATAGAGGTAAAACTTTCTCAGCAAATATTAATTACGAAGGGATTAAAGTGAACCGGGGAGATCGCTAATAAACGAAATGCGAGCCGCAAACAAAAACCAATCCCTGAATGATTGTTGCCACAAAAGGGGCCATTAGCGGCAGCTCGCGGGAGGTCCGGCGCGACGAGGTACAGGCCACAGTATACTGACGAGGAGTATCCTGTACCTATCTACACATTGAATTTTTATGAGTAGATATAGAAATATTATATTTGATGACCCGTTTGGAACAGTGGCAGTGAACGCTGGCTTTGGTCCAAGGGTTGCGGATGCGCCCGCACAGTACGAACATTTGTGTGCATGAACATGTATGTTTGTATAAATTCAAATTCAAATAATGTTATTTCAGATATCACATCCATATTATGTTAGTATGACAATAAGTTATGGTAAATCTATTGTTATATAAAAATAATTAATAAAATAAAATAAAACACGTTTTCATTTCCTTCTGCAAAGAATGACGATCATGAGAACGGGTATGTTCCCGTTACAGTCACTCTCCGCAGAAAGAAATTCCAGAGCGGTGATATCCATCGATCGGCTAATGTTGTATAGGTTTGGGTGTTTTCTACGTATTATAAGTATGTATTTTCAAAAAAAAAGTATTATATGTATTTATTTGTAATCCTGTTGATTCTGATATCCATAACACAGGAGCTTGATCTCGGAGTCAGATCAAATGTAAGTATAGATAGATAGATAGATATATATACTTTATTGCACAAAAAAAAACACAACTTTATAAATCTAGGCATTACAGAAACTTAATTGTACAATTTCGGCGGTCTTATCGCTGGAAGCGATTTCTACCAGACAACCTTCAGTGATGTGATGTTGTGAAATATTATTATAATTATTTATTCAGTCTATACGGAACGTTTATGAATGTCAAACATAAAATCTGCCGCTGAATCAAAATGTCGATTTCTACCGAGCGAGAAGAACCAGCAAGAAACTCAGTGATGGTAGTCGTTTAAAATATGAGCATTACAAGTAACCTACTTATACATACTTATACAATAAACTGGGGATAAAGCAGGGGCAATAAGGGGTAAGTAGGTACTAAACTACACAATTTACTACCTGCTAGGTAATAAGGTTAGTCAGTCATTATTTTTTAGTTCCGTTTTTTATGGAATAAGTCCCTATAATGTTAGATTTTGTTCCATGTCAGGGATACATGTTCTTAGGTAAAAGTCTAGTTCGTAATTTATCTTTTAAGCTTACTATGTATAACTTTCTTAACTGTTGCCTGTTTTGCGTCCTTAATAAAATAAATAAATAAACTAACATATCTCAAAGTGTGCCCTTTTACTATATAAATTGACTGATATTGAACGACTAAAAACACAAAATAATTTATTAGGGTTTAAAATTACATAAAGTAGGTAGATGTTTAAAATTAATATCTCACTTGAAGCTATTTAGCCATCAATAAAAAAGCGAAGAGTGGTTACTGCTTCCATCCTGCGCTATGACTACAAGAAATCTCCATGGAAATCAGCAGAAGGCACTTTTGATTAATTAGCGCCATTCTTTTCTCGAGACGACAGGAAGCGTCGCCATTAATTCACGAAAAACAATATGGCGACCATCGCCATTTTATATTGGGACATATCCGGTTACTTGGATGAAGAAGGGTATTAAGTTTGTCTAGGATAATATTTTATGAGAATCTCAACTATTATTATTACCTTACTTATATAGAAAATCTTATATCACATATCTAAATTAAATTTGATGTTTTAGACTCCATGACTTTTTTTATCTTAATTTTAAGGTACCCAACGTAATGATACCTAAGATGATGATGATGATGAAGTAGGTACCTAACCTATTCAGTCTTATTTATTTGCCTAGCTGAGGATTATTTGACAGTTTCTAGTAGCCCGACAGTAAGTTTTTATTTTCGGATTTCTTACTTGACTAAAGATTTGCACATAGAGCATTTTTACATTTAGAAAATGGAGATAATGAAATAAAGAAAGATATGGAAATAACTAACTTAACTCTTAGAAATTGTAAGCACCGTATATTTTTTTATCGTTTACATCCCGAAAACCTCATAATATATATATCGTGGATGAAGTCCATTGATCTAACAGGCTATGTTAGATCACAAAATAAACGAAAAAAAATCAGCTTTTATATCAGCATACAAAATAGAATATCCACCCGGCAGTAATGTATAGAACAGCTGATAAGTATTTTTTTTCGCTTATTTTGTTGATCTAACATGCTAAATGGACTTCATTCAAGATATCAGGTGGTTATATGGTTATCGGGATGTAAACGATAAAAATATAACGGTTTATATCTTAAGATCGTCATCCTTAACTCCTTTATGACGGAAAATGGGCGTTTATAAATCCCAAAATAGACGTTTACGTAGCCTATAAAAGCAAACCGTCTACATAATCTGAGGCTGAAACGCTTCAAAGTAAGCTAACTCCCGGCATGACGTAGATTAAAGCCGTCGACAAGTTTTATTTGTTTAAAAGACATTCGACGGCTGCCGATAGGGGGCGGCCCCCTCGCGGCCACCCTAATTAATAACCGACTCACCGCTGAATCCGATTCGTTATTGCCTAATTGTTTTTAAAACAGGCTCTTGTTAATTCTTCGTTTGTTATCGGTTTAACACGCTGTGGTTTAAAAGTGGTACAGTCAGCGGAAATATTATTAGATGGTTCAATCAAACCAGTCTTAATGGACAGTTCTTTAGATTTTCACATTACATTATTAACGGCTGCCCGCGGGTTTGCTCGCGTCGAATTCGGTTAGCGACAAAGTAGCCTATGTCACTCTCCATTTCCCCTTTAATCACGTCAATCCGTTGCTCCGTTTTACTTTGAATAACGGACTAGCAGACAGACGGCTACACACACTTTCACATTTGTATGGATGACTATTACAAACCGCTTGTGACCACGGCTGCTGTAATGTAACCGAAACGTCAAGCAATAAGAAGAACCCACTTGCCTTTATTTCAACAAGAACATAATTTGTCGTTTAGAAATACTTATCTCATAGCGTCATCAGGAATAAATCCTTAAAGGGCTCGACCACGAGTAAACAACAATAAAATTCCAGTCAAATTATTGGTTCCCATTCTTATTTAAAAATAATCTACTTTTTTCCACGCATCAAAAAAGAATGCAACGTAGCAATTACCCTGTCAATGGAATTGGCGCATACGCAGCGAAGGTGGCGCGGGGTATGAATCAAATTACAGGGACAATACCGCTAGCGGGGGAGCGGCCCCTCGTAATGATATTAACACATAACCTCGTATTAACCGATTGCGGAGGTGACGTGGATATGCCTGTCAATCTGGTAAAAAAATACAGTTTGGGTCACTTACAACATTGCACGTATTAATAGGCAAGTTGCCTCATGTCACGATTTATAAAAAAAAACTTTTAATTTAAATATTATTCCGTACAAGGGTCCTAATATAAATGAGGGATTGCTGTAAAAATTCAACGTAATCCCGTTTTATTTTTACTTTTCTTTTCTTGATTAAAAACACTTTCCGCCGTGGTTCTACGTCACCATTATTGTAAACAACAAGACGTCAAACGCCAGTTTCAGGTTATTCGTGGTCTTTCATGTCAGTCAGTCAGTCACGCGTATTGCTTACAACAACAGTGACGTCACGGCACAGATAATTAATAGACCATCATGGCGGACGACTTTTATGGCTGTATAGCGAAAATATAATTCAAAATATATGAGGAAAGGTACTTCAAAAAATTTCATATTTTTATTTTTAATGATCCGTTCTAACAAATAATTAAAATAGTGGCAACTAGCCTATTTCTCAAATCCCTTTGAATCCTGGAGGTCTACTACGCCAAACGATATCGATTTATTCGCAACGATACGACAGTTGTTCGAAATAATCGCTAATACCCTACTATAAGAAATGTTCGTAATCTGTATCGATTATCGTAAGTATAGACAATTTACTTTCGTTTTATTCCAATGTTCGTGAACTAAATGATTGTAAAATTTAAAAAACAATTGGCTGTTTGGCTTATTATTCTTCAGTGTGGACCATAAATGCCTGCAAAAAAATTAATGTCACAAATCTTATTTGTTTAAAAAGTGTGTTTTTAAAAGTTTTATAAACACAGAGTACTTTTAATTAGTTACAAATACATATAATAGTGTTCTGTGCTACAAATTTTATTTGGAAAATTGGTAAACTTGTGAGCATCAACCAGTGAACTAACAATTGTGTGTATTTACCGTATTTATTTATCTGGGTATTCTTTTCTGATCGATCATTGACAAACATGGTTTTAATGTTTTAGAATTATGTCGAGTTGCAGTGGTGGTTATATTCTTTGATTTATGTAAATCAAATCCAATCGTCCACCACAACCGAACTCTATTTAACAATGGTAAAGGAAGATACTAGTGCGGAGAAGAAAATATGGGTCATTAAATTCAAAATCACAACGAAACGGTACTCTTCACGATAACATCAGAGACGTCGTAGCAATGTTCGTCGATTTGACGTTGGTGAAGCTGTCAAATTCAATTATTCGTATCGATAAAAGCTGTGTTAGAGTAGGGTTTTTGTAAGAACTGTCATAGTAATATCGTTCGTAGATTCGTAAAAACGACAGTCGATACGATTTTACTTATAGTAGGCCTCGACACGATTATTGGCACGATATATCCTTTATCGTTTGGCGTAGTAGACCCCCTGTGTCGGTTTTCACCTTAAATTTTGTAAAGTTAGAGTAAATAGGCTGCTCTGGATAAGCTCGCTCCATCGTTGGTTTCTACTTAAATCTAGGCATAGTGTGAAGCCAACAAGCATGCAAGCCGTTGACCGTGGGAGAGCCACGCTTCGGCACGAATAGGCCGGCTCGACCGTAGTGATACCACGGCCTCTCAGAAAACCGGCGTGAAGCAGCTTGAGTGAGGGTACCGGAGGCCCAATCTGGGGGAAAGGGGAGTTTAAAGGTTGGCAGCGTACGTGTGACTCCACTGGTATCGCGGGGGTCCATGGGTGGCAGCAATCGCTTACCATCAGGTGATATGTCTGCTCGTCTGCCTACCAATCACATAAAAAAAGCCCATCACAACATCAATAAAAATAATACTATTTTCTAAATTACTTTATATACATTTCTTATAAATCATAAGAATTAGCCTGATTAAATGTTACATCTTTTGGGTGACACCGCAAGGCAATCATGAGGTCACTAAATCTCACAGACAGCCTTATTTCCCTAAAAGGTCTAATCTAAGTTAGATTAAATCAAAAAATCAAACGTATTTTTCGTCACTACGTATGCCTACTACTTGCAAACAGACCCAAAATATCAAGAACTCAAAAATACGGCCCCGCTCAGAGACGTCATTGAAGCTAATGTTCATTTACTTTAGTATCGGTAGTTTTTATGCTATTAAAATAGGTGTCAATATTTTTTCTTAACTAGCCAACTAATTTAATCAACGACTCTGAATGTGGCAGTATAACAGTATTTTTTACAAATTAATATAAGAATTATCCCCACTAAACGTTCCATCGTCTGCGTGACACCGCAGGGGGACAATCACGTGACCGCTAAATGTCACAGACGCCATAATTCCCACAACGAGCGATTCGCCGCGCCCAGGTTGCGAACGCGACAAATATTGGCAAATGCCAAACGGTAACGTTACAAATGGTAGGGCACAGAAACGAAATAAACAGAAACACGGAAATATATAAGTGTCTGTATTTGGCCATAGCAAAAACTGAACTGGACTCCGGTTGAATGGGTTTGCTCGATCACAGTGATATCATAGCTTCATAGAACATCGGCGTGAAGCAAAGCAACGCGTGTGCTGTTTCGCCGAGTGAGTGACGGAACTGAAGGCGCAATCCGGGAGGTAGGGCAGTTTAAATCTTGGCAGCGTACATGGGTGACAATCGGCAGTGGCAATCGCTTGCCATTAGGTGATCTGTCTGTTAATTTGCCACCTATCACATACACCACCACATGCCACCGAACACAAAATGTCACATTTTTTTTCAACTTTCTTATGTTCTCCTTAATCACAATCGCATTTTTTATGTGATAGGTGGCAGACGAGCAGATTGATCACCTGATAGTAAACGATTGCCGCCGCCCATGGACACCCTCGACACCAGTGGGGTCACAAGTGCGCTGCCAACCTTTAAACCCCCGTTTCTCCCGTACTGTGTCTCCGGTACCCTCACTCACGCAGCACGTGGTAACACTCCGCTTGAGCCAGCCCATTCTTGCCGAAGCGAGGCTCTCTCGCGGTAAACATTTAGCCCCGGTTTCATCTATTGTCCGGTGTCACATTAGATTTTTAACACTTCTCAATACTTGTTTGACTATTTTGGCACTGAGTCTGAAAGGCCAGTCAAACTACATGGATCATAATTGACCTCTGACCTTGATTGAATAAAAGGGTGGACAGATACACAACCAATATTCTGTGATCCCTGGCATGTTTATATAAATGACATGAAAGATTTATAAAAAATATTTTTTTTATCGAGCCATATTTATTATTATTTCAGATGTACAAACTGTTATAATATAAAATACTTAAAAGCTAGGTATGCAGAGACTCAATATACAATTTACGCAATAGTCCTTAATTTTAAGCCAAAAACCAATTGATTTTCTATTATGTGTGCTAACTGGGCAGGACGAAGTTATACGCCTCAGTAGTAGATTCCCTATGAGTCAACATTAGCTTCTACATGTGGTAGCTTGTCAATAGCTCTTTTATATTTTTGTTATTGTTATTTTTTCATGTTCAAGCTGTTAGCTATCCTAAAAAATAAATAAATAATATCTTAAGTTATTTTCTAGTATTAACGCTACAGAATCTCGTAGCAGTGAAGAAAGTCGTAGCAGATTCTCGCTACGAGAAATACAGTTACTGTAGCACTGAAGACATTCGTAGCAAATTCTTGCTACGAGTACAAAATTACTGTAGCACTGTGTATGGCGTATCGTAGCTAAGACTGTAGCAAAGAACAACTTTTCATTTTATTAATCGACTGTTAGTAATTATTTCATATAGAAGCAATTTACCGATGTTTTTCCACACAACACTGTAGCTGTCGAGTGTAGTGTTATCGCTTGACTTTTTGATTTCCTCTCAATCTTTGCTAAAATGAAATTAAGTATCTTAAGTTATTTTCTAGTATTAACGCTACAGAATCTCATAGCGGTGAAGAAAGTCGTAGCACATTCTTGCTACGAGTAATGCAATTACTGTAGCACTGAAGAAATTCGTTGCAGATTCTTGCTACGAGTACCAATTACTGTAGCACTGTGTATGGCGTATCGTAGCTAAGACCGTAGAAGATGTAGATGAAGAAGAAGATCATAAGAAGAAGAAGAAGATAAGAACCGGGATTATATGACGACCCGTTTGGAACAGTGGTAGTGAACGCTTCCTTTGGTCTAAGGGTTGCGGGTTCGATCCCCACACAGTACCTACAAACATTTGTGTGTATGAACATGTCTGTTTGTATTGGTCTGGTGTTTGTATGTATTATAAGTATGTATTTACAAAAGAAAAGTATTATATGTATATATTTGTAATTCCGCTGTTGATTTTGATATCCGTAACACAGGTGCTTGAGCTACCTATCTCGGAGTCAGATCAATGTATTTTTTTTTATGACATAGGCGGCAGACGAGCAGACGGATCACCTGATGCTAAGCGATTGCCGCCGCCCATGGACACACACAACACCAGTGAAGTCACAAGTGCGCTGCCAACCTTTAAACTCCTCTTTCCCCCATATGGGCTGATGATGATGATTCCCCCCATATGGCTTCCGGTACCCTCACTCACGCAGCGAAACACAGCACAGTGCTGCTTCACGCCGGTTTTCTGTGAGGCCGTGGTATCACTCCGCTCGAGCCGGCCCATTCATGCCGAAGCGTGGCTCTACCACGGTATGTATGTGATGTTGTGAAATATTTATTATTACTTTTTATTATTTTTTAGTAAAAAATTTTTATTTTATTATTATTATATATTTTTCGGTTGCGTCCAAAGTTGTCGCTTTGGAGGCCAGGGTACGCTTAGACCATTATTCAGGATTGAAGATCTGGTAATTACAATGAAGCGACTGCCGTCTGACCTTCGCAATCCTTTAACAAAGGAACCAGACCAACTGAATCATGATTACACGTTTCAGAAACTTTTTCCGAAACGTGCAGGTATCCTCACGGTGTTTTCCCTCACCGCCGAGCAGATGGTAATGGTAGAAATACGCACATAGATTTGAAAAAAACATTGGTGTATGCTCGGATTCGAATCTCGACCACCTGCGTGGAAGGCGCGTTCGTATCCATTGAGCTACTCGCTCTAATTCATTAATCGACTGTTAGTAGTTTTTTAGATTTTCGCGTTGCATTATAACTATAATGTATCAATACGGGGATTTACACGATCTTTATTATGTGAAACAACATTGTGTACTCACATATTTGGCTCGACGTTACAGCAGCCGAGGCAGTCCGCTCGTGTACAGCTCGGCTGCTGTAACGGTAGCCGAAACGTCGAGCCAAATATGTGAGTACACAATGTTGTTTCACATAATAAAGATCGTGTTAATCCTCTATCGCTGACTTTGATTTCCTCTCAATCTTTGCTAAAATGAATTAAGTATCTTAAGTTATTTTCTAGTATTAACGCTACAGAATCTCATAGCGGTGAAGAAAGTCGTAGCACATTCTTGCTACGAGTAATGCAATTACTGTAGCACTGAAGAAATTCGTTGCAGATTCTTGCTACGAGTACCAATTACTGTAGCACTGTGTATGGCGTATCGTAGCTAAGACCGTAGAAGATGTAGATGAAGAAGAAGATCATAAGAAGAAGAAGAAGATAAGAACCGGGATTATATGACGACCCGTTTGGAACAGTGGTAGTGAACGCTTCCTTTGGTCTAAGGGTTGCGGGTTCGATCCCCACACAGTACCTACAAACATTTGTGTGTATGAACATGTCTGTTTGTATTGGTCTGGTGTTTGTATGTATTATAAGTATGTATTTACAAAAGAAAAGTATTATATGTATATATTTGTAATTCCGCTGTTGATTTTTGATATCCGTAACACAGGTGCTTGAGCTACCTATCTCGGAGTCAGATCAATGTATTTTTTTTTATGACATAGGCGGCAGACGAGCAGACGGATCACCTGATGCTAAGCGATTGCCGCCGCCCATGGACACACACAACACCAGTGAAGTCACAAGTGCGCTGCCAACCTTTAAACTCCTCTTTCCCCCATATGGGCTGATGATGATGATTCCCCCCATATGGCTTCCGGTACCCTCACTCACGCAGCGAAACACAGCACAGTGCTGCTTCACGCCGGTTTTCTGTGAGGCCGTGGTATCACTCCGCTCGAGCCGGCCCATTCATGCCGAAGCGTGGCTCTACCACGGTATGTATGTGATGTTGTGAAATATTTATTATTACTTTTTTTTATTTTTTAGTAAACATTTTTTATTTTATTATTATTATTATTATTATATATGCTAATAGCGTGTAATTTCCGGTTGCGTCCAAAGCTGTCGCTTTGGAGGCCAGGGTACGCTTAGACCATTATTCAGGATTGAAGGTCTGGTAATTACAATGAAGCGACTGCCGTCTGACCTTCGCAATCCTTTAACAAGGGAACCAGACCAACTGAATCATGGTTACACGTTTCAGAAACTTTTTCCGAAACGTGCAGGTATCCTCACGGTGTTTTCCCTCACCGCCGAGCAGATGGTAATGGTAGAAATACGCACATAAATTTGAAAAAAACATTGGTGTATGCTCGGATTCGAATTTCGACTACCTGCGTGGAAGGCGCGTTCGTATCCATTGAGCTACTCGCTCTAATTCATTAATCGACTGTTAGTAGTTTTTTAGATTTTCGCGTTGCATTATAACTATAATGTATCAATACGGGGATTTACACGATCTTTATTATGTGAAACAACATTGTGTACTCACATATTTGGCTCGACGTTACAGCAGCCGAGGCAGTCCGCTCGTGTACAGCTCGGCTGCTGTAACGGTAGCCGAAACGTCGAGCCAAATATGTGAGTACACAATGTTGTTTCACATAATAAAGATCGTGTTAATCCTCGTACGACTGTTAGTAATTATTTCTTAGTAAGAATATAAGCAATTTACCGATGTTTTTCTACACAACACTGCAGCTGTCGAGTGTAGTGCTATCGCATGACTTTTTGATTTCCTCTCAATCTTTCCTAAAATGAAATTACCAAATCCAGTGAAGCGAAACCACGTCCACGCTTGTAATAAAGCCACTATTACTATCGGCAACAATAGTATGCGAACAAAGCTTGTCACAGCCATCTGCATGCGGTATACAGTTACACAACCGCACAACAAATTTTATATCGCATTTTACAAGTCTGTATTGTAAGTGAGTTAGAGTTGAGAATCGTGTGGCTGGATAAAAGTGTGTGTTGGTGCATCACACGCAATGATTGACGCATCAACAATGACAGGGTCGCGACGAGGGGGGGTGGGGTGCATTCATTACAGTTCACTCGAGAGCTAGAGGGCAAATAGGATTATGTGGTTTTTTATAATATGGTTAACAGGTATTTTAGGCATGAAATCAATAAAAAGTTTTACGGACTTTGTGTGCCCAATTTTCAAACTTTTTATTAATGTCTGAGGTATCAAATAAAAAGAATTATTATTATTATTATTTGATACCTCACACGGTATCGTCAAGCAAAGTTTTCCCCTAGAGGGCGCTGTAGTCAATACACCGTGACGTCATGTCGCCTATAACCAACCAGAAAACAATCAAGACGCTTCTGACGACACCTCATTTGTTTATGAGGGAACAGATGAACAACCATACATACATACTTACAGGTCAAAATCATAACCCTCGTTTTTGCTTTGCCGTAGTCGGGTAAAAAATAGCTAAGAAACAAACTTCGAAAGCTAATGAACGTGACAAAAAGTAACTTGAAAAGCGACCACTCGGGAAAATGGGAAAAATTAAAAAGTAATAAAAACACAAATGAGGAGCCTTCAATCATCCCCTGACAACGGGGGGAGGGGGGTGACGTCACATGAGATTAAAAAGTTGGTCGGTGTCTCCCACGGAAATTAGCATTTCGCGGGGGCTTCGTTTGCATGCCGTGTGCCGGCCAATCTCATTTTAATCTTTGTTATTATTAATATCTACCCACGAGCTACGATTAAGTAATAGAAATTACTAATTTATGTATGTGCCTCACGTTAGATTATCTAAATCTGTCAAATTACTTCAACTTTTTGTCAAACATATCAATATTGGTGGATGGTCTGTTGGCTATTTGCTTAGTTCATGATATAAGATTATTGAAAATGTATCATTTACCTATTGAAGGTTTAAAAATAAATTAACAAATAGGTGCATACTTAAAAGATGTTAAGAATAGATGTTACTACATTATGTAAATGTAAATAACACACTTAAAATTTCATCTCGAGTTCAGGCGGGACCCGAATTCCCGTCTTTCACAATCCGGGAGAAGGTTCTACCAATTAGACCACTGAACGCGTTATAAGCCGACGAATTTTGTAAGTACTGGTTATTTAATTAAGAATAAATTGCAAAAGATTGCTATAAAAAATATCAACTTTTATGTAAATGTATTACGAATTTAACCAAAAAGGGTTTTTTTTTATTGCGAATAATAGGCACAAGATTAACAACCACCTTTGACTAGTTATTAAAAAAAACTCTATGGGCAAAGATATTATATTGCAAGTACTACGGCGGCTAAAAGCTATTAATAGAGAATAAAAAATTCATTAAGAAAAGTAGGGAACGGAGTGTCCCGGCGACCACAGACACAAAAAAAGAACAAAGAAATGGACATTATTTTCTTCATCGACACTTATTAAGAATTTATAGCCTTACTATAACTATGTAAGTGAGCACGTTATAGTATTTAGGTAAATTAGTGTTACCAACGGTTATATTTTGTAGTAGTGATCGGGTGTTAATATAGTTTGATGTGAACTAACCATATCCCTGCTTCGGTGGCGCAATGGTTAGTAGGCTGCACTTTAAAGCGACGGTTGCGCCTGGGGTCCCGGATTCGATCCCCGGGTCGGGCCAAAATTTGTACCTGAGTTTTTCTGTTAAGAAATTCTCAGTGTTAGCCCGGAGAGTCTGGAAGTTGGCGGTCTTGTCCTGCGCCTAATCCCTCTTCGGTCGTGTCACACTAGTGTCCCATCGAAATAAGAGGGCACGGGAATAGAGATTGCACTTGTGTCTGCGTAAATACTTGTGCACAATATGTCCTGCGTCCTCAAATATCGGTTTGGGGGACATTATATCCCTGCACTGGGTCTAGCAACTTTTTTATGCATCTCAAAAAAAATTCGATGGCAAAGATTTAATTTTCTCTCTGTCTCTTATAACTGCATCCCAAGATCTGGCTGACTCCCAAATCGAACAATTATTTTGGAAATTCTTAACATTAAATAGACCTGTCTTACGAAACCACATAAATTATAGGATGCACGCGAAAAATTACTACCTAACTATAACTTATTTACGTTTATTGGAGCTTCTTAATGTTTATACTAAAAACATCCTCATTATTATTACTTTTACTTTTTTTTAGTTTATGGTTTTGATTTACTATTCTTGTGTTACTATCCTGAATACTTGGTCTTAGGAATCGCTTTTTAAGTAAGTACCCTGGTTAAAATAGTATCTATAGTCTAGCCGGCCGTAAGGTGAGAAGCGGGTTATTCCCAATACAAGTGTCTATGACTAGGTACTTAAAGGGCAAACTCGACGAGAAATCTGTAAAAAGTACTGTTGAAATAAAGGATTTTTATTGATTATTTATTATACATCCAACATTTTATTCTACCACTCTATTGGTGACACGATAATGCTCATGTCTTACAGCGTCCAGTAAAAGTCTCTGATCTATGTCGCGGACACATCAACGGACGGACGGACATGGCAAATGAAAATGGTTTTTATCTAAGTAAAAAATACCTGACAAATGTACCCTTATTTTCTTCGTTAACTTTTTTTGTGATAGGTGGCAGACATACAGGTAAATCACATAATGGGAAGCGATTACTGCCGCCTATGGACAACCACAACACCAGTGGAGTCCCAAGTAGCCTGCTAACCTTTATTAGACCCGCTTTATATCACAGCACAGCGAGCGAGCGCTCTTTTAAAATAAATCGCAGGCGGGTGCCGCAGACAGCTGTCGCTCTGGTAATTCAATTGTACATTCCCTCGCTTTTCCTCGTGCTTATAAGAGCGATTTTAATTTCTACACTTTTTGTTCAATATTTCAAGAAGGTTTGGACTTTGTAAGGAATTACTTATATCAAATATTTATATGTCATTTTCTTTAGTTACATAAAAATTATTATCACACACATGTTTAACGAGATTTAATATTTAAGAAGCCTACTTCAAAAAGACGTTTTGTTGAACGAGCATAATATTTTGTAATTTTTGTTTTGTAAGTTATTCATAACGCATGCCTAGCCGTGTAGGTACTTTCTTAGTTCATAATTTTACCTAAATATTAAAACTGAAGAGTCAAAAGATACTTGAAAATGTGGTACTGTGATACTTATATAAGTATTGGTTAATTTTCAAACTAAAGAAACAAAGAGTTTTACCGTTAGTGTAATTAGATAATATTATCCACATACAAGTAACGCAGTTTATATCCAGACTATAATTATATTACTCTATGGTTTATATCTTATTTTAAAAAGATGACGTATATAACATATCATTAAAAAAAAAAACAAATTACGCACCTTTGCTTGTCAATCGGGTAACTTAAAAACTTCGAACTCCACGCTGCGTGACACTGGCACCTCGGCGACACATAGCGTCCTCCGCGGAGGCTTGCTGCGGACTGCCAACTGCTGGCTCCGTGGTTGGCAGCCTGGCGACGTGGGCGGGGCCTCGGCTGGGCGGGACCGCGGTCGGCAAATCAGCACTTCATACTTCTTTTCTTGCCTCGTAAGGAGTGGAGTGGCCACGAAAGTGGGCAAAGCTGGCTAAGCCCACTACAATAAAACCAAACCTTGTTTATCTGTGCTATGTATAGTCGCGGAGACGTTTAGCTGTGAAACTTGGTACACTAATGTAGATAACTAACTACAAGTAAGCAAGCACCTTTGCATTAAAAGTACTCGTAATAAGATGAAACGGCTAATCTGTATAAAATCACTTGCTAAGTATATCTTTCAATATCAAACTTGTATTAGTTATGTCTAAGTAGTAATAAAATACCTTTAGGTAGGCCGGAAAAAAAACGCGAAGTAGACACTATTTCAGATAAACATTTTACTCTTTGCCTTCTTGTTCTTCATCAGCAATATTTCATTCGGTCATGCGTTTTCCTGGTCCATAAGATGCCTGCGTAGCTTGGTAGATCATCTAACCATCTGGCTTGTGGTCTGCCTGTGGGGTCATGGTTTTTAGGAGGATGCTGTTCTTCACCCCACTCACTGTACATATGTTTTGGTGGTTCGTTTAAACGTTGCCGACCTTTTAGGACGATTTATGCTCGTTTCGTGAAGATTTAACTCTGTGGAGGACACGATTCGGACCAATCCCGTTTTGTTGGTGACCTTGTGTTATTATCAAATTAAGTATTAAGAACACGATTCGGACCAACTCCGTTTAGTTGGTATGATTGTATGTATTTTGGTATCCTTTGGTTGGTACACTGGTAAGAACCGGCCAACCAGAGATATATAGATATAGTCGCCAGCAGATAGTCTGTTGATACGAAATAGATTGTAATCATGGTCTTGTAATCGGAAAATAAAAACACAGTTAGTGCCTACTTGCCGACGGAGTTTAATTACATCAACGCCTGTTCCCGTTCTCAATAACGACGACACGGTCCCTATAAATCCAATGTTGTACACTGAGGTTGTGTGTGGCAGAACTACGGAAGCATTACTAAATATTTTAGAGTTCCGTAGTCCACGAGGCACTTTCGCCATCTTCATAAAATAAAGACTGAAAAAAACATAATAATAATTATTATATAATATCCTCCAAACGAGGAGGAAGAAATTCCAACCGATTTGGCTACGGCCGCCGAGCCACGTACCTACGCAGGATTAGTATGTTATGTGCTCAAGTGTGTGCGTAAACACAAGTGCACTCTCTATTTTCTTTCTCTCGATGGGGACACCAAAGTGACATGGCTGAAGAGGGATTAGGTGCAAGAGGCATGGGCGTACATGACCGCCAACTTCCTGACTTTAACAGGGATCGTGATAAATAAATACACATGGCAAGCATCTTGATCTTTTACCGGAAAAAGTGCACGAATTATAAAAGGAAAATGTCAATGTCCAAATTCTTTTTTTGTATCCGAACTATGAAGTTACCGCCATACAAATAAATATCATAATAAGAGATCTTTCGATTGGTATAGGTCTCAAATTGCTACAGCTTGGGTACGTTATTACTCATGGTCCTTTCTCGGAGTATACGAAGATCCTACATGATCTAATCCCCCCATCCGATTCCATCATCAGACAACAAGGCACGGCGAGGGTTTCCATCGTTACGTTGTGGACATACCTCCGTTTCGCTTCGTTGTACTTATTGCGGACAGCTGAAGAATTTTTCTTTTTTCCGTTGCCGAAGTCTGTGTTCCCTCCCTGATCTTTTAAAACGACGGAGATATGACCTGCGGAAGGAGTGGCAGGTCATAATTGTGTTCAATAAAATAACACTGGGACCGATTCAGCCATGTCATGTGCATCCTCCAGCTCCGGGCACAGTTACCTGGTTTGGATGGCAGTCGTTGCATTGGCGTATTGTTGCCTCCACGCATTTCGAGTCTCTTCCTCATTCCCATTGATCCTCACATGGGCCCTAACCCACAGATATAACACTTCGATTTTCGTCGATAATGATGCCTAGATATTTTATATCAGAGACAAATGTCAATTCGGTCCTGTCCATGACTATTTTGGCTTGCTTTGCCCTTTTTGATAATCCAATCAGCTGTGTTTTGGATGGACCGAATTGAAGTTGGACTCCTTGACCCCATGTTTTGATTTTCTCTAATGCAGTGTTTGTTTTTGTTTGCAGGACCTGTACGTCGGGCGCGGACACCCCCAGGAGGATGTTTTCATGTATGATGTTCCACGTAATGAGTCCGTACACCGACCCCTGCACGCACCCTGTAGCAGCTCGGCATGCACAATAATGTTTATCTCCAAGACCTACGATCTCTGTCACGCACGCTATGTCAGCAGGTCTGACCACGTAAGCCTTGGAGATGTTTTCACATCATGCCATTTGCATTATCAATAATAAACATAATTTCTTCCGGGCCACCAGCTGCCTCCCGGCGGACTGGTGGCCTACCAACTATATCTTACGGCCCCGGCATATTGGACCCCGTGACGAAACGCAACCTTCCGAAGAGAAAACATCCCGGCATACCCGCAATGAAACGCAGCATTCCGAAAGTAAAAACATCAAGAATTCTCCGTGTAACGTAACATGGAGGTACTCCCGCAAAAACGCAGCCTTCCGAAGAGACAACATTGGAATCACGGAGCAAAAACAACATGGCGGTACACCCGTACTGAACTATCTTCAGCACCTTCGTGGAACCATCGCTTCGGTCCCGGCATACACCCTTTGTCATCCGCTTGGTTACTTACTTTGACTCCAACGAAAGTCAGGTCCACCGTACGATTCCGGAAGTAATCTTGGATTACGTTGTAGAGATTTTGGGGACAGCCAATTTCTCTCAGCCTTTTAAACAGTGCGGGCCACCAAGCGTTATCAAATGCCGCCTTTATGTCTAAACTCACCGCAATAGCTAGTTGTCCATTTCTCTTCGCCTGTCGGATTTTGGCGAGGGCGGTGCTGACAGATTGCGTTGTGGTTTTCTTTTCGCGGAAGCCCGTATTGGATCTCTGCTAACTTACGGTGGAGATTCGCGATGTACGTGAGTCGCTTAAAAATAACTTCTCCAACAGCTTGCTCAATACAGAGATGAGCCCTATATTATACGTCTGTACGAGCTTAGCTCTGTCATATCTGTCTTGTTTGGCTTGGGCAGTATCTTGACCTGGGCTTGTTTCCACGCTTCCGGAAAGTATGCCAGCGATAGACACCTGTTCATGAGGTCTGTAATAAATTTGGGATAGGCCCTTCAGAAAGCCTGTACTGTATATCAGGCGTAAGATGGTCTTTATCAAGAGCCCTGTCAGGCCTCATTGTGTTGACTGACTCTAGCTCATTCCTCAATGGTGAAAGGCGCTTCGTCTGGACCGAACGATGGTGCCTCCATTGCAGCTCGAAGATCCCTGTGCTGCAGTGTAATGTCACTTTCTTCTTCAGGGAAAGAAATTATTTATAAGTGCGTTGGCTGTTTCCTCAGACGTCTTTGGTGAAAGTGTTACGTATATTAAGGGAAGCAGGTAGTCTGCGGGGAGGGCCTTCTTTCAGAAGACGATTGGTCACCGCTCACACATTTTAAAAATAAGGTACTTAAATGGTAGTAATCCCGTAAATAACTATTCTAACCCCTGTTAAAGGATTGCGAAGGTCTGACGGCAGTCGCTTCATTGTAAGTACTAGACTCCCCAATGGAGTGAATGAATCAGGGTCCAAGCGTAGGTACTCTGAACTCCAAGTCCAAAGCGGCAGTTTTGGTTGCATCCGGAAATTACACGCTAAGATGACGAAGAAATCTTTTGTTAACTAAAACTAGTCTATGCTAAAACGGCGTTATTGCAGTTTTCATTATTTTTTCGAAAATTTTGTTATGTATTTTTTATACATCAAAACAAAAGCGCCTGATTCATGGTCCGGGCAACGATGAGGATTATCCCATAAAACCGGAATAAGATTTAAAGACGTGTGTGTGTGGACGTGTGCGTCTCTATGTGTAACACTCGTACAGACGGTCATACCGCTATCGTATTCTTTGTATTGACATTACGGTGAGAATCGACTGTGGATGTCGAAATATACCTATGTGTGGCTGTCCGTCTGGCGGTAAACACGGGTCACGTGGAGTTATCCTTGTTGGACTTTGATCCGTCCTTATGTCTGAGAAACAAGTGCTATTTTTGCACTGCTGGATTAGCTCGACTTGACGCCGTCATTGTTATCTTCCATACTACTATACCTTTTTTTATGTAATGTGGTGGCAGATGAGCTGACGGATCGCCTGATGGACACCCGCGACACCAGTAGAGTCACAAATGCGCTGCCAACCTTTAAATCCCCTTTCCCCCGGATTGGGCCTCCGTACCCTCACTCACGTAGCGAAAAACAGCTCAGTATTGCTTCACGCCGGTTATCTGTGAGGCCGTGGTATCGCTTCGGTCGAGCCGGCCCATTGATGCCGAAGCGTGGATCTTCCACGGCAAAATAACGGTATAATATTATGCGCTGTGATTTAATTATAACGATACATACCCACAACTCAGTTGATAATGCAAAACAAAAATTTAAAAAAGTTGAAATATATCAAATATAGGTAACAGTGCCATCTGCTGTCTTTTAATAGAATATAATTTGTAATAATAGAACGGCCATAATGCCATTCTGCATACATGCGTCACTGTTGCCCAACGAACAAAACCGAAACCATCCGATTCCGAACCCTAGAACTAGAACGCGTCCAATCAATATTTCTCTGTTTGAAGTAGATGTCACCACTACTGCACCCACGTTATTCTTTAGAACTGTTTTTAATGTAAAATTATTTTTATACTGCTTCAAAAAATACATTATATACCCTGTTTCTTAAAAAAATATAAATAGATCGATTACAATTTATTTTATATTTTTAAAAGCGAATTAGTAAATTAAATACTTAAAAAGTAGCTGAACATGGCTTGACAGATCTCGCAAGCCATCGACCTCAAGCAAGCCAAAGCGCGTCGTTCCAAAATGGAGCACGGCAACACCGCCATCTTGCGTCTAATGACAACTACAGATTTTCATTGAATTTGATGCAGTAATTTGTGTCTCGTTGAGAGCAAGAATAAAATAATAGTGCGTGTTTGTACTTTTATCGGTAAGTTTCTGAAAATAGACACTATTCGTGTGGCGGAAAATTCAAGAATTGTGTTAAAAACAAGTTACCAATGGAAATGATTTTACGATGTTACTACGTTTACAAGACTTATCTTCGAAGAATATCTAGTGTCACTCATCGATCGTTTGTGTTTTATCAAAATATTGCCGCGAAAATACATAAAAGTATTACTCATTGTTTCAGGACGAGAAATGCGGCTTAAATAAAGTGTGGTTATTGTGACCTAAGCCGCATTTACAATGTCGGACGTAAAGCAAGTGAAAGTTGACAACTGGGGGATTTATTTCCTCCAGAGATTGAAGCACTTCTTCAATCGCACTGACTACTGCGACCTGACGCTACAGTTCCAGGATAACGCCCAGCTTAAAGTTCACAGGCTTGTGCTAAACGCTTGCACGGAGTACTTTGAGCTGCTCGAGCGGACCTGTGAGATGTACGAGGACTGTCTCGTGATGCCGGAGGACCTGCAGGCGGATGTGGTCGTCCCTATCGTCAATTTTATGTACACAGGTCAGTTGGAATTCAGGATGGATGCCTTGGAAAGGTTATATCAAACATCACAAATAATGAACATGCCTGTACTTAGCAAACTTTTAGAAGCCCACCGAGGCCATCAAATCAAGAACTTTGGTTCATCACGAAAATTTCCTAAAGGGGCTGAAATCACTAAGCAGTCAAAATATTCCTTACCAAATACAAGCTCTGTAAAAAGATCTTACACTAAAGCATTTGAAAACAGTAAACCTCTTTCAAACCCTAAAAATCCTGATGCTCGCCAATCCGCTACTAAATCTAAACCTAAAGAAGTAATTGTCTATAGAGACAAGAAACTTTACCTCCCCCAAAATAAATCGAAGTCCCAAACAAAATGATAGTTCTGCATATCGTCCACCATCTCCAATTCCATTAGATTCTTCACTATATAATAAAAAACTGGTATTGGGTGATCCTCGTCCCACTAGATATGAATTACCAGAAGAATTAGACACAGACAATGTGTTTGACAACTCATTTACTAACATTTCATACACTTCACAACCATTGATGATACATCCTGATTCAACAAAGCAATATTCTGCTAAAAAAAGTGTTTTCAATGAACCTACAAGTTCAAAAAAATCATTTGTAAATACCACAGTTGATATTGTGGAATGTAAGAAGATTTCAGGCAAAAATGATATTTTTGATGATGAACTGGTTCCGAACGTCCCAGATGACGATTTCCAACCAGCATATTTGAGTAGGAAGGATATATCTCCTAGAGATCCTGGACAACTATTTGATCAGATTATAGACAATGATGAAGGCCCTAAAGTTACTATAGAATCCAAAGATAAACAAGCAAGTAATTTGGATCATGCTAAAATTATCAGTGAAGTGTTGAAAAAATATCCACATCTGGTTAAAAGTAATAAGAACATTAAACTAAAAATTTTGAACACACCAGCTAAAGCAAAGAAAACTCGTGCACCTTCTGTCCCATTAGAACCAATTATTAAAAAGAAAGAAATTAAAGAGGAACTTTCTTACACATATGAAACAGATGTGCTGGACTCAAAAGAGGCAGCTAAATTGATCTCCATGGGAGCTGAAAATATCAAAGGGCCTTGGATTTGTCTAATCTGTGGTACACCAGGAAGAGCATTAAATTTCACCAGTTATTATAATTTCCGCAGACATCTAGTTGAGGTTCACAAAGAGAAACCAGTGTCGACTATTTGTGAACATTGTGGACTTAAATCTTATAAAAGAAATTATTTATTACACCACATATACACAAAGCATGGAGTACCACCACCACCACAATATCATTTCCCCAAATGTCCTAATTGTGACTATATAGCACTTACTGAAGGTTTTCTTGTCAAACATAAATTAACACATTCAGAAGTGAAGATGGCCCGCTGTAGTGTTTGTTCAACAGCATTTAGCACAACCAATCATTTGCTTTTGCACATTCAAAAAACAGGACACAAACAACAAATTGTTATGTGTGATAAAAAGCCAAGTATACAATGCTCTTATTGCATGAAAGTATTTTTACGAGATAATAATTTCTATTGTCACCTAAAAACATCGCACAAACAGCAGGCATTACGAGATGGCTTAATTGAAGAATCTGATGATGAAGAAAAACTAGAAGATAGACACAGAGTTCAAGATGTAAAGCCCAATATCAAACATGAACATTCTGGTTTTGATAATGAACTTGATGAAGAAGAAGATGAGGATGAATCTGAGTATAAAGTTCATAAGAGAGTTGACGTAAATACTAATGATGGGAAAAAGTCAAGAGTTGGTAATCTAAATCTAAACCAAAAAATTCTTAATTCTAGACTAAACACTTCGCTCACAAAACATGTTCAAAAACCAAAAATGGTACCACAGTTGAGCAATGAATTCATGCAGGAAATTAACAGCCCTTCACAAAGCAATGAAGAAAATATTGTAGTTATAAATGATATAGAATATGTGATGAAAGATAATCAACTTATACCTAGAAAACCTACAATGACTCAAGAATCGAATGAAGAATACATTTTATCAGATTACATGCACACTGATGAAAATGACCAGCAGTTGCAGAATTTAGAGACTGTAGCACCTACAACATCCATAGACATTTCTAATATGCATTCAACAGAAATGGTGCATCAACCTAAAATGATATTGAAAAAATCTGCAACTTTGAATCAACCCATACAAATTGTGGTATCAAATGAAGAAGAATACAAGGCTTTAATGGCTTCTAATCATTCTATTATATTTGACGATGGGAGCACAAATAAAACGTTAACAGTTCTCACAGCTCCACAGAGCTCGTCACTGGACAATACAGGCATAGAGTTAGACAATACCCAACCTAATGACATGATGATTATACAAGAAGACTATCCCATGAGTGTGTCACAAACGGTTTCGGGAGATTCAAAGTATGTTGTTGTTTATAGCCATGCAATGGAACATAATGATCCTAATAAACAATACCAAATTATAACTCCAGATATGGAAACTCAGTATGTTCAAAATTCGGCTGTTCTTACACAAAATTATAACACGATAACTACATCAACTTCCATGGTTAACCCAAATGTTATGGATACCCAAATAGTAGAGTCTTGGCCTCAAAGTGACCATTTGAATGTTAACAATCAAACTACCATTCTTATGCCACCAGAAACAGAACTTCAAACTAGTACAGAAGCAGGTCAAGCAAATCTAAAACAGAAGGACAATGATAATTCGCTAATAGATCTTCCTGAGGCGCAGATACTTCATATTCCTACGAAATCCACATTAGTTCAGTTAGAACCAATGCAAGGTAACTTAGATCAATCAAATGCGTTACATTTAGAAGCAATAACAAATGTTAGCCCGGAACAAATGGTTGTTGATGAAAATCAACCTAATAGCGTAGAAGAGTCTTTGAGCATTGAAATTCCATCGGAAGCAATCAAAGACAAAGATAATATTATTGTAAATGAAACTCAGATCACTACTGAAAATGAAATTGGAGAAGAATGTCACAACATGGACATAGAAAATATTGTTGAAGAATCGTCTGAAGTTTGTTTACAAACACCAGACGCATCCTTAACAGGCCCGGAACAACCTGAAGCATCTTTAATAGCTCAAGAACCAGAAGTAGCGTCTATATCAGTTCAAGAAACATCTGAAATGTCTTCATCAACAGAACATAATGAAATAGTTTCGGAGAAATTAGATCCCGCCACAGATGATACAATAAACACAGAAAATATCGATGATATAAATATAATTCATGAAACACCATTAGAAAACGCCGCAGTTGAAGCAATGCCTATGAATACAGAACATTTAAAATCAACTACTATTATTGAAACAAAAGAGCAAATTGAAAGTCTTGCATCTGAATGGTCAGAGGATGAGTATGATGCCATTCCGGAAGAACCCGATACTATTATAGATAAAAGCACTTCCGAAAGTGCAGTTACTAAAGAACCTGAATTGGAAGAATCAATAGAAAACATTCAACAAGAAGTACAAAAGCAAATTTGTGATGAAGATAATTCAGATATTACTACAGATGCTGAAAGTTTTGCTTCTCAAAAAGTCGATACAGTCAATCCAGACGAACTACAACCAAATACGGTAATTGTCAATGCTGAAGCCACACAAAAAATATCGTCTCTTCTTAATGATTGGGAAGACAATGACTCACAGGAAGAAAATTCTTCAGTAAATGAAAATGGTGATGACAATGCCGCCACCAACGAGACTCTTGACGAAAATTCCACTGCTAATACAGAACAAATAGAAAATGTACAAGACTCTAAAGATGAAACAAAAAAAGATGACAAAATAAAGAGTTTGGTTAGCGATTGGGACGACGATGACGAAGATAAAGAAAGTTAACACTCATAAGGGGACCATTTATATCGTCTAATTTACAAAATACATGGCAATTGTATTCGAAGGCGTCTGTCTTCTAAATTTCCGTTTTTTACGATTTATTTTTGTATTTTAAAATTGTCTGAAGCGGGCACTTTACACAAGATTTATATTTACTGTCTTATGCCGACAAAGTTCCTGGTAGACCACTTCGACGTTAATGAAAGGAATAAAATCTATAAGTTGTCTATTGGGGACAATAATGGAACTATACCTATTACAAATTCACTCTACCTACTTGATCTATCCCACAAGATAATAGTTATTTAATACAACTTTAAAGTCAATAAAAATAAATGTAGGCAGTAAGTATATAATAAAGTATGTTATTGTTGTAACTTTTGTCATCATGTGTTTTAGTTTAAGGTTTTAGGTACATACTGTAATAATAATAATGTAATTTTGTTTAAGGATGTGTGTTACTATTAAGCATTACATTATAATTTAACATCGTGATTCATGTTATACATATTTTATTCTGTATGTACCACTGTGTGGTATTGGTTAATCAGTTAAGCATAGGATATTAATGTATCTAAATAATTTCCAAAATAACTATGTTTATTCTAATTCTCATTGGGTACTTCATGACAAAGTATTTAATGTAAGAACCTACATTATTATGAAATGCTGCATGTGTAGATTCTCCTAACATTATTTAGAGAACAATAATTAACTTGCTGTATTTATCATCTATGAACATGTTACAATAATGAATTGTAATAGAACATACATATACGTCATGTATATAAAATAAATAGCTACATACATATATATAAATCTAGTATTATTTCTGCATGTGGAATCTTGTAACAACCTAATAAGAAATAAAACTAATAGCTATACGATTCTACACTCGCGAGCACTTCCACTTTGCCTCACTGGTGGGGCAAAGTGGAATTCTCTAAAATTCCTAGTGGAATCGGCCCCGCTAAATCATTTTAATGGGGCAGATTCCTCTGGTTTAAAATTAGGTGTATTCTGCCCTAGGTGGGTTTACTCATTATTGTAATATTCGTATATTTAAGTTTTACGTAACTTTAGCAAGTAGCATTAGATCTGGTATATGGTAGTGTGTTAAACTAACTATAAATGTTCTCAGAAAAAATATAATTTGTTTTTTGAATCATAGATCAGACGGACACCATTAAATGAATGAAATATTCACACTACCATATACCAGGTCTTATGCTACTTGGTAAAATTTAAAAGACGAATATTACAATAATGAGTCAATCCACCTACACTCTAAAGTGCAGTAGTGGGGCAAAATACACGTAATTTTAATTAGCAGAGGAATCTGCCCTACTAAATTGATTTAGTGGGGCAGATTGGCCCTATCGCGCGTCTTGATACGGCAAAGAGGAAGTATTCTAAATCGGAATCCAATACCTAAATCGAGCATGCATAATCGTATAATAAATTAAGGTCTTGATTCCGATTCTTTGCTTTGTGAGTGATATTCTGAAAGCACTATGTAGAAGAAAAATTTACAGATTTGGTTTCTCACCTTTATATAAAACACACTTAGTAGAAAATTTTGAAGTAATCTGACAGATTGTAGTAACTCGACGTGTGACTGTCCATACCTACATCTTGTAGAATAAAGTCCAAACGGATTCCAGGATTCGGAAAGTCTGGTAATCACAATGAAGCGAATGCAGTCTGACCATCGCAACCAACCGGGTCACGGTCGCACGTTGCTAAAAATTATCTCGAATATTGTAGGTATCCACAATTTTGGAGAAACTATCCGAGACGTGCAGGTTTCCTCACGATGTTTTTCTTCACCGCCGAGCTAGAAATATGCAAGCTCGGTGCATGCTCGGATTCGAACTACGACCCGTATTGTAGGCGCGTTCTTATTCACTGAGCTAACATCGCTGTCGCATCTTATAGAATAAAGCATGTAGAGATAATTTCAGCCCAGAGTAACTAAAATACCTAATTGATTTGTACCAGGTGGGCGAAAACTATCTAGTTAGAAATAAAAACGCCAGTTATATAAAAATAACAGTTTACTGTTCTTTTAATGATTTTTCTGCAGATAAATTAAATACAATCATTGAAGTTAGCATAACATATGAACTTTACAAGTTGCCATTAAAATATCAAAATAAGGTGCTTCTATCTACTTTAAATTTTCTTAATATATCAATTATAGTCAGGCTTGCACACTAATTTATGCAACATAGCCAATTATATTTTTAGCTGACATTATTTCCCTTCATGCATGAGATAGGTAATTAAATTTATTAAGTATATTAAATAAATGCAGCATGGATAAAGAAACAAGTCCGATTATAGAATATTTTTGCCTTTTGCAGAAAAAGGATACAAGGAATGAACATTGAACATGCATAAACTAAGTATTATACATTCAGATAAAATTATTCAACTAACAAAACAACATCAAATTAAATTAGGCATCATTATAGTGGTTTTAGAAAGCTACAAAACTTCTAAACCTCTATTTTTATGCATAATCACAAGTGTATAATGTGTATAGCTTAGATGAAATACAATAAAATACTAAGTGGTAGTACTGTAGCCATACAAACGGCGTAAGTATTCTCTAGAGCTTATAGCATTCATTGTTTGCTAGTATCACTGTATTAAATTTTCTAATACAAACATCCTACCTATTTCCCTTTATCATTTCTTTTAAATTAAAATAAAAAAAACAGAACAGGTTTGTATACTAGTTATGCAAAATAATGTTGAAACAAAAATTTATCAGATTCATAAAATCCTACTGGCAATGTCGACATATATTAATACTATCAGTTTTATAAAAATTATTGTTTTTACAAACAACTTGAAATTATATCTAGCCTATCTCCCAGGAAGTTGGAAATAACAAACAAAATTTTCATAACAGAAAAAGAAAGTACATTCTCTGCAAACAAAGAACTAAAAAAGGTAATGTATAACAAACCAACATAATATCTTAAATTTTCCAATCAGGTGGTGCCACACTAATCTTAATGGAAGTCACCCGGTCAATACTTATCGAGTGTAGATGGGCATAGTGGCTTTTCTATGAAAATTCAGTCAACAGCATAGCACACTCAGTGCTGAGTATTCACCAGGTGTGCATGATGAATGAGTTAGTTATTATTAGAAGATAGTTTGGTCAGAATTGAGATGGCCAGCAGTACCAAAGATATAAGCCAGATATACTTATCCCAACAAGCATGTATTGACAATTCTAAATGCCAATATTGCAATGTGATACATGAAGTAATAAATACATTTAGATTGTGAGTAAAAACAGAATGTATAACAAATATGCAAATTGCAAAATCACAATAAGTGTATAATGTTCATGTCAACATTTAACATTTCTATTCATACCTAACAAAATAACTTCCATAAAAACAAGAAATAAAAAAAACCAAATCAATCTTTGTAGCGCATCATTCATTCTTGGTTACCACTTAACTAAACCATGTCTATTCATATCAATCCAATTATTCTAGTCGCTGCTAATGGAATACATATTTACAAAATAAATTACATTATTTACACATAAAATACAGCCGGTAATTTTAGTCATTAGATATGGAAACTAGGACATATTTCACCATATATGCGAGGAATGCGAATCCTACTAGCACAAACAGATTAGTCAAAATGTAGTACATATGAGACTGCTGTTCAGATGTCACTTCACTCTCACTATGGTCGCCGGCGTTGTCGGCCTGCAGCATGGCCTCCTGCCGCTCTTTCAGCTGGTGCTCGATCTCCTCCACATAGTCAGGAAATAACTCGCAAAACATCTTATTTTTCAAATTTATCTCTAAAGACTCCGCAGCCAAACAACGCTTCTGGTACTCCGAGGTCTCGATCGAGCCCAAGGTAGGCGTCTTCTCCAACATAAAGCTAAGCAGGCCCGTCAGGATCGTGGATATCGACCACGCAGGGTTCCAGGTATCCGGGTGGAAGTCCGTTATGCTAAGGCACAATCTCGTGTTCGTCTTGAACCTGCCGTTCGGCGTGATCATGTAAATAGACGGCGGTTTAAAAGGAAATTCTCTAGGAAATATAATTTTGCCGTGATAGTATCCGCCCTCGTATGGACTCTTCTCGGGCCCTTTCACCACATAATGCCATTCTAAGATATTAGAAGGCACAGGCTCGGCTGTAACATATGGCACAGGATCGTTTTTCAGTCTCAAGTAGTCTTGCTTTAGCCTACTGGTGGCTCCCGTCACTTTAGTTTTTGCCATTGTTCACCATACACTAAAGTAATACATGAAACACTTCTGCAATTTCCGAGTGTGCAATCAATTGTAACGTGCTATAACATTGAATTACCACAGGAAGTTTCTGCTACGCTACAATAATTAGATTTCGATATATGTACGCCATAAAATGAATAAATAATACGTCTAGTGACAAATTAACCAAAATCAAAGAAACGTCATTTTATGACGTAAGTCACCGCAATCGTTACACTTGATTTTTTTAACTCTTGCAATGTGCGACTCGATACTTTCATTTGTAGTCAATTGAATTTTCAATTATCCTGCCAGGTGCTATGCTATCCATTTAAACTCAGTAGAGACCGCAACCTGTCTCGTGAACCCTATCAACGTTCAAATTAGAGCTTTGAGACACAAGGTATTATCTTAAATTTTTGTTTTTCCGCGGGACTTCTTTCGTGGCGCTGGCCGCGTGGGATTGAGTCAATAGAAAGTGGTCCCCTTCTACTTTTAAGGCGACGGGTAGCCCTAACTAGCGACACCATTCGTTTTTAATTGTTAGCTACTAAACCGGAAACATACTTTTCGCTCGACCCGGGAATCGAACCCAGGACCCCGAGATCACGGCCCGGTACTTAAACCACTAGAGTCTAGACCAACAGGGCGTCGAGCGAAAAGCATGTTTCGAATTTTTTGAATATAGCTCGGGTTTGTGATCACCAATCCGCATTTGGCAAGCGTGGTGATTAAGCCTAATCCCATCATAATAGCGATGACTTGATTTCTACGATGGAGGCCTTTGCCCTGCAGTGGGACAGTATATAGGCTGATACTACTACTAAACCGGATCTATTTTAAACAATTTCGGGGTTATAACCATGCACAAATGTTGGGTCCGTTTTTGTACGCGAAAATATGATTACCCGCCAAAAGCGGCCACTTTTAGTGAGAATCAGTTTTTCGCGTACAAATGTTGGGTCCGCATTTGTGCCTGGTTATTTAATAAATAAGTGTTTGCCGAGAGGTTGACACCCCGAAATTGTTTAAAATAGGTCAGGTTTAGTAGCTAACAATTAAAATCGATTGGCGTCGCTAGTGTGCCCTACCCGTCACCTTAAGTGTAAGACTCTCTTCTCAAAACCTATTATCACCTCACGCCTGGTTTATGATTCAAATCAATGAGGGCCTAATCGAAACCAAATATAGCTGTCGCATCGCGTCCAAGCGAACGAGATTCGCAGATCGCGTGAAAGGGAACGGGGATAAAGATACAGTCATGGTTTGTCTCCTTCTATTTTGATAAATTAAGACAAGAAAACAATAGATGGGTACGTATTAATAACGTTTATTATAGTAATAATAATCTAGATTCTAGAGTAATATTCCTAACAATTTAACATTATTTCATTTATTATCACAGTAAATTGAAAACCTAATAATTTATTTGAGTTATTAACAAAGATTATTTCATCCACAAACAATAATGTTGGTTCGGGAATCGAACCCTTGCGTCCAAACCACCGCGCTTAACGAGTCGATTGGACTATCATATTGGAGTCCGCGCCACCAAAAACGCCCCTTGATAGATTCCACTACTGTCACAGTGTCACCGTCAACATCAAATTTGAACTTTAATAGACTCAAGGAATCTAAAATTATAGTTCCGTGATTTGCCACGGAACTACTTTCGAGGCGCGGACTCTAATTAAACGTGTTTTGACTTTTGCTAATGTCAAATCCCCGTGCATTTTTACATTTTGGAAATGTATGGGAATGACACATTGACATCTGTCAGTTTCCATATATAAAAAGTACTTTACCTAATTACTTCGTCTAATTAAAAAAATCGACTTCACGTGCAACATAACCAATGGCGGCAAACTTGAACCTCACATTTTTTTTATGTGATAGGTGGGCAGACGAGCAGACGGATCGCCTGATGGTAAGCAATTGCCGACGCCCATAGACACCCGCGACACCGTGACACCCGTGACAAGTGCGTTGCCAACCTTTAAACCCCCTTCCCCCGGATTGGGCCTCCGGTACCCTCACTAACGCAGCGAAACAAAGCACAGCGCTGCTTCATGCCGGTTTTCTGTGAGGCCGTGGCATCACTCCGGTCGAGCCGACCCATTCATGCCGAAGCTTGGCTCTGCCACGGTCCAAAACATAACATAACGCCATCTATCGGATTTACTATCTTGTCATCCTCCTGAGTCGTTCACTCTTGTCAAAGTGGTCATGTTTGATGATACTTTCTGCGTTTGCTAATTCCGGCTCGCGCGAGAGTTTCCAGCTTCTCAGGAGAGTCGGACCATGTAGGTTTGTGTTGCAGCCTTAAAGGTCTGCCTAACGCGTAGGTGAACGCGTGATCGTTTGCCTTCCACCTGTCCCTGGACCAGTCGCCCCATGGAGTGTTCGTTATGAACAACATGGCCAAAATAAATAATAAATAAATAAATATTTAAAAAAAAATAATAATTAAAAATAAATAATTCTCCCAGGATTTAAACATTGTCCCATGTGCAGTCCAGGAACATTCCCATCTTGTAAGAACTCTCACCCACGGCTGCGACCTCCACTCAAGCACCTTTCTGCCCCAACGGCCGTCTGTCTGCTCACCTCGCAATTTACCCTGCCCATTGCCAATTGAGACATGCAATTCTTTCGGCTATTTGATCCCCCACAAGGTAGAGCGACGATCTGGTGAGGATCGAGGGAATGCCTTGGATGCGAGTGGGACCGATCTCTGTGGAGATCATTGGGGGAGCCCTATGTCTAGACATAGGAATCATATTGGTTAAAATGACAATTATTGTTGCAGATTTTTTTTATAAGTGTAGTAAAAAAGAAAAAGTTCTTATTCCTTCGAAATTATTCAAAACAGTGTCTTGTTGTTCGCGTCAAAAGCAGTACCGAAATATAAACAACGTATCAAAAATACTATAAGCCTGTGTTATTGTGTAAATATGTGACTGTGATATCCTTTATACTCCGACACGAAGTCCAGTCCCCTTCAGGAGGCTTCTCACTGCAGGTATTTCAACTTTAATTATACTGTGCCAGTTAGTCACGTATCTCCACAGGCCCTCATTAGAAGTGGAAAGAGTAGTGTTTCGTGCGCTAGGTGGCGCAGTTGAGCAGTATGGAGTGGATAGAGTAGTGTTTCGCGCGCTAGGTGGCGCAGTTGAGCAGTATGGAGTGGATAGAGTAGTGTTTCGCGCGCTAGGTGGCGCAGTTGAGCAGTATGGAGTGGATAGAGTAGTGTTTCGCGCGCTAGGTGGCGCAGTTGAGCAGAATGAAGTGGATAGAGTAGTGTTTCTTGCGCTAGGTGGCGCAGTTGAGCAGTATGAAGTGGATAGAGTAGTGTTTCGTGCGCTAGGTGGCGCAGTTGAGCAGTATGAAGTGGATAGAGTAGTGTTTCTTGCGCTAGGTGGCGCAGTTGAGCAGTATGAAGTGGATAGAGTAGTGTTTCGTGCGCTAGGTGGCGCAGTTGAGCAGTATGAGCATTGGATAGAGTAGTGTTTCTTGCCGCTAGGTGGCGACAGTTGAGCAGTATGAAGTAATACGTAGTGTTTCGTGCGCTAGGTGGCGCAGTTTGAGCAGTAGAAGTGGATAGAGTAGTGTTTTCGTGCCTGGTGGCGCAGTCGAAGCGTATGAAGTGGATATGTTTCGCGCGCTAGGTGGCGCAGTTGAGGCAGTATTAAGTGGATAGAGGAGTGTTTCGCGCGCTAGGTGGCGCAGTTGAGGCAGGTATGAAGTGGATAGAGTAGTGTTTCGTGCGCTAGGTGGCGCAGTTGAGCAGTAATGCAGTTGATAAGTAGTGTTTTCGTGCGCTAGGTGGCGCAGTTGAGCATTTGAAAGTGGGATAGAGTAGGGTTTTTCGTGCGCTAGGTGGCGCAATTACGAATAATATAAACTATAGAACAATTTGCGATTTTTTTTTGTTAATTTATTTATTTATTCAGAGTTGTAGTAGTAGTAAAGTATCAGCCTATAAACTGTCCCACTGCAGGGCAAAGGCCTCCATCATAGAAATCAAGTTATCGCTACTATGCTGGGATTAGGCTTAATCACCACGCTTGCCAAATGCGGATTGGTGATCACAAACCCGAGCTATGTTCGAAAAATTCGAAACATACTTTTCGCTCGACCCGGGAATCGAACCCAGGACCCCGAGATCACGGCCCGGTACTTAACCCACTAGACCATCAGGGCGTTGCTAGACCATCAGGGGCTCTAGTAGTAGTAGTATATCAGCCTTAATACCGTTATTTTTTATCGTTTACATTCCAAAAGCTCCATATTAGGTATCTTGAATGAAGTCCATTTAGCATGTTAGATCAACAAAATACGCAAAAAAAATCAGCTGTTCCATACAAAATAGAATATTCACCCGGCAATAATGTATGGAACAGCTGATTTTTTTTTTGCTTATTTTGTTGATCTAACATGCTAAATGGACTTCATTCACGATACCTAATATGAGGTTATCGGGATGTAACCGATTAAAGATAACCATATACATAAATATTTACAAAAAATATATATCTCCCAAATCGCTGCTTACAGGCATCGTGTCCAGGAGACTAAGCGTATTGCCTTTCTGAATTGCCAAACTTAACCGTTGGCCCAGGAATATTTGAACAACTTGCTGAATTTGAATTTTTGGACGCAGTCTATAGGCGTAGCCACGGTGGAGCACGGTGGCTATGACCTGTAAGGTGCCTAGAAAAACTTAGCCCCGATTCGACCAATCTTTATCTGAGGATGAATCTATGGTATAACGTCAGACTTGTATAGAATGACAGCTCTATACCATAGATTTTGTAATGGAATAAGATTGTTCGAATCGGCCCTTGGGAAACTTAATTTTATTATCTAGGTACTAAATTCATAAGAATACTTAAAGTTCACCATCGAGAGTCAAGAGTCGTTATAGAAAAAAAAACTCGCTAGTTACTATTATTTAGACTGTTACCCCACCATGAACCATGAAATAGACTACCCCACCCATAGGCTGCCCCACTCTGAACCCATAGACTGCCCAACATTGAGCCTATAGGCTGCTCCACCCTAAGCCCATAGACTGCCTCACCCTGAGCCCATATGCTGCCCCTCCCACGGATAGTAATCTAGGTATTTTCAAACTTACTTTTTGTCCTCAAATAAGTCCATCCCCTCAGGTATGGAACCACCTGAAAAATGGAGAAGAACTTAATTTAAAACAAAATCATATGAACCAATATCAGTGATTATTATAAACTGGATATCTGTCAGTCAATCTTCTAGTTCAGTTCTAAACCTTGTCATCGCTTATTATCTGGTGCGTTTGTAGTCAAGCGTTAACCTTTTTTTATGCGATATGTGGCAGACGAGCAGACGGATCACTTGATGGTTAGCTATGGCCGCCGCCCATGGATACCCGCGACACCAGTGGAGTCACAAGTGCGCTGCCAACCATTAAACTTCCCTCTCCCCCGGATTAGGCCCCCGGTACCCTCACTCAAGCAGCGAAACACAGCACAGTACTACTTCACGCCGGTTTACTGTGAGGCCGTGGTATCACTCCGGTCGATCCAGCCCATCCAGCCGACAGTGGCTCTCCCACGGTTAACCTAACCTAACATATATTCTATATTTAATAAAAAAAACAGTATAAGCAAACCCATTAAGGGAGTTGCCACACTGGCGGATTGCGAGCGTTTACAAAGCGGAGCGACGACGCAGCGAACACGTCGCGGCTACGCAACGTTCACGCCGCGGATACGCAACGTATGCGCGACGGATTTCGTCACTCTAATCAATCTTTGGCTACTCCACTCTGGTCCTGCCTACCATCCTGCGCAAGTCGTCACTGCATCTGGCCTGTGGGTGTCCTACACTATGTTCACCGAAACGCGGTCTCGACTCCAGAACTCGTTTATCACAGCGGTTGTCAGTTCTGCGGCTGATGTTGCCAGCCCACTGCCACTTCTTGCTATTCCGGTGAGCTACGTCTATTGGTATACGAGTAAAGTAACAATACTCACTAATGATTGAATGCGAGTCTAGCGCAGGAGTGTTGGCGAGGATGTCCACGTAGAAATCATCCTTCAACTTGTTGATGTCCACGCTTTGGTTGGCGTTCTCCTCCTGGTCCTCTATTGTGTCCAAGCTGAAAATGTATACTTTCTATAAAAAAACAGATCTTTAAAAAAATAGGTTTCATAGAATGAGTGCAACCTATTGACAATAATAATGTTTACCCATTCATGCTTATGACAAAACAAATTAACAAATGAATAAGAAATGCAAGCAATAACCCAAATAAAAACTCCGCTAGATGGCGTTACAAAGACGTAAGAGCCGTTAAAGGTTGGCAGCGCACTTGTGACTCCACTGGTGTCGCGGGTGTCCATGGGCGGCGACAATTTCTTACCATCAGGTGATCCGTCTGTTCGTCTGCCTACCTATTACATAAAAAAAAAGAGCCTTTACATAGAAAGCCGTACTTGAAAAAAAAAAAACGGCGCGATGTTGGTACAGGGTAACGTGTTGGGTGATATTCTTTCTCTACCGCACCCATATAGAGATGCATTAATGCTACATCAAGGTCGGTTGGACCTCTTTCACACTCTATGACTTTTTTCCGAAAATCGCACATTTCGTTCAAAGCGCGTATTTTATAGTGCTAAATATTGTTTATTTTGTGACGTGACGTGATAAAATGACAATGTTGCATGAAAAAAAATGATGTCGCAGTTAGACCTCAATTCTACGTAACGCCATCTAGCGGATTTTTGTTTTAGAATCTGGCAAGGCAAGGCAACAACAGCCTCACCTAGGGTTGCCACCTGTACTTTATAATAAAGTATTGTACGTTATTTCAGGTGATTGTACTCTATACTTTATGAGAAAAATAAAGTACGCGAAAATACTTTATTTCGCATGATTGCGTTAGAATATTGAAAAATCTAGTAATTCGTATTTAATTTCCGTAAATTAAATTGGTGATAAACATATCGCAGAGAGCGCCGCATGTTTCTAAACATACATAATGATAAAGAAAAATAAACTGTACTTAATTTTGATACTATGTACTTTTTTTTCCTTACCTATAATAACGAATATACTTTATCTGCAAAAAAAAAAGTTGGCAACCCTAGCCTCACCCCAGGTCGCCGAGCTGCTGCCGCTCGCGCTGCAGATGGCGCAGCACGTGGCGGCGCGCCTGCAGCTTGTTCAGGTGCAGCTCCCGTACGGCGCGTCCCCACTGCTCCTTGAAGAACGCCTTCGACGCCACCGCGCTGTCTAACTTCTCCTCCAGGCAACGCTATACATCAACATTCATTTACATTGTAGTTTTTAATTATTTTAGTTTTGGTTTGAAAAGAGTTCTTCTCTCACGGTAGGCAGCGGCATGACTGTGCTCCGGCATTGTTGATGTCTATGAGCGGCGGTTACCGTTTACCATCAGATGGGCCGCAAGCTCGTCTACCTACTTTTAGGCATAAAAAAAAAAAAAAAAACTCCTCAATGAAAACAAAAATTTTAACCATTCATAAGTGATCAGCTGATTGATGGAATATTATATAAGGGAAGACGAATATTTTTGGAGGTTAGACGCTATATTCCTTCGGTTTTTTTTCATTAGTATACCCTGTTTTTTTTTCTCGTTTACAATCCGAAAAGCACATTTCGACATAGGCATCGTGAACAAAGACCATTTAGCATGTTAGATCAACAAAACAAGCGAAAAAATAAATCAACTTTTCCATATAACATTAAATCTCCACCCGGCTAATTAAGTTAGTATTTTTATTCTTTATAGTCCTTTCGATTTATCACGATATCGGGGACAGCAGGACTAAACGTGAAAAATGTATAGATTTTGACATCTGTCACCTCATCCAGCCTGTCATGCTAAAGCGAAAGGAATATATTCAATTCAATTCAGTTCATTTATTGTCAGATAACATAGATCCACGATGGTTAGTAACAATGTTTACTTAATTATTTGTTAGTAATCATAATAATATTACATTCTGAGTTTTATAAATCAAATTTAAAATCAAAATTATCAACATTATTTAATTAAATTATTATTTTGAACTTCACTGCTTGTTTGTCAGTTCATGAACCATCGCCCTAACAGAATACATACTTAATTGTAAGTAAGGTAATTAAAAATCAGTGTGTATAACATATACGTATGAACAAAAATGTACAATCGTTATGTTTGTGTATTTTATACTCACCAATTCCTGAATAAGACTAGCGGTTTGATCTTTGGTCAATCCAGAATATCTGCTTTCATTGTCTTTTTCGCTATTCTTTAGGTTGTTCTGAAATTAAATAAATTTATTAACTATGGCATACACTACAGGTTACAATCTTAACATATATTAAATAGTAACATAAAAATAGAATTGTACTAGATATAAACCCAAAAGCTTGTACACACAGCACGAATTATAAATTAGCACGTAAACAAAGAAAGAAAAACAAGTAAACAAAATCTCGATAATAATTATCAGTGTGAAACATACATTACTGATTAGGAGACCGACATCTGATTTTTTACATTATAACGGACAAACGAGAAGACGGCAAACCTGTCTTCTGTGAGGCAGTGGTATCACTCCGGTCGAGCCGGCCCATTCATGCCTAAGCGTGGCTCTCCTACATTAAAAACCTTGAGCTGCAACTCCTCGACGCGCATGTCCTTGAGCTGAAGGAGGCGGTTTATGTTACCTTACATCTTCTACAACCCTTCGCTGAAATTCTGGAAACACTAGCATCTTTTTTTACCTTGAACATTTCCACCTTCTCCTGTTGTTGTACCTTAAGCTGCTGCACCTTAACGCGCGTGTCCTTGAGTTAGAGGAGGTGGTTCAAGTTATCTCCTAAAACCCCTTTTTTTTTTTTTGGTGGCCCAGGAGAAATGCGTTACGCATACCCATCCGTCTGTAAACGGATGGGTTATGTCGGACTCTCCACTGGCGACGGCTTCTCCTAACGAGAAGCCGGCCAGAGGCATACCGACTAAAAACTCCTGGGACTCTCCCTCATCTGTTCATGGGTGGGCGAGTGACATGGGGCCAAAGCTCGGAGCCTTTCACCACGTCACCCCCCGGACAGGGACGCCCGCCTATACGGCGGGCACGGCGCTTCTCCCCCCGGGGTCGGGATGGGGACAGCCGAGAGAGTCGTGCCGTCCCCAACAGGCGTAGGAGGAGGTCCGTGCAATGCCGGTGGTGGGGTTACAGCCCCACGCACCAGCGGACCTGCTCCTCGCAGGGGAAGGAGACGCAAGTATTGGCGTCGCCTCCTCCCTCTACGTGCCTTGCGGATCGCGGGGGCGAGAGGGTCAGCCTCTCGCTCGCGTTCCGCCGCCTCCTTCGCCTCCATCACATGCTCGCAATATGCGGCAAAGACCTTCCAGGCATCCTCAGTCGCTAATATAGCTCTCGCTATATTAGAGAGTGAGAGGTCCTGGCCGACCTTTGCCACCAATGCGTGGCGAGCCTGTGCCCACGGCGCACACACCGCCAAGGTGTGCTGCGCCGTGTCCACAGGGTCGCCGCACGTGTGGCACGAAGGCGTCTCCTCCCTGCCGATTTTGTGCAGGTAATAACCGAAGCAGCCATGCCCGGTCATTACCTGCACCATCCGGAAGGAGACTACGCCGTGGTGACGCTCAAGCCACCGGTCCAAGACCGGGGCGAGCCCGTCGAGCGTTCTGCGGCCGTACGGAGTGAGGACGAGATGCTCAGACCATCGCCTCTGGAGGCTCTTCCGAGCCTCCCTCCGCACGACCTCATGGTGGCACAAAGGGCAAATGGACACCCCATTTGCCCTTTGTGCCACCGTGTAGTCGTACATGGCGGACACCACCACGGCGTCTGACTCCCATGGGGGCGTCTCGGCGAGTAAGTAGGCCACGTCGAAACTTACCGTACGGTAAGCTCGAGCGACCCGCTGCGCTATTACCCGCTGAGGCCCCCGCAAGAAGGGAAGGTTTTCCCCCCTTGCTAGGGAGTCGGACCAGACTGGCGCCCCGTAGAGCGCCATCGATCGCAGGATACCGGCGTAAAGTCGCCGGCACCTGGAGCCTGGTCCACCCAGGTTGGGCAGCAGCCACGAAAGCGTGTTTGCTGCCTTCCCTTAACTTTTGGCAACACAATCATCTGTTTCTCCAGCTGCTACACCTTGACGCGCAAGTCTTTGAGCTTGAGGCGATGCTTCATATCATCTCCTGCAAACCTTCCCTTAACTCCCGGCATCACTTGTATCTGTTTATCTTGAGCATTTTTACCTGCTTCTCCAGCTGCTGCAGCTCCTCAACGAGTATGTCCTTGTACTTGAGACGGTGGTTCATGTCATCTCCTGCAACCCTTCCCTTAACCCCTGACAACACTAGCATCTGTTTACCTTGAGCACTTCCACCTGCTTCTCCAGCTGCTGCACCTTGAGCTCCAGCTCCTCAACACGCATGTCCTTAAGCTTGAGGCGGTGGTTCATGTCATCCTCCATCTTCTGCGACGCTTCTCTCAACTCCTGGTACTTGGCCGTGTAGTGCGCTTCTAGAGCTTTTTTTGCATCTAGTAACTGAAATTATTTTATTATTAAACCAAATTTAGGGTTTTAACAAATGGAAAAACCGAAACAAAAGAGCGATGGTAGCTCTATGGATATGTGATGGTGCGCCTTCCACGCAGGTGGTCGAGGTTCGAATCCGAGCATGCAAGAATGGTTTTTTCAAATCTATGTTCGTATTTCTACCTAATGGTAGAAATACGCACATAGATTGAAAAAAAACCATCTGCTCAGCGGTGAGGGAAAACATCGTGTGGAAACCTGCATGTTTCTGATAAAGTTTCTGAAACGTGTAACTATCATTCAGTTGGTCTGCTTCCCCTGTTAAAGGGTTGCGAAGGTCAGACGGCAGTCGCTTCATTGCAATGGACAACATTTCAAAATTGCTAAGCTCTGAAACAAAAAATACCAATTCTTTGTTTACTTTTCCACTGCTCGAATATATATTTATTAATTTTTTATATTGCTTATTTACTGAGAAAAAAATTAAAAACTAAAAAACGTAAGATGACGTCATCGGACGGCAGAATGTAAAATATTTCTTTGCTTAGCATATTATAGTTTTAAATTTACGTAATGCCAAACTCATGACATGTAACTGTCAAAAAAAAAGACAACTTGTCAACGTTGAATGTATGAATGACGTTGACAATGTTGACACTAGTATTATTTACCTTTGACAGTAGTGCCTTTTTTTTATTAAAACAATGATAAGCAAAGGAATATCGCTGTATTCAGCCGTCTGATGACGTCATTTGGCGCTTACGTCTATTTAGAATAAAAAGAATTTCAATAATTATTTTATGCATGAAAATGGACAAATTTTGAAAAAAGAAAAAATATGGGTCTGTTCATTTTATGTCTACTTTCATATAAAAAAACAATATGGACATGTTAAAAATTTGAAATGTTGTCCATTACCAGACCCCCCCCTCCCCCAATCCTGAATCATGGTCTAAGCGTACCCTGGGCCCCAAAGCGACAGCTTTAGACGCAACCGGGAATTACACGTTAAGATGAAGAACAAATGCAAAAACCAATAGATGACGTCATGTATTCGTAATCTTTATAACTTTATCGGTATTCGGTGTTTTGTTCGTAACATCGCAATTTAACGTAACCTCCTATTTTCAGTTATTAAGAAACCTTATGTAAGTGCAGCTACTCGGTGATAGGGTAACAGATCTAGACGGCAGTCCTGCAGTGTATAAGTACGATGCTGGGTACATTCTTCTCCTGCTTAGTGTTCCGGTAGCGGCTCTAGGCGGCAGTAAACTGCATTACTGCCGCCTAGAGCCGCTACCGGAACACTAACCAGGTGAGATGCTGATACGTTGGGATAGCTTCTCCCGCTCGGTGACGCGGTAGCAGATCTAGGCGGCAGTCCTGCGATTTATGAGTGAGATGCTGAGACGTTGGGATACCTTCTCCTCCGGCTCTGAGATGGGTTAGATCTATACGGCAGTTGTTCAGTCTGTGAGATGGTTAGATGGCATGATACCTTCTTCTCCCGCTCGGTGTTCCGGTACCCGCGTAACCGGAAGTCGTCGGTGGCGCGGCTGAGGTCGCTGGCCAGCGCGCGGCACTGCTCCACGCCGCGCGACAGCTGGCACTCCACCTCCAGCCGGCGTTTGCCCCACTCCTTGCCCAGCAGTTCCAGGTGGTACTCCTCTTTGCGCTTAAGCTACAGGAAAAGGAAACTTTGGCAGAAGATCGACTCTTACATCGATATCAATGAGTTCGTTGACCTATTACCCACAAGGCAGTGGCACATGGCGTCTGGGTCTTTAACGCACACGTTACGTATATTCTGTCTGTAGGCTCACTCGACTGATCATAGATAGATAGATATACTTTATTGCACAAAATACACAACTTAAGTACTAGGCATTACAGAAATTTTGTGTACAATTTCGGCGGTCTTATCGCTGAAAGCGATTTCTACCAGACAACCTTCGGGTAAAGGACATTTGATAGTAGAGAAGGGGTAGGGGGTGCAATATTCAATAATGAAAGAAAAAGAAAAAAAAGAAACTGTAAATGTTAAAATATAACATATAACCCTAATACATAAATAAAATACAGTATTATAAACTAATAAATAAGTTATGCTCAAATACATACTCATGCTCAAATACATGATCATAGTGACGGCTAAAGGTGTCGTGGCCGCAGCGGGAGAAATGAGACCCAACACAGACGGTTGAAATCTGTTTATAGGTATAATCTTAATGGTTTATATACATGGGTTACATTATTGATACATAGAAAGGTGTTTGTTGGTGTGTCGTCAGTGTAGAGTGCCGACGGTGCACGAAGACGGTCAGGCGCGCTGCATGTAGGTCGCTGCTGAGTTGCACTGTACGAGTAGCTCGTACACTGTCTATGTCTCACACTGTATGAACTCACACTGTATGACATCAGTGTATGAATGAGGACATGTATGTGTGCATGTTGAGCAGATGTAGGCGTTTTGTGTCTATTTGATTTTATGTTGTTAGGCAAACATACAGGAGAACAGACGGCCGTTGGGGCGGAAAGCTCCTTGAGGGGAGGCCACCTAAAGGAAATCGCAGCCGTGGCGCACAAGGTGGATCGACGATTTGCTGAAGATCGCGGTAATTCATTGGATGCGGGCGGCACAGGACCGATCTGTATGGAGAAAACTGGGGAGGCCTGTGTCCAGCAGTGGACGTCTATCGGCTGAAATGCTGTTAGACCACATTTTCATATTTAATCCTAGACAAGACAACGATAGGTTATTTGGACTCCCTTCCTTAGAAAATATGGAATGTCAACTTACTATTTTTGGTGGCATTAATTCTTAATCGAGAAATTACACATAAAATTTAGTAATACAGATTCCAGAAATGGTTTTGGAACTCTGTCCCTTAATGTATATAAGTAGACTGTCCTAAACTAGGACATACCTAAATAGATTTTCCATTTGATCACTACAGTCGGGCCAAGCTAATAAGCCACATTAGACGTTTCTAAATTTTAGCTTCATAGAGAGGTGACCTACAAAAAACTTGGATTAAAGTGAATAATCAATATGTACTTCAAACAAACGTGAATCGAATACTATATTAATGGAAAAGAAGTTATTATTACTTTTATTTTGAGAAATGTGAATCAAAATTATTGTAAAGAAAGAGGAAAGTAGGTACCGATCCGAGATATCAATCTGCGGCCAGTTTATTTCTTTTTTTTGAAATCAATGCGCTTATTATATTGTGTGCCATATATTTTTTTCTTTTTACAAAATTATAAATGTTAATTAACATTGTATTCGTTCGATTATTTTGGGGTTCATCTCTAGAGCTTAAAAAGAAAACCTACAACATTATACGAACGTTCAATACTCTAGAAAAGTTTTTTTTCAACAGAGAAAGTAAATCGTGATTTTTTTTGTCTTTATTGAAGTAAATAAAAGCAAACAATTTGAAAAAGTTAAGAAATTGTGTATTTTTGACATAGAAAAATAAATTCAATGACCGTTATTACAAGGTTACATTGTCGAATTTTGTTACACTGTGGCCTGTTATTTTGGCCCAACTATACGATTTAAATTGACTGATTTCACCGAAACTATCTGGTTTACATTTGAGTAAATGGCTCCTCATTTATCCGTCATCTGTTTTACGAACATGGCGCCAATAACAAATCCGAGAAATCTATATCAGAGTGACCTCAATTTAAAACTTGAAAGTTTAACGGGCGTGTTAAACGCCTATCAACTAAACCGTCTGTAGCGGTAGTTTTATCGACATTTAAATGCCTATCAATGCATTTTATAACGTATGTACGAACAATTAAATACTATTAAAGTATAATAACAGTTGCTGCCAATTTATCTAAATGTTAATTTATCACACGATAGGACGCATTGAGTAACCACGTTGACCATTTTGCACGGGCGATTAATGCATTTTATTGAAGCGGCGGTCAATGAAACTTACAAATATTATTACGAAATAAAAAAATATGACGTCATGTGGTGTATCTTTACTTCGAACACCTGATGTGTCTAATCTTTAATAGATAATATTATTGTGCCTTAGGCAGGGACCGGAAAACTCCTTTTCAGAGTTAAGCTTATCGATAGGGTTACCCTATAAATTGTGTAACCCTATTGATAGCGTTACAACCGCTTACCGCATAGTAAGGGTTACCCTATTGATTGTCTATCTCATTTCCACGCCCTGTCAAACGAACGAACTCAATTCGACCAATCGAACATGCCGCCGTTAGCGAGGAGCACAATATTGATTCACATGCTTTGTGCGTAGAGATTCAATTAGATTTCTAAAACCCTATGTTGATATGGTAAGCCTATTATAGGTTTTTCGTGATGATAGCCAGTAATGATTGGGTAAGCATATTGATCAGGTAAACCAATGATAGGTTTACCTTATAGATAGGGTTTTTGAAAAATGTCTAACTAAAACCCCACCCAAAAACCCTAATAAGAGTAACCGGTTCCGGTCTCTGGCCTTAGGAAGAGTTTTTCAATATGATTAGAACTTTTCGTGGACAAGAAAAACGAAATTTCACTGCCGAATGCCGCGGCTTGTAAAACTGCGTACCTGTATTTTAAAGAGCTCCTGCTGCTTCTCCTTCCAATCCTCGAGCTCGTCGACGAACTTTTGCATGATGGCGTCGCGCTCGCTGGAAGTCAGGGCCGCCTTCACCAGGTCGAGCCGCTCGCGCTCCGCCCGCGGGATGCACGTGTCGCTGCGGCTCGTCTCTAGTCGGGGTGCCTCTCTATTATAAATGTATCTTGTGTTATATGTTACAGTTAAAACTAGTTAGTAGATAAGACTGACTGACTAACTTGCGCTTCGCTGACCATATAGTTTTGTTTCCTAGCACATCTGCGGAGCTCGAAATTATGCTCAGACAAGGATGGACATGGATGAAGTCGTGTGGTTCCCGGCAGAGTAGAATAGGCCACCCTCACTCTTACCGAGGTGTCGTAAGAGGCGACTAAGGTAAAGCTGCTGGCATGATCATCAGCACCCAGAGAAGGAAAACTCTGCATTTATATCAAAACCCTCGCCAACCCGTCTGCCAAGCGTGGTGAGTATGGCAATTACTCCTCATGTGATTGAGGGAGGCCCGTGCCCCAGCAGTGGGGACTTAAATGGGCTGATGATGAAGGATGGACAAAAATCGTCACTCAATGGCGCCCGACCGATGGACGGCAACTACGGGGTAGGTCCAGAAAAAGATGGTGTGACGATTTTTACAAATATGTCCAAGATTGGCAAGACAGGGCATTGGACAGGGATCAATGGAAGAATTTGGGGGAGGCTTTTGCTCAGCAGTGGGACGCTACAGGCTAACTTAAGTTAAAAAAAGTAGATAAGAAAGCGTTTTTCCTATTTAGAACAGGTTTTTGCTTAATGACTTTGTTAATACTAGAATTGACTAATGTCTGAATCGAATATCAGTTAAAACTAGTTTCTACAAGACAAAACGCGTTTTCAGTTAAAACTGTTCTGACCGAGGTTAGATTAACGTTCTTTAAAAATGTTTCTTTTTAAAATTTTATGGTCGTGTTCTGTTGATTTATTTGATTATTTTATTTACCTACTTATTATTAATATTGTCATCTTGGTAACTAAATTTAAGTCAATGATCTCTAAAATATTCCTTTTAGTCTTAGTAGTCTAAGACTAATTATTATTTGGTTCCCAGTATCGTAGATCTTTTCAATAAATATTTTTATAACTTATATCTTGTTTTCAATCCCAAATCAGTTTTTCTAGCCCTAGTTTTGACTATAGCTCGATGTGATAACTAATTTTATCTGAAAATCAAATATCAGTGGTAAATTCTAGTTTTCTAGTTTAATAAAGGCATTAAGTAACAACTAATTTGAACTAGGGAAAACGAGTTTTATCGACAAATGGGTTTTAACTGCAACATATGCACCAACTACTACCATCACGCCACAGCCTACGTCATCAGGCTCGTCTATTTAAGCAAGAGGACGCGCGCTCAGGGCCTATTTGCTCCTCAGGTGTGCGCTCGGACGGTCATAACTTCCTCCGTAGAATATATTTGCTAATATTTTGAACATGTTTTATTAAATTTCCTGCTAATTATTGCCTCTCTTTTTAATAATTTTATTTTAACCATTTCTAATACGTCTTGATTAAAATTATCTTTAGGTCCGTAGTAATAAAAATCTGTGGAGTAAAACTTGGTTAACGATAAACCTTATGCTCATTGAAACAAAGGTCAAGTGACATCTGTCATTCTAATCAAGCCATATTTGTTGAATATTGAATGCGGATTTTTACAAAAAAAAATCCGGTAGATGGCGTTATATACAGTCGCCAAGGAGATGTAAACACCTCGACTTTTAAGGCGGACCAATAAGGTTTATATTTTAATGAGATGGTATACTTATTAGTGCGCGTGACTGCAGGCGTCAGGTCCAACTACAATTGGATCGGTTATATTTTGACGTCTCATGCTATATGATAATAGTACCTACAAAACAACTAATACCATCAAAGTTGGACAACGGCTGCATAAGGTAATCTATTGGATGTTTCATTTTTAAAAAACCCTCATTAATACATCATCATCATATCATTTACATTATGGGAGAGCCAAGCTTCGACACGAATTGACCGGCTCAATAGGTGTGATACAAAACCATCGTGAAGAAGCGCCTGCGCTGTTTCCCCAAGTAAGTGAGATACCAGAGGCCCAATCCGGGGAGAAGAGGAGTTAAAAATTGCCTGTGCACATGTGACTTAACTGGTGTTGCAGGTGTCCATGGGCGGCGGTAATTGCTTACAATTAGGTGATAGTCTGCCATCTATCACATAAAAAAAGAATATAACGAATGAATAAGCAGCGCATAAAGACGTAAAAGACATCAACTTCCTGGTTTAGTCAACTCACTTGTCCGGTCGCGGCCTGGAGCCGTCCCCGTGGTCGTTGTCCCCCGCCTGGACGCTAGCGGATTCGCCCTCGCGGAGTTCGTTGTTGGCGGACGAATGTGGCTCAGTTGTTGCGGTCATATTCTCACACTGTACCTGTATTTCTAAATCATTAGCCAATACGACATACATGACTAGAAATAAAGTATTTTTTAATGCTATTAAATAAGCTGTAATTTGCAGGTTACTACAATCTGTCAAAATTACCAATAGGGGCTATTGCGTGTGAAATATCCGCTAGATGGCGTGCATGTCAACTGAGGTCCAACTTTAACATCATTGGCTGATTTATTCGTTAATTGACAATTTGACATATCACGTCTAAAAATACACAATCACCTTGTAGATGGACCTCAGTCCTATAGTATGCCATCTTGCGGATTTTTCACACGCTAGAGCCCCCATTGATATTGATCCGGACGTGTTATATTAAGGTGAGAATCGAATGAAGATAATTGCCAATTTTGTTTACTTTTACGTACATAAAAATTAACCGTTACAGAAATATGGCGTAGCTAGGTATGACGTAACTGAACGTTAAATAGCACAAGTTTAATATGCGTAACAGCCGTCTTTTACAGAAATACGCTAAATTGAAAAATGGATTCCCGCGACCTTCACTAGATCGTCGGTACACCTTGTGGGGGGCCACGGCTGCGACTTCCTGTACGTGGCCTCCACTCGAGGACCTTTCCGCCCCAACGGCCGTCTGTTCTCCTCGCTATGTGCCCTGCCATGCCCTGCTTAAGATATGCAATCCTTGACGGCATGCGTCATCATCATCATCATCATTTCAGCCAATAGACGTCCACTGCTGGACATAGGCCTCCCCCAATGTTCTCCACACAGATCGGTCCTGTGCCGCCCGCATCCAATGGATTCCCGCGATCTTCACCAGATCGTCGGTCCACCTTGTGGGGGGCCTGCCACGGCTGCGACTTCCTGTGCGTGGCCTCCACTCCAGGACCTTTCTGCCCCAACGGCCGTCTGTTCTCCTCGCTATGTGTCCTGCCCATTGCCACTTGAGGCATGCAATCCTTTGGGCTATGTCTGTAACCTTAGTTCTCCTGCGGATCTCATCATTTCTGATACGATCACGCAGGGAGACTCCGAGCATAGCTCTCTCCATTGCTCTCTGGGTGACTTTGAGCCTCCTTAATCGGCACATTGTAAGCGGCCACGTTTCGGTTCCGTATGTCATCACAGGCAACACACACGCATTGAAGACTTTCGTCTTGAGACACTGCGGTAGGTGGGCCGAAAATATGCTGCGTAGCTTCCCAAACGCTGCCCAGCCGAGTTGGATTCGTCGATCGACCTCTTTCTGGAAGTTGGATTTTCCAAGCTGGACTTTTTGTCGGAGGTAGATGTACTCGTCTACACGACGGCATGCGTGCAAATAGTAAATGGCGACGAGATGCGCGATGACGGATGGAAAGAATAGCCGAGAAAGTTCTTCTAGGACATCAGGGTACTATAAGACACTAGTGGCCCGACCTCACTCCGTTTCGGGACATTAGTTCCACTTTGTACCAATAGATGTCGCCAGGTGTCGATCAAATCGTGCAAGCATTTCATGTTTTCGGATTACCTATAAGCGTTGGCCACCATCTGTTAGGATTTATCTCTTTATAAATATTATGGATTATAGATTACCTGCATGTCGCTGGTGATAGGGCGCACGCGGGACGCCAGTAGCCGCTCCTGCGTGAGAGCGAATGAGTCGCACATCTTCTTTATCAGCTCGGCTATCTCGTTCGTTTGGATCATTGACTCGCCTGCAGCGTTCTTGTATCTGAATGTAAATCCAGATAAATACTAATGTAACGTATAAAATAAATAATCCAAAAATGATAAATGAGTGTAATAAGCCTTGGTGGCTACTAGCCACCTATCCACTATCCACCGATCCACTAGCCACCTATCCACCGATCCACTAGCCACTGGCTAGTGGATCGCATTATTAAGTGACACGGTGCGTTTAAGGCTTCCATTTCTGCATTGGGTTAACATTTTAATATTTGATTACGGCCAATAGGCTATTTGACAGTGATAAAAATATACATTTCTTTTATAACATCAGTGTTAATACATTTTTGTGAAGCGATTTGTAATAAAGCGAGATAAAAATATTGCATTATTTCATCAAAATTCGTCTTCTAAAATTATTATTTTTTAAACAGGGGTCACGTGACTAAAAACGGCCCCGTGACGTATATTACGCGTAAGTCTACTACCTATGGTTGATTGCCTTTCCTTCATTGGAAGCAATAAACAAAAAAAAACTATTTGAAAGAAACACTCAACCAACAAGCTGAATGTTTATTTATGGACAATCTACGTCACTGGCCGCCATATTGTTAAAAGACGCGTTTTTGCGGCATATTTGAATATTGCATTTTCTTTTTTTTTTAAATATCTAAAATAAAACATGATAGTATTTTTAGGGCTCCTTATAAACAAATGAATACCCTAAGATAGTTTTCAGAATTTTGTCAAATAGCCTATTACAATTTACGGAGTTATTATTTTAGGAAGACTAACAACTAATTAGTACAATGTGCTAACAGTGAAACGCTTCATATGAATCATTTGGAACATCAACCCTCAGATAGATCCGTGATTAATTGATTTTGTTACGAATGAATAATCGATCGCCGAAAAAATATTGTAAGTAATAAAACTGTAAAATGAAAAAAGAGGTTTTGATAATCGGCTATTAGTTTTTCTGGAAAATGAAACATATGTAAAATAAATTAATTGCATACAATGTTATGTCAAATTTATAATTATGTTAAGGTTCAAAACTTCGATGTACCGTTTTCGAAGTTTTAAAATTCGAATATTAAAGTTTCGAAAGTAAGATCATTGTCATTGTCAGCCCATTTAAGTCCCCACTGCTGGGGCACGGGCCTCCCTCAATCACATGAGGGGTAATTGCCATACTCACCACGCTTGGCAGACGGGTTGGCGAGGGTTTTGATATAAATGCAGAGTTTTCCTTCTTTGGGTGCTGATGATCATGCCAGCAGATTTACCTTAGTCGCCTTTTACGACACCTCGGTAAGAGTGAGGGGTCGTAAAAGGCAAGGGTGGCCTCTGCCGGGAACCACACGGCAACGGTAAAAGTAAGATAGGTTACCGTAATCAACATTAACTTTTATTTATGATTTTTTTTGACTCAAGCTCTTCTGAAGCCTCGAGGATCGTACAACACTATTTTCAACCAACCGGGCGGTGTTCTGAACAGCGATATTGGTGTATGCGACCTCGCCCACGTCCTGGGCCAGGGCGGTGCAGCTGCCGCTCCGGCAGTCGATGCGGACGTGCTGCTCGGCCTGCGCGTCTCTCCGCCCGCTCTCCAGCCGGGTCGCGCTGCGGGCTGTGAGGACTGACGGTTTCTGATAAATGAAAAAATAAAAGATTAATGATGCTGCTGACTTCCAAACTATTTTTGTATTACAGAAAAGGGCCATCCGCGCTATATACAGCCTTAGATCACGTGACTCACTTAGAGAAATATTTAAAGAAATTAATATTTTAACCGTGGCTTCCCAATTTATCCTCGACTGCATTATGTATGTACGTAAGAACTTGCACACTTATCCAAAAAAGTCCGATAGTCATAGTATTAACACTAGAAATAAACATAGGCTTGCCGTCCCGGTTCTCAGACTTCATAAAATCGGTAATTCATTTGTTGGCTTAAGTATTAAGATATTTAATAAGATACCACTAAATGTCATTAACCTATCACTGGATAAGTTTAAGTCTCATATCAAAACCTGCCTAATGAAGAAAGGTTACTATAGTGTACAAGACTATTTAAATGATAAGGATTCTTGGTCATGTTAATTGATTAATCTTTTGAGTTGTTATTCATAGTAGTCTATTAACCTTATTTTTTTCTCTTCTCAATTGAAACTCTGTAACATCATCAATATTTGAAAAAAGTAACTACTGAGTTTCTTGCTGGTGTCCTCTCAGTAGAAATCGACATTCCGAACCAGCGGTAGATATTATGTACCTATTTTGACATTCATAAGTGTTCTGTGTGGACCTAAATTGAATAAAGATTTTTTTATCTTTATCTTTATCTTATTTTTTGATTTTTTTCTATATGGCTGCTACTGTGTTGCCTACGGCGAACACATAATAACTCTGCCAATGTCGAGTGATTAAAGAGACACGTTAATGGTCATTGACCGGTGTGGCGAGTTTAATCCTTTTGATGTTTATTTTAATTGAGTTTATCACCAAGCACCATCTAAAACCAAGACAGAACAAAACATACACAAAGACGTCACAATATTAAAGGGAGATTCTCATGTAAAATAGAGTCTTATATTATATTTGTAAATATATTTACATAAATATTCTATAACAGAGGAAGAAGAAAGAGACAATAGGGATGAAAAGTTAATAGGGCGGGGAATTTTTGGAGGAAGGATGTCATACAGTGAGATAGGTTATTTCTGACAGCTAAAGAAAATGTGATCTGTCGATCTTCTAAACCGCATTCGCATAGCGAAGTGTCTCTGCAGTGAATTTTGTTCAGGAAGACCGGAGTGCAAGCGAAAAATAAAATAATAAAATAGTTATTTCAAATAACTTATGTCTAATACAACTTTTGATCAATAAATCTTATATAAAAGTACACATATTTAACAATTGAATGAATGAATGTACTTTTATTGAACTCATAATAAAGTATGAAATCTTAAGACTAGTTATTACAGGATGTGTACAACGAAGGCGGGCTTATCACTATGAGCGATCTCTTCAAGGCAAACTTTTTTTTAACGACATAGATAGCAGACGAGCAGACGGATCACCTGATGGTAAGCGATTGCCGCCGTCCATGGACACCCGTAAGTAACACCAATGGAGTCACAAGTGCGCTACCAATCTTTGAACTCCCTTTCCCCCACCTGGATTGGGCTTCCGGTACCCTCACGTAGCCAAACACAGCACAGTGCTTCTTCACGCCGGTTTTCTGTGAGGCCGTGGTATCACTCCGGTCGAGCCGGCCCATCATCATCATCATCAGCCCATTTAAGTCCCCACTGCTGGGGCACGGGCCTCCCTCAATCACATGAGGGGTAATTGCCATACTCACCACGCTTGGCAGACGGGTTGGCGAGGGTTTTGATATAAATGCAGAGTTTTCCTTCTCTGGGTGCTGATGATCATGACAGCAGCTTTACCTTAGTCGCCTTTTACGACACCTCGGTAAGAGTGAGGGTGGCCTATTCTACTCTGCCGGGAACCACACGGCAAGCTTTGGTTTTTTTTTTGAGCCGGCCCATTTATGCCGAAGCGAGGCTCTCCCACGGTCAATGGCGTACTACAGAACATAGGTAGAGTCCGCGCTACCAAAGAAGACCCGTGAATAGCCCGCTTCAGTCGCCATCAACATTCAAATTTGAGCTTTATGCTTATAGACACAAGGAATCTAACATTTTAGTTCCGTGTATTGCCGCGTGTATTCTCACGTGGCGCGGTCAGTACTTGATGATTGGTTATTTTTGAATGCGATATGTCAATGTGACGAACGAAACGACCAATGCGGGTAAAGTTGGACCACAGTCCAACAAAGCACAGTAAAACTGTGGAACCAGCTGTCATCCGTGGTGTTTCCGAACAGATACGACTTGGTGACCTTCAAGAAAAGGGTGTACTCCTTTCTTAAGAGCCGGCAACGCATATGTGATACCTCAGGTGTTGTAGATGTCCATGGGCGGCGGTGATCACTTTCCATCAGGTGTGCCGTCTGCTCGTTTGTCCGCTATAATGTAAAAAAAAACAGTGCGCCATCTCGGGTGTCCATGGGCGGCAATCGCTTACCATCAGGTGATCCGTCTGCTCGTCTGCCACCTATCACAAAAATTTTTTTGCGGATTTTTCACACTATAGTACTTATTGTCCCTAATATTTTCTGACACTTTTCACGTCATATACATCCAATCGTGTATTTCTTTTCCGACAAAAAACAAGATTGAAAGTAAGTGTTCTTTCGACAATTTCTATTAACCTTAAAGTTAATTCGATTAAAATTGGTTACAAATCGAGAATCGTTGCCGCTGAGTATCTATTTCTAAGGGTACTTTTTTTTTACATTATACCGGACAAACGAGCAGACGGCACACCTGATGGAAAGTGATCCGCCGCCCATGGACATCTGCAACACCTGAGGTATCACATAAATCCCCTATACTACTACTTCCCTAGTACTGAACATCTGTCAAAAAGGACTTCATAATGAGGGTTATCGCGTATTCGCTAGATGTAGTACTATAGGAGTAAGGTCCATATACAATGTGATTGGTTATTTTAAAACGTGATCTGTCAAATTGTCAATTTGTCCAATTAAAAAACACAAAAAGATGTCAAAAAAACAATTAAAAAAAGGATTAATTGTTTTTTTGACATCGTTTCTGAGTAAAATAAAAAAAACTGAAAATCGGGACCTATTTAGGGGGGACGCCGACACTCTAGGGGCGGGAACTTTTAAGGACATAACATTTGGGGTCCTAAGGAACGATTCTGCGCGAAAATTAGCTTTGGTTTTTTTTTTGAGGTTCCCCTTATGACGTCACCTAACTTTTCCGGGCCAGCAATGCGGTTGATCAGCACCCAGAGAAGGAAAACTCTGCATTTATATCAAAACCCTCGCCAACCCGTCTGCCAAGCGTGGTGAGTATGGCAATTACCCCTCATGTGATTGAGGGAGGCCCGTGCCCCAGCAGTGGGGACTCAAATGGGCTGATGATGATGATGATGAATGCGGTTGATGTTGGACCTCAGTCCAACTGTACGCCATCTAGCGGATTTTTAACATGCGAAAACCCTAATTGCAATAGACTATACCTGCTTTTGCTTCTTCGGGCCGGCGTACTTGAGGCTCATCTGCACGTCGACGTAGGGGCGGCGCCGCTCGTCGGCCGCGGCGCCGTCGCAGCGCAGGATGAAGCAGCGCTCGTGGATGCTCAGCGCCGAGTCCTCGTTGCAGAACTGGCTCACGAACTGGCTCAGATCCTCCGTGGGGACCAGCTTGCGGAGATCCATGCTGCAGATGCCTGGAGTAAGGAAATAATGCAGTGCTCTTCCAGGTTGCAACGTGATCTATGTTTTGTTATTTACGCACGATTTGACCAATCTTAATCCGATATTTAATCATTAAATAATCAAATAATTCTTTATTTGCATAGGCTTGTACACAGCACTTACAAATCGTCATACATTTTAATGACTTAAAATTATTTATAAGTGCTTATGTATAATTTACATGTTAATACATATATATGTTGATACATAAAATATACTAAAGAAATAAATAAACATAATGCGATTCTACCACCGGTTCGGAAAGTTGTTTCTGGTCGAGAAGATCCGGCAAGAAACTCGCCAGTTACTCTTTTTAATCGCCAAACTTTCATACAATGTTGTGTCATCATCATACCAAGCCATACAGTTTAATTGTTACACAAAATAAAATAAAGGAAATAATAATAATCCAAGGTGTAGCGCTGTCATACTATGCAAATCTGACATTGTACTATAACGATGCTGAACTCCTTCGTCGCAGGCCGTATTAACACTATGGCCAATTATTTAAAAGAAAGACTTTTTTAAATTTTTAATGTGACGGTTGTGATTACCAACAGAACTGATGCTGGGTCACTTTTGAAATTTAACTCGTTGAGGTTGGAGGGAGCAATTAGCCCGACCTCCGGGTCACTCTCGGAGGAGTCGCGTCCGCGGTATAACTCGTGCGAGTGCCTATTATTGTTGTGCTCATTTATTGCAGATTTCCTTGACATAAAGGTAAAAGTATCAGCCCATAAACTTTCCCACTGCAGGGCAAAGGCCTCCATCATAGAAATCAAGTTATCGCTACTATGATGGGATTAGGCTTATTCACCACGCTTGCCAAATGCGGAATGGTGATCACAAACCCGAGCTATGTTCGAAAAATTCGAAACATTCTTTTCGCTCGACCCGGGAATCGAACCCTGGACCCCGAGATCACGGCCCGGTATTTAACCCACTAGACCATCAGAGCGTTAACATAAAGGTACATCTATTTTTCTTTGCGCCATTGCAGCGCGACAGTACCATAGATTTGTCCTCGGATAAAAATGGGTTGAATCGGGCCAACTGTAATGACAATATGACTAGCATAAATAATGAAACAAACATGTACTTAATACAAAATCTAATATGTATCCTAAAAGTTTTTTTTACAATTTTATTGTGCTTTTATTTTTTTTAATAAAAATGAACAGTTTAAATGTCGTGTGAAAACACACTTACAGGAATATGGAATAAACAAGAGTTGCTAATAAGGGTTGTGACGTGACTGCACATCAAATAGCACAAGTTTAGTATGCATGATAGCGTTGATTTTCAGGAACATGTCGTCACTTTAGCATGGTCCAATGCGGCACGTTTTCAATCTTATGGTGTCACAACGTAAAAATGTAAACTCTAATAAATAAATTTACCTAGGAATTGTTTAGAATTTTTATGTTAAATTAATAGAATCACTTGTGGGTCACATAATTAAAAAACATGACATTTATTTTCACATTATCAAATATCAACCAATTCTAAAGAGCTCTATCGATACAGCAAAGAGACTTAAACTAACAAATTGAAACATTCAATGGACAACATTTCAAAATTGCTAAGCTCTGAAACAAAAAATACCAATTCTTTGTTTACTTTTTCGCTGCTCGAATATATATTTATTCATTTTTTATATTGCTTATTTACTGAGAAAAAAATTAAAAACTAAAAAACGTAAGATGACGTCATCGGACGGCAGAATGTAAAATATTTCTTTGCTTAGAACATTATAGTTTTAAATTTACGAAATGCCAAACCCATGACATGTAACTGTCAAAAAAAAAAGACAAGTTGTCAACGTTGATTGTATGAATGACATTGACAATGTTGACACTAGTATTAATTACCTTTGACAGTAGTACCCTTTTTTTATTAAAACAATGGTAAGCAAAGGAATATCGCTTTATTCAGCCGTCCGATGACGTCATTTGGCGCTTACGTCTATTTAGAATCAAAAGATTTTCAATAATTATTTTATGCATGAAAATGGACAAATTTTGAAAAAATAAAAAATATGGGTCTGTTCATTTTATGTTTATTTTCATATAAAAAAACAATATGGACATGTTAAAAATATGAAATGTTGTCCATTGTCCCGCAACACTAAGCATTGCTGCTGTAAACCTAAAACCTAGAGACTGACCTACGTCTTTATCAGCTGCGCAGATCCTCGTGACTAGGTAGGGGCACTGCGCGAAGTACCGGCCCAGCGCCGCCAGCGCCGAGCGCAGGCGCAGCGACGTGCGCTGGTTGAACTGCGCGCTGCAGCCCGCCGCCGAGCTGCTGGTGCCGACCCTGGCGGCACGATTTTAAACCAACCATTAGAGTGCTTGCAATGAAAAGCTCGCGCAAATAAAGAATAGTTTTCAATCCATTCAGGTATTGCTTTTTTTTTTTTTGGTCAATAAGCCAACGCTTGACCACAATCGCACCTGATGGAAAGCGACGATGAGGTCTAGGATGATACGCGTTTGCCTAAAAGATGCCTGTTCACTCTTGCCTTAAAGATGCCCAGATTATAGTGGTCAGGAAAAACAGATCTCGGCAGAGAGTTCCATTCCTTAGCCGTGCGCATTATAAATGTGGAAGCAAATCGCTTCGTGCGGATAAGGGGTATTTCTACCACATAAGGATGAAAGCTCTCGCCGCGCCTTGTCGTCCGATGATGGAATGGGCTGGGGGGGATCAAATTATGTAGAACCTCCGCACACTCCCCGAAATGAATCCGGTAGAAGACCGAGAGGCATGCCACTCGTCGACGGTGGTCCAGGCTCTGCAGGCCAGCTTCGGAGAGTGTGTCATCATCGATGAGCTTCTTCGCACGTCGCTCTATTGAGTCCAGAGCGTCTAACTGATACCGGGCAGATCCGTCCCAGAGGTGACAGCAGTACTCCAAGCAGGAGCGAACCTGAGCTCGATATAGACTTAAAAGCTGCTTGGGCTTAAAGTACCGCTTGACTTATTTTCATACCTAAATCATGCTACTTTTGAACAAGTGCTACTTATACTCGAAACTAGAACTCAAGACCAAAAAAGCTACTACAATGTTACCACTGTAATAAAATGATCGTACAATAGTATATACCTATTTTCTATTTCTTTCTTCTATTTTAATTCTATAATTTAAAGAAGTAATTTTATTTACTTATTTTTACATAAATACAAGACGCTTTAATAAAAACTTAATCATCCGTAATGTTTGGTAGAAAGGCTGGTATTGAGCTTGTGTCATTTCAGGTGGTAATAACATTTGGTACAACATTTGAACTTACATGTTGTTTCGTGCAGTGAGATGCCGCCAAGTGATATTAATATAAGAATCTTTTATAACACTGCTATTGTGTGTTAAGTGAGTTGGCACGTGAATAACTTGCTAGGACCTAACAGAGTCTTAAAACCTGCGATTTTGTTAAGAGTAGTCTCTTCAGAATCCATAGATCGATAAAAACGCTAAACACCCCCGTTTTGTTGAGTGACTGAGACTTTGACTGACTTCGTCTGTTGACTATCCACTTTGTCAAAATATCACTTGACCATTTCCTTTACGAGTTATTTTATTTATTAACGCCTAAAATCTAAAACATGTGAAAAACTGGACGAATTAATTACTGGAGTGGTGGAAACCTAATCATGAATTGTGCCAGCTTATACTAAGAAAAGAAGTATATAACAAAAAGGTTAGCAAAACTTGAAAACTTGATTTGACAATGACATAAGTGACATTGAAAGATTTGACAGTGAGTCGTAGTTTTTTTGTTCTTGAATTCCTGTGGACGGACGGAGGTAATAAGCATGCTAGTCTTGAGCGTGCTAAAAAATCGCACGCCAGTCGATTTTTGAGCATGCTAAACAGGTTTGCTTATTTTTAATCATGCTTATAGATGGCTAATAGCATGCTTATTGATAACAAATGTGGACAGTATTCATTAAGCACGCTCGTGCTTTTTAAGCATGCTACAAATGAGCATGTGTAACAGTAGCTTTATAGCTTTACCGGTACAAAGTGGACCTTCGCATTGTCCGCGGGACGCTGCTGATTGATCCAAAAAGAAAATAAAGTTTTTCGATTGATCAAACACACTCCGCTCCCCCGCGTCCCGCGTACCGTTGGAAGATCTTCTTTGTAGCGGTAACGAAAGCTTAATTAACTTACCTATCAGTCATAATGTTATGTGTAAAAACAGAGTAACTGACGTAACAATCCACTGCATCTTTATTAGATTTACTCTGCTCAGGTAACAACTGAAAAAACAAAGATATTTAAAAACTTTATTATCCATACTAATATTATAAATGCGAAAGTAACTCTGTCTGTCTGTCTGTCTGTCTGCTACTCTTTCACGCCAAAACTACTCAACGGATTTAAATGAAATTTGGTATACAGATAATCTAGACCCTGAGAAAGAACATAGGCTACTTTTTATTGCGAAAAGGGGGTTGTAAGGGGTTGAAAGGGGGGTAAAAAGTTACTTTTCCACGCGGACGGAGTCGCGGGCGGCCGCTAGCTTTATAATATTTACTCTCAGATGGAGAAACATCATAAGGAAAGCCGACCCTGTGTAATGGTAAGAGGCGAGGCCAAAGAAGAAAAAATCAAACATCAAAAATTTTGTTAAAGCGATATTACTGGTTCTCTTTTACAATTTAAAACATGATTTTTGAGCTTAAAGCGTATGCTCAACTTAAATCAATCACATACCGTGTCCAAGTTCTCCACAGCACCGATGACAAAACTGAGCATGAAGAGATGTTTCCCATCACCTATTTGTATGAGGCCTTCTTCCACTATCAGTCTTGGCTGGAGATCAGGAGATGTCACTGTTTTCTTACTTTCAGCAATATATTCCTCTATTTACAAATAAAAACATATTATTTCATTAAACTCATAAATTTTAATCTATTTATGAATACTAAACATTAATATTCTTAATATTTTTTCATTTTTAACTATTATGTTAAGGTAGGGTACACTAGCGACGCCTATTGATTTAAATTGTTAGCAACTAAACCAGATATCTCTTTAATAATTTCGAAGCTGCAGCCTCTCAAAAAACACTTATACTTTTTATTTAATACTTATTCTTAACTTTTGGGTCTGCTTTTGTACTCGAAATTTGTATTACTGCCAAAAACTGCTACTTATGGCGTTTATCCAAATTTATTTCGAGTGCAAAAACAGATCAAAAAGTAATACACCATTATTAAATAAATAGTATAAATGTTGGCTTAGCCTCCCGCTCCTAAAATATTTAAAATAGATCCAGATTACTAGTTAACAATTTAAATTGATTGGTGTCGCTAGTTCGGGCTACCCGTCGTCTTAAGCATTATTATTGTTTTAATGCCTGGATGAATTTGATTAAGATAAAATAAAACTCAAAATAATAGATCAATAATGTTCCACCTTACCTAAAGTAAATAAAATGGTCCTTCCAGCCCCAGGGTTTGCTGGATTATAAGCAGGTGGGTAGGCTATTTCATTGCTGTGAAACATTCGCAACTCATTTCTCTGAAACAGAGGAAAGGCTAGAATATATAGGATGTAAATTACATACAGCACAATCAAAGTGCCACTTAAAAGCCGCTTGTAGTTAGTGATTATGATGATGATCAAAGCAATAGTTCAACAGGCAATTGATTGATTAGCTTTGGAAGATTGATGAATCACAATCCATAAAACTCCAATCAATCCACCAGTATAGTAGAAAGAATCTATTAGTTGACATTGTTTAGTTGATTCATCTGGTTTTAACTTACAGGTGTTGGGGTATTAACTCGATCTTCCACAGAGAGACTCATCAGTAGCTGAGGATGACAGCATTTACCTTCTGCCTTCACTCCAAGCAGCCTATGCCATGTGTGCTTTACCTGAAATAGAAAAAATCTAAATCAATACATTTTTAATACCACATCATGCCTCCACAATAGCATCCTCTCTTCAATACTGTGAATACCCTAATAGTCTGTCTGGGGTTGGTAATGAAACTCAACAACAAAAAACAAAAGTAGACAAAACAAGTAGAAAAAAATTGAATAATTGTTAATTTCCAATAATTCTAATAATTTTGAATAGCAAATAATTTATAATTTCTAATAATTTTGAATAGTGTATTGAATTATGTCTTTGTGTGAATTAACTACAGTTATAAAATAATATTAATAGTACTAACAAATTTTGTATGAGCCTTAGTTGTTCCAAATAAAATATTTTTATTATTTAACAGCAGACCTAAATAGAACAACAAAATGTTTTAAAATAACTTACATCATTTATTTTGTTAGAAGGGCATGGTTGAGCTCCAAGCAGGCTCAGAAGTAAATATCCTATTTTATCTTTCCTTCCTTGGGTGGCTGTAGTGTATACCTCAATTTTGACTGGAACATTTTGTACCCGTAAACTGAAATTATACACATTATCCATATTTAATTAGAGTTTTAAAAATCTGAATACTGACTACCATAATACTTTGTAAGAAAGTAAGTCTCCCATCTACTAAACATTGCAAAGATCAGACAGCAATAGCTTCACCATAATTACCAAATCTGGGATCATAGGTTGGACCATACCCGGGCAGAAGTAAACAGTCCATATTATGTACCTATATTTTACATTTAGATGAATCTTAAAGAAATAACATAAAAATAAACTCTAAAGCTTTAGTCTTTGATTTACTAGATTTGTCTTCACACCAAAATAGCGGAATGTCTATAAAACTATCCATACCCATATTCAGGAACAAATTTACCAACCTTCGAAACCTTCGTTTATCAGCTTCCCAAACAAGTTCGGCATCGAACGCTGGGGCGTGCGTTGGTACCACCGGATCTGTCTCCAGCATATACCCATTCAAAGAACCGCTTACGATGAATGGACTCCGCATAAATCCAAAACCGAGCCCTACAACAATTGATTTAAGCTATTACCAAAAAAACTATTTAAGCAACAGGTGTCTTACTTCAAACTAATTAAAATTACCTTCTTTTACGTGAAGAACTATTTGTATATTAGGTCCTCTGAGTTCATCCATGAATAGTTTTTGTGAAAAATAGCAAAATCGTAATAAAAATTCAAATTAAACACAACGTAAACAAACACTTCCAAAATCAAACTTCTGTCGCTTTTGTTTGTCAAACTCAACATGAAACTAAAGTCACATTCATTGATAGGTAGTGTTGTGCACTTGTATCATTCATTGAAAACAATTGAACATTCGTAGAAATATGATAAATCTTCACTAACTATGAAACTCACAGTTACCCCCCGAGCCAAATAATATGTACCGGATGTTAAACAATGATAAATAAATCATCGTCCAATGCTAGGTATATGTAAAAAAAACAACGGTGTTTACCGGAAATCAAATATATTACTAATACTTTAAAAACTAAGTTTTAAAGTTTTCATGCGTTGTATTTAGAAAATAAGATGTATAAACAATATTTTTTAATAAATTAATTTGTTCTAAAATAACTTATTCAAATTGAATCTTTTAAAATATATATGGTGTTAAAATATCGCGACTTTTCTGATTTATGTTTTGAAAACACAACGTCAATGGTTTATTTATGAGTGAAATAATTGGAAATGTGAATTTAGATACATTTCTGTCTTTATTACTGCATAATAACATAAAACAACTTTAAATATTATTACAAATAAAGCAATGAAAAAGTTTTTGTACGAGTACAAGGCGCTGAAAAGCAAATCCGAAACACAAACGTCAATAGGGTAAACAGTCGTTTGAAGTTTTTTATTTTTCATATTAATTTGATAAGTAGTTTGAAACTACCCTGCGCAAAGTTAGAAATAAGTTAGAACGCTGTAGAAGTGATTGTATTCGTTTGGTGCGGTTGACGAGCCGCCTGTGACCGCGGCAGACAGACGAGCGAGCGAGGCCCGACCCGACCGGCACGGATGAAGTGGATCACCGGAGCGCGACGAAAAGTAATTTGTACAAAAAACCAAATTCAGCTCATTGCGAATAGCGTTCTGTTCGTGATGTTTTGTCTGACCGCACAATATATTGGTGGTCATTGTTGCTAGTCGTTTTTTGTAACGATCGGACTTCTATCTATTGCGCCGGTAATGTCCGCGTGCTCGCTCGCTTTCAGTTTTAGTTTGTTTCTAGAGTTACCTGTAGTTTACGGAAGTTTATGTATGTAGTGTAAATAAATAGGCAAAAGTGGATTCGTTGCAGGATATGGGAGTCTTTAAGTGGCTACGCCGGTAAGTACCTATTCATTAAACTTTATTTGCTACTGCATGCACTCCATCCTTTTCTGTCTACCTAAGTAGGTACCTATCTATCTAATGTTTTATGATTAATGATTAAATGAATGACTTCTAATTTAAACCATAATACTTTAATTAAACCATGGGTACCTATGGTTTGCTTTTTATAGAAGTTGACTCTCATGAACGTTTTTACCTTTACCTTTTATATGTATTAAACCAGTAAACCAAGCTTTGCTCCTATTCCATGGGGTCAATGAACTGTTCCTTGACATCTTTCTGAAAAGTAATGGTGTCCACTAGGCCAATCACCAGGCTAAGCCAACCCAATAAAATATTTATTTATTTGTGATACATTTTAATATATTTCATAAAATATTATATTTTTTTCAAGTAGGTATTCTACAATGGCCTATTTTTCTACTAGTTCCAAATTTCCTACAATTTATTGTTAAAAATACTAGATATCATCCAAAACTTCCCTACCTATTAATAATAACAGGTAACAGGATTTTGTAATAATTTTAGTAGTAAATGCTGAAATTATAAAAAAAATATTGTTGGATTAGAGCTGTGTTATTGTTCTAGCTGTGAACTTTTCTCAGTGTTATAATGAGCCCTTAAATAACATAATAGCACATGAATAAATATATTTAATTATGTTACGATAGGTAGAAATTTACTGAATTTTATCCACTAGAAATTGTCAATTGGGAAATGGTAGGTAATAAAAAACCACTTATGGATGAATAATAATTACAATAATGAGGGTATGGTCCTACCATCAATCAATAAATCAATGGACTATCAGGCGAGCAGTACGCTTGTTTGCCACAGACATAGTATAAAAATCCAAACTTAGAAACTTACCTTTTCTGATAACTATTTTATTTTCATCATTATCATAAGCGTGGCGTAGTCTAATAATGGATATAGACCTTGCCTATTCTTCACATTCTAATTGATGTTCGGCTATTCCCATTCAGCTTCTGCCAGCCAGTTTGGGAAATTCGTCACTGCACCTGGCCATTCACATGATCTCATTTCGAATTCGATACCGCAGACAAACGCCGAGATCTCTTATCACGAGCTATTCCTAATTAGGCGGCAGTAACATAGACTCTAACCCAAACCCCTGGGTACGCCTCCTATCTCAGCGCAATCGCGGTGGGACACCCCACAGCCAGGACTGGACCGTACCGCTTACCCCGCCCTTCTTAAATCAGGATCCAAAATTCTGAAGAAGCACCACCTTTCTTAACGATGTGAGAAGGACAATAATCCCTCTTAAAAACCGGGTGAACCATAGTTGGTATATCCGGCCGAAGCTAAAGGTAGGCCATCAATTTGCAGACCAAACATGTCCTTTCTCACTTCAACCTCTCCAGTGATACTCATCACTCGATCTCACTACATTCTCTCCAGATGCCCAATAACAACGCAGTCTGGCAGATTTGGTCTCTCCAATTTTATTGGGTTCGGAAAATAGCTCTTCGATCTGCGTGACAAAGAACGTTGTTCGTCCGTTCTTGTGGTCGGTCCGAGTCACGTCACCTCTGCGTATTTTTCCGGGACCAGTTTGGTATAATATTGTCGACAAACATGCAACAACGCCACCACCACAATTACCTAAGTACACAATTTTTTCATGCATGACTTATGTTTTTCCTAAATCCGGGAATTCCCCGCCGATATCCTCAAAATTTCTGTTTAGATAACGCATTTCGTATTTTTGAGCGCTGAGGTACAAACGCACATTATTCTTGCCGATACGAATCATCTCCATATGGACAACTCATCTTAGTTTAAGTAATATTACTTAAGTAACGCGCTCAATATAACTTTAATAACCAATGATGTAACGGAACATAATCTACTGCAATAATAATAAAAGATAAATGCCTAATCATTCCATCTACAATCGTACCTAACCAAATTCAATAAACTTGTAATAAAATACCCAACACAACATGCAACAATAGGGCTGTCTGGGGCATTGTGTGACGTATGATGTAACTGTCTCCACCTAGATCGCCGAATCATCAGTTGTTCACTCCCTTTCATCAGCTCTGAATGCATGGAGGTCAGCCTACATTGTGGTTCGGTACCCAGCCGTGCCATTGTTGCATTTGATGCACTTAATTAAAACATTTGTGGAACTTGTATTTTATGTCGACTGCCGAGCCGATCGGGACAATTTACGTAGACACGCGATATCATTTCGCCATAGTTTTAAAGATATTTGAGCGCTCCGGTCGAAATTCGCTTAGTTGTAATCAGAAAACCATTCTAAAGTGCCTACTACCAGTCCTTGTAAATCCTTACGACCTTACCATCTTGGCAACTACCTAGACTAGTCATGGTGCTCTGTCGGTTGATGCTCTACTGACGTTTTGTAAACGATCTTCCATGCCATATTCGAATTTGTATTGTAAATTCTCGGCTAAAGCTTGTTTACTCCCTCAGATGATCTACAATTTTGTTTTCTCTGTTCACTACAGAACTTCTTCGACAGAACTTACACAATTTTAACTTTCTAACGTATTAGTTATGGATAATACTCCCATTTCTGATACCTACTTGGTGTAGGTTGGTAATCTTTGTAGATTAATTTTCGCACGTCGTAATTTGGCATCATGGTACCTAGTTACTAAATATTATAAATATTAAAAAGAATTCTTTGGATATTTGATACTAATCCACGCGGGCAAACTCCACGAGATTAAAACAAGTAAATAATATCCACTTCGTCAGCTACTTATTTGTTAAGTAATAAAAAATGTTTCTACCTAGTAACCGATATGCTACTGCGCCACGCGCAAGCGGGGGTCTTCTTTAGCCTTGCGATAATCCTGACATTTGCCAAGGTCCTTTTTTTCCTTTCTAATTCCGAAACATGAATTACGTATGTACGTACATTGATCACCCGTATAATATGCGGCGTAACTAATCTAAAGTGTCTATAGTTACAAAACAAAACCATTTTAGCGGTCTGTCTGTAGTTGTTTTATAGGGTGCTTGCAATTTTTTTTGAGTCTTATTGGATTTCAATGTTCACCTTCCGAAAGTTTGAAGCAAATCTGACGGATCGAGTATGTATTTGTATATACTCGTTTGCGCATCCTCATTGTTGTTTTGAAACACTGTTGGTTATTAGGATAACAATATAGATTTCAACAGTGTTGCACGATACAATTCAATGTCAGCCTGCTACGGTAAACGAGATCGGGCTCTGATAAATAGACCTTCTTCTTTTCGTGCTAATGACGAATCCGATATCCTCCGTCACACGGATCGCCATCGGTGGCCTGCCTGCGGTCATCATGCATGCAGCTAGTCGGGCAGGCAGGAGTTCCTGCACTCATCAATAAATTCTGAACAAACAGTTTGCCTTTTCATCGACAGACCATGAGCCCAATGGACAACATTTCATATTTTTAACATGTCCATATTGTTTTTTATATGAAAGTAGACATAAAATGAACAGACCCATATTTTTTCTTTTTTCAAAATTTGTCCATTTTCATGCATAAAATAATTATTGAAATTCTTTTTATTCTAAATAGACGTAAGCGCCAAATGACGTCATCAAACGGCTGAATACAGCGATATTCCTTTGCTTATCATTGTTTTAATAAAAAAAAGGTACTACTGTCAAAGGTAAATAATAGGTGTCAACATAGTCAACGTCATTCATACATTCAACGTTGACAAGTTGTCTTTTTTTTTACAGTTACATGTCATGGGTTTGGCATTACGTAAATTTAAAACTATAATGTGCTAAGCAAAGAAATATTTTTCATTCTGCCGTCCGATGACGTCATCTTACGTTTTTTAGTTTTTAATTTTTTTCTCAGTAAATAAGCAATATAAAAAATGAATAAATATATATTCGAGCAGCGGAAAAGTAAACAAAGAATTGGTATTTTTTGTTTCAGAGCTTAGCAATTTTGAAATGTTGTCCATTCTCGAGCTCGTGACATTTATTTTCATACGACATATATCACTAAAACATAGTTTTTTTGTATGGTTTTCGGGTGATATCTGCCATGTTCTCAAAATATCACAAGCACGAGAATGGGCTCCAGGACCCCAATTATCGTGCTCGTGACATTTATTTTCATACGACATTTATCACTAAAACATAGATTTGTTGTATGGTTTTCAGGTGATATCGGCCATGTTTTCAAAATATCACGAGCACGAGAATTGGGCTCCTGAATTCGCAACCTTTTTAGGGACCTCAAGGTTACTACCGATATAATCAAACTCATGGCCAAGAGGGAACACTTTTGCCTCCATAAAGATATCCTATTAAGACATGGATCGCAGATTCGCAAATAAGTGAAATATTTATCTATTTCTCAAAAACGAATATTCTTCAATAACATCGAAGTTTTAACTAGTTGACTAGTCTCATCATCGGCATCGTCATCGATGACCACTACATCGATTCCTATAAATGGTTGTTCCGGTGCCCCCATCATCATCATCATCATCAGCACATTTAAGTCCCCACTGCTAGGGCACGGGCCTCCCTCAATCACATGAGGGGTAATTGCCATACTCACCACGCTTGGCAGACGGGTTGGCGAGGGTTTTGAACTAAATGCAGAGTTTTTCTTCTCTGGGTGCTGATGATTATGCCAGCAGCTTTACCTTAGTCGCCTTGTAAGAGTGAGGGTGGCCTATTCTACTCTGCCGGGGACCACACGGCTAGTGCCCCCCACTAGGGTTTTATAGGGGTAAGTAGCCTTCTCAGTTTGTGGCTATGGATCCCTAGGGCTTCGCGGCATATTTTCCACGATTTATTTCTAAGAGACCTCCTCGACGGGTAATGCTGGGCCAGATAACAAAAAGAGACCAATGGGGCTAGTCTAATCTGCTATTTTACCTGCCTTACGCAACTAAGTTAAGACTTACAATGAGACAAAAATAAAATCTTGATTAATCACTGATGATATAATAAGTCTTGGTAACAAAGCTTTATTGAAATAAAAACTAAGTTACTTTCTGTTTAAGTGCTTTCTTATGTTAAATTTAGAAAAAGCTGCAACTTTGACATTTTATAGACGGAAATACCTTTAGTCTACGTATACGGAGTTCCAGTGTAAATAGAGGCTTTTAGCTAAAACGCTTGTATCTTTTGGTAATGGTCTTATGAAGTATCTTCGGATGACTGCCAAAAATACAGAATATATGACTCGACATGACCTTATTACCCTAAAGTGCACTTTCGTATAGTCAAGCATGTTACATAGTGTTACCTATCGAATGTTTTTGATTGCTAGCACGAATAAACAATTCCTCAGTAATAAAGGAGGCGTCGGGCATGATGGCCGTGATTGATGTTTCCATTAATTACCCGATTGAATCGAACCTCTCTTTGCCTCCGCTCGAGCAGTGTTCAATACACTTTCACCAAACTGTTTGTTGACCGCCGAATCATTTTCTCGTTGTCTTGCGAATACCAAAATCGGTGGCCGTGGCTTATTTATGTAAGCATTATGTTAACGTCGTGTCACTCAAAATTTTGATAATACTCGAGATGCTTTCTATTTTAATTTAGTTTACGTAACCTATTGGTGCTCCCTTCACATTGTTTTTGTACGTAATTTGATCTAAAATATTGATAGGTAGGTACAGCTCACTTATCAATCTTTCGTAATTGAAAACCGATAATTAGATTATTTTAAACAATTTATTTTTCTGATGGTGTGGCAAGAACGTTTATAGGTAATTATTTTTTCTTTCACTGAGCTAAAGGGCCAACTTATTCAAGTTTTATAAAAGGTTCATACTTTCACTCCCGTAAAGTTTTATTTAGAATAGATGGCACTAAGTATAACTAGACGTAGGCCTAGCTCTGAAATGTAATATAAGTAATTCTATGTTCTCAGAAGCACTTTCAGTACTGAATTGATACAGGAAAAAAACTTGTTGGTATTTTAAAAGCACCATGATTCGATCTCGAGGAACTCGATCTAAATCTAATCTGCAAATTTGTATCGGTCACACCCTTGGCAGTGATCACCTCCTTCTAAGTTTTATTTCTTAATCTCTCATCCTTCTATTATTGTTGGCTTTTATTATATAAATACGATGTCTTTTTTTATATTTATTTTAGCGCTCCATGCTAAAATGGCAACAAAGGAACCCATATGGTAAGACTGCGATGCCTACTTTCCGAGTTGTTTAGTAATAAGTAGATGCAAAAGTCGTTGTCACTGCTTAAAAACGAAACAATAATCCGCACTTCCTACGGAGAATAAATTTCAGTGCACCACAACATAACTCTTACGTTCATGAATGAATTTCTAGCAGATCACGTCTCTATTGACCTGCGAGCCTGCGACACTTTATGCCTCAATGCGGCCCAAATTTCTAATTAGTCATGCAGCTTGATGTTGCTATTTTTAATTTTATTTAATATCACGGTAAAGAAACTATCGTACAATCGAAGTTTAACAGTGTTTAAGGTGGTCCGTTTCCTATACAAACTTGTTTTACAGGAATACTTACAGGCAGAAGCTTGAATATGGTTAAAATGTATTTTAAAAAATTATATATGTGTGTCTATTTACGCGAATGTATAATCTTTCAAGTTTAAAACATAAACAAAGTATAATTTCGATTTTAAAAAACGTAGCAATTTGCGAAATCGCTTGAATGTGTGTGTGCTTGAAACGAATGCAATCTCTCGTAAAAACGGCGACATCTATACGAATCTAGTTAAATTCCTAGATGGTAGGCTATGTTTGCTTAGCTAAACGAACTGGCTATCGAACAGATGGCGCTGAACTGCAATAAAAATATGCATGATATTTTAGCGATTTGTTAATTTATATTCATAATATATTAAAAATTGTATTTTTTTATTGCTATAATAAAACCCAAATTGAAAAAAGGTCACACACTTTGACTTTACATTGATAAGAAATAATAGAGGCTTTTAAGTGCGACCGTCTGTCTACCCGCTGCGCCATCGAGGCATGGCATTATATGCTAGCGACGTTGCCGCTCTTACGCGTCGTTGCCAAATTTCTATTGCACCAATTTCTTCAACTTCAAAATTTATTTCGAGATTTAGATTGCTCCATTACTGGGTTGCCAGAAGGTACTTTCCTGAAATTCTTGGTAAAATTTAGTCTTTCATTTTTTTAATTTCCTTTTTTTTCATTGGTTCCATAGGTGAAATATTGTGGAGTGAGTGTACATGAACGAACATGCAATTTATATACGCATCCAGGTACGAAATGCAATTGATCTGTCAAAAAGAGCAAAATGTACTGGGATAACACATTGCCATCTCTGTCAGTTTTAGTCTGCATAGTAAAAAAACAGAGTTTAGCTTGGTATTGGCTGTCTAAAATCGCCGTGAGACTGGGGCCAGAAAACTAGTCTGTATATTTATGGACAGGAATTTGGGGACAAATACAAAATCGTACTTGGCAACTAGGTATGACTCAATCTAGCATCGCGGCATCGTCCGAAGTGCGATCCTGTTTACGCTTTACAAAATGTACCTACCGCTAATTTCCAAAACTTTTCAACTAAAAATTCAACTGTAAAGTAATACAATTTTAAGAAATACCTTCTTTATTGTTACAAATGATTGGTCAATAATAGTGCATACATAATTATTTCCAATAACTTAATTAAAATATATTTCTAAGGAATGATAAACCATTTGCTGTAACGGAACGTAATCTAATTTTTTGTGATAACTAGTGTTGTGTATGCATCAATCCATTCAACGCTAAAATAAATAAATATCGATATTCATAGCCTTGGTTTGGTAGGTGCATTGTTGAAGAAATTGAAATACAAACATGGACATCTGCAGTTCGCGCGAAACGTAACAGCCACGCGCTATCCGTACTTATCTGATAATATATAATATGTAGTACAACGGGTAGGCCAATACAGCAGAGTTGGATGGAACTCTGCATCAGCTACTCTCGGCTCCGTTCGGGTTCCGGGACAAAGTATACGTACAAGTACAACCAATAATTTTTTTAGTTTTAGTGAAATTACTGTATTAAGAGTCGAATGTTGCTACGAATTTTCTATGAGCGAACGGTTTTTTTTGAGTGATATTGAATCAAGTACGTCAGGGTACAAAGTTAGGAACTCATCTGTGCAATTTGTTGTTTACGTCGCGTAGTGTTAATCAAGCGGCAGTGTTATAAATATTCTAATGTTAAGTGATGAGTTTAGAGGATAAAGTCCAATGTGGATTGATAAATAGTGACCATTGGTAATGTATTGGCCTTAAAGTTATGGGAACTCGTGATAAATACTTGGAATTAAGAGTCAAATGTAACTCTTGTGGTCATTGATTAAATTAAGTATAAAAAAATAAGCTTGGTAAGTACATACCTACCAATTTAACTTACTTTTCTGGCTACTTTTAACTTCTACTACCTATGATAATAATATTATTTTTAAAAAATGAAAGTCTGTATTTTAAAATTTAATAGTATTTTTCCAATAAAATGTATGCTATGCTATGATGATAAATTTCCATTTGAATAATGCTCTTATCGATAAATAGCCAGCTTCTCTGATAGCAAAATAAACAACTCTACTCGTACTTTTTCGAACAACTTTTTTTCATTCTGTCTGAATTTCTGACTTGACTTGTTCTGATCGTTGTTTAGGTATTGTAGGTATGCAATTTGATTGACTTTCCTATATTTTTGCTGATTTTTTTGATAGTTTTGTTTGAGATGAAGTGAGGATTATTGGGTGTTCACAATGGACTTTGGAAGGACAAACAAATCGAGCTTTTTAATGTGTTACTCTTTTACTATGTACAGAACAATAAACTTTGCTTTTCAATTACAGAAAGACCTATTCTCTAACCAAACCTCAAATTGAACTGAAAGATGAAACAAAAAATGGATTACACAGTGTTTACTCTTTTGAATGTACCATGTGTGGAATGCTCTGGAAGCGAGCTAGTGAAAAGGATGGTCACATAAATAAAGCCCTAGTTTGGGGTGCTGTGACAAGTGGCAGCTACTATGCACAAGTAGCCCAGATGACTGCGCTTATGGATATACCAACTTATCACCGAATAAGTTTCACTCAATTGAAAAAGAATTGGGATCTGTGTGGCAACCAACACTTGACAGAGGAGATAATAAAAGCTGGAGCCGAAGAAAGAGCCATCGCCATTGAAAAGGGACACATGTCCCCTGATGGGGTGCCATATATCACTGTCTGAAAAGATCATATGGGCATAACTTTAAACTCATCTTCTGGGATGGTAAGTTTAACTTTGTTATAATCACTTGTTTGTTATACATTTTTCATTGTTATTTAATTTTTGCAAGTAAAACTTTAATCCCACTGAAAATGTGTCTCAGACATAAGGACGGTACAAAGTCCAATAAGGGTAACTCCGTGTGTACCCGTATTATTACTTTAAAAAAATTTCTTACCAATTCGGGAGTTCAAGTAATAATAGAATGTGTTATAAAACACACACCCCTTTATTACAAAACATGGTCTAAAGTTAGGCTTGGTTTAAAATGGATGCTGTCACTTTAATTTGAAAGCTATATAAAAGTGACAGCGTCATTTTTAAACCTTGTAGACCATTTTTGTAATAAAGGGGACAGATGTTTGGTAACAATATTTAATAACAAATTGAAATAATATAAATTTATTGTTACAAACATTCTTACATTATTTATTTCTTTTTACAGATACTTCAGTCCACTTGGGATAGATTGCATAGCATTCAAGCATGGTGATTTTCAAGAAACACTAAAAGTTACTTTAGAAGCATTTTATTGTATATAAATTGATGTAAATATTTTTATTAATTATTAAAATTGACTTATTACTACCTCCTACCTACCTACACCAACTAATTTGTCGTCATACAGTTAACTAGTTTTGGAATATTTACTTTTGTTTGTAACATATGAGGGGAACTTCACGAATGATCATGCTCCCCAAATGTCCCTGAGGTTGTGGTGCTATGTGGCTGGTCATAACATTCACTCTGCTATAGTTGAGTGAAGTGATGGCTGAAACATATGTCATACTTGAACAGGTGCCACCTTTGGGGACTGGTCTGCTTTGGTTTAAATCATATTTAGCTTATTATTTTGTGTTGCATTATTAGCTGTTTGACTTGGTATAAGGTATACTTTGTATATAATGTGTAAATAAAAATATGGCGTTTAAAGAGTAACTGGTGAGTTTCTTGCTGGACCTTCTCGTCCAGAAACAACTTTCCGATCCGGTGGTAGAATCGCATTATGTGTATTTATATTTTAATATATTTTATGTATCGGCATATTTATGTAATCACATGTAAATTATACATACTAATGAAATGGTTTTAAAGGATTCAAATATAGATTTTATTATATTGATTGTTTTTTAATTATCATTCCTAAGGACTTATACCACTCCACTTCTTCTGCACGAACCTACCTACATGAAGTTATTAGAAGTCGCCCACCTACGCACACCTAGCCTACTCTATTAGATCTACAGACGCTATGTGGCAAAAAATCGTCCCGAAACGAAGTGAGGGCGGACCGTTAGTTGCATAATAAACCGCACTTCAATTTCGAAGTCCAGTGTGTGTTAAGTTATCTACTAGATTACCATCGCTACCTATCCGTAGTCCATTCGATAGATCTGAAGAAGAAATTCACATATTCCGTAATTCCTATCCACATCATATTTTTAGTGTTAAGCGCGCCATCTATTGCCAGCCAGGAATAACAGCTATCCGATAAAAACCATGCTTCAGCTTTGTATGTTTGTGTGGGGACGATACGTACGTACACAAGTTGATATTAATTTAGCAACGATGCAGGAATATAACGATTCTGGTTTAGTTGTTAATTGTTGAAATACATCAAAAAATCGCAGTTATTACGTAGATGTCGCGAATCACTCTACACTTAAAATTACTGTCCTGTAGAAGTCGTAATTATTTATTTTCTCGATTCACTGACAACAGAGCCATCTCTTAGCAATCGTTTAGCAGGATTGCGTGAGCTTCCACCTTAACTTAAAATATTTCGCAGGGAACGTGTAACAGTGACCACTCGTCACGTGAGTCCCGAGCCCAAGACTCCAGAAGAACAATGCTCTCAAAGTACTACACAAATTGGCACCATACGCACCGAAGAGTACAAACGGGACTTGGCAGAGTTCCAAGCGAGGAGGTCTGCGGGAAGCAAGGAACTGGAAGAGGCTACCCCCGGAAAGAAAAAATGCGGCAGACACTCGCTGCCCGCCTCGTGCACCGATTGCGCCGCGGACCATGACAACACCTTCAACTACGAGAAGAAATCCGCGGTCAAGTACAAAAAGAAATCTCACAAACGTATCAGGAGCGCGACGTCCGACGAAAAAGTTTGCGATGGACTTCCAAACATACAATTATTATTTCATAATTCGGTATTCATGCCTGGGAATATGTTCGCGACGTCTACATACTCTGAACCGCACAAATCAAGGCGTCATTCCCGGCATCGATCCTTTCGGCCGCCAGACCCTGATTTTCAAGCTCAAAGACATATAGATTTTAAAGATGAAGACCGAGTGGATTCACCTGAATTTTGTAAAAAAAGTTCTCTTGCCTTTAATTTGAAAAGCTTTTTGGACGGTTCTATAATCGACAAGGAAGAAGTGGACGGATGTAAGCCAGCGGGTGATGATCACAAAGTATCTAGTCAGGTTTCGTCCAATGGCATACACAAAAACGACAGTGGAGACGATAAGCTGTGGGAGGTGATGAGCGAGCTGAAGAGTTTGGACCAGTGGGCTGATGAGCAGCTGCAGCCGCGTTCGCCGAATACGAACACGACTAAATCTGAAGACAGTAAAGTAAGAAATTTCTCTTAAATAAACTTACAGAATTAATTTTCGTATCCGTTGTAATTGCAACGTGAGCTCTCCTCCTTACTTACCATCAAGCTGAGAGCCAATATACTGTGTCACTGTAAAAAAAAATTAAGTAATGGGGTTTTACAAGAATTTAGATTGAGTGGCGTCTAAACATTTTGTGTTAGTAAACTGTCCCTTAACAATAATAAATGATTTTAGAGTGACGTAAGCGCCTATGGTCTACCGATCGCAAGCGTGAGCAACCTGGATGTGGCGACGGACAGGAGCAAAGTATGGAACCTGGGCAAGTGGGGCGTCGTGCCGGTGCAGATGAAGCGGCTGCCGGGCGTCACCGTCGAGCATGTGAGGAAGAAACGCAACACGGAGATAAACATATTGAGGTTTATTTTATTTATTTATTTAATACAAATACAGTACTTATTACAAAATCTGCCAAACTGCAGAACAGTTTGTCGGCAGTAGCTCTCGTGGATGCTTTACACAGTTCTTAAGTACTAACAATGTATTACTCGTATGTTACTTTTACAGAGAAATATAACCTTGGTGTAAAGAAGGTAGTGCTATCAAGACTACAACGACTTATAGAAAATAATACCTATATATCTGGCTAGATATATAGGTATATCACGCACGTATACATGCTTATGCATGGCTATGCATAAGCATATATACGTACATGATTATAGGATAATTAAACGCACACACATATATAATTACCTACATTATGCTGTAAATAACTAATTTTATACCTAGTTGAATAGACATATGGTTTTTATGTATCGTGGCACATGTCAAAAGCTCGGTTAAAGTAGACTGTTGTAATTGTATTGTTTTTCTGTGTCGTCGTTTAAGTTAATGATTATATATTTTTGTTGATTTTAGGTATATATTTTTCGATGGGCTTGAGTCTCAGTAAAAATATTTATGAGTTGACTAGGATCGCCCCCGGCTGACGTCAGCTAGTTGATACTTTTTTGAGCGTTTATTTGGTCCACTAGCGCCGATTTTTTTATGTAATTCCTGCCAAACTAAGCAGCAGACACCTGATGGTAAGCGATTGCCGCCACCCATTGACACCCGAAACATCAGTGTGTCACATGTGCGACATGTGGGTTAAAATGTTGGCACTTTGTCGTCACCAGTGGTGGTGACGACAAAGTGCCAACCTTTTAAACCATTTTCCCTCCAATTGGGCCACCGGTACCCTCACTCTATCGGCGGGACACAGCGCAGGCGCTGCTTCACGCCGGTTTTCTTTCTGTGAGGCCGTGACATCATTCCCGACGAGCCCGCCCATTTATACCGAAGCGTGAAGCGTGTTAATTGTAATATTTGTATATAAATTATCAGCCTATATACTGTCCCACTGCAGGGCAAAGGCCTCCATCATAGAAATCAAGTCATCGCTACTATGATGGGATTAGGCTTAATCACCACGCTTTCCAAATGCGGGTTGGTGATCACAATTCCGAGCTATGATCGAAAAATTCGAAACATACCAGGTCCGGTCAAGGGAATCGAACCCAGGACCCCAACATCACGGCCTGGTACTTAAACCACTAGACCAAACGGGGCGATATTTGTGTATAAGTATGCCATATTTTCATCACAATTAATAAATTCAAATGGCGGCGCCCCTTGCCCGACCAGGCCCTCACATCACGTCACTAGGTATGTCACGAATTTCCAGTTTTTATCACTTTCCTGGGGTTTCCTCTAATTATCTTTCAACAATGAGAAACAATCATAGTTTCTTTCGAAACTGAATTAATGAAGTGATTTACTTTCTCCGTGTCTTGCAACAGCAATAATTCAATCAATGTATAGTTTTTGCGTACGATTCTCTTTGTGACGTGTTGGTCTATACTAAGAGAAGCTCCTCTTGACAACATGCAAAAAAAATGTGGAAACAGGTGCCATCGATGATGTTCTGAACGGATATGACCTCGTAATCTTCAAGAAAAGAGTTTGTTTCTTCCTCAAGAGCAGGCAACGGATCTGTAATGCCTCGGGTCGATGAAGATTTCCATGAGCGGAATTGGTATTACCATCAGTAGGGCTAACATGCGCACCACGAGATAATTTTGTCTACACTCGTATTCGCTAGTTGCTTCTCGCTCACCAGACTGAGCGATGAGCGGGATAGAAGGATGCGCTCGCACGGACGAGAGTAGACAACATTTTGGCGCGGAGCGCATGTATGAAATTTGACAGCTAAAAACGAGATATTTGTCGTCGTAGACTAGCGAGGACGACAAATATCCCGCTCATCGCTCAGTCTGGTGAGCGAGAAGCAACTAGCGAATACGAGTGTAGACAAAATTATCTCGTGGTGCGCATGTTAGCCCTACTGGTGTGCCGTCTGCTCGTGTCCATTTTAATGTAAATGAAAAAGTTGTCACCTCAGCGTATCTTACGTATCCCTGTCTTCGGAACCCAGGGTACGATTTAATGATTTATTTATTATTTGGAAGATTAACAGTTTCAATAATCCTATTAATAATAATAATGTCCTCCAAACCGATATTTCGGTCATGGCGGCCAATCTCAGCGAGCAGCCATCGATGCAGGACATATTATAGTGCACAAGAATTTGCGCAGACACAAGTGCGCTCTCTATTCCCGTACCCGCTTATTTCGATGGGACACTAGTGTGACACGACCGAAGAGGCGCAGGACCAACGGCTTAACGTGCTTTCCGAGGCACGGGGGTAGAAGGCAATCCTATTAGCTAAGTATCTATAGTAGTCGCAAAAACTTATAACTAATATTCAAGTAAAGTACTTGGACTATGATCTACGATTTGGGATCTAACTTCCACACTCAAGAGTCGTTGATTAACTTAGTTGGCTACTTAAGAAAGAATATTAACACTTATTTTGATACGCATAAAGACTTACCGATACTAAAGTTAATGAACATTAGCTTCAAATGACTTCTCTGAGTGCGGCCTTAACTCAAGTATTTACGATTGTCGCTTGATTAAGCTGACTTTTTTTTGTGGTAGGTGGCAGACGAGCAAACGGATCACCTGATGGTAAGCGATTGCCGGCGCCCATGGAAACCCGGGACACCAGTGGAGTCACAGGTGCGCTGCCAACCTTTAATCTCCCCCTTTCCCCCGAATTGGGCCTCCGGTACCCTCACTCACGCAGCGAAACAGCACAGTGCTGCTTCACGCCGGTGTTCTGTGAAGCCGTGGTATCATTCCGGTCGAGCCGGCCCCTTCATGCCGAAGCGTGGCTACTCCCACGGTAAACTTTCCTCTGTCAAACCTTCATGCTATGAACACTTGTGTTTATTCAGTGTCTGGTTGTAGGTAATATATATATTTTTATCTGGTGTCTAATATCTGTAATTCCGTACTAGTACAGAATCAGAAGGCCTACAGCGAAACTGTCCTGTAACGAGCGAATATTATACCTGTCGCATCTAAACAAAAGTGACGCGCAGTGCGTGTGAAAGAGACTGGGGATAAAGATTTGGTAGTGTATTCCGTATTCGTTGTGGGCCCCAAGTTCTATAGATAGATGCTCTTTATTATCACAAAAGGTTACAGAACTTAACGCTATTTTTATATGGTAATACAATATCGGCGGTCTAATCGCTGATAGCGATCTCTTTCAGACAACCTTGGGGTTAGAGGAGAAATACAGAGAATTTAAAAGGCGTACAATGGATGCGCCCTGTTGGCCTTGTGGTTTTAGTACCGGGCTGTGATCTCCGGGTCCTGGGTTCGATTCCCGGGTCGAGCAAAAAGTATGTTTCGAATTTTTTGAACATAGCTCGGGTTTGTGATTACCAATCCGCATTAGTAAAAGCGTGGTGATTAAGCGTGGTCATAGAAGCGATGACTTGATTTCTATGAGGAGGCTTTTGCCCTGCAATGCGACAGTTACTTTACGACATATGAGATTTTATTTTATTTTAGTTATGTTGTACGAATGTCCACACTAGTTAAAATAATATTTATCTATAGTTTATTTATGATCTCATGTAAGTGAATGTTAATTCTTTTTGAGAAATAAAGTTCTTAAACCTTTGATGTTGTAGGCTATGTTTTAATCTATCTGTGTGTTTAATCAGAAAATGTCGCCATCCGAACATAATCCTGCTGATGGGGCTGTACCCGGACGCCCAGGACAGTGTGCACCTGGTCTGCGAGCGGTGCGTCGACACGCTACACGGAATCCTGCACGTGCAGGTGAGATGCACGTATACACATATACAAGTGAAGTGACGTTCACCTTCGTCCTTGTCGTGACGGGACGGGCTAGACTTCGCGCCACAAAAGAAGTCTCGCGGAAAAACACGGAACTAACATTTTTGATCTTTGTGTCTGTTAAGTAATTTCTCCTTTCCCGTATATTTCGGTACCGTTTCATGTGAAGATACTCCGTTTTATCCCGATTAATCCTGTGGCCGATTTTCCCTGCAGCGCTCTCTCACACCTCTAGCCACCTCTGCCTCCTCTGTCTTTTGAACTTCCTCTGATTGTTGTCCAAGCAGCGCCAGATCGTCGGCATACCCTATCTCCTTGTATACCGTTCAACTCGACTCCCCCGTCGAGTTCAAGTACTTTTCGATGACGTTAATAACGCAGAATACAAAGGCGTTAACAAATTTCAGTACCTCGGATGTACAGTGACAGATACCCACCAGCGAGAGGAAGGGATAGATGTCCGCATCCAAAAAGCTCTTAGATGCACCGCAGCTCTCCATAAAGTGCTCGTGTCCAAGTTAATTAGCAGAAAAACCAAGATTCGCGTTTACAAAACTGTTTATAGACCGATCTTGATGTAGGGTTGTGAAACTTGGACACTGACACTCAAGGAGGAGAAGTTGCTCATACCTGAGAGAAAAATATTCCGGAAAATCCTTAGGCCGATCAAACGCGAGGACGGGACTGGACGGATGGAGGCTACGAAACAAACGCCGAATTAGAAGAGCTTGTGGCTGAACCAAATCATCATTGTCATCATTTCAGCCAATAGACGTCCACTGCTAGACATGGGCCTCCACTAATGTTCTCCACACAGAGTCCTGTGCCGCCAATCCAATGGATTACCGCAACTTTCTTCCTGTACGTGGCCTTAACTCGAGAACCTTTCCGCCCCAAAGGCCGTCTGTTCTTGCTATGTGCCCTGCCCATTGCCAGTTGAGACATGCAATCCTTTGGGCTATGTCTGTGACCTTAGTCCTCCTCCTCTCCTTGGGCATCCCAAGGTATCGCTGGATAGACCAGGTCGAAAAAGATCTTACCCACCTACAACCGCTGAACTGGCGACAGGTGGCGGAAAACAGACCGGAATGGCGAAACCTCGTGTCGGTGGCCGAGATTCACTTCGGGTCGCTGATCCAGCGTAGTAAGTTGTCTGTTGATGGCGACTCAAGCGCGCTTTTCGCGGGTGTTCATGAATCTAAGTACTGTTGTAAAGAACAATCTAAAAAACGACTGGATGGCTTTTACCAATATGTTTTGCCAGTAAAAGGTTGAGTGCAAAATAAGGTTTTATAAACTCTTTCGTTGATTTTAAAGTTTTACTATATCTACCAAACTCTTACATGGATGTACTAACTATTTTGTAATATTTTGTATTGTTTCTTTCGTTAGATAGACAAGCACAAAAATATTTTAAGTAAGTTAAAGTCTTACTATAATTCAATTTCGTTATGCATCTAATTGAAATCTGCCTGAACTTCACTACACTTAAAAGTCAAGGTAAGTGTACACATTGTTGTGACGAACTATTCCCATACATTTGCATAAATTATAATGTTTAATTTACCTACACTTCTCACGATCGTTTGTAGAACAGAACTATTAATTGTAAGATTGAGCTTTAGAAAGAGTTTTGATTGCTCATAAAAAAAATTGTGTATGGAAAAGCATGTAGACAATCTACATAATTATAGTATACAACTAGAAAACAAAGTTGCATTCTTTTAGACTTTTATACACTAGGACACTAGGGTCGTCTGACTAATGGCTATACCTAAGTTTCATCATCAGCCCATTTAAGTCCCCACTGCTGGGGCACGGGCCTCCCTCAATCACATGAGGGGTAATTGCCATACTCACCACGCTTGGCAGACGGGTTGGCGAGGGTTTTGATATAAATGCAGAGTTTTCCTTCTCTGGGTGCTGATGATTATGCCAGCAGCTTTACCTTAGTCGCCTTTTACGACACCTCGGTAAGAGTGAGGGTGGCCTATTCTACTCTGCCGGGGACCACACGGCCCTACCTAAGTTTATGACTGGCTAAATTCATGATTCACTGAATTTAGTTTTTGTGTGTTGTTTACTCACAATCACAACAGGGCTGTTTATTTTAAATCATGTATTAACTACGAAGTTTAAGTAAGAACTTATCTGGTTTTCAAATTCAGCACCAGGAGGATAAGAAAATCAATAAACAAGAGCAATGACGTCATTTTCTTTCCAAAAGTTCCGAACCTTAAAATGGAACCCTTTGAGGATCACTCGTTTGTCTGTACGTTCAATTACCCATTTTCTATGAAACTAGGTACTCAACCGATTAAAATAAAATTACGTACAGTCACGAGCTTTAATTTGGACCCACCCAATGAATGTCCTGTAGCTAATGATAGCTTTTTTGCAAAGAGGTTATCGTTTAAAGGGTCGATTAGATAAGACATTTTATGCCTTAACTTGACATGCAACATTATTGCACTAAAGTTTCGACTTTATTGCATTATGAATGTTCTAACGACATTTAACGGTAATGGGTCCCAAATTAAAGCTCGTGACTGTACTTATATATATTTGATATATTCAAAGGATCGGAATGGAAGCTTCCGTCGTTTAGAAGATGCATCCGCTATTATTAGTTGAATATATCCAGGGGCGCATCCTGAGTGCGCAGACGTCGGTCCACTACGCACTGGACATCGCCAACGCGCTCGTGTTCCTGCGCATGCAGGGCTTCCTCCACTCCGAGTTGAGCAGCGAGAGCATCATGATCACCGGCCACGACGCCGCCAAGCTGGCTGACCTGAGTCCGTGCAGGAGGCTGCCGAAGGAGCCGCGGAGAAGAGAGAAAGAGTATGACGTGTACTCGCCGGAGCCGCAGTATGCTAACATTGAAGGTTTGTAATGTCCACTCAAATTGCATTTGTAATGGTTCACTCCGCGCACAGCAGCCAGACCGTCATGATCACGGGCCACGACGCCGCCAAGTTGGCTGACCTGAGTCCGTGCAGAAGGCTGCCGGAGAAGGGAGAAGGAGTATGACATGTACTCGCTGGAGCCGCAGTATGCTAACATTGAAGGTTTGTTATATCTCTGGTTATATCCACTCGAACTGCTTTTGTAACCGAACACTCCGACACCACGCTCAGCAGAGAGAGCGTCTTTTTTGCGATTTTTGCTCTTACACTTTGTTATGCGGCAGATTCCCCGACTGTACCTATAATGTTCCAGTTTTATGTTGGAAACAACGAAATTGATTTGTAAAGAAATCAATCAATCAACATCAATTTGTAAGAAATCCGATGCGTGAGTGAGGGTGCCGGAGGCCCAATCCAGGGGATGTTTAATGGTTGACAGCGCACTTGTGACTCCACTGGTGTCGCGAGTGTTCATGGGCGGAGGCAATCGTTTACCATCAGGTGATCCGTCTGCTCGTCTGCCGCCTATCACAAAAAAAGAAGAAAAGATGTTTAAGTTGTTATTTCCTCTATTTACAGAAACGCGAGAGTCTATAAGCGCGGATTACGAGCCGCTCCTATCGAACCGTTCCTCAGAGGCCTACCTCGCGGCCAACGCGGTCTCGAAAGACTACGAGGTCTGTCGGAGCTCGAAGCTGTACCGGTGGCAGGCGCCTGAGCTGTTCGAGCCGGATGAGAGTGGTACTGGTGTATGCTTGCCCTAAAAGTGATGTGTACTCGCTCGCATTGATCCTGTGGGAATGTTGCAATGGTAAGTTTAATACAAACTACTAAAATAACTATTCAGTTAGCCCACATCTAAGGCATTCATCCTCTTGAATCCTATTTTGAATGTCTTAAATTTGAGTGTAATAAATTTCATAAGAAATATAAATAATGTTTAAGGCGACGGGTAGCCATAACTAGCGACACCATTCGTTTTTAATTGTTAGCTACTAAACCGGATCTATTTTAAACAATTTTGGGGTTACAACCTCTCAGCAAACACTTATACTATTTATTAAAAAACCATGCATAAATGTTGGGTCCGTTTTTGTCCGCGAAAAATTGATTACCGCCAAAAGCGGCCACTTTTAGCGTGAATCAATTTTTCGCGTACAAATGATGGGTCCGCATTTGTGCATGGATTATTTAATAAATAGTATAAGTGTTTGCCGAGAGGTTGTAATCCCGAAATTGTTTAAAATAGATCCGGTTTAGTAGCTAAAAATTAAAATCGATTGGCGTCGCTAGTGTGCCCTACCCGTCACCTTAAAGCTGTTGTTTATACTAAACATCTGTTTGCATAAACATATTTCTTAGTATTTGTTTGGGTGTTTTCTATGTATTATAATTATGTATTGAAAGAATTAAATGTATATATTTGTAATTCCGCTGTTGGTTTTGCTACCGTAACACAGGTGCTTGAGCTCCTAGCTCGGAGTCAGATCAATGTAAGTAATGTGATGTTGTGAAATATTTATCATCGTCATCGTCATCGTCAGCCCATTTAAGTCCCCACTGCTGGGGCACGGGCCTCCCTCAATCACATGAGGGGTAATTGCCATACTCACCACGCTTGGCAGACGGGTTGGCGAGGGTTTTGATATAAATGCAGAGTTTTCCTTCTCTGGGTGCTGATGATCATGCCAGCAGCTTTACCTTAGTCGCCTTTTACGACACCTCGGTAAGAGTGAGGGTGGCCTATTCTACTCTGCCGGGGACCACACGGCCAGAAATATTTATGTTTATTGTTAAATCACAGCCGCTGTGCCATGGAAAACGCTGTCATACGACAAGCTGAAGGAACAGTACGTGCTGTGGAAGACGGGCATCCGCTTGCCGCAGGACGGCACGTACCCCGGCGCGCTGCTGGCGCTGCTGCAGGCCGCGCTGGCGCCGGCGCGGCCCGACCGGCTGGGCCTGGACTGCATGCAAGACACATTGAACAACGTCAAGGTGAGTTCACATCATATTTTACCGTGGGAGGGCTACGCTTCGGCATGAATGGGCCGGCTCAACCGGAGAGGACTGTGCTGTGTTTCGCTACGTCAGTGAAGGTACATGAGGCCTAATACAGGGGGAAAGGGGGGTTTACTCCACTGGTATCGCGGGTGTCCATGGGCGGCGGCAATCGCTTACCATCACGTGATCTGGCTGCTCGTCTGCCACCTATCACGTAAAGAAAATATATTCCCTGTGTTAACACAAGTTCCAAGTTTGAATTTCCCGCGCGTGACAGCGGTCGAGCTCCACACGTCAGACTGACATCAACGTACGGACGGGCAGTTTGGCCAAATTCCCGGCTAGCATAATCTCGCCGGTCAGGAACTTCTATTTTTTATATTAATGTAATTCAATTCGAAACAAGTAAATTTATACTAAACTATCCGACCTTTTACCTCTGATAACAATTCAAGAAACCCCAACAAGCGGTTTTGACTAAGCTCGAGATTTTACAAAATATAAATAAGTATTTTGTAAAATCTAGAGCTAACTACCATACAAAATTCAAATGAAATGCATAAAAAATACTTGCGTTTTACTCCACTGGCGTCGCGGGTGTCTATGGGCGGCGGCAATCGCTTACCATCAGGCGATCCGTCTACTCGTCTAAAGGTCCAATATTCCTAGACAATTTTCTGACGCACCCGTCTTGTCATTTAGTCCTCAAAGTACAAGAAATACCCTATTAGTTCATTACAGTATGTGAAGGTGAATAGGACAGTTAAGACGTTTCGTACGATGCATCTATCTACAAATAAAAATATTAAGCTTTAAAAATTATATATTTTTTGTGTTCTCATTCTTCCAAAATAACAAATATTAATCTTTCTCAATTAATCTGAATAAGAACTTAAAATAATTATTACCAATACAATTTATACAAAATAGCATAATGCGCTAATATGAATTTTTGCTCATAGGGATTGACACAAACAATCGAAATAAATCAGCAGTCGGTATGTCAGCAATCTTACCATCGAATCACGATTATTGTCTAGTGCAAAATGGATTATATTATTTCCGCATGGATTGCGTTAGGGACCAAGAACTGGAACTGAAAGAAGAATGTCTCTTGGTGACCAAGGTGGTTTCGACACGCTAATCGAGAGTTGTTATTTTTCAGATGAATAAGATGCATATTATTTCATTATTGGCGTGTGTACCACTAAGAATATTTACATATTGTATTCCAAATCCAGATAGTTCAAATTCGTAGATAAAATGTTGATTGGGTTAGAAATCAAACAAATAAAAAGTCAATAAGATTTCTAAAGAAAATATTCTCGATTCTTAAAAACATCTGTTAGGTTTAACCTTCACGTATAGAATGGACTATAGTTTGAGTCAAGTATGGCGCATTTATTAATATCAAATATTATGTAATCTACCGCTGATTCGGAATGTCAATTTCTACCAAAGAACAATCAGCAAGAAACAAGAAAGTAGTAGAAACTAGTAGTTACTCTTTTCAAATAATATGGTAAATTCAAATTTCATTCTTATACAAATTATGATTACCGTAACAGTATGATATACAATGCTTATAATCAGTATCGTTTAGATAAATCGTCAAAGTAAAATTATTATCAAATGAAATTATTCATTATAGGACAGGCGAATCCTTATCATTTAAATAATCATCTACTTTATAGTAGCCTTTCTGCATTAGGCAGTTTTTTACATGCAACTTAAACGTATGTACGAGTAAATCAATATTTTTTGAAGTAACTTATTAAACTACAAATGATCAATCCTACAAATGAATTTCCAATTTTATGAAGTCTAAGATTTGGGACAGCAAGCCTATGTTTATTTCGTGTATTATAGCTATGAAAATCTGATCTTTGCGAGTAAAGGTGCAAGTTTGTGCATACAAACATAATACAATAAAAAATGTGTTGAGATCATCATCAGTCTCGCTGTCCCGATATCAGTCAGATTCCTTATCTTTCTAACTGCATATGCAGCTGAACTAATTCTACCTGCCAAAGCAGCAATATGAGGGATCCATTGCAATTTTGTATCCACAGTGATAGCTACCTAGAAAAACTGTGGAGTTTATGATTTTGATAGGTTCGTTATTCGTGTACTTTATATATTGATGTCATGATAAAAAAAAATAACTGTCCGCTTAAAGAACAAGTACCAAAATAGTCGAAACTAATTCAATATGACACTCGACACAATGTAATAAATTATTTTGTAACACGCTATTGTGTTGTGGTCGGTTAGGGCTTGGGGGAAAATATATTGATTTGTTGGTTGGTGTTGGTTTGGCCTTTTAAGCGTCAACGTCCATACCACGTTGAAAACACCGGTTCTCGTCCGATCACCGAAGTTAAGCAACGTTGGGCGCGGTCAGTACTTGGATGGGTGACCGCCTGGGAACACCGCGTGCCGTTGGCTTTTTGTTTCTTTTGCATGCCTAAGACATTTGATATAATTATATTTTAGGTTTATAATTTTATAATTCGTTTTAATTTTTAAAACATTTTATACCTAATGTTATTCCTACTTTAAAACTTTTTAGTTTGTCTTTTATTTATTCTGCAAAAGGTATCAAAACACATTATAAATGTCCTGACAGCAGAGGCATTCTTCTAAAGTAGGTGAAATACAATATTTTTAATTTCTTTCGATCGACTTTCCAGTTATCCGAGTCACAATTTCTAAAAACAAACCAAGGTCCTTATTACAAAAACAAAAGGAAGGATTATTGTATAGCTCTATTTCAATCATTCGAATGCCAACGTCCATACCACGTTGAAAACACCGGTTCTCGTCCGATCACCGAAGTTAAGCAACGTCGGGCGCGGTCAGTACTTGGATGGGTGACCGCCTGGGAACACCGCGTGCCGTTGGCTTTTTGTATTTTTTTTTCTTGCCAAAGATTTTATGTGATGTATTTTTTTTTCCGGTTTATAAGAATCTCATTTAAATCGTATACTATTCCGACGTTTCGGATAATTCTTGAAACCTGTAACCATGGTTCAGTTGGTATTTTTATACTGAACCATGGTTCAGTATAAAAATAAATGAAGAAAATTTTTAACGCAACGAATTGCAAAACTAAATGGAAAAAATATTGATACCTTTAGTTCAAAAGTGCAATCGCCAACGTCCATACCACCGGTTCTCGTCCGATCACCGAAGTTAAGCAACGTCTGGCGCGCTCAGTACTTGGATGGGTGACCGCCTGGGAACACCGCGGGCCGTTGGCTTATTGCATTTTAATGCAACAAACTACTTAAATACTTAATAATTTTCGAAGATTATTTCTAAATAAGGTTTTCTTACAATGCAATATTTTTTGGAAATAGTACTTCCACATCACAAATGTAATTTGTTCAAACTCAAATAATTCTTTATTTGCATAGGCTTGTATACAGCACTTACAAATCGTCATACATTTGAATGACTTAATACTATTTATAAGTACATATGTATAATTTACATCTTAATACATATATGTTGAGTGGCTCAAGAAAGAACCGAATGGTAAAGGTTGGAGGAGGCCTTTGCCAACTGGCAAACAGATCTATAGATGTTAACGAAGAAACAGATATTAGTCTAAATTAGCTATAGCATGTAAAAGATCTGAATAAAAGGCTATAATAATAAAATAAAAACATATATGTTGATACATAAAATATACTAAAGAAATAAATAAACAATGCGATTCTACCACCGGCTCAGAAAGTTGTTTTTGGTCGAGAAGATCCAGCAAGAAACTCGCCAGTTACTCTTTTTAATCGCCAAACTTTCATACAATGTTGTGTCATCATCATACCAAGCCATATAGTTTAAATAAAATAAAGGAAATAATAATAAAATAAATATTATGAGGTAAACCGAAGCAGACCATTCCTTAAAGGTGGCACCTGTTCACAAGCATGACGTATGTGTCGGCTATCATTTCATTCAACCATATTAGAGGGAATGTAATTCCCTCGCAGGTGTCCAACCCGCCACATAGCGTTACCAACTCAGAGACATTTGAGTGAGCATGCCTACTTAGGTTCCCCTCATAGGTCACAAAGAGTAGTAGTTACTTAATCCAATACTAATAAACTGCAGGACGAGGTGTATAATAGTAGGTGGTAAGCATCTTGTCAATTATTGTATAATCAATATAAATCAATTTTTATACAATAATAAATGCTGAAACATGTTCGAATAGGTACATACATTAAATATAATATATAAAAAGTCAGATTCATATAATAATTTTATAATATTTAGCAGACTAATCTTTAATAGCACAGCCCAGCGCAGCGCTACATTGTATTTTTTTTGTTTTTTTTATAACATCTAAAAATCTGATGTTTGTTTGTTTATTTCGCATTTCAGTTTTGTACGGTTGGACTGAGGTTTGACATTGAACAGCATTGATTGTTTAGTTTGTCAAATTGACATTTTGTTGACAGATCACTTTTAAAAATCACCAATCACATTGTATATGGAGCTCAGTTCTCTAGTACGCCATCTAGCGGATTTTTCACACGCGATAGACCCTATTGACTTGAATAATGAAATATTCATGTAGTTCAGCGTTTAGTACGCCAACGTCCATACCACGTTGAAAACACCGGTTCTCGTCCGATCACCGAAGTTAAGCAACGTCGGGCGCGGTCAGTACTTGGATGGGTGACCGCCTGGGAACACCGCGTGCCGTTGGCTTTTTGCTTTTTATTACTTATTTTACCATATTTAAAGAAATCTATTTTACTTGTGTTTTGTTTTCACTATTTGAATTTTATTTTAGTTAGGTTAAAATTGCGTTGAACATAGGTTTTAGCTTAAAATACTATACAGATTGTTGAAGTGCCAAGTTTTGATTTGGTAATATTTTTTATGTTTTTTTTACATTTTACGAAATGTACCATTCGTTTGCTAAAAGTAGTAAGGTATTATCAATAATAAGGTAATATCATTGTTTTTTTTTCAGAGAAATTTAGACGAGCTAGAATACATCGTGATCCCGGCTAGACTATCCAAAAAAAGGTCTGACTTCAGTTCCGTAGCGTGGGACACCACTTCGCCGACTGACTCCGACTGCCTGAGCCCCCAGAACCTTCAGCACAAGGCCGTCATCCATAAGGAACGGGACATCTCCACGGACAGCAGCGAGAAAGATTGCAGCAAGAGTGACAGCCCTCACTACGAGAGCATACTGAAGTCGCGAACTGATGACACCTATGCTGTCACCTACGCCGTGCCAGAAAAATGCTTCATATCCGACGAAGACCCCGCAGAAGAAAGACCTATACTCAAATACGACCACCTCCCAGAAAAAGACTTCTCAAGCGCCTGCTCCACTCCGATAGCAAAAATCCGAGCGCGCATCAAAGACATCGGCACCCCAGGAGCTCTGCACAGAAGCGATTCAACCGAGTATTGCAGTATTCTAAGCCCAAACCGTACAAAGAATTTAGAATATACAGAAAGGACGCCTAAGGAACAAATTGAAAGGCCCACTACTAAATTAAGCAGGAGTTTCACGCCGAAATCATACAAACCCCTACATATTAAGGTGCCAGATTGCAATTTAGACTCCATCAAAGACATATTAAAGGATCAAAATGGCACTGAGCGGTCGTCATACAACTTTGATATAAAGAACTACAGCTTGCCAACTACTCCAATAGCTCGAAGTAACAAGCTTCGGAAAAATGCGTGGCTGTCCGGTGATTTGAGTTATACGCAGCGAAGTACTGAAGGATTGCAAGATTCGAAAACAAGCAGCAGAGAAGGTATGTGATGTAAATTTTATTATTGTTTCGATTTTATGTCACACATAGAGCTATTACAATATCAAATTCGGTGATTTGTTTGCCAACGTCCATACCACGTTGAATACACCGGTTCTCGTCCGATCACCGAAGTTAAGCAACGTCGGGCGCGGTCAGTACTTGGATGGGTGACCGCCTGGGAACACCGCGTGCCGTTGGCATTTTGTTTCTTTTGCATGCCTAAGACATTTGATAACAATTTTATTTTAGGTTAATAACATTACAATTCTCGTTTTAACATGTAAAACATTTAATACCTAATGCTATTCCTACTTAAAACTTTTTAGTTTGTCTTTTATTTATTTTGACTCTGCAAAAGGTATCAAAACACATTATATACATATGTCCTGGAAGCAGAGGCATTCTAAAATAGGTGAAATACAATATTTTCCGATCGACTTTCCAGTCATACGCATCGCAATTTCTAAAAATAAACCAAGTTGATTGTCAATATTTTTTTGCATTATGACAAATACAATAGGAAGGATTATTGTATAGCTCTATTTCAATTGTACAATCGCCAACGTCCATACCACGTTGAAAACACCGGTTCTCGTCCGATCACCGAAGTTAAGCAACGTCGGGCGCGGTCAGTACTTGGATGGGTGACCGCCTGGGAACACCGCGTGCCGTTGGCTTTTTACATTTTGGTAATTCAATATATTATTTGTATGTAGTTTCATATATTTTCTTGTTATTCTTTGTAATTTGACGTGTTTAATAATTTAAATACAAATATTTTTCAGATAAAAACCTAACTTCACCTCAAGAAACCCCGCTAGTTTCAAACACCGTATCTTTGGAAAAGGAGAACCAACTGAAAACGAGCAATAGTTTTGAACATTATGAAACAAACGAAGATCCCAAGGAATGTTCGCCACAAAGTGTTGCAACTCAGGACAGTTTCACAAGATTTGGCTTGTAAGAATTCATTTATTTTATATTTTCTAAAATCATTATTGTCTGATAAGTATATGAAGTGCAGTACAAGTTCATTCATTATTATCTTTCACAGTATCAAAAATAAACAATTTCATAACAGATGCATACTCATTATCATCAGTAATCAGTATCAGATACAGACCGACCAAGATCAGAAGGCACTTCAATGACATTGACAGGGAAGCGTTGTACCTACACCGTCTTTCTATGCGAAAATGTCAAGACGGCATTAGTTCTGACTTTTGCCACGTACCAAACAACCGTGATCGGAGCTTGAAGATACGGGAATGAATATTCAATATTATTATTTAAAAAAGAAAAAGCGTGCACACAAATCTTATGAACTAAAATCTATGTGTGTCACTAGATGGCGCTTAGTCAGACTTTTCTTTTAGACAAACTCTTTGAAATTTGAGAGTTATTTTACTTTACATTTGTGAATGGTTGACCAAAGAAGGACCTCAGGGGAAAATAATTTATTGTTTGGAGTTTCGTGTAGAAACTAGTTTCGAATCTAAAAGCAAGTGTGCGCTGTGTGTAAAGAAATCTTCCAAAAAAATATTTAAAAAACTAGGCACCTAAAAATATTCTGGTTAGACTAAACAAAACAAAGAAACAACAAAACCGAATATTTAAAAATTAAAAAAAAAAACCGGTTTGCAATCCCTCCAGGTCTCTTTTTTGGCCACGCCACTTTTAGTGTGAATCAATTTTTCGTGTACAAATGTTGGCAGTCCGCATTTGTGCATGGTTATTTAATACATAGTATTAGTGTTTGCCGAGAGGCTGTAACCCCGAAATTGTTTAAAATAGATCCGGTTTAGTAGCTAACAATTAAAATCGATTGGCGTCGCTAGTGTGCCTTACCCGTCACCTTAAAACTTAAAGTTTGCTGCATTACGAAATTTACGTACTAAGCCGCTAGACCATGTCAACTCTGGTTATCGTTATTGATATTAATTAGTACAATTCGGCAAACTACCAAATGCTGATGAGAGGATAATACTTATTTACAACAATTTCTCGGGCACCATTTTGGGAGGCGATCAGACTCGTAATGTCCCTGATAATCAATCCTTTCGGGACTGCCTAGACACTTCTAGCACTAAGAAGTGCCAAATGCGACCCGTGTCTAAGACATTATGCCAACTTTTTTCTAGATACAGCCAGCGGCAATCATCATCTCCCGAGTCATCTGAACCCGTCCGTGAACGCAGCAACTCCTGGTCTTTCCGCACGTCTGTAGACCGAAGTGGCAAGTTCAAGCTGGAGGAAGACGTACTGGCCGGTGTCAACGTGAAGCCCCTAGTCGCGATCCACGAGCGATGGATATACGAGGCCAATAGGAAGACGGGGCGGTCTATGTCTCTGCCGGAGGATAACAAGTGAGTGACGTCATTTAGACAATAAGATATCTAGATAGAATCAATTTATTTATTTGCATCAAATGGCTCGTAATAGATACCATACTTCCTATAAAGACATGAATAATTGTACAGTACATCAACATCAACATCAAAGCGCAAAACAATAAGATGAAATCTTAGTACACGTATCCAAGTTCATGTGTACTGCATCGACACAGAATGGCTGCAGCTCAATAGTTGTTTAAACAATAAGTTTGCCTACGTCACGCACAAGTAAAAAGAATATGGGTCAAAAAATGGGCTTCCATTCGCCAACGTCCATACCACGTTGAAAACACCGGTTCTCGTCCGATCACAGAAGTTAAGCAACGTCGGGCGCGGTCAGTACTTGGATGGGTGACCGCCTGGGAACACCGCGTGCCGTTGGCTTTTTGTTTCTTTTGCATGCCTAAGACATTTTGATATACTTAATCAATTTTATATAACATTTAATTTTTCATTTAAATCACTATAACGCTTTTTTTTCATTCTTTCTTTATGGCTGCTACTGTGTTGCCTACGGCGAACACATAAAAACTCTGCCAATGTCGAGTGATTAAAGAGACACGTATAATGCTATTTTTACTTAAAAACTTTTTAGTTTGTCTTTTTTTTTTGACTCTGTAAAAGATATCAAAACATTATAAATGTCCTGGCAGCAGAGGCATTCTAAAATAGGTGAAAGACAATATTTTTAATTTTTCCGATCGACTTTTGCGATGTACGCATCGCAATTACTAAAAATAAACGAAAGTGATTGTCTATATTTTTGCGCTATAACAAAAACAAAAGGAAGGATTATTGTATAGCTCTATTTCAATTCTACAATTGCCAACGTCCATACCACGTTGAAAACACCGGTTCTCGTCCGATCACCGAAGTTAAGCAACGTCGGGCGCGGTCAGTACTTGGATGGGTGACCGCCTGGGAACACCGCGTGCCGTTGGCTTTTTGCATAGTAATGCAGCCAAGTAACTTTTTAAATATTTTCTTTTTTTTTTGTCGGTCTGTCGGTTCTGCTCTCAACCTACGTGTGTGTACACGCTTTAGTTTTGATTGAACAGTTAACGGGTTTGTTTGTGGGGAGCAGACGCCTCACACTTGAATATTGTCGTTATTGCAGAAGCTGGATTGCCTCGTTGGCGCAGTGGGTAGTACGGCCCACTTTGAAGCTACGGCTGTGCTGGGGGTCCCCGGTTCGATCCCTGGGTTCAGGCCAAAATTTGTACCTTTTCAGAGTTGAGCCTATTCATAGGGTAACCCTATTGTTAGCTTACCAAATCAATAGGGTCACCATATTGATTGTGTAACCTTATTGTATTGGTAACTCTATTGATAGGGTTACAACCGCTTAACGCATAGTAAGGGTTACTCAATTAATTGTCTATCTCTTTTCCACGCATTTGAGTGGTTTCTTACCGGAGACGGTTGTTTTCAATGTCAGTTTTGACGACGCGCAATATTGATTCAAATGCTTTGCGCGTGGAGATTTTAATAGCTTAGTAGAATTCTAAAACCCTATCTTAATATGGTAAGCCTATTATAGGATGATGATAGCGCTTACCGTAATGAATGGGTAAGCATATTGATGAGGTAAGCCAATGATAGGCTTACCTTATTGATAGGGTTTTGAAAAAAGGTAACCGGTTCCGGTCCCTGCTCTCCGGTCGTGTCACACTAGTGTCCCATCGGAATATGAGGGCAAGGGAATAGAGAGCGAACTTGTGTTTGCGCACACACTTGAGCACTGTAATACATCCTGCGTAAGTGGCTGTTCGTTGAGATTAGCCGCCTTAGCCGAAAAAGGTTGGAAGATATTATTATTATTATTGCAGAAGCGTAATGCAAGCAGTGAAGCCGGCATCCCACTGCGTGGACACGTTTCAGAAGTCGCTGCCTCAGCTGAGCGCGCGCAGGGCTGCCAAGCCGTTCCGCGCGCCCGCCTCGCCCGGCGTTAACAAGAATGGTCAGTCACTATCAGATAACTAAGGCGAACACATTCAAACTGACATAAATTTATCTTTCACTTAAAATTTGTCAATTAAGTTGTGAAAAATAAATGATGGCATTGCTTACCTAAGCGACCCATGCCCTCTTATTACAAATCGCGAACTAAAGATAGTCCTGGAACAAAACTCGTGCCAGCCCCTTTTAACATTGCGTGTTGGAATGGGATGGCTTAAGATTTAGTGCAGTAATGACTTTAGATTGCGATTGTAATAAGGTGAATGGGGTTAAATTACCATACCCATTTGGCATAGCATAGGTTCTTCGTTAGTTCCTCAAACATTTGTTGTCACAACTTTCTTGTAGCATAAGTAGATTTAACAGTGACGTACCTGCTTGAGGAGACCGGCCTTGTTGTAATAAGTACCGTAAATATTATTTTGAGAATAAGATTACTTCGCGTACGTCACGCTCAAGTGACAAGTTTATACTTCATAAATTGAGTTTTTCGTTCGCCAACGTCCATACCACGTTGAAAACACCGGTTCTCGTCCGATCACCGAAGTTAAGCAACGTCGGGCGCGGTCAGTACTTGGATGGGTGACCGCCTGGGAACACCGCGTGCCGTTGGCTTTTTGTTTTTACATTTTATATGCTTTGAGTAGTTCTCTCTTCGGGAGTAGTTCTCCCATTATCTTTTTAAAGATTTCCAATATAAGAATAAACAAACATAGATTTCTATCAATAATTTTTTTTACGTGTTATATGAAAATAAAAAGCTTACATAATTAAACTTTTACAAATATATTTTTTTTTCAAGTTCTTATTTCTGTTTCATTAGGTTTGTCTTTAGGCTGTCTGTTTATTATCGGTGCGAAGCGCGGTAAGGTCCACGATTTCCGATCTTCGACTAAAAATACTCTTTGATTGGTTTAGCCGCCCGCTTCGGTGGACAGACAACCTTATGGTTATACTTCCACAATAAGTGTTAGATCGGCAGATAATTGTAGGTAATTAATGAAATGGAGAGTGGTAGATTATTATTATGCTTAATGAGCGTTACTCACGAATGGACAATACACTTTATTTGCTTTCCATATTCTTCTGGTTGTGGAATGTTCAATTCACTTTTTTGTGTAATTTAGACTGTTTGTTTTCTTCAGGTGTTGGGATTATGAGAAACATTTAGAAGTTTCCATTGCATGTTTTACTATGTATGTATTTGCTTAACACTAATAAAAGTCTCTAACGATATTTGTGTTTTATTTAAAACATTTAAAGTATATTTTCTTATATTTAAATGTTGTTAGACATGATACTTTTATTTATGTATTGGAATTTCTATCAAATTGTATAAAAATGTTGTTTGAATGTGGAAATACTTTAGCACTAGGTCAGATTATACGAAACTCGCATTATTTGGGCATTGTTTTATTGTTGTTTATTGATATTAATTAATGTTTTACTTTTTCAAGCATGCTATCGATTAAGCGGGAAAAGGTGCGTAACACAGAAAGATTTTTATAGAATCATTGGTGTTTCACGTTGTAGGTAGTCATTATTTTGCTGCCCTCGTCTGTTTCAGGTCCGCAATGGGAGCAGTTCTGCCAGGCGCGAGACAACATCGCAAAGAGCGTCAGTTTCGGACAGCGTGATCCTGAACGATTCCTGACGTGGAAGAAAGATACGGAAAAAAAGGGTTAAGTAAAACGAATATCAAACCTAATTTGGCCCAATGCTTGCCAACGTCCATACACGTGAAAACACCGGTTCTCGTCCGATCACCGAAGATAAGCAACGTCGGGCGCGGTCAGTACGTGTCGATGGGTGACCGCCTGGGAACACCCGGTGCCGTTGGGGCTTTTTGTTTTTTACATTTTATATACTTGACGTAGTTCTCTCTTCGGGAGTAGTTTCTCCCATTATCTGTTTAAAGATTTTCCATATAAGATAACATACATAGATTTCTATCAATATGTTTTTTTTTTTACGTGTTATATGAAATAAAAGCTTCCATAATTAACCCTTTACAAATATTTTTTTTTTTCAAGTTTCCTATTTCTGTTTCACGAGATTGTTCTTTAGGCTGTCTGTTATGTACGGTGCAAGCGAGGTAAGTCCACGGCTTCCGACTTCGACTAAAAATAACTCTTTGTTGTTGAGCCGCCCCGCTTCGGTGAACAGACAACCTTATGGTTTACTTTCCCCAATAAGTGTTAGATGCGGGCAGATAATTGTTGGTAATTATGAAATGGATAGTGGTAGAATTATTATTATGCGTAATGAGCGTTACTCCCCACGAATGACAATACCACTTTATTTGCTTTTCCATATCGTCTGGTTGTGGAATGTTCAATTCACTTTTTATGTAAATTTGACTGTTTGTTTTCTTCAGGTGTTGGGATTGATGAGAAACAGAAGTTTCCATTGCCATGTTTTACTATGTATGTAATTTTGCTTAACAACGTAATAAAATTCTCTAACGCTATTTGTGTTTTATTTTAAAACATTTAAGTACATTTTCTTATATTTAATATGGTTTTAGACCATGATACTTTTATTTTCGTACTTGGAATTTCTATCAAATTGTATAAAAATATTGTTTGAATGTGGGAATACTTAGCACTAGGTCAGATTATACGAAACTCGCATTATTTGGGCAGTGTTTTATTGTTGTTTATTGATATTAATTAATGTTTTACTTTTTCAAGCATGCTATCGATTAAGCGTAAAGGTTGCGTAACACAGAAAGATTTTTATAGAATCATTTGTGTTTCACGTTATAGTTAGTCATTATTTTGCTGCCCTCGTCGTTTTCAGGTCCGCAATGGGAGCAGTTCTGCCAGGCGCGAGACAACATCGCAAAGAGCGTCAGTTTCGGACAGCGTGATCCTGAACGATTCCTGACGTGGAAGAAAGATACGGACAAAAGGTAAAACGAATATCAAACCTAATTTCGGCCAATTGCTTGCCAACGTCCATACCACGTTGAAAACACCGGTTCTCGTCCGATCACCGAAGTTAAGCAACGTCGGGCGCGGTCAGTACTTGGATGGGTGACCGCCTGGGAACACCGCGTGCCGTTGGCTTTTTGTTTATTTTACGTGCCTAAGTCATTTGATATAATTTTATTTTAGGTTTATAAGATTAAAATATTCGTTTTCCTATTCCTTTAGTTGGGCCAAAATAATAAGCTACATTTGAAACTTCAACAATATTCGACAATATTGTTGAAGATACGTTGGTACAATGTTGTATCTATCAATGCATTTTCTTTTTAAGCTCTAGGGAGTACCCCATATTATAATCGAACGAATACAATGTTAATCGTGTAGGAATATTCAATCATAAATGAAAACCCACATTGTGATTTATTTATAACGTATTATTCTTTTGCTTAAAAATATAAATACAACTTGGTAAACAGAAAAACTATAAAGAATATAATATATGAAGAAAAACAAATAATCTAACCGCGGATCTATATCTAGTAGATCGGTACCTACTATCCTCTTTCTTTTCAATAATTTTGATTTACATTTCTCCAATTAAAAGTGCTAATAACTTCTTTTCCATTATTATAGTATTCGATTCCCGTTTGATTGAAGCACATATCGATTATTCACTTTAATCGAAGTTTTCTAGTAGGTCACCTTTCTATTAAAATTAAATTAAATTAAATATCATTTATTTCAACCAATTACAGGTCATATCAAAATAGAAAATAGAATCGTAATATAGCATACAATATTTGACATTCATAGAGCATTGTAATAATAATATAATGTCAGTTAAATTAATTCATAGGGGATTATAACTGTCAAGTTAAATAGAAATAATAATAAAAAAAAAAATGTCAGTTCCATTAAAGTTTGTAATGCAAGTTAAAATTATCATAAAAATTTTATCTATAAGCTACGTCAATGTCGCATTATTTAGTTTGGCTCGACTATACTTATAAACTTTTTAATTTTTGGGGCGTTGGGGGAAATGTTTATTGTGACTGGCCAAAGGTATTAAAATACTAATGTCCTGGCAGCAGACGTATTCTAAATTAGATGAAATACAATATTTAAATTTTTTCCGATAGACTTAGGTACTAGTCATACTCATCGCAATATCTAAAAATAAACGAAGGCCATTGTCAATATTTTTTGCGCTGCCTCAATATCACTACTACAAAAACTAAAGGAAGGATTATTGTATAGCTCTATTTCAATAATTCAATCGCCAACGTCCATACCACGTTGAATACACCGGTTCTCGTCCGATCACCGAAGTTAAGCAACGTCGGGCGCGGTCAGTACTTGGATGGGTGACCGCCTGGGAACACCGCGTGCCGTTGGCTTTTTGGTCTACCATATCGTAATTAAACAGGCTGTGCTACAATATATTGTACTTTTCATGTTTTAGTTCATATTTGTTTTTATTGAATAAAATATAGAAAATTTATATCAATTACTCAGGGTCTACTGTCCCTATGAAGCTGTGAAAAATTCAAACCTTCTAAGCCAACGCAAATCAAAGATACAGCCGATTATATCGATATTTTCATCAAATTTTCGACACTTCGCAAAGGAATCAAACATACAGGGTTACTTCCCGTAAACCTCAGAATTTGGAAATTTGGCATGAAGCATTGTCATATAATGCAATATAGGAAAAATTGCGAAAATCACATGTTTTTTAGTTATATAAAATAATAAAAATATTTTATAAAATGAAATTTACTACGTTTATTTCTCACGAACGAATAAAGGTATCAAATTGAAATTTATAACAAAATACCTAGGTCGGAACTGTCCCTTTAAGCTGTGAAAAAATCAAACAAAAGTTAAAGGGGCAATCAAATATACCGGCGGAACCCTCGGTGCGCGAGTCAAGACTCGCACTTGCCGGTTTTTTAGTTCCATATTTGTTTTATATGAATAAAATATAGAATACCTATTCAATGTTTTAGTACCCATACCGAAGCAAAGTTACCAATAGCGGAAACCAAAGTGGACCAGTCAACAGACACCAGGGGTATAGAAGAGTTCATCAGGGAGCTGATCCGCAAGGAGTTCCAGCACATTCTGCAGGAAATGTCGGAGGACGGCAGCGCGCCCTCGCTGAGGAGCGAGGACTTACTCAATAAGGTATTTTTATGTGATAGGTGGCAGACGAGCAGACTGTCACCTGATGGTAAGCGATTTTTGCTGCCCATGGACAGACACCAGTGGAGTCACAATTGCGCTGCCAACCTTTCCCCCCGGAATGGGTGGGTCTCCGGAACTCTCACTTAAATCTTACTCTTACTTATGAAATACAGCGCAGTCGCTGCTTAACGCGCGCCGGTTCTCTGTGAGGCCGTGGTATCACACCGGTCGAGCTGGATTTTATCTTTATCTAGATATATTGATCATACAAAAAAAATGCATAAAAACAGTATAAGTAATTTATTTTTTACTTCTGTCCTTCTAATTATGAGAGACATAGACATCCTACAACTTGTAAGTTTTGAGACAAGTTGTAGGAATGATGTCATAGTAATACAGGGTGTATCTATAAACATTTACATCCCTTTAACAACGTGTTCTACCAACCATTCTGAACAACACTAATTGTTTTACGACTTTTCGAAAATCTTCCAATATTACTCCATACAAAATGACTAAATCGCGACTTCGTATGAAAAGTTATATTTTTTTTTATGCGAATTTCCAAAACTCATAGAACAAATGTTGTTCAGAATGTTGGTAGAACTTAGAACACGTGGTTAAAGGGTTGTAAATGTTCACAGATACACCCTGTATAGTTTCATTACCATGAGCTAGCGTATCTCAAATACCGAGGCAAAGCGAACGAACGAAACAAAACGAGTGAATGAAAATATACGTACAATACTTTTGTAGAAACCTAGTTTAACAGTGGACTTACATTAGTCCATGGTGGACTAAACTATGTTACAAAACAAAACCTTATTTTCAAATGTAGCTCGTATTATAGGGTGTTTCTTACGAATAAATGGTTATGATAAAGGGCGTGGCGAACATCATCGATAACTTGAAGAACGACGACGGCGACAAAAAGGAGATGAAGTCGTTCTCGCGGGTGAAGATCAACGGGAACAACAAGCCGCTGCTGCAGATCACGTTCAGCCGCTCCGGCGAGAACAGTTTGCAGGTAAACACAATCATCAGGAACTTGGTGATCGTTGTTAGTCAATACAAAGTCCTGCCACCTATTATAGTTACTGTCACATAGACGGTGCTGCCAACTGGGGCCATGCATTTGAACTTGGTGTACGCTGTTAGTCCATACAAAGTGCTGCCACCTGTAGTTACTGCCACATAGACGGTGCTGCCAACTGGGACCATGCATTTGAACTTGGTGATCGCTGATAGTCAATACAAAGTGCTGCCACTTATTATAGTTAGTGTCACATAGACGGTGCTGCCAACTGGGGCCATGCATTTTTTTTAACATATTACAATAACAGTATTTAAATTAAGAGTGTCATAAAAACCTTGCCAGTTTGTCCTTGACACGGTTACACATGAGTGTCGCCTAAATAAAAATAATATTATATTAGTAATAATAAAGTATAACATGACTGATTTCTAAAACATTTTTATCTTGACCACCGCGCGCTGCGAGTCGTTTGCGTAGGTACCTATGCCGATGCCATCTCGCTCGCGCTGTGCTGCCCTGAGCAGCGCTCATAAAAATGGCAACAATTTGAACTTGATGGTCGCTGTTAGTCAATACAAAGTGCTGCCACCTTTAATTACTATCACATAGACGGTGCTACCAACTGAGCTATCCATTTGAACTTACATAGTTATCGCTGTTAGTTAATACAAAGTGCTGCCGCCTGTAGTTTCTGCACGTTACCCTCATCAGCATCGACCGTGATGCCAAGCTAGTGCCATTCATTTGAACTACATAGATAGTCAAAAATCAAAGTGCCCTCAGTCCACATAGACGGTGGTGACAACTGGTGCCATCCATTTGATTTTTTTTTATGTGATAGGGGGCAGACGAGCAGACGGATCACCTGATGTAATGATGATGAGTAAGATTATTTTGATCTTGAGTCAATACAAAGTAATACAAGATTTTAAACTTTCGCGTTGCATTATAGAAATAATTAATGTATGCACGGGACAAAACGCGATTATTTTTATATGTACCTAAGTACGTACTCGTAGTAGCATCTACTCACATATAAATTGTATGTAATGTATTTACATATAAAAATAACCGCGCTTTGTCCCGTGTTCATTAATTATTAAGGTGACGGGTAGCCCTAACTGGCGACACCAGTAGATTTAAATTGTTAGCAACTAAACCGTATCTATTTTAAACAATTTCGGAGCGGGAGTCTCTACGCAAACATAAATGTTTTATAATTTTTCCAATTTTAAATTAAACTGCCTACTCAGGTATCCTATATACATCTTAACGATATTATAAATTTATATTATCTATTATTTACTTATTTTACTATTACTATATATTCTTTATTTATTTTTGATATTGATATAAATAAATAAATAAATATTTACACGATAGTTCTCTTGTATGATTGTTATGTTGTGTACACATATTTTTGGTGTTGCAACCTACCATTATTTTCTATGTTTTGTTTTGAGTAATCATGTATTGTTGTAACTCTGTTCTGTGTACCAAATAAAGAAAATAAAATAAAATAAATCAATTGGCGTCGCTAGTGTCACCTTAATATAATGTGATGCCCCCTATAAAGAATGGTTTTTGGGTTGGTCCCAGGTGCTTGACAAATGCGTAAACGTGACGATCTGCGACGGCGCGCGCGGGGAGGCGGGCCTAGCTGATGACGCGGCCGACGACGCGCACGCCACCCAGCTCAAGCGCTGCCAGGCTTTCAGCGCCATACAGGTAACATACGAGACACGCAGTTCTTTTTGTTAGGGTTCCGTAGCTAAATGGAAAAATACGGAACCCTTATAGATTCGTCATGTCTGTCTAGACAGACAGACATGACGAATCTATAAGGGTTGTCTGTCTAGACAGACATGACGAATCTATAAGGGTTTCGGGGACAGACGTCTGTCTGTCCCCGAAACCCTTATAGACTCTAAGAACTATATAACTCTAAGAACTATACTATTGAAACTTAGTCAATAGTTATTGGTGAATAGTATTTTGTTAACCGCATTACGATTTTTACAAAAAATAGGAAAATAAAAAAAAAATTTGGGGGTCCCCATACTTTTTTTGTTTTAACAAATACGCGTGGGGTATCTATGGATAGGTCTTCAAAAATGATGTTTCTAATATATTTTTTTCTAAATTTAATACTTTGCGCAAGAGACGCTCCCATGGTGGTAAAATATGTGTGTGTGTCCCTCTAACTTCTATAATAAAATAATTGTAAAACTAAAAAAAATATATGATATATATAACCATGAAAACTAACAACGAAAATTGATTTGAATTAGATCTAGTAAGTAGTTTTTTTTTTAAAGTTAAAGGTAAAGCTAAAGGTGTCTTGGCCGCAGCGGGAGAAATGAGACCCAACACAGACGGTTGAAATCTGTTTATTGTTAGTAGTTTAGTTGTTTATATACAATGTTTATCTTTATTGTCACATTCAAAGGTATTTGCTAGTGTGCCGTCGGTGTAGAGTGCCGACGGTGCAAGAAGACGGTCCATCGGTCAGCCGCGCTGCATGTAGGTCGTTGCTGAGTTGGTCTGTGCGACGTAGCTTGTACATATTCCCGACTCGAAGAAGAAGACGAAGAGGGGAGGGCAAAGGGATGTTGTTGAGTGGTGCCTCTTTGCCCAATGTGAGTTGCTGGAATGCAACGACCCTGCGTGGCTGCGTAGACGCGATGTCCGCTGCTCTGGCTGAGACCCTCTTGAACCGCAATCGTTGCCAAGAGTATTGTGGTAGTGGTGTCACATGGTTCATGGGATGCATTCTGCATCTCTGGTTATTGCTCGTTGCTTGATGATTGTAGATAGGACAGGTTGTACGGAACAGCATTATGCGACTTCTCAATGAACTGGTGAGACCCGTTGGGGAGGCCAGTTACCGATCCGCTGCTGTCAGTGTCTTGATCGCCATGCTGCCATCGATGTTGTCGTGGTGTTGTCTGTACATAACATATGATTAGCCTGCCTATCTTGATATATACAAGCTGCCTGTGACTGGTGTTAAAGTAAAATGGTTATTATGTTGTTGTGAATAAGGTTCTAGTTACGTTGCCATATTCAATGTTGTGGTAGGTTATAAATGATAATATGAATGCAATATGAGCGCCTATATTTCTTTAGAAAATGTTTGCGCAACGTCAACAAATAGTTATTATTTGAATGAAATGCTGAATTTTAACTACTTGAATGGTTTTGTTGTTAAAAGTATGATTGCCTTTCCCAACTGTTGGGCTCAGGCGTTCCCGATGTTTTCGGAAGATGGTAATCCCAGTAGAGAATCCTTCCACCCCAAGAAAAGAGTAAGATGTTAAAAAGAGGTCTCATGGTTTTAGACCTAGAGCTGCTAGCTCGGGAGAGTAGTGGTTGTAAGTCACTACAATAATAATAGTAATAGTTGTTGTAGTTACTACGCCCCTCTACTATGGGCATGAGCCTTGATTGTTTTTAAAAGTGTGGCCTTGATAGGCCAGGAGCATCACTGCTCCTTGATAATGATGAGATAATGTTGTGGCCTAGTTAGGCCAGGAGCCCTGCTGCTCCTAGTTAATGATAAAGTTAATGCTGTGGCCCAGTTAGGCCAGGAGCCCTGCTGCTCCTAGTTAATTTTAAGTTAAAGTTGTGGCCCAGTTAGGCCAGGAGCCCTGTTGCTCCTAGTTAATAATAAAGTTAAAGTTGTGGCCCAGTTAGGCCAGGAGAACTGCTGCTCCTAGTTAATGATAAAGTTAGTGTTACTTAGTCGTCAAACAATGCTTAAATTTTCCCCACTTGTTACCTACCTACACTACTGAATGTTCAAATTCTAAGTATTCTAAAATAAATTTATTAGTTAATAGCATTGTTTGATCATGAAATTGCAGTGTTGCAAAATTAGCTAAGTCATTAGCCTACGTGACATTGCTTACTTACATCAAATGAATGTTATTGTATTGTTATTTGGTGTAAGTTGATAATTTACTTGAAATGAAACTTGTAAAATTAAATCTTTGTAGAGTGTTTTGGGAACATGGTTACGATTGTTTGTGGAATCAGACCAGAAACGAGTGGTCGTAAGGCACCGCGTTCCTGGCCAGGTAAATAAGGGATCAATAGGAAGTTGATGCAAGTTAGTGATTTAAAGACCTGCGGTAGAGGTCTATAGAAATATGATTAAGTGAAAGTATCATAAATACAGAATAGATCCAAAGGATGCTAGTAAATTAAAAATAAGTAGGAGACCACTATGATGAGATCGATTAAGTTGATAATGATAAGATGTTATAGGATCAATGGTATAGATCCACAGGGAGCTAGTAAATAGAATCTTCGCAGGACCATTATCATGAAGTCCATAGGAAGCTGCTAAAATAAAGGATCGAAAGACCAAATGTTGAGGTCCAATGGAAGCTGGCAGATTAAAGGAAAGAAGGACCAAATGTACAGGCGGGAAGCGATGGTTGTTGGCGTCTCGGCGAACAGAATATAAGGAAAGGAAGGGAACCTAACTCTCTAGTGAGCCTAGAGCCCCTTTGTCTAAGACACTAAGTCCCTAGAGCCCTAGCCCTGCCTATCCATGGGAATAAATACATATATAGATAAGGTGATGGGAGCTTGCTCCCGGGTCGCCCAGGGTAGCAAGCGGGAAGAGTCAGGAGGGTAGGTAGGAGGGGAACCGCTGCCAGTCGAGCAGGCTCACTCGACTGATCATAGTGACGGCTAAAGGTGTCTTGGCCGCAGCGGGAGAAATGAGACCCAACACAGACGGTTGAAATCTGTTTATTGTTAGTAGTTTAGTTGTTTATATACAATGTTTATCTTTATTGTCACATTCAAAGGTATTTGCTAGTGTGCCGTCGGTGTAGAGTGCCGACGGTGCAAGAAGACGGTCCATCGGTCAGCCGCGCTGCATGTAGGTCGTTGCTGAGTTGGTCTGTGCGACGTAGCTTGTACAATAAACCGTAACTCGCACTTAGCCGGTGTGACCTACGGGAATGGACTGTATGAATAAAAGAGTGATTTAATTAAGTAAATAAAAATATAATCAGAAAATGATCAAACCAACCGCTATGACGTATATTACAAGAAGAGACAGACAAAACAGAACATAAACAATATAAAACACTCTAAAAGGCTCCCTAGCCATCCTGTAGTCGACAGCTGGTTTTTTTATGTGCTACGTCGACTCGGGATTCTCGTCTGCCGAGAATCCGAGCATGCACTACTGGATTTTTTAAATATATGTGCGTATTTCTTACCATAAGCTCGGCGGTGAGGGAAAACTTCGTAAGGAAACCTGCACTTTTCGGATAGTTTCTGAAAAACGTGTAATCATGATTCAGTTGGTCTCGTTCCCCCTATAGGGAGTTGCGAAGGTCAGACGGCAGTCGCTACACTGTAATTACCAGACTCCCCAATCCTGAATTTGGACATGCGATGCGAGTTGGTATTGATGAAAGAAAATATAAGAAAGTTGTTTATTTAACACCAGGAAGCTAGAAGCACGGAAGACCTGTACATCGACGACGAGCTGTCGGCGCAGATGCAGGAGAACTTCGGCGGGAAGGTGAAGCTGATCCCGCTGCACGGCTCCCTGCACGAAATCCTGTGCGAGCGCGAGGACGAGTGCTGCCTCATCAAGGTCAAGCAAGAGAACGGCTGCGACACCATCTACTTCAGGTCAGTGATAGGTTTGTCAGAACTTCGGCAAGCTGAAGCTGATCCTGCTGCACGAGATCCTGTGCGAACGCGGAAACGAATGCTGCCTCATCACGGTCAAGCAGGAGAACGGCTGCGACACCGTCTACTTTAGGTCAGTGATAGGTTTGTCAGAGCTTCGGCAAGTTGAAGCTGATCCCGCTGCACGAGATCCGGTGCGAACGCAAGGACGAATGCTGCCTCATCAGGGTCAACGGCTGCGATACCATCTACTTCAGGTCATTTATAATTGTTTTCATCATCATCATCTTTCTTCTCAGTTTATTTAGCAATATGTCTTTTTTATAGATAGGTAAGGGGCCACCCCCGCCGCACCTAAACCTTCTTTTACTCTATTATAGGAAATACTGGATACTTACTTACTTTTTTATATTTCAGATTCAAACAACCATTAATGTCTAAAAAATTGTGCCAAAAAAAAAAATGCATAAATGCATTATGATAAATAATAATTATGCCACATTACCTACCTGTTATGCTAAAACCAAATTCGGCCAAATTAATATTATGCTAAATAAATTATGCCAATCCATTTTAGGACAAAACACATTTTGCCAATTAAAGGGGGATCCCTTTAACTCTGTGAAAATTTACATCCCTTTAACCACGTGTTCTACCTACCATTCTGAACAAAATTATTTTATGCAAATTTCTAAAAGTGATAGAACAAATGTTGTTCATAATGGTTAGTAGAACTCGTGTTTAAAGGGATGTAAATGTTCACAGATACATCCTGTACAGTTAATTATTGCAAGAAATTCCATTGATATCCAATTAATTCTTAGATCTAATAAAATTAACATACTTCTATGTAATATTTACACGTGGTTGCTCTCTAACCTTTATCGGGTAAATGCAACAACAATAAACAATTTAATCAAATCGACTGATTAAACTATTTGTTTCATCTTACATGCCCAACCAAATTGGTTGAGCAATTACAAAATACCGACCGTCCTTGTCATTATTCACACAATCCTCCGTACTGTGGGTGTATTTAGCCGCCCTCTTTTATTCCGCCCAAAAAGATCCGCCAGGGACGGGCCTTAAATTTATTTATCTACTTACACTCATGTCATAATCATCATATTAAGAAATCAAAAATAAAGACATTTTGACAGGCTTTTTAATATAGATGATAGTTTAATAACCCTCATTATGTGAACATAAACTACTATTCAAATTGACTGACAGTCGTCGATCACTGTTCGGCGTCATCGTTCACAAAATAGTAGTTCTCGGGAACCCTCCACTACCGATTTTATTTGTTATGTTCTTATCCAGAGCAATGGACGGATATTGGAGTAAATCCAATCTGCATACAAATCTATAGTATAACTAGCTTTCACCCGCAGCATTGCCAGTGTAGTATTAGTTTTTTTATCCCTTAGGAACATGACATTTTTCGAAGTAAAAAGTATGTCCTTCCCCTGGTTTTAGGCTACCTTTCCACCAATTTGCAGCTAAATCTGTCCAGCCGTTCAGTGTAACTAATACGACTTTCTTCTATAAATACAGAGTGTATCTGTGAACTTTTACATCCCTATAACCACGTGTTCTACCAACTAACTATACACAAACAACATTTGTTCTACTATTTTTTGAAATTCGTCGAATATTTTTTCGACTCCTCATTCAAAATTACCAAGTCATGTGACTGACTTTGTATGAAGTTATTAATTTTTTTAAGGTGACGGGTAGGGCACACTAGCGACGCCATTTGATTTAAATTCTTAGCAATTAAACCGGATATCTTTTTAACAATTTCGAAGCTTTATTTAATACTTATACTTAACTTGTGGGTCTGCTTTTCGAAATTTGAAGTACCACCAAAAACGGCCACTTATTGCGTTAATACAAATTTCGATTGCAAAAATAGATAAATAGTATAAATGTTTGCTTAGAGACTCCCGCTCCGAAATTATTTAAAATATTTCCGTTTTAGTAGCTAACAATTTTTTGCGTACAATGACGGACCCAAAATTTATGCATGGCTATTTAATAAATCATATAAGTGTTTGCCAAGAGGTTGTACCCCCGAAATTGTTTAAAATAGATTAGGTTTAGTAAATATAAAAATTAAAATCGATTGGCGTCGCTAGTGTGCCCTACCCGACACCTTAAAGGGCGGCACTGCGTTAAAGGGAGGTGGTTGCGGATAGCTGCGACGGGCTATTTCTCCGCGACTTGCACCCGCCTAACGCAGCGCACGGCCTAAGTTCAATAAATGGCACTGGTTTGTTATCACGCACGTAAAGTTCAATTAATGTTTGTAACTGTCTTTATCGTTTTATCCCTATAAATATCAAGAGATGAGGTTGCTTCGTATTTTGGTGGTGTGAATGGAATTTACTAAAGTAAACTCAGGTTTACAGAAATATATTTAATTCGCTATAGAGCGTTACAAGTGTGGCTTCTCTTTAGGGAGAGTATAAATGAAGAAGGGGTACATAAAAATGCCGTAGGAGGGCACTGGTAACCGACCCCCGAAAAGGTGCCATATCACTAAACGCCTATGATCCGGTGAAAGCAATGGACAACATTTCAAAATTGCTGAGCTATGAAACAAAAAATAACAATTCTTTATTTACTTTTCCGCTTCTCGAATATACCTATATTTATTTATTTTTTATATTGCTTATTTACTGAGAAAAAAATTAAAAACTAAAAAACGTAAAATGACGTCATCGGACAGCAGAATGTAAAATATTTCTTTGCTTAGCACATTATAGTTTAAAATTTACGAAATGCCAAACCCATGACATGCAACTGACAAAAAAAAAACTTGTCAACGTTGAATGAATGAATGACGTTTACAATGTTGACACTAGTAGGTATTCTTTACTTTTGACAGTAGTACCATTTTTATTAAAGCAATGATAAGCAAAGGAATATCGCTGTATTCAGCCGTCCGATGACGTTTTCGTCGTTGGTGGTAGGTGCGACAACTCGGACACGGAGTCGCGCGACGCGCTGGACGGATCGGCGGGAGCGGGCGCGCAGGACACGGTGGTGTTCAAGCGCAGCATCGCGCTCGTGGAGGAGCGCATCCAGCGCGTGCTGCCGCGCGCCCAGCGCACCAGGAAGAAGGAAGCCGCCAAAGCGAGGCCCAAGTCTGGTAAGTGACAATTGAGGTGGCGCCAGACGACTCACATTATTAAAATTTCACTGACCGGATGGCGCAATGGGTAGTGACCCTGCCTCTTACGCCAAAGGTCGTGGGTTCGATCCCCACACTGGACAAACATTCGTGCGATGAACACTTGTGTTTGTTCAGTGTCTGGATGTAATATATGTCATCATCATCATCGTCAGCCTATTTAAGTCCCCACTGCTGGGGCACGGGCCTCCCTCAATCACATGAGGGGTAGTTGCCATACTCACCACGCTTGGCAGACGGGTTGGCGAGGGTTTTGATATAAATGCAGAGTTTTCCTTCTCTGGGTGCTGATGATCATGCCAGCAGCTTTACCTTTGTCGCCTTTTACGACACCTCGGTAAGAGTGAGGGTGGCCTATTCTACTCTGCCGGGGACCACACGGCAGTAATATATGTATTTAAGTATATATTTGTGTTCCTCTGTTGTCTGATATCGGTAACACAAGTGCTTAAGCTACTTAGTACGGAATCAGGTCAACGTATGAGATATTATGAGAATTTTAAAAAAAGTCAGCAGTCGTCCACGGGGTAAGTTGGGCGGAGCGGTGATGAATGAGCAGTTTTCCAGTAGGTATTTATTAACTCTGAAGTTACTCGCTAGATGGTGTAAGCAGTCTCTATATATTTCAGGTGTTGGATGATATATCCTGTGCTCCATATTGTATGAGAAAATGTCCAAGTGTTAGTTTTTTCACGTTTACCTAATATTTCAAAGTAACCATATGTTAGTTACATAAAAAATAACACTTTATACCAATGCCAAGTAGACCTAGAATAAGTTGTAAAAATGTCTGCCATGACATCTGGAGATATTTTTGATTGCTGTCCGTTTGAAACTGGGCAGTTTGTTATTAAATATTTTTATAGAAATATAATTTTTACGAGTTCTTTGTAGTTGATTATTAAAAAAAATAATAATAAAATCTCATTCATTAATGGGTATTGAAAATGAAATATGGCAACACTTTAAATTCCGCAACCAACCGCTGTAATTTTTATACAGATACGGGTAGCGCCATCTGTTATCACTTTAGAGAAACCGACTGATTAATGTCAATGAAAATCTCCTAATGGACTTATCACGGAGCAAATATTGCGAGCATAGTGATTGATCAATAAAAGCACCGCTCCCCGCTTCGCGTCAATGAAAGCGCACCCTCAGGCTCGTTTAAGCTACGTCACAGATTTCTAACGTAGACTTTCGTCATCTAGTCGCAGCAAGTAATCCTCCTATACTTTTGTGAAGTGGCCAGGCGTCCTAAAGTACCTACGCTTGCCTAACCGCGTACTAGACTCCCAAAACATCTGCTATGACAGACATAGTCAGCTCACTAATTAACTTATTATCCTTGCAGCAAAGTCGACCAATCTTTTTTTTTTGGACTTAATCCCGCGAACGGTGACGGCTGGACGTGCGATTCCGCCAACGTCTAGTATTTAGAGAGACACGTTATATTTTAATATTGACCGGTTTACTCGAAGGTTTCTAATCTATTTTGAGGTCTTCTCTTTTGGACCAATCTTATTCCGATACAAAACCTATGGTGTAGCGCTGTCATTTTATACAAATGTAACGTTATACCATAAATTTATCCATGCTCCATATACCCTACATGGCCCTCTCAAAATATTAGCAAATTAAGTAAATAACATGTCGAATCAAGCACTTACAAATTTCGTCGACTTAGTAACGCGTTCAGTGGTATAATTGGTAGTACATTCACCCGGATTGTGGAAGGTGTGGGTTCGAGTCCCGCCTGAACACGAGATGGAATTTTTAAGTGTGTTATTTACTTAAGAATAAATCGCATCAGATTGCTATAAAATATCAACTATTAGCAAATTAGTTTCTTCATAAATATATATTTTTTTTTTAGGAATTTGATGCATGTACTCACTTACTATACCATTCAACATTTTGTTTTTCAGAAGTGTTCCTACAAAATATCAACAAAGAAAGTCGGGTCCTCAGCAACAGCAGTCCGTCGCTGATAATGAAAGACGACCGCAGCGACGAGGTGGAGGTGAACATAGAGAACGTGATGAGCTACCAGGACTCGTCGTCGGACGAGTGCCTCAAGTGCCGCGCCGACGCCGACGCCGACGACTTCGAGCTGCTCGAGCGCGAGATCGAGGACGACCTCGCCGCCGCCGCGCTGGCCTCGCTCGCGTGCGGCTGCCTCGAGAAGATCTCCGAGGAGAACCTCTCCGTCATCAACGAGGAGAAAGACTGACCGCCTCGTCTCCGCGCGACTGCAGAAAGTGCCAGTGAAATAGCACTGAGCTTCCAAAACAAATTTAATATTCCGTCCATGTATGTAGAAGGGTGATTCTGACAGAGAGATTATGCCTCGAGAAGATCTCCGAGGAGAACCTCTCCGTCATCAACGACGAGAAAGACTGACCGCCTCGTCTCAGCGACTGCAGAAAGTGCCAGTGAAATAGCACTGAGCTTCCAAAACAAATTTAATATACCGTCCATGTATGTAGAAGGGTGATGCTGACAGAGAGAATATCTCAATTTTTTTTACATTCCAGCGAGTAACGCACGCGGTACCATTTACGAACATACCTCAATAGTTTTTTTTTTATAAAATTTCGTAGAACGAAAATCATTATAACAAATTAGTATATATTTTTTCAGAAGTATCATTATAATCATGGCTTAATTTAAGGTTTATAAACATACTGATATGATGAATCTGTGACGCTGGTTGATTCCGTCCATTAGTTATTAAATACCAATAAGAATGTTACGCTTTCTTTCTAATTAGTGTACTGCAACTAACATTGTGATCATGACATAACTTGCTAGACTGATTTATTAACATATACAACCTGTGCGGATAAAGAATGGGATCAGAAATGGCGGCGCATCTCTTCACTTCTCGCTCGCACACCCAGAGTGCGAGTATAGACGCAAATAGTGTGCGAGCGAGCATATCTGATCCCATTCTTTATCCGCACAGGTTGTAGCTCTACAGTACAACTAACAGTACAGTACTAGCAGTTTGTTCGCTGGGAGTCATCGTAGCATAATATTTATTTACTCCTTGCCTTAGTTATATTTAACAGTTTAGCATTGTGTGCTAACACCAGTCATTGCATGACGCTGTTTGACAAGTACAAAATTATCGACTGTATCTTTGCTTTCCCAGTATTTAATTTTTATAACGTTTCTAAAGACTAAAATAGATAGAATAGTGCCTAAAGTCTTCTTTCACGCGAATTATTTGTAAGAATTCTGAATCATTTAGAAACTGTACTTATTGTTTATTCTACTATAAACTTATTACTTTCATTATAAAATCATGATTTTGAGATATTTTAATTTACTCAAATGAATGTTTCCGATAGGTGCAGAATTCTCGCGGTGGTTCTTGGTTATTCTATCATGCTTATTTGTCTATGATTCCTGTCTGCCCAGTTTACTCGCATTTAGAAAACCCAAAGATTTGTGTTAGGTTTTCATACATATTTTATATTATTTTTGTTAGATTTTAGAATTACGCAAGGCTATGTGATTATTAGATTAAGTAGCACGAAGCATTCCACTGTTGTGATTTCTAGCATAGATACGTACACCTTGTAAAGGTATATTTATTGCACTGTTTTAATTAAATTCTGTGGCCTCACATGTTCACATTTAATTTTATAACTGGATTACTATTTTCTAACAATTTTTAATTATATAAATTAAACCAAATGTTTAGCGCCTCACCATGGCGACTGTTTTATCTTTGATTTTCTAAAGTTATAAAATTTTTAAAACTTCTATTATTGGGTTATTTTGAGAGTTTCCATTTTAAAATACTATTGTTACTTAGACGAGTAGTTGATTTTAGATATAATCGTTAAATAAAACTTTGTACTTAAATTTCATTTTTTTATTGATTATTCCAACGTTATACACACTAGTAATAAAAATACTTAACAAGATCGTAAAAAAATAGTTTTTAAAAGTGGAAGACATTTGATATCTTCATTAAATCTCATTTAATTCGTTTTACGTTCAATAAAATAATACACACAAAGCGTGTACATACTTGGTTCAACTATTTATGCACTAATTTTTAAATTAAAATCATTTAAACAACTCTTAATAGCCGTTAGCCATATATAAACAGCAGCCAGTAGTTTGGGTTATTAAGTCTTAAAAACTAGTTTTGGAATAATAAATTCATTTGGCTTTTAAAGCTATGAAAATTATATGGCAGCACAAGAAAATTAAATCGAAAGGTAATATAAATGCCTATGCTCTTCTTACTCGAAGTACCTTCTAGAAACTATTTACTTTAACCTGGATGGACCTATATAAGTACAGGATGTATTGTAAAACAGTCATTAATTTACAACAACACTTAAAATTTCCATTTTTAAAACTTAAATATTATAAACATGTACATAGCAATTAGAGTTTACGAATAGTAAAAACTCGATGCGCCTGCGCATACTACGTAAGAAGTTCGAAATAATGTTTGATGGACGTCCGAAATTTATACCGAGTGTCCACCAAAGCAGAGCGAGACTAAAAACCACCAGTAGAAGAACCTTGGTTGCTGAGGAGCGGAGTTTTTATGCAATACTATCGGTGGTTTTGACCTCACTCACTGCTCCGCAGCCTCGCGCCGCTTCGGTGGACAGGCTGCCCAAGACGTACAGACCGCGCCACCAAAGCAGTCCCGTGAAAAACGCGCTTGCGTCGCCATCAACATTTGAACTTTATGCTCGTAGACACAAGGAACCTCAAATATTAGTTCCATGTTTTGTACGGTACATAGAATATAAAGGTTCGTCACCTTAAGGTAAATTTTCGCTGGCATGACAAGAATCAATTATACCAACATACCGTTTTAAAAAGATCTGCCAACACTTTTTCTTACATCAAAATGAATCAATGTTGCTACAAGCAAATCTGAACTTTCTGTTCTAACAGTTAAGCATAATTTTCTGTGCAGCAGGTATTACTCTGACAAATTTACGAAAGTTAATAAGTGCTCATAGCATATCAAACGAATCAATTTGAAAACAGACGAACCTTTTCGTTCTTTGACTGACGCATGTACTTAGGCATGAAAGGTACAGGAGCCCAATTCTCGTGCTCGTGATATTTATTTTCATACGACATATCACCAAAACAGTTTTTATGTATGATTTTCAGGTGATATCCGCCATGTTTACATACTATCACGAGCATGAGAATTTTGGTCAAGGTTGCTTTATCATGATGGGTAAAATAAAGGGGAGGCGGCGCGTTGGAAGGAGGAAAAGCCGTGGCTGCGTAATATAAGTGGACTGGCGTCCACTTATATTACGCAGCCGTCGTCTCGCCATGAACAGAGGATTTTGAAAAGCTGACGGCGAACCTTCAGAACTGAAGAGGCACCCAAAGAAGAAGATTTCCCACGGGACTTCATTCGTGGCGCGAACTCTTAACTATTTTCCGATACACCCTGCACGTGTGGTGGTGGTTTACGAGTTCTTGTCGGTGAGCTTGACGACGACGGCCTTGACCTCGGTGTAGTTGCTGAGGCCGTAGGGCCCGTTCTCGCGGCCAAGCCCGGACTGCTTGTAGCCGCCGAACGGCACCTGATTGCCGAACACGTTGTAGTCGTTTACCCAGATCGTGCCCGCGCGGATCGCCTGCAATCATACAACATCATCATCATCATCATCATCATCATCATCAGCCCATTATGTCCCCACTGCTGGGGCACGAGCCTCCCTCAATCACATGAGGGGTAATTGCCATACTCACCACGCTTGGCAAACGGGTTGGCGAGGGTTTTGATATAAATGCCGAGTTTTCCTTCTCTGGGTGCTGATGATCATGCCAGCAGCTTTACCTTAGTCGCCTTTTACGACACCTCGGTAAGAGTGAGGGTTCGCCTATTCTACTCTGCCGGGGACCACACGACCAATCATATCAATCATACAACGGTACTCATTAAACTTAGTGTGGTATATCGTGAGAGGGAATGGGGCGATATCTCTCTCTCTGGCTGGCCATTCAGTTTTTTCTGATCTTGTCTTTTGTAGTGCACAATAAAATAAGATTTTAATGAATAAAGTGTTTTATTCGCAATATATCACTTACTTTTCTAAAAAGACTACTGTAACTGGTATAAACGAACGCTTTAGACTAACACTTTAAGGGCCGAGTTTAGCAACTTTAAAATTACAATAATCACACTTTAACCGTATTGATTAGTATTATTAAAGCATGGTTAAAGTGTGATTACCGTCGTTTGAAAAGTTAGTGATTTCGATACTAAGGGTGAAATATAAATATAATTTATTGGTTTTGTACCTTATCTCAAGGGCATAAAGTTGAACAAAGTATTCATGATTAATATTTTTTTAGGGATAACTTTATCTTCAGTAGTGGTAGAGCCATGTTGTGTATATAATAATATACCACGTGAATGGGCCGGCTCGACCGGGGAAGCACCACCCTCTCACATAAAACCAACGTGAAATAACGGTAGCTATGCTGCTGTTGTGTTTCGTTTGGTTTGTGAGAGCGCCGGAGGCCGGAGGCCGGAGGGCCGGAGGAATATGTCAGCGGTTTTGCTAAGTAATACCCAGGGAGGTCCTTTCACACGGTGTGAAGGGGAATCCTCCCCTGAGCAATCTTGCTCAGGCAGCCCTGCGTACTCTGGGGAGGGCACAAACCCGCTCAATTGCGCTGGAGGCGGAAGAAGGAGCAAGGCACCCTTGCATTCACTAGATGTGAATTTTATAAATATCAGGGGTCTACATTCGAATCTGAATGCCGTCCACCACCACCTGGAGACGGAAAAGCCAGCCTTGCTTTTTCTTACCGAAACGCAGATTTCCCCCCCTTCTGACATATCTTATTTATGCTACCCCGGTTACGTACTTGAACATTCATTTGTCCCACGAGCGGGTGTATGCGCATATGTCAGGGAGGATATTTGTTATCGTCGCCTCAGTAACCTTGAAGCACGAGACCTGTCCATCTTTTGGCTGCGAGTAGACTGCGCCAATCATCCCCGCATCTACTCGTGCCTTTACAGGTCTCATAGCGGCAACATCGAGACTGACCGACTCGTTGAGCACATTCAGATGGCGACTGAACTGGTCCTTGAACAGGTTCCAACCGCAGAGATCGTCATACTAGGTGATTTTAACGCGCACCACGCCGAATGGCTTGGTTCACATACAACCGATCATGCGGGAAGGACCTTTCATGACTTTGCTTTGGCCTATGGTCTATCTCAACTGGTATCAACTTTTACACGTGTGCCAGATCGAGATGACCACACTCCCACCTTGTTGGACCTTCTGCTGACCACCCATCCCGACGTCTACAAAGTGTCTGTAGATGTACCACTTGGCTCTTCCGACCATTGCCTGGTACGGAGCACTGTACCTCTCAACAGCACTCAGCGGTCGAAACTGGGCACCCGCCGTATTTGGCACTATCGGTCAGCAGACTGGGATGGAATGCGAAGTTTTTTTTCGTCTTACCCATGGCAGCAGGTTTGCTTTACGCCGGAGGATTGTGATGCCTCAGCTAAAAATATTGCCGATGTGATACTGCAGGGAATGGAATTATTTATTCCAAGCTCTGTAGTACCTATAGGCGGCAGATCCCAGCCCTGGTTTGGTCATACTAGCAAAATGGCATCACGCCGGAAGCAAGATTGTTACCAAGCCTGGGCTGCAGCAGTGGCATCCAATGACCCAAATACCAGCGTCCTAAAGAAAAAGTACAACTTCGCTGCTAGGTCCTTCAAGAAGGATATTGCCAAATCAAAGGCATCGTTCATCGGTGAAATTGGCGAGAAGCTAATGCGCCTCCCATCAGGCACCCGCGCTTTTTGGGCTCTCGCCAAAGCCATCCTGGGGAACTTTAGTCAGTCGTCTTTCCCTCCACTTCACAAGTCGGATGATACCCTTGCCCATACTGCAAAAGAGAAAGCCGACCTTCTGGGCACTCTTTTTGCGTCTAACTCGACTTTGGATGACTCTGGGAACTCTCCACCAATTATACCGCCCTGTGCGAGTTCAATGCCGAACGTCCGTTTCCGACAAGATTCGGTTCGTAAAGCTCTCTTTCCCTTGACATCCGTAAGTCGAGTGGGCCGGATGGTATCCCTCCGATTGTACTGAGGGAATGTGCTCCGGAGTTGGCTCCGGTTTTAACGCGTCTTTTCCGTCTCTCCTACACCACTGGCGTAGTACCGAGTAACTGGAAGTCAGCCCTTGTCCACCCGATACCCAAAAAAGGCGATCGCTCGGACCCGTCCAATTATAGACCAATAGCCATTACCTCAATCCTCTCTAAAGTAATGGAGTCCATTACCAACCGTCAGCTCTTGAGATACTTAGAGGAGAACCACCTATTAAGCGACCGCCAGTACGGCTTCCGTAGTGGTCGCTCCGCCGGTGACCTGCTGGTATTTCTGACTCATCGATGGGCACAGGCGTTGGAGAGCAAGGGTGAGGCTCTGGCTGTCAGTTTGGACATAGCGAAAGCCTTTGATAGGGTATGGCACAAGGCGCTGCTATCTAAACTTCCTTCATACGGTCTTCCGGAGAAATTATGCACGTGGGTCGCTAGTTTTTTAAATGGGCGTAGCATTAAGGTTGTTATCGACGGTTCTTGCTCGGATCTGAAGCCCGTGAACGCTGGTGTCCCTCAGGGCTGTGTACTATCTCCAACACTGTTTCTTCTGCACATCAATGATATGTTGTCTCTGAACAATATTCATTGCTATGCGGATGATAGTACTGGAGATGCACTGTATACCGGACGTGCAAATATTTCAACGGAAAACGTCATCGAAAACCGGAACACACTTGTGTCTGAAGTCGAAGATATGCTAAATCATGTTTCGAACTGGGGACGACTTAATTTAGTCCATTTTAATCCCTCCAAGACACAAGTGTGCGCGTTAACCGCTAAAAGACGTCCCTTTGAAGTGCCAATCAGTTTTCAGGGCACCCCCCTTGATGTCAAGCATTCTATCGGGATCCTTGGTGTCGACATTTCGAGCGATGTCCAGTTTCGCGGTCATCTGGAAGACAAAGCTAAAATAGCTTCAAAGAAACTTGGTGTACTTAATAGAGCGGGGCGGTATTTCACACCAGCTCATCGGTTACAACTCTATAAGGCACAAGTTCGGCCCCATATGGAATACTGCTCCCATCTTTGGGCTGGTGCACCTCAGTACCAACTTCTTCCGTTTGACCGCGTACAACGTAGGGCTGCTCGAATTGTTGGTGACCTGACTCTCTCTAGTCGACTTGATCCTCTAGCATTGCGGCGGGACATAGCTTCCCTCAGCATTCTATACCGCATTTATCATGGGGAGTGCTCTGAAGAACTGTTTGATCTACTCCCTGCGGCCGAATTCTTACATCGAACCACTCGCAAGCGATTGTCATTCCATTCTCATCATCTCGATGGATGGCGGTCTAGTACTGTGCGTTTCTCCCGGAACTTTCTACCACGTACCTCAGTTCTGTGGAACGGTTTGGCTGCAGGAGTATTTCCGGACGGCTACGACTTAGGGATCTTCAAGAGAAGAGCGTATTCTTTTTTAAAAAAAAGGCCGGCAACACATTAGCGATCTCTCTGATTTCGCAGATGTTCATGGGCGGCGATGATTACTTTCCATCAGGTGACTCGCTTGCTCGTTTGTCCGCCTCTAGCATAAAAAAAAAAAAAAAAAAAATCTATACTATTTATAAAGAGGAAATCCTACCGAGAGCGGCAACGCTTAAAAGCAATCCGAAAACACAAAACGCTTGTGCGATGTAAACAACACATAGCGCCATCTATTGGTACAAAGTGGAACTAATGTCCCAAAACGAAGTGAGGGCGGGCCACTAGTAATTCATAAATCGGTTGATAATTAAAATTATATTCCGTGTGAGAGCAAATATTCCATCCCCGTAACGGATGAGAAGAACAGGTATATTTCGGACAGGACGTAAGTTATATGTTGTCATCAAAACAAAAAAACGCAAGGCGCGTGTAAAAGGAGCGAGGCCTTCAAATTAAGATTATTTTAATAATTAATGTACACGGCACTAAACGCGGTTATTTTTATATGTAGTGCATAATACTCATACAAAAAAAAATCTTAGATTATTTTGTCAGTGAATTCGATAAAGAAATTTTGTTTCCGACGGTATCAAACTCACCTGCACCATATAGTTGACCTTGTCCAGGTCCTTGCTGAAGACGGCGGCGGCGAGCCCGTACTCCGTGCGGTTGGCGCGCTCCACCACCTCCTCGATGGACGAGAACTTGATGATCTGCTGCACCGGACCGAAGATCTATACGGAAACGGGGATTATCTCATTTACAACTTGCGCGAATAAAGAATGGGATCAGAAATGGCGGCGCATCTATTCACTTCTCGCTCGCACACTATTTGCGTCTATACTCGCATTCGTGGGTGTGCGAGCGAGATGTGAATAAATTCGCCGCCATTTCTGATCCCATTCTTTATCCGCACAAGTTGTAGGTATATTTTTAATGTGACAGATTGCAGACGAGTAGATCACCTAATGGTAAATAATTAATAATAATAAATTAAATTGTTTATTCAGTAAATAAGGGCACATTACATTACATTAAAACTGAATAAATTACAATACCAGGGTTTTGGTATATAACATGGTAACCGATTGCCGACGCCCATGTACACCACGCAGTCACCAGTGGAGTCACAAGTGCACTGCCGACCTATAAACCCCGCTTTACTCCGGATTGGGCCTCCGGTACCCTCATTCACGCAGCAAAACACAGCACAGTGCTGTTTCACTGCTCTGGAGCCCAATTCTCGGGTTCGTGATATTTTGAAAACATGGCGGATATCACCCAAAAACCATACAAAAAAACTGTGTTTTAGTGATATATGTCGTATGAAAATAAATGTCACAAGCCCGAGAATTGGGCTCCTGGTCGATCTGGTCCATTCATGCTGAAGCGTGTATCTCCCACGGTCATATCTTTTTGCAGTCCTCCTCATCTTGCTTACTTCACTCAGCGAACACGTCGGTTTTCTGTGAGGCTGTGCTATCATTTCGGTCGAGCTATCACTGCATTGTATTAATAATATCTTATGTACGTAGGTACATTTATTATCTACCCAATGTAGCAAGTAATAAAAAAATAATAATTCACGCTGAAGTTCCTTCAAGAGAAGAACGTAGAAAGGGCGGCAACACTTTTATTTTTACTATTTGAAATAAATGTGAGCCTTGCGTCTCATAGCCACTGCGACTAGATGATCTATTGTGGGAACCCCAGAACCTATTACAGCACTTCATCTAGCTCCAGCTCCAGGATAAACTCCAGGATAAACTCGAGAATGGGGCTGATGGGGGAGCTTTTGATCTCGTCTGCCGAGATCATGTGTGCTCCCACTCGCCGACGACGTGGATAATCGTTTCCTCGTCAACACATTAGCGATCTCCATGCGGATGTCCATGGGCGGAGTTGATTACTCTCCATTAGGTGACTCGCTTGCTCGTTTTTTCGCTTCTAGCATAAATAAAACAAAAAAAATTGTGTATCTTAAACGTTACGACGTTTAGGCGTAGAATATCCAATTCGCAAAATTTTTAACGTTCGCTAAATGTCCAGTTCGCAAACCACAATTGGCTCACACACGAGCGGCGCTCCCCGTGACCGCAGGAGGCTCGACTTCGTGCCGGTAAAGCTATAGTAGTAGAGTCCCCTGACCTCGGTCCGGGCGATGTCCATGTCGTCCTTGACGTCGGCGAACACGGTGGGCTGCACGTAGTAACCCGCGTCTCCGCACCGCGCGCCGCCCGCGGCGAGCGTGGCGCCCTGCTGTTTGCCGCTCTCGATGAGGTCGAGGATCTTGCCGTGCTGCTCTCTGTCGATCTGTAAAAAAACATTATGTGGATCGTTCTTCTTTTTTATCAACAATGAGACCAACTTACAAATAAATATTTAACTTTTATATAACATACTATACCTTCCAACGGCTGTCAGTGTTAAACAGCGAAATACTTGTTAACAGCGCCATCTGTATCACGCCGCCATAATTAAGTATCAAAATCTTAGCACTCTCATTAGTAATCGATTGAGCGCCATCTGTCTAAGATTGAAATAAATAAAAACCCTTTTTTTATATCATCTTGTAATGTACGCATCAAGAGCTAGGTCGTCCTTTAATTAATAAATCTAATTTGTACACAAAGGAAGTTAATTATTATTGCTACCTGGGCATACACCACCTAATCATCATTGGTGACCCCGACGTGACGTTAGTCAGTTCTACGGCTAATATGACCAGCCCACTGCCACTTCAGTTTGCTAATTCGGTGGGCTATGTCGGTGACTCTGGTTCTCTGTCGGATTACATCATTTCTGGTGCGGTCCTTCAGAGATACTCCGAGCATAGCCCTTTCCATAGCTCTTTGAGCGACTTTGAACCGGTGGACTAGTCCAGCCGTCAGTGTCCACGTCTCGGCACTGTAAGTCATGACCGGAAGGACGCACTGGTCGAAGACTTAAGACTTTGAGGGATGGGTGACGAGAAGACTTGACGAAGTTTACCAAATGCTGCCCAGCCTAGCTGAATTCTTCTATTGGCTTCTCTCTCGAAGTTGTTTCTGCCTAATTGGAGCGTTTGTCCTAGATAGACATATTCCTGAATAACTTTGAGAGGTACTCCATTATCAGCGACCGGTCCCGGATCAACGAGGTCGTTGAACTCGGTACGCGTAGTGTAGGACGCCCTGCGACAAGATGGGATGATGACATTCGAAGGCTGGCTGGTGTGGGCTGCATGAGAGTGGTCGAAAATCGGGAGCAGTGGCGTGCATTAGGGGATACCTATGTCCAGCAGTGGACGAGTTTGGGTTGCTAATGCCGATGATGATGATGACTACACCTTACCTATATATTTATTAATGTAAATTCTTTAATAATATTGTATAATCCTTAGACAATTAAACACATGACATGGTAAAGCGCAGATTTAGTTTTGAAAAATTCTGCCAAAATCCGCGGGGGGAAGGGAAGTTTAGTGATGGTCAAGATATGAATAAGTAATGAATTGAAATGATGCTGTTTGTTTACGAATATTGTTGAATCACTTGCTCACAGCAGCTTGCAGATAAGTTATAATTTAATACCGCGGTATCCTAGTGGTCTGGGCGGTCACCAAGATGGTGAAAGGATTGGATTGTTGAAACAGTCATACAGCCATTTAAGTACATTTAGTTTCTGTAAGCCCTATTTTTTTAAGTTGTCTATTTTGTGGAATCACGTTGGTCGTGTACTTTGGCAGAAGGGTAATCGTCCACATGCCATGTCCCGTGTTAAATTGTCTAAGGTATAATCTTAATGCTATTGACAATGACAATGTTTTAAAAAAAAATCTGAGACTTTTGCATATCTATATTATTATGACATTACATGCTGAGCAATAACTTATGTAACAACTTTTTACCCACTATCATCGTCATCGTCAGCCCATTCAAGTCCCCACTGCTGGGCCACGGGCCTCCCTCAATCACATGAGGGGTAATTGCCATACTCACCACGCTTGGCAGACGGGTTGGCGAGGGTTTTGATATAAATGCAGAGTTTTCCTACTCTGTGTGCTGATGATCATGCCAGCAGCTTTACTTTAGTCGCCTTTTACGACACCTCGGTAAGAGTGAGGGTGGCCTATTCTACTCTGCCGGGACCACACGGCTATATTTTATGCAAATAAATAAATGAATAAAATTGAAAACAAACGATAAATAGTATGTCCTAAATATTCGTTAATGTACTGTTTTACAGATGGACTATTACTGATGTAAAATACGTTTTGATTGAAATGAACACCTCCGTCACGTCCCCCGAAATTAGTGGCATTTACACCACTGTGACGCTTTATTTTTTTTTCAAGAGATATCGCGTTTAGTAAAACTCAGTTGTCATAGATCGATTGTCATTGGTTGATTGTTTATATTAAAACCTGCTTAATGAAGAAAGGTTACTATGGTGTACAAGACTATTATTGATAAAGATTCTTGGTCATGGTTATAATAATAATAATATAATAATAATAATAAATATTTCACAATATCACATACATTGATCTGACTCCGAGATAGGTAGCTCAAGCTCTTGTGTTACGGATATCAGAATCAACAGTGGTATTACAAATATATACATATAATATACTTTTCTTTTGTAAATATATACTTATAATACATAGGAAACACCCAGACCAATACAAACAGCCATGTTCATGCACACAAATGTTTGTACTGTGCGGGGATCGAACCCGCAACCCTTGGACCAAAGGCAGTGTTCACTACCACTGTTCCAAACGGGTCGTCCAAACGTTAATGGATTAGTATTTTGAGTTACTATTCATAGTAGTCTATTAACTTTGATAATTGTATTTTTTTTCTTCTCAATTGACAAACCAACGCAGCGGTTGCTCTGCCCCCGGCTCCCCGCGCATGCCTAAGGCGCGGTCCAGCGGTGTCGGCCAGCTATAGCGTAACTCATTAGGTTTAAGTGCCTGTGTAATCGAATAAATAAATAAATAACTGGTGCAGTACCTGCGGGCCCTGCTCGGTGCGCGGGTCGAAGGGGTCGCCCACCACGCGCCTGTTGGCGCGCGCCGCCGACAGCTCCACGAACTTGTCGTAGATCTTGTCCTCCACAAATGTACGGGACCCTAAGGGTAAAGATTACACTTTCATTCACTATCCACTTTCCTTAATCATCATCATCATCAGCCCATTTAAGTCCCCACTGCTGAGGCACGGGCCTCCCTCAATCACATGAGGGGTGATTGCCATACTCACCACGCTTGGCAGACGGGTTGGCGAGGGTTTTGATATAAATGCAGAGTTTTCCTTCTCTGGGTGCTGATGATCATGCCAGCAGCTTTACCTTAGTCGCCTTTTACGACACCTCGGTAAGAGTGAGGGTGGCCTATTCTACTCTGCCGGGGACCACACGGCCCTTTCCTTAATAACAATAACATACGGTATAGAACTCAATTTTATGGTATAAATGTTAATCATAATAGAGGCCTCCCTAGAAAATGTTTAATTTAATTGCAATTATGAGACGTGGGGTATCTCAGGGACAGAAAGAGAGTTCAAACGACGAAGTGGTTGAGAACGTTTGTTCCGCACGACACATCACGAATGAACATCTAGTACGAACAAAACGAATACGAAGAGTTGGTTCATGCACGAAAATAGGAAGCCACCACACCACAACACACAAATAGGTGAGAGACGTAATTATAATATAAGCAGCTTTTGATGAACTATCCATTGAGGAAGAGATATCTTTACACGATGGTCAGACCCTTTACAAGCTCTACACTGGAAGTTGTAGACGAGTACATCTACCTCGATCGTCGATCGACGAATCCAACTCGGCTGGGCAGCGTTCGGGAAGCTACGCAACATATTTTCGGCCCATCTACCGCAGTGTCTCAAGACGAAAGTCTTCAGTGCGTGTGTGTTGCCTGTGATTACATACGGAACCGAAACGTGGCCGCTTACAATGTGCCGATTAAGGAGGCTCAAAGTCACCCAGAGAGCAATGGAGAGGGCTATGCTCGGAGTCTCCCTGCATGATCGTATCAGAAATGATGAAATCCGCAGGAGAACTAAGGTCACAGACGTAGCCCAAAAGATTGCATGCCTCAAGTGGCAATGGGCAGGACACATAGCGAGGAGAACAGACGGCCGTTGGGGCGAAAAGGTCCTCGAATGGAGGCCACGTACAGGAAGTCGCAGCCGTGGGCCGTGGCCCGATGATCTGGTGAAGATCGCGGGAATCCATTGGATGCGATCTGTGTGGAGAACATTGTGGGAGGCCTATGTCCAGCAGTGGACGTCTATTGGCTGAAATGATGATGATGATGGTCAGAAAGGTAATTTAAATAGGATCAAATGTTTATTCGCACCAAAAAGCCTTATTATATATTATACATTATGTAAAAACCACCAGATCAGGTGAAAAAACGCTTACCACCAGGTAATCAGTCTGCTCGTTTGCCACATAATATGACATTAAAACCTAAAAGTGCTTATACTGATGCATGATGATGATGATATTTAAGGCTCAACGTAATATTTAAGGGCCAAACCACTGATTTTCATCTATCGCTTTGCATTACCAGAGCTGAGGGATGCGCGTGAAATTAGATGAAGACGATATTTCGCCATCTGGCGGAGTTTAAATAGGACTACGATGACGTTGAATTGAGACGGTAAAGACCAGCGCAGCAACAATGGCCCATCTATATAAGGGCAAACCACTGATTTTCACCTTTCGCTTTGCATTACCAGAGCTGAGGGATGCGCGTGACATTAGATGAAGAAGACTTTTCCCTATCTGGCGGAAATTAAAGAAGACATTCATCGTCATCGTCAGCCCATTTAAGTCCCCACTGCTGGGGCACGGGCCTCCCTCAATCACATGAGGGGTAATTGCCATACTCACCACGCTTGGCAGACGGGTTGGCGAGGGTTTTGATATAAATGCAGAGTTTTCCGTCTCTGGGTGCTGATGATCATGCCAGCAACTTTATCTTAGTCGCCTTTTACGACACCTCGTTAAGAGTGAGGGTGGCCTATTCTACTCTGCCGGGGACCACACGGCTAGACAGAAACATTGATGTTGAAGAAGACATTGATGTTGTTGAATTGAGACGGTACAGACCGGCGCAGCAGCACTGGCCCATGTTGTAGAAGAGCGCCTGGTGCGCGGCCTCCACGGCCTTGTCCAGGTCGACGTCGGCGAACACGATGTTGGGCGACTTGCCGCCCAGCTCCAGCGTGATGCGCTTGATGCTGTCCGCCGCGCCGCGCTGGATCAGCTTGCCCACTTCCGTCGAGCCTGGGGATCCCACACTTATACTACACGAGTATAACTCATTACCAATGATCGGAGTAGGTAGAGCTATTTTGATATTTGGTACTTGCGATATTTTTTAATAATATGGACATACCTGGAATCCCGCGATTTAAAATATACTTTAAACTATTAACAGCTATTTTCGTTTATACATACGAGCATTAACATCAGCCTTACAAACTTAATCATAAACGCTTTGTGATACCATGTTAATAAAAAAAATATATATTTGTTCTTTCGAAATTCAAGATTAGATAGGAAGGAACCAACTGTAAGTAAATATGGTGGTATCGAACGTTTATGGATAAGCCCTTTCATGATTAAAATGCGTTAAATATTGAGCACTAAAATAAAAAAAAAATATTTATTTTAATCCCGGGATCATAGTCAGAATCCCGGGGCATGTCCATATTATCATCTATGTTTGCGGTCAATGAACCCAAATAGCTCTACCTACTCCGATCATTGCTCATTACTGAAACGACTCAGTGATCCGACTCGGCCAAATGATACACTGTTCCGAATCCCTAATATTCGCTCCGAATGTATCATTCGACCTAAATGGATCTCGTGGTTAATCGGTACGCGGTAGTAATCTCGATCACTGATACGGATGAGCCAAATGATTCGAGTTCAAGTGAAGTTCAAGTGAGCCGAATGAGTTGAATGATCCGAGTGAGCCGAATGATCTGAATGAGCGGAAGAGTCGATGTTCCAAATGATGCGTTTCACTGTTCCGCATCTTTGCACTGATCCAGATGCAAATGTTTCAATCTTTTGAAAGATACGTTTTTGCCAGGTCTAACTTATACTCCGTGTTTAGTGTGACCACGATCAGAAGACACTTTAGTGAAATTGACAGGGGGCGTTGTAAATCGATTTTTCTATGCGAAAATGTCAAAACAGCATTAGTTCCGGCTTTTGTCTCGAGCCAAATAATCGTGATCGGACTGTAATGTAGCTTGATTAGAATGACAGCTGTCCCTTGACCTTTATGCCAATGAACATAAGGCCTATAAAATTTAGGGCGTAGCGGAAAATAGAGGACCTACAAAATAATCGTGATCAGACTGTAATGAAGCTTGATTAGAATGACAGCTGTCACTTGACCTTTATGCCAATGAACATAAGGCTTATAAAATTTAGGGCGTAGCGGAAAATAGAGGACCTACAAAATCTTTATCCCCATCCCATTCACGAAACGGTTTCGTTGTAATCCCTCACATTTTAAAAAAAATTACATGATCAACTTGTGCTTAAAATGTACCAAACAGAACAATTGGCTTTGTGTTAGAAGCAGATTAAAAAAAAAAATATTCCTATATATTCGGAAACAAATCCTAATACTTTCTTATTCAAGTCTGAAAAAAAATCTCAGTTTATACTTGAACTCTGACCACCATATTATAAATCTCAATCTAAAGTTATTATTGTACTAAAGCCCATGTCATCTCGTTCCAACACGCAAAGTTAGAAAGGGCTGGCCTGAATTTGGTTCCGGGGCTATCCTTAGTTCCCGATTTGTAATAAGGAGGTGAGAGTAAATATATAAATATACTGAAAAATGTTGACGTGAGTTATTTTCCAAACTTTTTCTACGACTCTTTTTATTGGCATTTACACAGCATTTGAGCGGACTGACCCGTGAAAGCGATCTTGTCGACGTCCGGATGGCTGACGAGCGCGGCGCCGGCGTCGCCGAAGCCCGGCAGCATGTTGACCACGCCCGCCGGGAACCCGGCCTCCTGCCGTGCGAGCGATTGTCACAAATAACTACAGCTGTACCACGTTTATAGTTTACATCGGCAAAATTGGTCTACGCAGAAGAGCAAGTTAAATCCGATTGATTACGATTGTGAAAGCATTGGAAATAAGTACAACTGTACCACTTTTATAGTTTACATCGGCAAAATTGGTCTACGCAGAAGAGCAAGTTAAATCTGATTGATTACGATTGTGAAAGCAGTGGAAATACAGACTTTATTGCGTTACGTTAAGATTAAATACAATAAATTCAAACAGGAATGCTATCTCTCTCTTAACCGCACTCGCACCGAACATGGCGCTGAAGCATCGACCAATAAGAAATTGTAATTTTTGGCGTGCGTAAATGTAGCGATGTGATTGGTTAAGATTTTGTCGCAGTTTTCGAAAATAAGACTTTTGCGCAGGTCACAGATCACCCCCAATAGATACCGCATAGGAGGCCGGAAAAAGTCACCATACATAGTTGCATTTGCTCCTATAAGTCTCGATCGCTGGGAACGCTACTTCACTTGTGACCAAGTAACAGACCCGTGCGTTACGCGTATTTAAATACTCTAAAAAATACCTTTCGGTGATTGACGGGTACGAAAATGGCAACATGTGCTATAAAATGGTGTGGAAAATTGAAAAGAACATCAAGATGGTAGGTATCACATTCCACCGGTAAGTAAAATAATTTTAATTGACCACTCCTAAACAGCTCAAGTTATAATGGACATTAGAAGAAATCGTGCGTTTTAAAACAAGCACGCGTTGATGTCTTTTGGAAAAATCTCTTTTTCTCATGTCAATTTTACAATAAGCTAACTCTTTTTGACAAAATACTAGTGATTACCTAGTACAAACAAAATCTTTATCGATGAATGCATTGGTTTCTAGCTTTTGTATGTGTTTTTTTTTTCAATTATAATGTATACGGTAATCCCAGTCCGGCACTTAAGTGCTAAAAATCCTCTGCTTAGGTTATGGGTATTGAAGGAGAATTTTAGGTGCCGCTTAACTTTAATCCTATAATATTGAAACTACACTTAAGGTGACGGGTAGGGTCAACTAGCGACACCAATCGATTTGGCGAAGTGGCCAGTTTGTGGCGGTAATTCAAATTTCGAGTATAAAAGCAGACCCAAAAGTTAAGTATATGTATTGAATAGATAGTATAAGTGTTTTCCGAGAGATCGTAGTCTCGAAATTGTAAAAAGATATCCGGTTTAGTTGCTAACAATTAAAATCAATTGGCGTCGCTAGTTGACCCTACCCGTCACCTTATTTTAAGATTAGCAAAATCCTGGATCATTTCAAGATAAGGTTAGATTGAAATACCGGCAGTAAGTTACTTCAAGTTTCATGTTAACTTTTTTTAGTATTAAAAATATTACCAAAATTTATAATTTTAGGTTTCCTCAATGTGCTCATCGAAAAAAGAAATGGATCGACGCTACGTGTCGTGGAGAAGAATGGACTTCAGTTACACCTTTTCTCGAGTGTACTGTTATAAAATGTTATGTGAAGTGTAAGAAGTCATCAAAACATGATTTTACCCTTTTTAGTCCGCGGTTTTTGAAGGCGATTTTTTTTCGTAGAAAAATGCTTTTTAGTGTCTGCCATACAAAACGCTTAAGATGCGGAATCTATTGGGGGTGATCTGTGGCGCAGGTATATTGATGTAACTTATAAAATTGGTAATACTGTATGTACACAGATTGAGAGATTTTTTTAACGTTTTTTTTTTCTGCCAATTGACGATCTCTTGTTTTTTTATTATTTCATTCTATCTTATTATAACTTTGACTGCCTCCTTGGCGCAACGAAGCGACGGCTGCGCTTGGGGTTTCAGGTTGGGCCAAAATTTGTACCTGAGTTTTTCTGTTAAGAAATTCTCAATGTCAGCCCGGAGTCTGAAAGTTGGCGGTCTTGTACCCCCGTGCCTCGGAAAACACGTTAAGCCGTTGGTCCTGCGCCCGATCCCTCTCCGGATCGTGACACACTGGTGTCCCATCGGAATATGAGGAAAAGATTCGGTCGTGATTCGTATACCGATCAAACTAAACACAGGCATCTTATTGACTGACTATGACATTGACTGACTTTATCAGTTTACTACTCACATTTCATCAATATCAGAAAACATGCCTACATCATAATCTTAGCGTTTGTCCGGTTGCATCCGAATCTGTCGCTTCTAAGCCCAGAGTCCACATTCCTAATGCAACTGCCCGACTTCGCACGATCTTGGGCATCCATAGTGGTCAGTTAGTATACCACCTTTATCAGCCTAATAACCCAGATCAGATACAATATCCTCCAACCGATTTTGGCTAAAGCGGCCAATCTCAACGATCAGTCACTTACGCAGGATATATTATAGTGCTCAAGAGTGTTCGCAGACACAAGTGCACTCTCTATTCCCTTGCCCTCATATTCTGATGGGACACCAATGTGACACGACCGGAGAGGGATCGGGCGCAGGACCAACGGCTTAACGTGTTTTCCGAGGCACGGGGATACAAGACCGCCAACTTCCAGACTCCAGGCTGACACTGAGAGTTTCTTAACAGAAAAACTCAGGTACAAATTTTGGGCCGACCCGGAGATCGAACCTGGGACCAACCATCCGTCGCTTTCAAGTGCGAAGCATTACCCACTGCGCCAACGAAGCAGTCGCAACAGATCAGATAATACCTTAATCAGCTGCGCTATGTAGAGGGCCGTGAGCGGCGTCTGCTCGGCCGGCTTCATAACGACGGTGTTGCCGGTGGCCAGCGCCGGGCCAAGCTTCCACGCCGCCATCAGCAGCGGGAAGTTCCACGGGATGATCTGCCCGCACACACCTGCGCGCATACGAAACATTAGCATGTAAATAGTTCTTTAGATTTTCGCGTTGCATTATAACTATAATTAATTAAGACGGGGATTAACACGATATTTATTATCTGATCTAGTGGCGAGTTAATATCTGAAAATGTGAGGGTGGCCGAAGATTTACGGCCCGGCCCCAGCAGAAGACGCCGTGCACCGCCAGTCCGCTTGTGACCACGGCTGCTCTAACGTAGCCGAAACGACAAGCAAAATATTATGTGACTACATAATGTTGTATCACATAACAAATTTCTTAATTATTTTTATTAATTATAATTAGCTATGTAATGTAATCTTTAAATGTTTAACATAAGTTTACAAAACATACGACTTTGTCGTTTTCCTATAAACTGTTGATGTAATTATTTCTATTCTCATGGTAAACGAATTTGTATGTAATTCTGAAAATATATTTTCCTCCCCCCTCCTAATTAATTATAATTAGCTATGTAATCTTTAAATGTTTAACATAAATTAAAAAAAAATACTACTTCATCGTTTTCCTATAAACTGTTGATGTAATTATTTCTGTTCTCATAGTAAGCGAATTTGTATGTAATTCTTAAAATATATAAGACCTAGGGTCGTTACAAGATAGTATAAACAACCATTGGCGATTATAAAGAGTATCTGGCGAATTTCTTGCCTAATCTACTCCTCGAGAATTAACTTTGTAACCCGGTATGGTAGAGTCGCGGCGCGCGCGCAGTGCGCGTCGTACTCATCATCCCGCCCGCTCCGCGTAAAAGAAAAGTAATTATTGTGCGCGGAGAAACATAACTACTTAATATAAACGTTTAAATAAGGTTTTTTTTGATTTGATATGTTATTTAATAATAAAGTAGTGATTTATAATTTAATGTTGCTTGTTATAACTAGTTATTGACATGCTGTTTACACATAGGTTTGGATTTACAGTCTACCATGACTGCACAGTTACTATGTATTCTCTTTATTTTTTATCTACTGTAATTCTGTTGTGTGTAACTAATAAAATAAATAAATAAAAACAAACTCTGTAACTAACAAACAAAGACATGGACCCAGAGTCTGTGATATGAAATGAACCAATAATAAAAAAAAACCCAGTGTGGTAGAATCGCATCATGTTTTTTTTTGTGTAAGTATTTTATACATCTGATTCAGGATTCGCCAATATAATCAGATATGTATGATATATAGGCCGTGTGGTGCCCGGCAGAGTAGAATAGGCCACCCTCACTCTTACCGAGGTGTCGTAAAAGGCGACTAAGGTAAAGCTGCTGGCATGATCATCAGCACCCAGAGAAGGAAAACTGCATTTATATCAAAACCCTCGCCAACCCGTCTGCCAAGCGTGGTGAGTATGGCAATTATCCCTCATGTGATTGAGGGAGGCCCGTGCCCCAGCAGTGGGGACTTAAATGGGCTGACGATGATGTATGATATATTTCGAATCCACAACTTTCTAGATTCTGATCGTAGATTGATAAATTAGTGCACTAATAGCTTCCAGAAGTTAATAATAATAATGCGTTAAGTCTACATTATTATCGAAATGGCTGATAACGTGGACGACGAAAATGCATCAGGTCGAGTTTCAAGTTCATTTGGAACAAGATAAAATATTTTAGTACTAACTTATACTTTACACTAACTTATGATAATATGACGGATCGGAATTTATTAAATTACATATACCAAGACTTCTCTATTCGAACTATGGGAGAAAATAATACTTACTTTACTAGAGTTTAACACAAAAAAACTTTAAATGCGCTGTTTAACACATTATAGCAGAACCTTGCATCAGTGTGCAAATTGTGTGTGTGTGGGGCTCTTTATTTGAGATGCAATCAGAGGCATACCAATTAATTCCCTGTGGCGCAGCTCGTTATGGGCCCCGCACCTTCTACGCTAGAATAATATACACGTATTCTGTGACCGCTGTCTTATCTATGAGTACTTCTTCTTTGTCGTGTTCTTCATTACTGAAGTTCGTGCCCATTCTGAAATGCTTTCGCGCCTTCCTATTATCAGCTTGTTGCCAGCGCTTTTGACTATAGGGCACCCCAGTACCGTTCGCAGGGAGTCAGACTGAGCAGGTTGTCCATCGCCCTCGATTTAGCAGTACCCCACAGTAAAGTAACACGAGGTTTGACTGACCTACGGGCTCGTGGCGCGTGTAGGTGAAGTACTTCCCGTCGGCGGGCAGCACGTAGCCGTGGTTCTTGTCGGCCCAGCCCGCGTAGTAGCGCAGGTTCTTCACCACCGCCGCCACGTCGCCGTGGTACGCCGCCAGGTACGGCTTGCCGTTGTCGAGGGTCTCCAAACTCTGGAAATTTTAATGCAATTAACTAACTATATCTAATATAGTTAGCCTTGGTAAAGCCTTAACTTAAACAATAATATTGCAGATGAAAATTTAACTTCTTAACATTTTCATTTTTGTGACGAAAAATTCATGTATCATCTACTCCATTGTTTAACAAAATACTTGTTTACATAACAATTTCATTGAAGTCATAAGAAGTAACATTCATTTGCAATTAAAATAACATGTCATTTTATTTTTGCTTCATTAGTGAGACATGTACCTAATATACTTGTATTTTCTTTCAAGTCAATTTAATTTTATTTGAAATAGCTGCGCGGTATTATTCTGTATTTATTATTATACCGAGTAGGTAGTCAAAAACCATAAACCGGTTCTGAGCCGCGGTTGGCGCTATTTAAAGAATAAGATACGGTATAGGAATGCAAATATTTGCTTGACCTTGGAGGGCACTAAATAGCAGTGTCTTCATTCATAGGGGTTTTTAGGACAACAGCATGGAGGGTTACAGACTCATGAATTCTTTGAACCAATGCAACTGCCCTAATGGTCAGTGAGGTGATTCAATCACCTGGCTAAGAATGCACTAGACAATTGATAAATGAAAAGTTGTTTTGTCAATTTTTGACCTGACTTTTTCTTTATTTGGATGGCTGTGCGACGCAGACGCACGCCTATATCTTGTTCCTATCTTTAGTAAAGTCGTTTAGTTGATACATAGGTAAATAAGGCCAAAGAGCCTGTAGAGCGTGAGGCCCCTACTGTACCCATTGCTGCAATGGTACATTCAGCCCGGCATGAACACATGCAATAACAAATAGACAAGACCTAAATAGATACCATATCGGTTAGATCTATTTGTAATAGATACAGTGTGTTTAAACAATCGCCAAACTGCAAATTATCAACAATGCTATTTTTAGTTTAGGTATTATTATTACCAATTTATCAGCTATGCTAAAATGAGAACCACTGAGTTCCAAGTTTGGCGATAAAAACATAATTTGTAAATTTATAATATATCGTCAGATGTACAGAAAGATTTACTCACTGCTAAGTAAGTCCTGTCTCTCTCGATTAGATCTGCCAATCTGTTGATGAGGCGTCCACGCTCCGAAGCATCCATTCTCCTCCATGGAGAACCTAACCTAATAAAACAATTTTATATAGTTTAAGGGCCGGGCCATGATATCGGGTACCTGGGTTCAATTCCCAGGTCAAGCAAAAAGTATGTTTCGAATGCTTCAAACATAGCTCGGGTTTGTGATCACCAATCCGCATTGGGTAAGTGTGGTGATTAAGCTTAATCAGTAGTGATGACTTGATTTCTATGATGGGGGCCAGTCTCCTGCATTGGGACAGTGTATGCTTGACTTGATATTCAGATGAAAACTCAGAGAGAATTTATCTGCTTGACTGAAATTACCTGAGTAGCAATTAAAAAAATAATCAAATGATTGAAATAGATAATAAATAATATTAAAATAGTAAGTTTAAAGTAAATAAATAAAAACAAAACTTAATATAGTGACCTTAGGGTTTATTATGTAACTTAATTTATTATTTATCAAATGATATCCCATCCCTGGGACGGAAAAGCTGGAAAATGTTGGGATGGAAATAGGATAATAGGAAAACAAATTAAGATTTAACGGAAAAAAGGCTACAGGAGAGCAGCAGGTTAACATAATTAGTGTAAAAGTATGGGTGTGCCAACTTATTGAATTAAACTCACTAAAGTAAACAAAAAACATTACATAATTTAAAAAATACAAACTTGAAAGCATCTTTGGCAGCCTGGACAGCTTTGTCCACATCAGCTTTACTAGCTTGATATACTTCAGTAATCACTTGGCCCGTGGCCGGGTTCTCTGTTTTGAAGGTCTTGCCATCCGAAGATTTCACCCATTCATTGTTGATGAATAGCTGAATTTGAAAATACCTAATTACAATTTCTATATAAGCAAACCATAAAGTATACAATTAATTGTATGTAACATCTACATATATGTATTTGTGCCTAGCTGCCTTATAACCTATTTAAGTAAATTCAGAAGTATATTAGTTGGTCAGTTATCTGATATTTTTGTATACTCTTGAAAGTTATCATACCTATAAATGTAATGAGGTAACGAAGTAACCATAGAATTACGGGGAGGTATCTAATACTTGACTATTGAATAGTAAACTTACCCCAGTGTACAAAACTTCCGGGTTGGTGTGTGGCGCTGGCACGGCAGCAGTGGCAAACTTAGCTTTTTGTGCCTGCAAAACTTTACTTAAATTTCGCAGCATTGCTTTTAATTTCTTTATTTGATTCACGCTTAATTCACGTTTCTTTATCAGACAAGTCTAGTCAGCACGAAAAAACAAGTCAGGTTGATTGACACCACTGACAGATCGCCGGCCGGTGAGTGAATCACAGAGTGAATGAATAAGAATGAATGAATTTCAGATATATTTTTTTTACTATATTCACATTGTGGCAAAAGAGCACAGGAGCCCAATTCTCGAGCTCGTGACATTTATTTTCATACGACATATATCACTAAAACATAGTTTTTTTGTATGGTTTTCAGGTGATATACGCCATGTTTACAAAATATCACGAACCCGAGAATTGGGCTCCAGATAACTATATTGTAGCCAAAACAGTGATCATTCGATGGAAGAAGTAAATATCAAAACAACATCAATAAAATATCTGAGTCGATAGTTATATCAACGTTGCTTTCAATACATCACTATCATAATACTGATTGATAGATACATTCTCATCAGTTAGATAGCTTATTCATTTCCTAGGACCAAGTATCATTGGTCTAAGTTCATTTCCGATTTCCAAAACGAAATGTAAAAAAAAAAACTAAAATGTTTCTCTCCGCTGATCCCGTATATTGTGTTCTATGGCCGATCCGATGTATTCAATTTCTGTACGAAAATGTCAGTAAAGTCAAATTTATGACAACAAGACATTTGTTGCCAAGTCAACTGCTATACGAAAATAGACTTTATTTACCACTAATTTAAGGTTTATGTCTGTATTAAGGACGATGCATTTTTGATATTTGTATAAAAAATTTAGTGTAGATAATAAAATTAATAATAATCCAATAATTACATACCTACAGCTACGGCCGTAATCAGTTAATAACCAAGATGCTACTTTATCAAAGATTCCAAATTTCAAGGAGAAATTCAAGAAAATTCGTATAACTTGACCCGCTATCATGGACCATTACTTCCAACGATTAGCTGCACGAATTAAGAAGAATAACTTAGTACAAATTTTCCAATATTTGGATGTCGAAGTGACAAGAAATGTAAAGGCTTCTGAAGTAGTAACCAGGTGGATACGTAAGCTACAATTCAAATTAGCTGGTTCAATAATATTATTTCCCTTGATTATATATAGATTATTTGCATGGAAAATGTATCTTTTTCGAGAAAACTTTTAGAATGTTTGATGTTGGTGAACCTCTTACAGTTGATGATAATGCTTGATGACAAATTATTTATAAAATTACCAATAACCAGACCAATTGGATCAATAAATACTTAGTTTGTAATCAGTTGTTCATTTAAGTAAAGTATTGTTGTAACACCTTAAAATAAATCCTAAATTTTTTTTTGTATAGACTCAGGTACTTAAAAGATTTTTGTTTTTTTTTTCGATAATAATATATTTGTTTTAGAACTTCCAAGAGTAATGGTTTGTGGTGCGGTGCGCTGTTACCTATACTATTGATCACAAATATTGTGCAAAATGAAGTGTCCCCTTTGTACAAACTGGTTGCGGTTGTGTCGGTGGCTCTGCTGTTTTACTCATTGCTTTTTGTGGTCTTCTTATCTATATCCCACTTAATACTTCAAGAGCCTTTATATGGGGGTTGCACATCAACAAGTCTCATAGCAATGTTATTAATGTATACATTCCTTGGATATGGTAAGTGTAATATTATTTGAAACTTAATGATACCTACTAACAGAATATTCTAAAATACAGAAAGACTTCTAGTTTTATATGCAACTAAGGCAACATCTAAGAAAATCCTATATTGAATTATAGATAGTTGCTCTTTTCTTACATACCAATATCACATTAGACTATCCTATTTCTCCTGTGGATTAACAAATACTATTAGCTCTTACAGTTTGGTATTTCTAATTTACTTTTTCTTTTTATGGTGTTTTGTGGTATTTCAGATCTCGTGGTGTCTACAACATTTTCTGTGCCAACAGTGTTCACATACAGTTGGTTGCTGCGGCTGAGTCTCGCCAAGTTCCAAAAGACATTCACTATTGGTGAAGCAATGATCATGACTCAAGCAGTTGTTCTGTTTGGAGTCATGGCTATTGTCAAGCTCACGTTTGATGTTGATGATCTTGATGAAACAGACGAGGAAATGGATTTCATTTACACTATAATTTATGTAGGTGTTAATTATATTAACTCTAGTCTATTAGTACAAAAACAAATATAGAAAGCTGACCATATAAATAAAATAAAAGTTGCATATTGTGGCACATTTCTACTAAAATCTTTCATTATAAAATAACACAGATTGTAAAATTTTTCTCAATACCACCAAGAGAGATTTTAATTTACCTGTTTAAGATATTTTATAGTTACATAAGATAAAAATTATGAATAAGAGTGATTGTAGTTCCGTGGGTAAGACTATGCCCTCCATAACAGGGGGATGTCAGTTTAAATCAAAGCATGTACCACTGGATTTTTCTTATAATATATTTTTTTTATCAAACCAAAATCTACATCTGCATATAGTTCTTAATTTTCACTTTTTTTGATGTGTTGTATCATAAAATTTTATTGGGTTATTTTCAGACAGTGTTATCAACAGTGGGATTGATTGTTACAGCATTATCCTTACTCCACGATGACCACAGAGATCTGAAGTCACTGGGCTACATTATAGGATCTGGAGCAGCATTTGCTCTGCTCATGTTATTGACAATCCTTGGGCTTAATAGTCCTTACAATATATTGCATTATATTTTTATAGAAAATGATAGGGTAAGCTTTATTTAAATTTGTTTATTAGGTCTGATTTTTAGAATTTTTAGACATTATTTCTTACTATTTTTGCTCATTCCAGTACCAATTATTTACATTCTGGCTGATCTTAGTAATAATGGCCGTAGCAGCCTTGACGGTGCGCACTAAATTGGCCGTCAAAGCCTGCACTGTGACAAGGAAGACATTCCATGTGCTGGCCTCCGTGGTGTTCTTGTCAGGCATAGTTGTGGATCTCAACCTCATGGTCTTGGCTTCGGGAATCGTGTTCGGACTACTCATTTTGGTTGAAGTAAGTGTGGAGTAAGTTAACGACCAATGGCCCATTAAAGTAAGCTTAAAGCTATATAGTCATGGGCTGGTTGTATGTTGCATGTATTGTTTTCGTTAGCTTAAGCTTTCGTTTTTTTATTGCTGACTCCCATTAATTTGTTTCTGTTTTTCACAGGCACTGAGAATATCGAATATAGAACCAATATCATCAGCTCTGCAGTCAGTGTTTCTAGTTTACAGTGACGAAAAGGTAAAATAAAATTAATTCAATAACAATGCCGTCGATTTTTTCGGCGGTAGAAATCTCACCGATCTACTAGGTACACAACTTGTGGGTTCAAGTCCCATTCTCAGTATAATGTAAGTTACTCTGTCTGTCGATCCCACCCTGGACAAACATTCATGCGGTGAACAATGTTTATTGTGTCTGGGCCCTTAGGTGAATGAATGAGATGTTGAAGTATGAATAAAAAAAATAAGAACCAATTTATTATTGCTATTCCAGGATAGCGGTTGTTTTGCCATGTCTGCAATCTACCTGTACATCGGCCTGGCGTGTCCGCTGGTGCTGGTGCCGCGTTACGAGGGCTTTGAGCTGGAGCTGCTCAGCGGCGTGCTGTCCATTGGCGTGGGGGACACTGCGGCCAGCTGGTTCGGCTCCAAGTTTGGCTTCAATAAATGGTCAGGTGAGACCCATCACAACCTTAGTTATACGTTTTAAAGAAAAGATAAAAAAATCTTTATTCAATTTAGGTCCACACAGAACACTTATGAATGTCAAAATAGTACATATTATCTACCGCTGGTTCGGAATGTCGATTTCTACTGAGAAGACACCAGCAAGAAACTCAGTAGTTACTCTTTTCAAATATTGATGATGTTACAGAGTTTCAATTGAGAAGAGAAAAAAAAATACAATTATGAAAGTTAATAGACTACTATGAATAACAACTCAAAAGATTAATCAATTAACATGACCAAGAATCCTTATCATTTAAATAGTCTTGTACACTATAGTAACCTTTCTTCATTAGGCAGGTTTTAATATGAGACTTAAACTTATCCAGTGATAGGTTAATGACATTTTGTGGTAGCTTATTAAATATCTTAATACTTAAGCCAACAAACGAATTACCGATTTTATGAAGTCTGAGGAGTATGTTAAGCAGTATATAGCCAGTCTTAAGCCTTGAGGGCAAGCAGGGTACAGGGCCGTAGCCTGGGGGGGAAGGGGGCATTGTGCAACACCCTACCTTAAATATGGGACTCCCTGTCGTAGATGATCGAGGAGCCGCCGGGGTCCCCCCCCTCTCCTCCGTCGCATTAACAGCCCCACCTGTAACCAATGCTGCCCTACGTTCCATACAACTCTAGTTACAGTTCCTGTCTCAAGGATTGTGCTAAAGAAGGTTGGTTCTCCGACATTGATATCGTTAGGCAGTAGATCGTATCACGTCTCTCGCGCACACATTCGATATAGTCTGTCTCTGTCTCACGCTGAGATCTCTGTACGCGTGCATTAATGTTTAGCATGCAAGCTAGGCAGCCGGCATTATGTCCTAAGTATTTTGTACTCGTGTTCCATTCTTCACCCTCCCCTCTAGCTGGCTGGCTCTTTTAATATTGTGATATAGTAGTTATATTCAACAACGGGCTACCAAAAAAATGGTCATTATATATCTGTCAAACTATACAAGAAGTTGCCAGAAAGAATGAAGTTAATGGATTTACCAATAAAAAAAAATCAAAAATAGTTTATATAAATGCATAGAATTATAAGAAGACAACTAACAGTGGTCTTGTTATTATTCTATGCTTTCAATTTTTTTTTAGTTTTACAATATGATTTTAAAATAATAAAAACAAAACTTGAGATTACTGAAATGCTTATCTTAAATTCGATTCCAGGTGGAAACAGAACATATGAAGGAACAATATTTAATATTGTCACACAAATAGCTACGGTTTACGCCCTTCTGTTGTTTGGTAAGTTTTGATTCCACATCACAGACGGGTCTAACAATATCTAGACATAAATCCTAGTATCAGTTTCTAGCTGACCTAAGTGCAGGATCAGACCTTACAATATGGATGTATAAGACGATGGGGATCATATAGTATTGCAAAAAAAAATCAATTTTTCTATGTAAATATAATGTATTTTCAGATTTGCTACATTCGAAAAACGCATTGCTTCGCACAACGATAGCTGCTTCCATTGTTGGCTTAGTGGAGGCCAAGACTCACCAAGTGGACAATTTAGTACTGCCATTGGTCATGCTCATAGCATTCCAGTGGACCTGGGCTCTACAACTATACTATGCTATTCAAGCATGGCTGGTATGATTAATCAAAAGATTCAGTAGGGTTTTCAGTAAAAAAATCATGCTATGAATTCAAGAATTTTTTCCTTATTGATTATTAATTTAAAAAATCAGTTTTCTTTTCAACCTGATGTTAAGCTCCATACTATACCCTAAACCGGAATTCAAGACCAAAAAATTTCCTACAATGTTGCCACTGCAATTAAATCACCGTACAATAGTATATACTTATTTCTTAAAAACATACACCAACATAATTTGTTTATTGGTAATTTTAATTCTATAATATAAAGAAGTAATTTTATTGACTTATATTTACATATATACAAGACAATTTAATAAAAACTTAATCATCCGTAATGTTTGGTAGAAAAGCTGGTATTGAGCTTGTGTCACTTCAGGTGTTATTAACATTTGGTACAAGATTTGAACTTACATGTTGTTTCGAGCAGTGAGGTGCCGCAATGGGATATTAATATAGGAATCTTTGAATTTTAATCGTTTTAAACAATGCTATTGTGTCTTGAGTGAGTTGTCACCTGAACCAATTGCTAGGACCTAAGAGTCTTAAAACCTGCGATTTCGTTAAGAGTCATTTTGGCAGAATCCATAGGTCGAGTGACTGACTCAGATTCCATAGTCAGAGATTCTGACATTAGTGATGGTGAAGATGAAGATGTAATTAAGTTTCTATTTTTTGAGAAAATCCTTATCATGATTGTGCCAGCCTATTCTAAGATAAAAAAACTAAAACCCAACTACGACAAAAAACGTCGCTGAAAAAGTATAAAACAAGCCTTCGTTGTCAATTTATGCAATATTCACTATGTAGAGATAAAATTTCATGTTTGGAAATCCGCAGTCACACGTTGTCAAAGGGTAGTATATTTAACGTGTGACTACGCCTTTCCAAACATGAAATTTTATCTCTACATAGTGAATATTGCATAAATTGACAACGAAGGCTTGTTTTATACTTTTTCAGCGACGTTTTTTGTCGTAGTTGGGTTTTAGTTTTTTTACTTTTATTTTATTTGTACTATTTTGGTGTCCAAGTGCTAGTAATATATATATATATATTCAAAATGTACAAGTCAAGCGCTTTCAAATGATACCAAACACGGCATATTTATCATAACTTTATTTTTTTACTCTGTATGTTTTGTCCGCTAGAGGGCGCCACATTAGATTTTGTGAAACTTCATATAGCCTATAACCAGCGGACGATCAAGACGCTTATAATGATATGTCATTTGTCGAATTCTGATAAGTAGTTAAGAAGTTACGTGGAAACAGATGAACATACATACATACATACATACATACATACATAGCCTGTCAAAATCATAACCCTCCTTTTGCTTTGCCGTAGTCGGGTAAAAATAAGCATATAACAAAAAGGTTGAAAAAACCTGAAAACTTAATTTGACAATGACATTGCACATTGATAGATTTGACACTGACGTATATGTCGTAGTTTTTTTGGTCTTGAATTCCAGTTTCGAGTATAGTATATGTTCAATCATGAGATTCATGAGTTCTCTTGTGAGTGTGTTATAGTATGTTGAATTATTGTACAAATGTTTATATTTTTATAAATATAATTATTAAATTTTCCTACCAAAGAATTTATTAGAATTAAGGCCATAAAAATAAATTATATACAATATGATTTTTTTTTATTTTAAAACTGATACAAAAACCTAAGTTCATATATTTATACATTGTAAACTAAATCCCTATCATATATGTATTTTAAAATAAATATTGAAATTACACATCACCATCACATTCATCTTTGATTTTATTAGTATCTATAGCATCAATGTCTTTTTGTACACTATTTTCTTGGGTTTCCAACTTAATTATTTTTGATTTATCATCAATATTCTCATCATTCTCTGTGCCATTGGTACTAATTGATGCACTATTCCTTTTACTTTTGATTAAATTTCTTTTCTTTTTCACTCCTTTACACTTTGCTTTAAATATCTTCTCTAGAGCTAGAACATCTTTTCGGTCTATCGTCCAGTCCTATGATAGAAGTTTCTGCCATTTTGCTCAAGTCTTCCCTCTTCATTGTAATCTTGGGATGTTTATGCCTAAGATATTCATAACTTTTTCTAGTATATCATCTACATAGTAGTTTATAACTAAGTCTGCTTTGTTGTCCTGTAGAAAATAGTAAATATGAAAAAATGTAAAACTCCAAAATATGTGACCAGGTTCATTTAATATTATAGATAAACCAGATGTTTCACTTACATGTTTGGTTGGTTGCAGATTGCAAATAACTAGTTTTCCACCATACTTTGCAGTTTCTATTGGCAAGTTACCACTTGGAATGATTTGTAATGTTGTTCCTAAACATATACTGAGATCTGCAATACTGAAATAATAAACCATAGCATGTAGCAATTTTGGACTTAATCTATAGGACCATATTATGTATGACACTTTGGGTAATCAAATTTATTAAGAAGAATCAACTCACCTAGAATGCCACTCTGCCATCAACAAGTCATTTTCAGGTAAACTGTGCTCCCAATCTAAAACCCCATCATACAGTCTACCACGGCAGGGCCTGCCACCAATGTGCCCAGATGCACATGGAACTCCACTGCATTTTTTGCCCACTGTCTCAACTGGACGATTCCGGACAAACTGTCTGAAAAGGTTAGGAGTCACATTATAGAAATGAACAATACTAACCTTACTGAGGATGACAACTAAATAAAGTTTATACCTTTTGCACAAATTACACTCATCAACAAACATGTTTCCATGTAGCTCTGCCAAGTACTTCCTCGGTAGCCCTGACTTCAGATGCAATCCATCAATATTCTGACTGACTATGTACTGGACTTTGCCGCATTCAACCAACTTCTTCAATATCATGTGAGTTTTAGTGGGCTTTGCGTCTCCAAACGACACATTGGTGGTAGGTTTCTTGCCTTGCTTTTCTAGAGTCCACACACCGTTGGGGCCTCTGTAAAAATATATATGTATATAAATACTAGAATACAACACTATACTTTTGTCAAAAGTGATTGTCGAGGCAGTTCAGGCAGTGTCAGTTAATGCGTGTCAACGTAGACTATTTGCGCTATAAAAACCACCTACCTAAAATCCGGTATACCAGCTGAAGTACTAATTCCAGCCCCAGTGTGAATGACTACATGTTTACTTTGACTTATAAATTGAGCTAAAAGATCACATTTTTTGTTAAACTTTTCTACAGGCTCAAATTTCTGGAATAAAAAAATATTATGGGTTATAATTTAGTTAGGCGATAAACTCCCTCCAGTAGATGTAATAATTAAAATCTTTTATTACATACCTCAGGAACGCCTAGTATTCCCTTATGTTCGTATGGAGATAAGCCTTCTGCATAATTGCAAGACATTTTTCATACAATCTTTTTAATTATCGCAATAAAACCAATTAATCATTAAATTTTCAACATTGTTTTGGTCTTCTTGACTTCAGTTTTTTTTTTATTTGGCCGATGACCACAGACTAAAGAGCACTAGTCATGTATCATACCACAAATACGGTTTCAATTGAACATTGAAGAAATCGTTTAAAAAAGGAATTAATAAGGTGTTTGACCCTACAGTGCAATGTTTGATTCTCTTGTCCCCGTATATTGTGTTCTATGCTCTTGTCTGTTTGTGGTCTGTCTGTCAGTCAGTATCGGAGTGATTAGGTATATACTCTTTGGTTCAGTATATTCATTCGTGTCAGTCAGTCTGACAGTTTCAATATTTTTGTGTATTTTGTGCTTTCAGTATATTTTACGTAAAAAATATTTAGTAACTAATAAAACAATTATTTCAAAAATCTTTCATTTGAATCAACCTAAACATGAACCGCAGAAGAGGTCACGATGACGACGATGTCTACGGTAAGTTTATAGGTTAGGAATTAAGAATAAGAATAGTTGTTGACGATGTAATTTACGGTGTTTTATTTGTATTAATTTCTGTTTCAGAGCGTTTACATAGGAAACGTCGTCGCGTTTCAGAGAACCAAGAAATCGAAGATAGGTTAGAATCGTTAATTCTAAGGGTTGGTGAGAAAAGTAGTTCAAGTTTGGAAAGTAACTTGGAGGGCTTGGCTAGCGTCCTAGAGGCAGATTTGAGTACATTCAGAGTAAAAATCCTTCGAATTCTTACTGATTGTGCTATTCGCATGCCTGAAAAATGTACCATTTACGCTACTTTAGTTGGTTTGCTCAATGCTAAGAACTATAACTTTGGTGGTGAATTTGTGGAGTATATCGTGAAAACGTTCAAAGAAAACTTGAAAACAGGGAAGTGGAATGCTGCTAGATACACTTTGAGGTTTATATCTGATTTAGTTAATTGCCATGTGCTGGCTGCGTCTTCTCTATTGACTTTATTGGAAACTTTAGTGGATTGCGCCAATGAGGATGGAGTGCCACAGGTTAGGAGAGATTGGTTCGTGTTCGCGGTGCTGTCTGCCTTGCCATGGGTGGGCCGTGAGCTGTATGAGAAGAAGGAATCTCAACTGGAGCATTTACTTGTTACTATTGAAGTATTCTTAAATAAGCGTAGTAAGAAGCATTGGCCAGCATTAAAAGTGTGGTCTGCCGACACACCTCACTTGCAGGAAGAGTACCTGGACTGCCTTTGGGCTCAAATTAAGAAGCTGAGGCAAGACAATTGGTCTGAAAAACACATTCCAAGACCTTACCTTGCTTTTGATTCCATCCTGTGTGAAGCTTTGCAACATACACTGCCAGCTATTCAGGTACATAGTTTAATAACTAGTTTTTATTTCACATTAAGGGCAGAGTTCACGATCTTTCAAACAATGCTTATCATATTTTAATAATATTTTAACAATACCTAAGTGCTGGGTAAAGCATTGTTATTTTAATGTTGTTGGAATCTGCCCTTTTAAACTGTAATAGCAGACCTACCAATAAGAGCTATGTCCATCCGTGCTAATCCCCGTATTGATACATTATAGTTGTAATGCAACGCGAAAATCTAAAAAACTAGCTATGTCCATATTACACAAGAATTGAATTTCATTCTTTAATACCTATGCAAATTGTATAATTTGATAGGAGATGGCTGATTTCCAGTACTTGTTATTACATTTCTATACATTAAATTGTTAAGGAATAAAAAAAAGGTTATTGTTTCACTAGTAAGGAAGTAATAATTTGATACTAGATTATTTAAAAATAGCAATGCATTTTCTTGAATGTTTTACTGTAATGTTTATTTTAATTTACCTACATTGCAGCCTCCACCTCACAATGACGGCGACTCATACCCCATGCCACGGGTCATATTCCGCATGTTTGACTACACAGACTGCCCGGACGGGCCGGTCTTGCCTGGAGCACACTCCATAGAACGTTTTCTCATTGAAGAGCACCTGCACAACATCCTCGAGGCCTATCATCTGGAACGCAAGGAGTGTGCAGCACAACTGCTTTGTTTTCCTTACAAATCCAAGATTCCTTTAGAATACTGCATTGTTGAAGTCATTTTTGCTGAGTTATTCAATCTGCCAAGACCGAGATATCTGGAGATTTGCTATGGGTCTATACTGATAGAGTTGTGCAAACTGCAGCCATCAACTATGCCACAAGTCCTGGCTCAGGCTACAGAGATTTTGTTCCTGAGGATTGATAGTATGAATGTTGCCAGTTTTGACAGGTAATTCTTAAGCAATTAGATGCATAGTGAAAGTAAATTTGTATTGTAATTTTATTACTCATTCATGACTGCAAAATGGTAATCTGTTAACATGCATTATGGTAATAAACATTTGAATTACTACTTATTTACCAATTCACTTAGCTTTGCAATAAGAATCCGATTTTAGTGAAAGATAATTAAAATTACAGATTTGTGACATGGTTCTCCTATCATCTGAGCAACTTCCAATACCGGTGGTCGTGGGAGGACTGGGAGGGCTGCCTGCAGATGGAGGCTGATCACCCCAAGCCACGATTTATTCGAGAAGTACTTGGAAAGTGTCTAAGGTTTGTATCATATATCATGTGAAAACTGTACAAACAATTTTGTCAAAAGATTTTGGTAAAGTTTTGATTCAAATTATTTTTGTGTGTAGGTTATCATATCACCAAAGAATCAAGGATATAACTCCAGAAACATTTGCGGCTTACGTTCCTTTGAAACCCGAACCCATATACAAGTATTCCATGGAAGGAGCAGGTAAGAAATAATTGTTACTCAATATTTACTTATTGTCGTTTTATTTTATAAAATACTTTATATCACCTAGCCTACACTTATCTAGATAATGAAATATGTACATTTCGGTAACATCTTACCAGGACCTGTGCAAATTAAATGAAAGCTTCTCAATTCTAAATAAATGCTTTAAAATTGTATGCTAATGAAACCATTTCATAATAGTAACTCGTTCAGAGGCATTTTCATCCAGTTCACGTGAGATCGACGACAGGAATTACAGATTAAAGCTGCACAACTGAGTATTATTTAATTTAACGAGAAATTCAGTCTATTCCATGGCCATTAATTCTAGTAAGCTGTAGTTGCGCTCGCGGTAGTCTTCGTAGTCTTTGTCGTTGGTGTCTCGCGCCTCCTGCTCGTTGACGTCCTCGTTGTCGAAGGGCGACACGTCGTCGTCATCCGTTGGCGCCTCGGGGTCTTCTTCTTCGTACTCCACGTCATCCTTGTCGTCCGAGTGCCCGTGCCTGTGCTTCCCGTCCAAATTGCCTAGGAACTCTTCGAAATCTTCATCTAGTTTGAGATACTTTTCGTGATTTTCACTTTCCTCTTCCTCAAGCTCATGTTTGTTCGACGATTCATATGCTTTTGTTGCAGCTATTTTTTCTGTAGACTCTTCATATGTGCTTAGACTTCCTAGCAGCTCGTCGAGTAAGTCGATTCCCGTGGAGGAAGACGGTTTCGTAGATGAAGGGCTGGGTGTTAAAGTAGCCAGTTCCTCTTCCTCTATTGTTATGGTTGATGTAGGAGTGAGATGATGATGTTTTTTCTTTTTACACTTTGTCTTATTCTTTGGGATCGCATGTGTTGTAGCTATTACAGTCTGCTCAGTGACTATAGATTCTTCTTCAATTTCGTTAGATTTTTCACTGGGAGTGCTTGATCTTAAATCAAAAATAAATTCTGCGTGATCCGCAGTGTCTTGGTCGTAGCTGTTATCTGGTTTTACTTGGATATCTTGATTTTGACTGCTGTCTTCATTATCATCATTGTCAACATCATCTTCATCTTCATCGTTTTGCGACTCTGTATATGCTGATGTTGGTTCTACGTTAAAGTGTACTGGAATCACATCAAAAGCTGACTGCAATGGCGTGGCTGTCGTCTCGGCGACTGTAAAAGCTTCTGTTGTACTTCTGGGCTTAGTATCATATGCATGTGAATGTGTTTCCCTTTGGGACTTATCTTCTTCTCTTGAATTGAATTTGCTTGTCGGGGCTGTATAGCCTTGGAAGTTAGATCCTTTACGTCTTGGAGGAAGTTTACCCGTTGGCAACAATGTTGTTTTTTTGTCAGGACTAGTGTTGTTAGTACTCCATCGGTCATGCTTTACAGACGTACCTTTTTGCATTAAAGCTGAAAATCTGAAACGGTTTTTGCTTTTGGGCTGTGTTGACTTCACGGTTGGTTCTGTTATTATAGTAGTCTCATCAGGTGACGAAGTTTTGGTAGTTGTAGGTTGCGTAGTGGTCGTAGTCTTCGTTGTCGTTATTGTCGTAGTGGTAGGTTGCGTGGTGGTGGCGGCTGTGGTCGTCTTGTTCTTTACCTTCCATGAGTTAGGAGCGTTGGTAGCTGCCGAGCTGGCCTGAGGCGTTAAATCTGATGGCTTTTTGTGAGTCTGTTTTTCCGGTGCTTTTGTAGTAGTTGTTGATGTCGTGATGCGCTTGTGTTTCTTAACTTTCTCGGGCTTGACGAATTTATGTGGCGGCCGAGTTCGCTTCTTTGGGGCATGAGTGGTTGTGGTGGTAGTCGTACTGGTAGTTCTGGTTGTAGATGGCTCTCGGTACACCTCGGTGCTAGTAGTAGTTTCCTTTTGAGTTACTGGAGGAGACATAGGTGTAGTGCTTTCGGGTTTCTTCTCGTTCTGCGAGTGCATTGGTGTGGTTTTAGAGAAAGCGCCTAAAACGTCTGCCCACTGTATTGTGTCGTCCTCGACAGAGGCAGTTATTATGTCAGGAACTGAAGTCGTAATTTGTTGCCATTTTATATTTTCGTGCTTTTTCGGAGGTTTCTTGCTGCTCGTCTGCTTTCGCAAATTTTTGTTATTTTGTGGTTTGACTGTGCTTTGAGAAACTTCTATGTCCTCTGTCGAGTCGGCTTCTGTACGATTGTTGTTATTAGTTAGGATTGGTCTAAATGCAGATTCTAATTCTGCATCTGCCGGGTTAGCGAACTGTCCGTCGATGAGTTGCGGGCTGGGCCGGAAGTCAATTGGTTTCTTCATAGGCTTTGACGAGTGATGCATATTGTATTTTAATGGTGGCATAGGCTTAAATGGTTTCTTGTCCATTGTAACGAATACTCCTGGTGGAGCGTTGTAGATTGGTGGTCTTATATGATCTGGAAAATAATTTACTTTAACTGGTGGTCTTGGTTTCGAGTACGTTTTGTAAACATTTGTTGGATAAACAGTTGTAGGATAACCAGTTGTTGGATGAGTAGTGGATCCTTCTGGCAATTTTGTCGCCTCTTCAACGATTGATGTTTGATTGCTGTCGAATGTATCGGAACTTGAAAATTCCGGTGTAGAATTGAGACTTGGCGTATTCGGAGTAGGCAAAACCGCCGGTCTCGTGGTTTTGACTATGTTGCTCGGTGAAATGTACCTGTGATCAGGCGACTGTTGTTGAACGTACGGGTGCTTGACGACGTCAACATCGATGTAATGTTGTTGCATGTGACTGAGTGGGGGCGGCGGCAGCGGGGGCCTGTATTTGTACATATGATGAGGTTTATACGTGTAAGGCATTAGCCTTTTCTGTTGATGATGGTCACTCGGAAGACCTACGTATCCTGCTTTTGAAAATTGTGGATACATCGGTGGTGCGTACGGGTTGGGCTTGTATCTGATCTGAGGCTCGGCGTGTGGCTCGTCGTCAGAGAAGAGTGAGGAAAATATTCTGTCTAAGCCTTGATTGTAATATCTGCCCTGGCTGTATTGCTTGGGAGCTATGTTCTTGTGGTACCAGATAGCCCTTTGAGGTCGGGGTACCTGCGGTCGTGCGGGCTGATAAGCAGGATACTCTTGCGGCATCCCAACTACAGTGTCTGGAGCATTTTCACGTACGGTGAAAGTTCGGACGGGGTTTTCATAGGGCTTTCTTTGTTTTTTCGGTGATTGTGAGTTGACAGAGAACGTCAACTCGTAATGGTACCTTCCGGGGGATGTTTCGGCATCTCTCTGGCGCACCCGCTTTACTGACCAGAAGGCTTTAACGCCTTCCATGCATTTATCATCGCTGCAGTCTTCTCTCGATCGTTCGTCCTCAGTAAAGCGATAGCCTCCGTCGACCTCCATCAGCCTCCCCTTCGCCATGACGGTGACATCGCCGAACGATGAGTTTTCGTCTTCCTGGAGTCTGTCGAATGGCGCTTTTTTAATTTTTTCCCACAGGTCGTGGTCGTCGATTTCCTTCGATACATGTTGTTCTGGTTTGCTGTTGGGCGATACGATGACGCCCTTGGCGATCAGCTGGTCAATCTTGTCCCTGACCAGCGTGAGGTAGACGCTGTGCCGGAGCGCGTCCTCCCAGTAGTGCGCGGGTGCGGCGGGCGGCGCGTCCGTGTGGATGGCCTCGTGCAGGGTGCCCACGCGGCCCTCTCTTCTCTCGTATTTCCATGCGTCTAGTGGAATCGGTATCGGTCTGAAGTCACTGTCTGAAGCCCGGCTTTCATTGTGTATCTGAAAAGTAAATAACCAACAATCAATGCATGTGTAAATAATAAAGTATGTGTCGATTTTACATATTGGAAAAAATGTTGCTGAATATTTCTGTATGCGTTTGAAAGTAAAATGTATCGGCGTCGGGAAAGTGCCGCGGCGGCTAGCGTGCGCGGAACGCTCGCGTGCGGGCCCATCCAACCCCTCCGCGATTAGAGTTTCCAATCGACAATTCCAATATAATTTGTATTCTTATATTATGAGTCGTTTTGTTTCTTCCTTTTGGCAATGTTATCCGCTTTTCAGATTGCTGTACTTGACATTTTATTTCACAATTATTCAAATTCTGCTAGACGCCACAATAGACTAGTCGGGCTCCATAAAGTTTAATTGGGTGCAAAATAGCGCGTAAAGCATTGTTGTGCAACTCTCTCACAAGTTGACTATGCACGTCTTATAGGTGAAGGTTATCATCTAATCTAATTTTAGCAGTATTATTTTTGAAAAAGGCTTGTTAGCTATTTAATAATAACCGATCATTTTATATTAAAATGCTTTGCCGGAGAAAATAAAAAAGGCCTATTGGATTTTTTTTCTGGTATAAAATTAACATATCATTAGTACTAGTATAGTGAATAATAAAAGATTGGGATTATAATTGCCTAAAGGTTACCTGTAAAAGAGTCTATAGAACTTACCTGGGGTTTTACGTTTAATTGTATTAAGCCATGCATTTTCGTATTGATTGAAATGACCGATCTCGAACAATTTTCAAGCCTGAGCTCCTATACCAGCATTGCAATGTAGATAAGAGGCGCGTGCAGTTCTTTTGTTTTAAAATTCGATATCGCGGAACAAATCATTCATCACCAGACATCGGATAACGATCTGGACCCGAATGGGCACACACCGTGGCAAGTTGTAATGGTTCTTAAACGTAACGTTGTCCATTATTACGAGTATGTGGGAATGTTACAATTAATGCGCCAAGGCTAATATGAATTTATTTAAATAATTCTTGTAAATGTTTCCATTGTTGTAGCCTCACCGTGGGTACCAATAGTTTGAAATTAAAAGTTTCACATCTTCCGGAGTGCTAGATAAAGATAAAAGATAAAAAATTCTTTATTCAATTTAGGTCCACACAGAACACTTATGAATGTCTAAATAGGTAGAAAATATCTACCGCTGGTTCGGAATGTCGATTTCTACTGAGAAGACACCAGCAAGAAACTCAGTAGTTACTCTTTTCAAATATTGATGATGTTACAGAGTTTCAATCAAGAAAAAAAAATACAATTATGAAAGTTAATAGACTACTATGAATAACAACTCAAAATATTAGTCAATTAACTTGACCAAGAATCCTTATCATTTAAATAGTCTTGTACACTATAGTAACCTTTCTTCATTAGGCAGGATTTAATATGAGACTTAAACTTATCCAGTGATAGGTTAGGTTAGGTTAGACTAGCTTAGAGACTTCATCATCGTCAGCCCGGTCGTACCCATTGCTGAGTTTAGGCCTCCTTTCCCTTACGCCAATGTACCCAGTCCTGTGCTGTTCAGATCCACAGGTAGTCCCCCCGATTTTGGTAATGTCGCCGACCTATTGTGACACTAGACGACCTGTTTTTCGTCTGCTGGTTCTTGACACCATTCGGTCAGGACTTTACTCCACATGCCATCACCGCGCTAGGCTAAGTGTCCTGCCCGATTACAAGTTAGTTTCAAAACTCTCGATCAGACGTCTTTGACTTAGTAAGGTATCAGCCTATATACTATCCCTACTGCAGGGACAAAGGCCTCCATCATAGAAATCAAGTTATCGCTACTATGATGGGATTAGGCTTAATCACCACGTTTGTCTAATGCGAATTGGTGATCACAAACCCAAGCAATGTGAACTCAGGACTCCGAGATCACGACCCGGTACTTAAACCACTAGACCAACAGGGCGTTTGACTTAGTACTTCGCCGTAATTCAGAGTATTCGAATGTATCTTAGAGACTTGTACCTAACCAATATTTATGCTACTTATTTAGCATTACCATCTCATCTTAGCGTATAATTCCCAGTTGCGTCCAAAGCTGTCGCTCCTGAGCCCGGGGTACGCTTGGACTATGATTCTTGATTTGAGGAGTCTGGTAATTAAAATTAAGCGACGAGGTTTATTTTTTTTTTTTATATGAAAGGTGGCAGACGAACAGACGGATCATCTGATGGTAAGCAATTCCGCCGCCCATGGACACCCGCAACACCACCGCAGACCAGTGGAGTCACAAGTGCGCTGCCAACCTTTTCCCCTTCCCCCCCCATTGGGCCTCCGGTAACCTCACTCACGCGGCGAAACACAGCGCAGGCGCTGCTTCACGCCGGTCTTCTGTGAGGCAGTGGTATCACTCCGGTCGAGCCGGCCCATTCATGCCTAAGCGTGGCTCTCCCACATTTTAATTGAAGATTAAAGTAGTTCAGTGGATAAGAACGTGCGCCTTCCGAACGGGAGGTCGTAGGTTCGGGTCCGAGTATGGTTGAAATACACAAATACTCGTATTTGTGTATTTCAACCATAACCTCGCCGGTGAGGGAAAACATTGTAAAGTAACCAGCGCGTTTCAGATTTCAGTTTCTCAAACTGTGATACCCACGATTGTTCATATAAAGATTCAGAACGAGGTCCATGGTCCAGATGTTCTGATTACCCTGTCTAAGTTGGGAAAGTTATTCAAGCGTACCCCATGCCCCAATCGACAGATTTCGACGCAGCTGAGAATAATATATGTCTTTCTCCCTCTCTATCCAGAGTGATAGATAGGAAGGCAATTATCCATACTCGGTTCATGACACAGTGTTCATTTTTTCATGTACCTTTAGTGAATTCGCCAGAACTATTATATATGTAATTAGCTACCAGTTAGGTTAAAAGTAATTTCATACATTATTATTTTAACATTAGTTCATAGATATACAAATTGTAAATAAATACAACACTTTAAATTTTAAATTATAGAGAGGTAGATATATACATAGAATAAGGTATTAATTATAAGGATTGCGATGCTAGCGCATTAGGTTAAGCCTGCAATGATAGTATAAGCTTAAAAAATAAATAAATAAATACTCCTTAAGAGTTTGCGGTAAGTGTCAAAGATTCATTACAGTATTTCGTAGTTTTCGGCACCGGAAAAGCCAATTCTGTATTGATTCTATTACATAGCTTCCGCATTCATCCGCCACAATAGCTGTTTGAAAACACGAGTCGGCTCAGTTATGTCCATTGATGATTCTATGATACGATGAACGAACTGACTAGGTCGGTGCAGTGTCCTAAAGTGACCCTTGGCCTTCGATAATAAGAGCCTCCATCGAGGATCTGCGGATGGCTGGCAGGGCCATCCGTCAAGACTCCGCGCAAATCCTATTTGACATTATTATAAACAACCAATCTTTTTTTTTATGCTAGAGGCGGACAAACGAGCAAGCGAGTCACCTGATGGGAGGTAATCAACGCCGCCCATGAACATCCGCGAAATCAGAGAGATCGCTAATATGTTGCCGGCATTTTTAAAAAAGAGTACCTACACTCTTCTCTTGAATCTTAGCGTGTGATTCTCGATTGCTTCCTAAACTGTCGCGTTGGAGCCCAGGGTACGGTTAGACCAGGATTCAGGATTTGAGGAGTTTGGTCATTACAATGAAGCTACTGCCATCTGAGATTAGTAAACCTTTAACAGGGGAACCAGACTGACCATTCTGAATCATTTCAGAAATTATTATTAAAACAGTAATACCTGTTTTTCTAGCCGTGTGGTCCCCGGCAGAGTAGAATAGGCCACCCTCACTCTTACCAAGGTGTCGTAAAACGCGACTAAGGCAAAGCTGCTGGCATGATCATCTGCACCCAGAGAAGTAAAACTCTGCATTTATATCAAAACTCTCTCCAACGCGGCTGCCAAGCGTGGTGAGTATGGCAATTACCCCTCATGTGATTGAGGGAGGCCCGTGCCCCAGCAGTGGGGACTTAAATGGGCTGATGATGATGACCTGTTTTTCTAGTTCAAAAAAAGAGACAATAATACTTTTTGTGCTTAAACAATTTAACATGTCTAAGATTTTGTGGTATTATATATTTTTGTTTTGTTTAATATCTTAAATCTGCAGAAACAGTCTGCAAAAAGCTTTTATTTTATTAATTTTATTCGGATATCCAATAGCAAAACCATAAGAATATATAAAAAAATAACATGATACATATTTCAAAGCTATTGACAGGATAATATTAGGTATCTCAACATGAATTTTATGAGACATCTAAATATTATAAGAAGATTAAAAAAAACAAGTTATAAATAAAGAAATGTGTTGGTGCTAGCCCCTAGACTAGAATAATCAATAAGAATTTAAATGAAGCTTCATTATAATTTTGGCGATTATAAAGAAAGTTTACAAAACTTAGCACGAACTTATTGACAAAAAACTTGATAATAAAAACAATTTTGATTGACATTTGAACAATGTCAATTGTTTTTCAGTTTAATGACAAGATAATGATCTTATCTCGTACTCACAAAATTTTAAGGACCCCGGCTAAGGACACAATTATAGGTGACTCGTTTCGTTTATTTAAGTTGATGGGTATACCCCACTACCGACGCCAATTGATTTTAATTGTTAGCTAATAAACCAGATCTTTTTCAAACTATTTCGGGGTTCGAGTCTCTTAGCAAACACCTATCACTATTTATTTAATACTTATAGTTAACTATTTGGTCTGCATTTTCATTCAAATTTCCGATTACCGATAAAAACGGCCACTTTTGGCATGAATCAATTTTTCGAGTACATAAACGGATCCAACATTTTTGCATGGTTTATTAAATAAATAGTATAAGTGTTTGCCGAGAGAGTGCAGCCCCGAAATTGTTTAAAATAGATCTAGTTAGTAGTAGTTTAGTAGTTAAACAATAAAATCAAGTGGCGTCGCTGGTGTGCCCTACCCGCCGCCTTAATTAGAAGCAGCCTTTTTGTTTTCTATAGGGTGTATACGTAAATATTTGTAACAACATTTTCACTTACAACCTGTACGGATAAAGAATGGGATCAGAAATGGCGGCACACTATTTGCGTCTATACTCGCACTCGTGGGTGTGCGAGCGAGAAGTGAAAAGATGCGCCGCCATTTCTGATCCCATTCTTTATCCGCACGGGTTGTAGTTAATTTTACTCAATATTCAGGAAGAAAATTTCTTCAGGAGTTAGATTACAGTACAAAACGGTCTTATCGTAGATAGTGTTTTCTTCTAGAACATTGTTACTGTTAGGCATGAGAAAGGAAACAGCGTATTGAATATATGCGTAAAAGGCAATTTGAAAAGAAAAAGTATTTTTTTGATGTTGCTATTATGGCCATTACCGCTTTCTATGACAACTATGTCAAGAACAACAAAAACAAATCCCATAACTGAGTTCTGTGGTTTGCCAAAGCAATTAGGAGAGGCCTAGTCCAACAGTGGACGAATATAGGCTGATGATGAATTGTTACAAATGGAATGAAAACATTCTTGCTGCAACATTGTTAATTGTTCACTAAAAAAAACGTAAGTGATCAACAGAATAAAAACAATAATAACAAGTTCATGCAGTGTTTCATCATCATCGTCAGCCCATTTAAGTCCCCACTGCTGGGGCACGGGCCTCCCTCAATCACATGAGGGGTTTGCCATACTCACCACGCTTGGCAGACGGGTTGGCGAGGGTTTTGATAAAAATACAGAGTATTCCTTCTCTTGGTGTTGATGATCATGCCAGCAGCTTTACCTTAGTCGCCTTTTACGACACCTCAGTAAGAGTGAGGGTGGCCTATTCTACTCTGCCGGGGACCACACGGCTAATATCTACCATACGGCTAATAATACCATAGTATGGAACAAATCATTAAATCACATCGCGTTATTTCGGGATCTTTCGCTTAGAAGCCCAAGGTACCATGGTTCAGGATTTGGGGAGTTAAGTAATTACAATGAGCGTTTGACCTCCGCAATCCTTAGACTGGTGTACTCTGGTACGCCAGTCTAAGGCATCATGACATGAATCACGGTTAGGTACACGTATCAGATATCATGTGAATCGTGGTGCTGGTTTCCTGACGAAGGTATCCCTTACCGCCGAGCTAGGTAAAACATGCGCATAGATATAAAAAATTGAGAGGTGCATGCTTGGATTCGAACCTAAGACCTCCTGAGTCCCGTTAAGGTTGGCAATGGGCGGCGGCGATCGCTAACCATCAGGTGATGCGTCTGTTTGTCTACCACCTTCGACCTTTTCGACTGTGGCAGAGCTACTCTTCGGCATGAATGGGCCGGCTCGACCGCAGTGATACCACAGAAAACCGGCGTGAAACATCACTATGCTGTGTTTCGCTGCGTGAGTGAGTGAGGCTGAATCCGGGGGAAAGGGGGGTTTAAAGGTTGAAGCGCACTTGTGACTCCACTGTTGTCGGGGGTGTCCATGGGCGGCGGCAATCGCTTTCCATCAGGTGATGCGTCTGCTCGTCTGCCACCTAGGTATCACATATAAAAAAGGAGGTTCTTATTCACTGAGCTACCTACCAGTCGCTCCGTAACAAACATTTTTTTTATTATTATATAATGTATCTGGCTATAGTTATTATGAAGTTGTGAACACGAGATATTGTTACGATTTTCCACGCAAAGGTTAAATCTACAATACGGCTGCATTCGATTGCTCCACTTACCCTGGGAGAATCTCATCCACCAACAATACCACTTACGGCTTAGAGGTCATTGTCTGTCGTATTATGTCGTTTCAGATCATTATTAGACGTGGATAATTTGGTTGCTTTTAATAAATCACGTAAATATTTACATACATTAACTTAATACTATAATATATATTATAAAAACTTGTTACTTCTTGATTAACAAAAAAACCGGGTCTTGGTGTCCTGGGAGATGACAGCGTTATTCTTATTGTAACGGAAATGAGTTTGAGACTAGACGAGGTGTAAGTTTATTTGGTGCATTTATTTATTTTTGTTAAACTAATAAAATTTATTTAACTGGCATTTACACAAAATAGAATGTAAATATTTAAACTTAAAACTATTATTTGTTTGTAAACTGTAAGCTTAAAATTTTGTGTTACTTGTGGCTCGCCCTCACTTCTTTTCCGTACTTAATTTTTCAAAACCTGGTCTTTCTTTTAATTCTAAGCAGGTCAAAAATGTAATGTTCATCAGTTGAAATTTACAAATGATTTATTTTTCGTAAGCAACCTTGTAACAAAACATTTTTTCTATAAAGAATTTGAGTAATAGACCCAGTTCGTAACCTTAAAGAGGTATTATTAAAATTAAAATAAACAAAAATGACAGACTTTCATACTAACATTGATCCCCCCTTTTCACCCCATTGGGGGTTGAATTTAAAAAATCCTTTCTTAGTGCGTGCCTGCTTAATAAAAACTACCTATGTTCCAAATTTATGAATATTGGTCCAGTAGTTTCGGCTGTGCGTTAATAGATCAGTCAGTCAGTCAGTGACCCGCTGATGCGTTTCCTGATACAATGATGGCTGATAAATTACTGATGAAAGATTATTTGGATGTTGATGCTAACACAAATGAACATGAACTAAATAGATCTATTTCTCAATTTATTATTCTTTTATGCTAGAAGCGACAAATGAGCAAGCGGGTCACCTGATGGCAACTAATCAGCGCCGCCCATCTCTATCATGAACATCTACGAAAGCAGAGAGATCGCTATTGTATTGGTACTTTTAAAAAGGAGTACGCTCTTCTCTTGAAGGTCCCTATTAGAATGTATATATTTGTAATTCCGCTGTTGGTTCTGATATCCGTAACAAAGGTGCTTGAGCTACCTATCTCGGGGTTAGATCAATGTATGTGATGTTGTGAAATATTATTATTGTCCCTAAGTTGTAGCTGTCGGGAAATACCTGCAGCCAAACCGTTCCACTAGGTAGGTAGGTACCTATGTGGTAGAAAGTTTCGCGAGAAACGCACAGTAATGATTAGCTCTATTTAATAAATATTAAATAAAGAGTACTTTTCGATTCATTAATGAGTTAAAATATCTAGTGCACTAATGAACCTTTCTCTTACTTAAAAAAAAAACACAATTCATCAAACTCTGAAACGCTTAAACTTAACCGTGGGAGAGCCACGCTTCTACATGAATGGGCCGGCTCGGCCGGAATGATACCACGGCCTTACAGCACAGAAAACCCTCGTGAAGCAGCACTGTGCGGTTTTTCGTTGCGTTAGTGAGAGTACCGGAATCCCAATCCTGGGGAAAGAGGGGTTTAAAGGTTGGCAGCGCACTTGTAACTCCACTCCACTGGTGTCGCGGGTGTCCATGAGCGGCGGCAATCGCTTACCATCAAGTGATCCGTCTGTTCGTCTGCCACCTATTACATTAAAAAAAAACGCGCGTCCAATTATTTTCAGCATCACCAATTCCACGGAACGTTGACAAAATATGCAGCATTATCATACTCACAATTAGCGCGAGGAGAACGCATAGCAAAGCGGATCTCATCTTGTTACACTGACGGCACTCACGCGCACGGCGTGGTCACTGGGCACTGGGGGACGCGTGCGGCGCGCTAGCACCGGGCTGCGCGGACTGGCGCGTGGCGTCGCGCCCCGCGAGCGCCTGCGCACCCCACTATGCGCATGCGGTGAGCGGGCTTGCGGAAATCGAGCTCGAGTTTTCCGAAACTGTTTTTCTTCGAAAGCTTTAGAGACTTTTGAGACTGCGAGCTGCGTTACAAACGATGCAGGCTTCATGAAAAAGGCTCTATAAAAGGAAATTGTTCTAGTTCTTGTTATCTATACTGGGTCTATAGTGGTTGCTGTTATGTTATCATTATGTTATATCACCTAACTGTACACTTTGGATGCAATAAAGATCTTGAGTATTGAGAATTGTTTTATGGGCTTAGAATTCAAGTAAGCAGTAGGAATATATGAATTTGTATAATAAATAGTCCAACTTCTTCCGTACTTTAGTGCCTGGTCATGTTCATATTGGTGAAATATTCTCTCTTCCTCATGCAGTATAGTAGGAGCAGGCGTAAGGTTGTTTTTCGGTTTTTTACAGGTTGCAGTTCGGAGAGTGTGCGAAGGAATTACATGATCTAATTCCACCGGCCCCCTTTCATTTCACGGAGAAGGGGTTACCACCCTTATGTCATAGAAATACCGGCAATTCGTACCAAACGGTTCTGATGTACATTCATGTTGCGTACGGCTAAGGAGTGGAAATCTCTGCCGGAAGATGTGTTCCCTGAACGCTATGATCTGAACTTATTCAAGAAAAGAGTGAATAGGCTGTTACTAGACAGACATGATCCATCCTCGGCCACATCATCACTTACCACCAGGTGAGATTGTTGTCAAATGTCTGGCTATTCTATTTAAAAAAAATATCTAAAATAAATAAACTTTTAAACACTTATTATAAATCAGCGATCTAAAATTATTACCGTACTAAAGCTCATGTCATCGGCACAAAATTTTGTTCCGGGACTAATCCTTAGTTGATTTGTAATAAGGGGGAGTAAGTTTCATTTATTGATTTCGTCAATATTCATAACTATGTTGTTTATTAACTCATTACCAATAAGTTTCTATTAATTATTTTCTTGGGTTAGTTATGAGCATTTTGCGTGACATGTGTGTGATGCAATGTATTGTACGTTTAATAGTTTCCTACTTTGAACTACACTACACCCACACGCATGTGCATTTTCTTTTGTTGAAAAAAACTTTCTTAATAATGCTGTAAGTAGCAGTTTTCTTTTTTTTATGGAAGTAAATAATTTCTTGTTATGATAAATTATGAGACTATGAGTGTAATACATAAATAGCTGTAATTGTCCTACTTTAAATGTTATCATCATCATCATTGGGCCTCATGTTTATCCACTCTTGGATGTAGGTCTCCTCCTTCTTCCTCCACTCCTGGCGATCTCGAGCCTGACTTTTCCAGTTCAGACCTCCGTGTCGTCGGACGTTGTCCACCCAGCGCTATGGTCATAGAATTAAGGTGACGGGTTGGGCACACTAGCGACGCCAATGCTTTTTAATTTAAAGCTACTAAACCGGATCTATTTTAAACAATTTCGGGGTTACAATTTCTCGGCAAAAACTTATACTATTTATTTTATTTATTATAAATTGATTCACGCTAAAAGTGGCCGCTTTTGGCGTTTAATAAATAGTATGAGTGTTTTCCGAGAGGTTGTAACCCCGAAATAGTTTAAAGTAGATCCGGTTTAGTAGCTAACAATTAAAAACGAATGGTGTCGCAAGTTAGGGCTACCCGTCGCCTTAAGGCGGCATCCTATGTCTATGGCTGTGGTGGTCTGCAGTACCCTCTGGTGTCCGCTCCGGGTCTCCTCCGAGGTTCGACTTTTGTCTAACCTCGCAATGCGTCCCGCCCATGTCAACTTTTTCCTCGCTATGACAGTCATGACGACTTATATTTTAGTTTCCAGTCTCTGTTTTTCCTGATGATTAAAATCTGGATATTTCTAAGGCAAAAGTCAACAGGCATCTTCTAGGCAAACGCGTATCATCCTATACCTTATCGTCGCTCTCCATCGGGTGTGATTGTGGTCAAGCGTTAGTCTATACTCGAACAAAAAAAAGTGTAAATGTCATTTAATTTTACTTATTATTATTTATTATATTCCGAGTAAGTATCTTTGAAAATACGTTCGCGTATAAAACACGATTAAATGTTTCGGGTTAATAGTTACTTATCATCAAAGATTCAGAAATAAAATTTTGCAATTTGCAATTTTATAAACACTTGTATGCACCGTGTAAACAGCCTACCATCAAATTGCGAACCGATTGCTCAAAACCCGCTGGGAAATGCCGCAACCGGCATCCGCTCTGTAATGAGAATGCAATCTTGATCAGATGCGTCCAGATTACGCCGGACGAAAAATACATTTTCGAGGGGCAATCCTACCGCTGTGTTAGGTGAAGATGTTAAAGGATCTCGATGGTAGCTCAGTGGATAAGACCATTCATCTTTTAAACGGCAGCCCTTTGAGGGGTGGAGTTTAAGCATGTAACCTCCGGATTTTTCAAATGATATTATCTATCCGCATTTCTTCTTTCTTTTCTTTTTTAAAAATGTATACTGTGACGAATTTTATATTCTGACGACCCGATTGGAACAGTGGTAGTGAACGCTGCCTTTGATACAAGGGTTGCGGGTTCGATCACCGCACAGTACAAACATTTGTGTGCACGAACATGTTCCGGTTGTATGGTCTGGGCGTTTGTTATGTATTATAAGTATGTATTTACAAAAGAAAAGTATTATATGTATATATTTGTATTGTAATTCCGCGTTGGTTCTGATATCCGTAACAAAGGTGCTTGAGCTACCTATCTCGGGGTTAGATCAATGTATGTGATGTTGTGAAATATTTTTATTGTCCCTAAGTTGTAGCTGTCGGGAAATACCTGCAGCCAAACCGTTCCACTAGGTAGGTACCTATGTGGTAGAAAGTTTCGCGAGAAACGCACAGTAATGATTAGCTCTATTTGATAAATATTAAATAAAAAGTACTTTTCAATTCATTAATGAGTTAAATATCTAGTGCACTAATGCACCTTTCTCTTACTTACAAAAAAGCCACAATTCATCAAACTCTGAAACGCTTAAACTTAACCGTGGGAGAGCCACGCTTCGCCATGAATGGGCCGGCTCGGCCGGAATAATACCACGGCCTTACAGCACAGAAAACCCTCGTGAAGCAGCACTGTGCTGTTTTTCGCTGCGTTAGTGAGAGTACCGGAATCCCAACCCTGGGGAAAGGGGGTTTAAAGGTTGGCAGCGCACTTGTAACTCCACTGGTGTCGCGGGTGTCCATGAGCGGCGGCAATCGCTTACCATCAAGTGATCCGTCTGTTCGTCTGCCACCTATTACATTAAAAAAAACGCGCGTCCAATTATTTTCAGCATCACCAATTCCACGGAACGTTGACAAAATATGCAGCATTATCATACTCACAATTAGCGCGAGGAGAACGCATAGCAAAGCGGATCTCATCTTGTTACACTGACGGCGTGGTCACTGGGCACTGGGGGACGCGTGCGGCGCGCTAGCACCGGGCTGCGCGGACTGGCGCGTGGCGTCGCGCCCCGCGAGCGCCTGCGCACCCCACTATGCGCATGCGGTGAGCGGGCTTGCGGAAATCGAGCTCGAGTTTTCCGAAACTGTTTTTCTTCGAAGCTTTAGAGACTTTTGAGACTGCGAGCTGCGTTACAAACGATGCAGACTTCATGAAAAAGGCTCTATAAAAGGAAATTGTTCTAGTTCTTGTTATCTACAACTGTGCCTATAGTGGTTGCTGTTATGTTATCATCATGTTATATCACCTAACTGTACACTTTGGATGCAATAGAGATCTTGAGTATTGAGAATTGTTTTATGGGCTTAGAATTCAAGTAAGCAGTAGGAATATATGAATTTGTATAATAAATAGTCCAACTTCTTCCGTACTTTAGTGCCTGGTCATGTTCATATTGGTGAAATATTATCTCTTCCTCATGCAGTATAGTAAGAGCAGGCGTAAGGTTGTTTTTCGGTCTTGTACAGGTTGCAATTCGGAGAGTGTGCGAAGGAATTACATGATCTAATTCCACCGGCCCCCTTTCATTTCACGGAGAAGGGGTTACCACCCTTATGTCATAGAAATACCGGCAATTCGTACCAAACGGTTCTGATGTACATTCATGTTGCGTACGGCTAAGGAGTGGAAATCTCTGCCGGAAGATGTGTTCCCTGAACGCTATGATCTGAACTTATTCAAGAAAAGAGTGAATAGGCTGTTACTAGACAGACATGATCCATCCTCGGCCACATCATCACTTACCATCAGGTGAGATTGTTGTCCAAATGTCTGGCTATTCTATTAAAAAAAATATCTAAAATAAATAAACTTTTAAAACCTTTATTATAAATCGCGATCTAAAATTATTACCGTACTAAAGCTCATGTCATCGGCACAAAATTTTGTTCCGGGACTATCCTTAGTTGATTTGTAATAAGGGGGAGTAAGTTCATTTATTGATTTCGTCAATATTCATAACTATGTTGTTTATTAACTCATACCAATAAGTTTCTATTAATTATTTTCTTGGGTTATTATGAGCATTTTGCGTGACATGTGTGTGATGCAATGTATTGTACGTTTAATAGTTTCCTACTTTGAACTACACTAGACCCACACGCATGTGCATTTTCTTTTGTTGAAAAAAACTTTCTTAATAATGCTGTAAGTAGCAGTTTTCTTTTTTTTATGGAAGTAAATAATTTCTTGTTATGATAAATTATGAGACTATGAGTGTAATACATAAATAGCTGTAATTGTCCTACTTTAAATGTTATCATCATTCATCATTGGGCCTCATGTTTATCCACTCTTGGATGTAGGTCTCCTCCTCTTCCTCCACTCCTGGCGATCCCGAGCCTGACTTTTCCAGTTCAGACCTCCGTGTCGTCGGACGTTGTCCACCCAGCGCTGTGGTCATAGAATTAAGGTGACGGGTTGGGCACACTAGCGACGCCAATGCTTTTTAATTTAAAGCTACTAAACCGGATCTATTTTAAACAATTTCGGGGTTACAACCTCTCGGCAAAAACTTATACTATTTATTTTATTTATTATAAATTGATTCACGCTAAAAGTGGCCGCTTTTGGCGTTTAATAAATAGTATGAGTGTTTTCCGAGAGGTTGTAACCCCGAAATTGTTTAAAGTAGATCCGGTTTAGTAGCTAACAATTAAAAATTAATGGTGTCGCTAGTTAGGGCTACCCGTCGCCTTAAGGCGGCATCCTATGTCTATGGCTGTGGTGGTCTGCAGTGCCCTCTGGTGTCCGCTCCGGGTCTCCTCCGGGACTCCATCGACTTTCGTCTAACCTCACAATGCGTCCCGCCCATGTCAACTTTTTCCTCGCTATGACAGTCATGACGTCTTATATTTTAGTTTCCAGTCTCTGTTTTTCCTGATGATTAAAATCTGGATATTTCTAAGGCAAAAGTCAAGCAGGTATCTTCTAGGCAAACGCGTATCATCCTATACCTTATCGTCGCTCTCCATCGGGTGCGATTGTGGTCAAGCGTTAGTCTATAGTCGAACAAAAAAAAGTGTAAATGTCATTTAATTTTACTTATTATTATTTATTATATTCCGAGTAAGTATCTTTGAAAATACGTTCGCGTATAAAACACGATTAAATGTTTCGGGTTAATAGTTACTTATCATTAAAGATTCAGAAATAAAATTTTGCAATTTGCACTTTTATAAACACTTGTATGCACCGTGTAAACAGCCTACCATCAAATTGCGAACCGATTGCTCAAAACCCGCTGGGAAATGCCGCAACCGGCATCCGCTCTGTAATGAGAATGCAATCTTGATCAGATGCGTCCAGATTACGCCGGACGAAAAATACATTTTCGAGGGGCAATCCTACCGCTGTGTTAGGTGAAGATGTTAAAGGATCTCGATGGTAGCTCAGGTGGATAAGACCATTCATCTTTTAAACAGCAGCCCTTTGAGAGGTGGAGTTTGAGCATGTAAACTCCGGATTTTTTAAATGATATTATCTATCCGCATTTCTTCTTTCTTTTTTTTTTAAGTTTATACTGTGACGAATTTTATATTCTGACGACCCGATTGGAACAGTGGTAGTGAACGCTGCCTTTGATACAAGGGTTGCGGGTTCGATCACCGCACAGTACAAACATTTGTGTGCATGAACATGTTTGTTTGTATCTGGTTGTTTGCTATGTATTATAAGTATGTATTTACAAAAGAAAAGTATTATATGTATATATTTGTAATCCCACTGTTGATTCTGATATCCGTAACACAGGTGCTTGAGCTACCTATCTCGGAGTCAGATCAATGTATGTGATGTTGTGAAATATTATTTATTTATTTATTGTGTTATGAAACTTAAAAATATCAGATATCTTTTGCGTATTGACTATTGACAGAGCGATGATCGTGGTTCAAATCCGAGTATGCATCTCTGTATTTTTCAAATCTATGTGCATATTTCCACCATTAGCTCGGCGGCTAGGAAAAACATAGTGAGGAAACAAACACATCGCGAAGAATTTCTCAAAATTTTGGATACCTACAATATTTGAGATGAAGATTCTGAACGTGTAACCGTGATCCAGGTGGTCTGGTTCCCCTGTCTAAGGGTTGCGAAGGTCAGACGGCAGTCGCTTCATTGTAATTACCAGACTTCCCGAGTCCTGGATCCTGGAAGTCCTAGCGATAACTTTGGCAGCATGATGAGGACGATCATTTGCGTATTGATGATGATTGTTACCAAGTAGACCTGGCAATAACGTATCTTTCAAAAGATTGGAACATTTGCATCTTGATCAGTGCAGAGATGCGGAACAGCGAAACGCTTCATTTGGAACATCGACTCTCAGATAGATGCGTGATTCATTCCGCTCATTCAGATCATTCGGTTAACTCGGATCATTCAGCTCATTAGGACCATTTGGCTCAATCGGAACATTCCGCTCTTTCGGATCATTCGGCTCACTCGGATCATTCGGCTTATTCGGATCATTCGGCACATCGTATCATTCAACTCATTTGGATCATTCGGTTCACTCGGACTCGAGATCCATTTAAGTCGAATGATACATTCGGAGCGAACATTAGAGATTCGGAACAGTGTATCATTTGGCTGAGTCGGATCACGTTTCAGTAAAGAGTTACACACGTCTATTATCAAGGCCTTTATAAAAATCCAACTACAAGGGACTCTTTTAATTTCTAAGCATTTTACCTGTATTTTGATTAGGCCAGATGGTTTCCGAGTTTTACTTTTGAGGTACGGAACCCTCAACACGTAGTATCTACTAGTAGTACCTACTACACAATATTCACGCATATTTGCGATAGCTCCCTAAAAACAATCTATTTTTGCTAATCGCTGGATACTTATAACTGGATAGGTACTTGTTTATCACTCGAAAATGTTCACGATCGATTTCCAAACTAAATTGGATTAAAATGAAGATCGATCATCATGCATCATAAATCTAATTACATTAATTGACATCATACATGTTATTACATAAATTGCATCGCGTTTTCACTCGAAGGATTGTATGCAGCCTGGCGTGGGTGAGGGAAACGTAACTCATGCAAGCGATCGCCTATTTGTCTTCGACGAGCAGCTAAAATTATCCATTAATAGATATAAATCCATTGATTTGTTAGTTACTGTATTTCTTGAAGGTAGATAGTCAATACGTATCGGCGTTTTTTACTTTGTCCTTATTAGATCCATCGAAATCCGACTGCTAACTTTGATTACAAGAACACAAATATTAGAAGTGAAAGGTATACCTATCTGAAAGTGAAGTACCTATGTAAAAAATTAAGAGTTCCTTTAAAGTGGATACAATATTTGAGATAATGAGTCTGAACATGTAACCGTGATCCAGTTGGTCTGGTTCCCCTGTCTAAGGGTTGCGGAGGTCAGACGGAAGACGCGTCATGGTAATTTACCAGACTTCCTGGAATCCTGGATCATAATTAAAGCGTATTCTCGTCGCTTTGGATGCAATTGGGAATTACACGCTAAGATGAGGATGACGTTTTCCCTCACTGCCGAGTAAATGGTAGAAATACACATATAGATTTGAATTTTGAATTCTTATCCACTGAGCTACCATCGCTCTATCAGTTACCTACATATTTATATGGCGGAGTTTAAATTTCAAATGATTTATTGCTTTTTTTCTTAGCCTTTTTCATGAGAAAGTACTAGCGCCACATCCATCAGTGCCTCATTAGGACAGATAAAATTAATTTATACACAAAAAATTGCCGCGTAAATAACAAGCAATAAATAGTTATATCCAATACATGAGACATCGCATTGTTATGATTTATGTTGGTAAAAATGTTTGTTGCGGGGCGGGGGCGAGTGAAACGCCGGGCGGCGGCGCGCGCGTCGCGTGCGCACTTTCCATCTCGCGACTTTTCGCTGTTTTTTCACCAGCTACTCGTTCCCGCCGCACGCGGATACAGAACAAACATTACTGCTTGAATTATTGTCAGAGCATTTTACGAACGTTAGTCAACTATAGAAATGTGTGTACATTTTCATGGTTTCAAATAAAGTTACGAAACTGATTACATTATGCATGAAAGGTAAACTAATGAACATTAATTTTCAAAATAGTTAAGCGGAAAAGGCCTTTTCGTTTTCTTTTTTTGGAAACACTTTAAGCTAGTTAAGGTAGGGAATTCTCAAAAATTCTGCAAAAAAGTGCACCATTTGAAAACTATAAAAAAATCTTAGAACCTAAAATGTAAGTACTATACTGGTGTCCCGGGTGCCTCAAGGGTGCTTCATCCATAGACTTCCGCATTCTAATTGACAGATACTTAAGTTAACCAAACCCATTAAGTTGACTATTTTGTGATCGATTTCATATCGAATAGAATCTTTGTCATATTCTTAGGGTTCCGTACCTCAAAAGGAAAATCGGAATCCTTCTAAGGTCACTTTTTCCGTCCGTTTTTGTCTAGGTCGGTAACCCATAAGTCTGCGGTCCCTTAAAGTTGTGAAAAAATCAAACGTCTAAGATGCTCTAAGTAATAGAAAAAAATACTGAAGTCTAGTCTGTATATATAAAAGGAGAACCTGAGTGACTAAATGACTAGGAATGGACCTACAGCCCAAGCTCACTCGACCCTAGAAACTTGAAATTTGGCAGGGGTTCCTTTAATAGTGAAAGTGAGCACTAAGAAGGGATTAAAAGGAGGTTAGACGTTTGTATGAAAAGTCCGCCATCTTTGATGTTAGGAAATGTGAAAATTTGTATTAAGACTAATAATTGGAAATTAAAAATAACTCATACAATGTTTTTTGGGAAATTATCCTTACAAGGGGTTAAATAGGGTGAGAAAAACGGTATGGGGGTCTAGCATTTTAATGTAAGAATCTTGAAAATCATTATTTGGGCTCCTAATATTAAACAAAAAACGATTTGTTTTAACATTTTTTAAATTCAACCCTTATGGGGATGAGAAAAGCAATCGTAGGTTGTATACTTACACTTTAGACAATTTAACACATCTAAGACTTACACGTATAAATTGAAATAAATGGAAATTCACTTCAACGTTTTTGGAAAATCACCCTCTCAAGGCGTGAAATAGTGGATGAAACGCAGTATAGGGGTTTGCTAGTTAGTAAAGTATGAAAATTAAAATTGATGTTTATGCACGGGTTTTGAATAAAAAAGTGACTTGTAGTGGGGTTTGAATAAAGACTAAAACTGCGCGAGTAACGCCGCGGGCGCAGTCTAGTCACTTGATAAATTTTATGTCGATTCACTCAAGGGAAGCAAAACCTGAAGGGTGCTTCCCGCTGACCTAGCTAGAACTAGGAAATTTGGTCAGTAACAAAGTTATAAACCATACATAATAAAGGAAAATCTGAACCTTATACATTTGTAATCGATATTTAAAAGAAATGGGGATATTTATTTTTATAGAGGATTACGACCCAATTTTAAAATTAAAGCTATGGGTTCAAATACGAAAGGGGTTGCTGTTCACAATGTAAAAATGTTTTATTTTTTTACAACGCATATTTCTTATTTATACTAAAAATACTGAACACACAGCGTGATAACTATTTATAAACGTTGGACACAAACGGAACCCTCGATAGGCGAGCCCGGCTCGCACTTGGCCGGTTGTTTTGTAATTATTTTCCCTCAGAGGTTTCAGTTAATAATACATTTATATCTATAAAATAGATTTATTCGCTTTCAAGTAATCTGTAATTTATTCTGTAAGTCATCTAATTTAATTTATAAGATGTAAATGACTTGTTGGCGTTTTGGACCTACTGTAAACCAACACGAAGATTATGATAAATAAATATAGTATGTATCTCGAATATGTCGAAATACTACGTTTATGTGCAACACATAGGCGAATCGCGTGCATCGCGCGCGGAACGCATCGCTGCGTCCGATATTTTGCTAACAAGTCGCTGCCGTCTTTTTTGTCGCCAACAGACTATTTTAATCTCTATCCTCACCGGGCACAGTAATTCTTTCTACGTTTCATTAGTGACCATTTGCGAGTAGGTAATCTAGTGCACGGTAGAGTGTGGGCCAAACTCTGACTGGGCAAAAAAGCTTTTATACCTGGACACAAATACTACAAATACCTCTATTATATGTATAGTATGTGGTAGTACTGTGTCTACGTATAAATGTGGGAGTTCTGATTTCTTGATTTATTTATTTTCCTAGGAGTTTCTGGATATTCCTGGGATGATGAGAAATTTCTGATTCATATCAGTTTTGGTTTTGATGCCCTGTTGGTCTAGTGGTTTAAGTACCGGGCCCCCGAGATCATGATCTCGGGGTCCTGGGTTCGATTCCCGGGTCGAGCAGAAAGTATGTTTCGAGTTTTTCGAACATAGCTCGGGTTTGTGATACCACCAATCCGCATTAGGCAAGCGTGGTGATTAAGCCTAACCTCTTCATAGTAGCGATGACTTGAATTATATGGAGGTCTTTGCCATTCAGTGGGACAGCTAATAGGCTGATACATCATCATCATCATCAGTGTTAGTATTGGTAGAAGATGCAAAAGAAACTGTAATGTTGTTTTTTTATATAAAGATGTAAAATATGAATCGAAACCTTTACTTTTTTCAGCTTATAGGTTGTAGTCATATGCGTGTCTTTTTCCGCACGTCTAATCATGCGAGGATTTACATGGTGTCTAAGCAACTAGCACACCAATTGTGCCTAAGTTTTCTCGGCCAGAAATAATTATTTCTCTTAACGCAGATCAGAAAAAAAAAAACGATTTATCTAACTTGAATTTCCTATTTTTCTGAGCATCTGTTGCAAATGCACATAAGTAGTAGAGTTATGTAGTTTCACGATTATACAGCTTAAATCATAACTCATTCATCAATCATATATTCCTAACAATATTAAAATACAGGAAGGAAATACGTTTAAAAAGAAATTATGTGACTGGCTCCTACGCAACTGCTTTTATAATACAAATGTGTTAAGAAAATCATATAATGTTGTTATGTTACATGTAATTTTGACTATTTCAACCTTGATTTTAAATTTGATATAATTGTTAATCTCTATTTCGAGGATTGAACATTTATTAAACTATCGTTTACCTACTACTCGTAACAAACATTTGTTACCACTAGTTTCAGAATTTGTTGATAGTTTCGGATTTCGGGTGTAGTAACTTACGTAACACGTTAAGAGAACTTGGCCCTCAGTAACAAAGAGATTTTCGGTAGAATAGTGGTTCACTCGCTAGGCAGTGATCCATCGTGGGCCAGTAATTATTTACGCGTCAGAGATGTCGCTATGCATGAACAGGTAGGGAATTTGGCCGCTTTCCTTGTTCATACGCGTATCGTGACACTTCTATTGATTTGAATAACAAACAATTTTCTTTTCTGAATAACTAATTAAGATTATACATATTCATGATTACATTACATGAAAACGATATTTGTTTCGTTACCTTTGTGTAATTTATGACTGGTAATATTGTGATTTTATTATTTTTTGCTTTAGGCAAATTTTGGGGTTCCAAGTTATGCCGTTACAATTTAAATGCAATACGCTGTCTAGACAACTCGCAATTAAATATTATCAGACAACATACTTACATGGACGTGATCCCATGATAGCTTTAAATATTTTTTAACGAACATTCAAAGAATTTGCACATGAATGATAGTTGGTACCTACCTAACATCCTCCAACCGATAACAGCTACGGCTGTCAATCTCAACGATCAGCCACGTACGCAGTGTGTGCGCAAACACAAGTGCACTCTCTATTCCCTTACCCTCATATTCCGATGGGACACTACTCTGACACGTCCGGAGCGGCGGGCGCAGGACCAACAGCTTAACGTGCTTTCCGAGGCACGGGGTTACGAGACCGCCGACTTCCAGACTCCGGGCTTGCCACTAGGAATTTCTTACCCAAAACTTAGGTACAAATTTTTGCCCGACCCGGGGATCGAACCCGGGACCTCTTACACAGCCGTCGCTTTAAAGTGCGACCCACTAACCAGTGCGCCACCGAGGCAGTCAAGGCACAAGAATGTACTAAAATCTAATTGCATACTTACCTAAGTTTTGAATTGAAATAGGCATGTTCTTCCAAGCCTCTAAGACGAGTACAATTACCTATAAAAACTTTGTGTCAGTTTTGGTTTTTGTTCCCAAGATTGCGCGCGCGCCGATAGCGCTGCTTTTGCAACCCGGTATTGTTCATCGGAGTGGCTGATGCCTAATGCTTCACTATCTTATTTGTTCCATACGCATGTTATTTGTGTGTGAACGCATTCTGATAACGAACATGGTTCAAAGGTTTTGATGTAAACGTTACTTGGGTAGTTAATAACATTTAACATGAACATTAAATATAAAATATTGGTATCAAATTGTTTATGTAAGCTTAATAAAATACCAAACTAGTACTTCAGCACAAGTAGCAGTACCGTACCCCATACAGAATCTGTCGAAGTTCTCATGAATAATGGAACCTTCTCTCAAAAACTACATAAAAAAAAATGTAAAAAAAAATAGTATCCGCAAATTTTGTTATCGATTAAATCAAAAATGAATTGGTGCACTCATAATAGTTGTCCAACGAACCTATCCATAGTTAAGTCAAAGTATAGATAGCACTATTTTACCAATAGTTTCGTCTTTCAGATACAGTTGTTGCGGATTCTCATGATAGCGAATTTTGTAAGTGGCGGTATTGTTCGCGGGGTATCGAACCCGCGATCGGGCGTAATTGCCGAGTATTGCCGGCGCTTCGAACGTGTATAATAATTGGCTCCCATTTCAACATTTAGCGCTGCGCGTACGATTCGCGATCGGCTGATAAGCGCTTGCTTTCAACTCAGTGGTATGTGGATGTGGACTGATTGTGGGCCGGTGGAATTTACAATTTACCTTGTATGGCTTTGAAACTATGGATCGTCTAAGTATTTATATTCTCAAGAGCTTCATCATTTGATTCCTCATTAACTGAAAGCACTTAGCCTGACGATAACAGTAAACTTTATGTGAGTAAAGCACATTGAGAGAACACTTGTCTCTTGTTTAACATATTATAAGATTTCCCTATTACGATCATAATACCTTGAACACGTAACCCTCTTCGCCAAAGATTTGAAGACTTCGATATACTTATCAGTACAGTGAATACTAAACGCATACACTCACAGCAGACGAAAGAGATTTTCATTAATTATCTAATAATAATTTTGTGCAATAAAGTATATCTATCTATCTCGCACATACGTTCACACACACACACACACACGCACACATACGCACGCACAAATCCATCTTGATTAATTAACTAAGATATTAATTGTACTCAATAATGTACCTAGCACTAAGGCAAGAGCGAGGCAGTCCGACACAAGTATTATATTACTTAAAGGATCTGCTTCTTCACTACATTGTAAACCCTATTAGACGCATTGGTCATCCATTTTACGCCCGCGTTTTCCGCGTAGTCCTCGATTAATATGAATTAAATAAGACATCGACTGCCCTATTGGCCCGATTATAACAGTTTTAAACTACTTAACTGTCATAATTATAACAATCATCAATCCACAATCAATCAATAATCAGCCACACAATATGATATTTAACGTTTAACGTAGAATAGAACCAACGTGGGGTGGAGCCTGGTGACCTGTACTACGGGTTTTTTCCAAAACCTATCTCAGGCACCAGTCTCTCACACATAAGGACAAATAATAGTTGTGCGGCATGGGGCGATGGCGGTGACCTTGAGTGCGCAGAAACCAACTCCAGTAGAAAGACTTCTTTGTAACAAGTGCACAAACAAACGGTCATTGCTATTATTTTATGCCGCCAGCTACAGCTATACCTACTGTTATCAGTTAATTATGTCTTATGTGAGAGAAAAATAAATAATATTTGATTTGATTTGATTTGAATCATTATGAGTAGTGAGTGTGAATTTTCTGACGCATTGATTGAATTAAAAAAAGAAAAAATAAATGGTTTCTTAAATGTAAAATGATACAAACAAACAGCCAAACAGGACAAAGATTGAATTAATATACAATACAATTACATATTTGAAATGTGCTGAAAAAGCTCTTTCATTTGATACTCCACGCGGTACCGTCAAGCAATTTTTCTTATTAGTTCCTTACTCTTAAGTCCCCTAGAGGGCGCTGTAGTCAATTTAACGTGACGTCATGTCTCCTATAACCAGAAGACAATCTAGACGCTTCTCTTCTAACGACACCTGGTTTGTTCAAATATGATTACTAATTTAGAAGTTATGAGGGAACGGATGAACAACCTTACATACCCATACATACATATAAACATACATGTCAAAATCATAACCCTCTTTTTTGCTTCGCCGGAGTTGGGTAAAACACTTACAACCTGTGCGGATAAAGAATGGGATCAGAAATGGCGGCGCATCTATTCGCTTCTCGCTCGCACACCCAGAGTGCGAGTATAGACGCAAATAGTGTGCGAGCGAAAAGTGAATAGATGAGCCGCCATTTCTGATCTCATTCTTTATCCGCACAGGTTGTATATCGCACCCTTAGTAAAACACCGACCTAACTCAAAATTTCAATATAGATGCTAAGTGAAAATAGTATCGTCTAAAATCCAGGGATGAAAGGTCTTCTAACCACAATTTTGAGTTAAGTAAATAGGTACACTCACATATGAACACGAGATGAAATTTGAAGTGCGTTATTTGATGATGATGATGATGATGGCTTCCTAGCCGATTTCGGCTACAGCGACCACTTTGTGTACATTCGATGTGTAAATTTTGAGGACTAAGATGTTGCTGCCCTCTGGTGCGCTTTCCAATGACTAGCATAGCCAATCTTAGCATTGAACGTGCGCCCACAGAGGGGACACGTTAGCGCACCGCTATTGTAGTGGTAGGGGATGGCTGCAGGAGGCCGCGCCTTAAGGTCATCTCGTTTCTTGTCCAGATTTGACCTCCTACCTTCTTCAAAATCTTGCACCTTCTGATGGATCAGGCGCCTCCACTCCGGTCGCTGTGCTGCCTGCTTTTCCCAGTGCGTTATTTACTTACCTACTCAAGAATAAATTGCAAAAAATTGCTATAAAATTATCAACAATTTTGAGTTAGGTCGGTATTTTACTAAGGGTGCGTTATACATATTTTTTGCTTGTTCCCAGCGTCTCTCCCGGGCACAGAAGCAGCCCACCAGCTGGTCGTGAACGTGCGCAACAAGTGCACGCCGGAGGAGGCGCTCAACGTGCTGCGCGACCTGCCCAACCCGCTGCGCGAGGGCGAGCAGCCGGCCGCCGCGCAGGCCGCGCCGCACAACCCGCTCAAGATCGACGTGTTCGTGCAGACGCTGCTCAACCTGGGCAGCAAGAGCATCTCGCACAGCTTCGCTGCTATCTCCAAGTTCCATTACGTGTTCAAGGTTACTCAACCGTCAATTTATAGACGTTCTTTTTACAGTGTCGATTTTTAAGAAACCTACACCGTCGAGTCACGAGTTTAAGGTCTGGTGTCATAGTTTCAAACTGTTATAAACCTCTGGCTTGGATGGATACTACTATCAAGTTACGGAACCAAACGCCTGACGTGTGTGTCGAACCACACGTAGAACTATCAATGAGGCCATTCTTCTTATAGTGAAGTTGAGCAGCAGTAAATAGTGTTTCTTGTCGATTATGATTTAGCGACCTTCTCTGTTACAAGCGTAATCTTTCCTACAAAGCCGGTAACTCATCAGTGCTTCCTCTGATCTCGCAGATGTTCATGGGCGGCGGTGATCACTCACCAACAGCTGTTCCTTGCTTGCTCGGTCGCCGCTTCTAGTATAAAATAGTTATATAGTGTGCCTCTAGTGTCAGAGTATTGAACTGATTGAAGACGATTTGCCGACCCACAAAGTACGCGTTTATTTTTCATGTGTTAGATGGCAGACGAGCAGACGGATCGCCAGATGGTAAGCGATTGCCGCCGCCCATAGACACCCGCTACACCATGGTACTCACAAATGCGCTGCCAACCTTATAACCCCCCTTTCCCGCGGATCGGCCTTCCGCTACCCTCACTCACGCAGCACAGTACAGCACAGTGCTCCTTCACGCTGTTTTTTTTAAGTGTTATCAACCAATTCTGATCAAGCAATAGTAGTGATTACATCACGCACCAAGTCACAAAAGTGATATCTTTCCTTTACAGATTCTAGCCGAATCCGAGGAAGCCCAGATCTGCGTACTGCGCAACGTGTGGGAGCTGTGGCAGCGGCACCCGCAGATGGTGTGCGTGCTGGTGGACAAGATGCTCAAAACGCAGATCGTGGAGTGCAGCGCGGTGGCCACGTGGCTGTTCTCCAAGGAGATGGCGCCGTTCTTCACCCACGGCTACCTGTGGGAGGTGCTGCATCTCACCATCGACAAGATGAACAAGCATGTCTCGAAGCTTAGTGAGTATGGCAAAAACTTATCTTTCAAAAGATTGGAACATTTGCATCTGGATCAGTGCAGAGATGCGGAACAGTGAAACGCTTCATTTGAAACATCGACTCCCAGATAGATCCATGATTCATTCCACTCATTCGGCTCATTCAGCTCACTCGGAACATTTAGCTCTTTCGGATCATTTGGCTCATCGGATCATTTCACTCATTCGGATCATTCAGCTCATTCGGATCATTCGATCATCGACCAGGGAAGTAAGCAGCTTAGGTTTTTATATTACTTTTTGGTCATCCTTTAACAAACATACAAAATCAACAGTCGCATTGGTTTCTAGGCGGAGAGCTGCAAGAGGCGAGAGAAGCGTTAGCGAGAGCCGACTCCAGCAGTTCAGATTCGGAAGACGAGAGTGGCAGCAAGAAGAAGAAAGACCAAGACAAGCCTACTGAAGAGGTAAGACGAGTGTTTAGTATGTTGATGTAGATTGACGTAAAGTGATCTCAACCTGTAATGGACAACATTTCATATTTTTAACATGTCCATATTGTTTTTTTATATGAAAATAGACATAAAATGAACAGACCCATATTTTTTCTTTTTTCAAAATTTGTTCATTTTCATGTATAAAATAATTATTGAAATTCTTTATATTCTAAATAGACGTAAGCGCCAAATGACGTCATCGGACGGCTGAATACAGCGATATTCCTTTGCTTATCATTTTTTTAATAAAAAAAAAGGTACTACTGTCAAAGGTAAATAATACTAGTGTCAAAATTGTCAACGTCATTCATACATTCAACGTTGACAAGTTGTCATTTTTTTTGACAGTTACATGTCATGGGTTTGGCATTTCGTAAATTTAAAACTATAATGTGCTAAGCAAAGAAATATTTTACATTCTGCCGTCCGATGACGTCATCTTATGTTTTTTAGTTTTTAATTTTTTCTCAGTAAATAAGCAATATAAAAAATTAATAAATATATATTCGAGCAGCGGAAAAGTAAATAAAGAATTGGTATTTTTTGTTTCAGAGCTTAGCAATTTTGAAATGTTGTCCATTAATGTGGGTGTTCACAGATAAAAAATCCGATAGGTGGCGTTTTGTAAGCATGAGGTCTAACTTCAACGCCATTGGTTTGTTTGGTTTTGTATGAACATGGTCATTTTGACATGACACGTCCATCCATCCATCCTTTTTGTATAGGCTGATCACGGGTATTTGTCACGTGGAAAAATTCTTAACTAATGCTGACTGTAATTGGACCTGAAACTTACATAACGCCATTTATCCGATTTTTCATATGTAAAACTCTCAATTTTCCCAACTAGACTGCTTAGATATTTTATCTATTGTGTAAAAGTAGGGATGCTACGGATGTGATTTAATGGAACCGAGGTCGGACTGGGAGTTTTTAAATTGGGTTTGTCGGAGTCGAAGTAGGAGGAGTATTAATATATTTTTGAATATTTTAATTTACATTAAATAAATCGAATGCTTAAATCATATGAAGTGATTGATGAACAAAAGTCTCGCAGGTTTATCTTCGTTCAATATATTTCTTGTGCTTCAACCTCCGGTGATAACCTACGATTTAAAATGTCGGGTATAATTTTAATCAGAAGTTTCGACATTTCGGAGTTTGTGTCGAAGCTCCGTAACATCCATATTTAAAACTATCTCACTTTATGAAAAGCGGTGTGGTGTGGTGTAAGTTTACGTAGCTTTAGATATATGCTTGCATTAGATATCTACTTATGTTAGTCCAGGAGCCCAATTCTCGGGATTTCGATATGAAAAAAACATGGCGGATATCACCTGAAAACCATACAAAAACACTATGTTTTAGTGATATAATGTCTTATGAAAAGAAATGTCACGAGCCCGAGAATTGGGCTCCAGACTAGACTGGATTGAATGTCTTCCAGGATTTCGATGTATAGAAATTGCTAACCCAGTGATTTATTATAGAGATGATGACCCGTTTGGAACAGTGGTAGTGAACGCTGCCTTTGGTCCAAGGTTTGCGGGTTCGATCCCCGCATTGTACATACATTTGTGTGCATGAATATGTCTGTGTTTTCTATGTATTGTAAGTATGTATTTACAAAATAAAAGTATTAAATGTATATATTTGTAATCTCACTGTTTCATTCATTCTGATATCCGTAATACTGGTGTTAGAGCCAACGATCTCGGAGTCAGATCGATGTATGTGATGTTGTGAACTATTTATTTATTGGTGACTTCCAGGCGGTGGAGCGCATGGAGGAGCGGCTGGAGGCGGCGCACATGGACCAGAAGCGGCTGTTCCTGATCGTGTTCCAGCGCTTCATCATGATCCTGTCCGAGCACCTGGTGCGCTGCGACACGGACGCGCGCGACCCCGACACGCACTGGTACCGCAGCACCGTGGGCCGCCTGCGCCAGGTCTTCCTCTGCGTGAGTATGCTGCCCCCCCCCCCCCCCCCATAGCCTCCATACACACACACATTACATACATTAGCGATCTCTCTGATATCGCGGATGTTTATGGGCGGCGTTGATTACTTTCCACGAGGTAACTCGCTTGCACGTTTGTCCGCCTCAAGCATAAAAATAGAGTGCTGCATTTACACCCAAAATCTAATAGTTTTTACAAGCTTAGTTTCAAGTGTCCCGTTACCTGTAATAAAATTTTGTAAGTTAATATTGACCCTCTTTCCGGTTTCAAAATTTTGCAAAAATATGCATAACGCGTGTCAATGTAATATTATCATGGCCTCACAGAAAACCGGCGTGAAGCAGCACTGTGCTGTGTTTTGCTACGTGAGTCCTCACTCATCCGCGTACCGGAGGCCCAATCCGGTGTTGCGAGCGGCTATCGCTTTCTATCAGGTGTTCCATCTGATCGTCTGCCACTTATCATAGAAAAAAAGTATACGTGGAGCTGATCTCATGATGGAGCTGGAAGTTGAACATAGAAATTAAGTGACACAATGCCATCGAGTTTCGGCTCATTTGATTTGTCTAGACGAGTACTTTTGGTGCTAATAGTAACAAGGAAACGGGGGCTTACAAAGAGACAACATAATTCACAGAGAAAAAAAAAGGAAATTAGTACTAATGTACAAATTAGGCCTTTGCCCAATGTACAGTCGGACTATTTGAGCTAAAAAAAAAGTACAAATGTAGCACGACACCAGTTTGACGTTATAGGTATATAATTTGTGTGGTGTTATGAATTCAAACCTTATACTTTTTAGGGCCCTTTAATAGAAAAGGTATTGTTTTAAAAAAAAAAAATTATCATTATTTTTTTTAGCGAGTAATTGAACTGCAATGTTCCTCTCCTCTTCCAGCACCACGAGCAAGTGCAGAAGTACAGCAGCACGCTGGAGACGCTGCTGTTCACGCAGGACCTCGACCCGCACATCCTCGACGTGTTCCACCAGTTCCTGGCGCTCACCGCCTGAGCGTCGCGGGTGAGGCGGGTGCTAGCTTACTGATACTGGGCATTGTGATGATAATGCCTTCCTAGCCGATTTCGGTTACAGCGACCACTTTGTGTAAGCTTCCAAATTTCTAATTTGTAGGACTAAAGCTGGGTACAGATTAGTGCAATGCAACATGTAATGTAATATTCTGCCTTACATTGCATCCCTGCTGCCTTGGACGTGTGGCGCGCGCGGTACGCGCATTGACTACGAATCATTCGAGGACATCTGTTCCACATTAATGCGCTCCCCTTTGTGTTCCTACCAAAACGACAAATCAGATCGAGCCGAGCACGATTTCTAACGCTCGGAGTGTACGCGAGCCAGGTGCAGTTCGCGCATTTGTTGCAGCATATGTTAATTTGCATGATACATTGCAGCAATACCCTCACTCTTACCGAGGTGTCGTAAAAGGCGACTAAGGTAAAGCTGCTGGCATGATCATTAGCACCCAGAGAAGGAAAACTCTGCATTTCAAAACCCTCGCCAACCCGTCTGCCAAGCGTGGTGAGTATGGCAATTACCCCTCATGTGATTGAGGGAGGCCCGTGCCCCAGCAGGGGGACTTAAATGGGCTGATGATGATGATGATGATTGCAGCAATGTGGACGTCAAATTCTTGCATTGCATGTTGCATTACATGTTGCATTGCACCAATCTGTACCCAGCTTAAGGTATCCATGACCTCAGGTGTAAACACACCAGAGGTCTGGCACACATTGGACTAGAAAGCTCCAGTGACTGGCGTAACCAGTCTTAGCGCTAACGTGCGCCCACATTGGCAAGACGTTAGCACACCACAATTATTGTAGTTATGGGGGATGGCTTCAGGTGGGCGCGTCTTAAGGCCATCTCGTCGTTTGTCCAAGTTTGACCTCCCCACTTCTTCAACCTTTTGATGGACGAGGTCCCTCCACTCAGGTCGTTGCGCTGCCTGTTTTTCCAATGTGGGCAGTGTAGCAGTCGTGCGTGATATTTTCAAGTCCAGGCAATACAGTTTTTTTTATACAACGTCGGTGGCAAACAAGCATGCGGCTCGCCTGATGCTAAGCGATTATCGCAGCCTATCCACGTCTGCAACTCCAGAGGACTTGCATACGCGCTGCCGACCCCTTGCTCCTGGCGCTCGCAGTCCCACTCCATACTCTCGGAGCTTCCGCCCAAAGCATCACGTCAGTGACAGGTCACGTTCTAAGACTGACTCATGTAATGGACAACATTTCAAAATTGCTAAGCTCTGAAACAAAAAATACCAATTCTTTGTTTACTTTTCCGCTGCTCGAATATATATTTATTCATTTTTTATATTGCTTATTTACTGAGAAAAAAATTAAAAACTAAAAAACGTAAGATGACGTCATCGGACGGCAGAATGTAAAATATTCCTTGCTTAGCACATTATAGTTTTAAATTTACGTAATGCCAAGCTCATGACATGTAACTGTCAAAAAAATAGACAACTTGTCAACGTTGAATGTATGAATGACGTTGACAATTATGACACTAGTATTATTTACCTTTGACAGTAGTACCTTTTTTTTATTAAAACAATGATAAGCAAAGGAATATCGCTGTATTCAGCCGTCCGATGACGTCATTTGGCGCTTACGTCTATTTAGAATAAAAAGAATTTCAATAATTATTTTATGCATGAAAATGGACAAATTTTGAACAAAGAAAAAATATGGGTCTGTTCATTTTATGTCTACTTTCATATAAAAAAACAATATGGACATGTTAAAAATTTGAAATGTTGTCCATTGAGTCATTTAAGATCTGCCTGACGACTGTGGAATGTTAAAATACATTCATCATCATTTCAGCCAATAGACGTCCACTGCTGGACATAGGCCTCGCCCAATGTTCTCCACACAGATCGGTCCTGTGCCGCCCGCATCCAATGGATTCCCGCGATCTTCAGCAGTTCGTCGGTCCACCTTGGGGGTGGCCACGGTTGCGACTTCCTGTACGTGGCCTCCACTCGAGGACCTTTCCGCTCCAACGGCCGTCTGTTCTTCTCGCTATGTGTCCTGCCCATTGCCACTTGAGGCATGCAATCCTTTGGGCTAAGTTTGGGTATTGGAGTCTTCAATGCGTGTGTGTTGCCAGTTACCGAAACGTGGGCTTACAATGTGCCGATTAAGGAGGCTCAAAGTCACCCAGAGAGCAATGGAGAGGGCTATGCTCGGAGTCTCCCTGCGTGATCGTATCAGAAATGATGAGATCCGCAGGAGAACTGAGGAAAATACATTCAGTCGAATATAAATTGCTGAATCTTAGGAAATAAACAAAAATATAGGTACTGTTACTGAGTATTATAGTGAAATTGTAAAATGCATTTTGACCCGAAAGCAATAAGTGAAAATCAGAAAGCATTACAGTAATCTGGTCTTTGTGGGTCCGGAAAACTCTGCCACGATGTCTTATAATTTATTAATATCTATGTTAAATGTTTTAGAATTGCTCCTCAAGTGTAAGGAAAGAATTTTATAGCAATAAGTTTAAGTTAAGGACAATTTCTATGCACTTGTTTTGTGTAAATAAATAAATGGAAGCATAGTTTGTTGTTTATCTTTTTTGGTTTAACTTCGTTTACCCTTCAATTTGACGAGAATGTCTATAAACTCAAAAAGTTTTCATCGTTAATTTTAATCCCATTTGTTAATTTTTAAAGTTAACAAATAGGTTCTTGAAAATTACTACCATGCTGTTTAGCAGCAATTTTTTTATTTTTTTTTATTTTATTTATTAGGTCTACTTACAATTATGTATTACATTATGGTTTTTTTACAAAAAAGATTCATCTTAATGCTAAATACACAATATAGTTACAAGTAGACTCCACATGCTTTATCTTACAAACTAAAATAACAAAAAAGAAAAGTGTACATTTAACAGTTTTTACCTACCTCGTAATAATAATAAACAAATAAAATAATCTATAATGTAGTCTATGTTACATATTATTTTCTTGGATCACCTTGCGCATCTTAGCAACAGAATCATGAAAGACATCTATTAGGCTACTGTGATGATTGAGGATTCGGGAGAGGCGAGGAACGGAAGAATTGGCACCCATGATTGTTCGTGTAAGGGGTGGACAGAGTGGAGTTATAGGCTTACGAGGTACTCTGCGCGGAACTCTCAAATTAAATTTGGACAATATTTGGGGACTATTTATTTTTCCATTTAGTACCTTATGAAGAAAACTGATGTCTAGTAAGTCCCTTCTTTTTTCAAGAGAAATTATTTTAAAATGTTTCATTCTATCTTCATAGGACTTTACTTTCTTAGCCATACCCACCGAATACGCTAAGTGCCACAAAAATCTCTTCTGTACCCGCTCGAGCCTTAGTGTATGTACTGCATAGTGAGGACGCCATACTACACTTCCATATTCCAGAATACTTCGCACTAGGGTATTATATAATAAAATTTTGGATTTGGGGTTTCGAAACATCCTTCCATTGCGCAAAACAAAACCAAGCATCTTGGATGCCCTTTGTGTGATTTTCTCTATATGTGGGACAAACGAGAGTTTACGGTCAAAGTGAATTCCGAGATCTTTTACTGTATCAACGCTTTGCAAGGGTACGTTTTGAAGATAGTACTGTGTCGGAATAGAGTGTGTTTTGCGAGTAAAACTGATTTGCTGACACTTTGAAGCATTAAGCTTCATTGCGTTACACTCACACCAGTCAACTAAACGATTTAAATCGTCTTGTAATTTAATGGTATCCTCTATAGACTCTATAACACGGCCTAATTTCAAATCGTCAGCATATAGAAATGATCTTGAATACTCGAAACACAAGGGTAACTCATTGATAAATAGGTTAAACAGAATTGGCCCCAAATGGGATCCCTGAGGGATTCCCGATGTTATTTTATGTTTGCTAGAACTGTATCCATTAATAACTACATGAAAACTTCTATTAGTAAGGTAGATACTCAACCAGCTCAGCATACATCCGTCAATGCCATATGTTTTGAGTTTCTTGATAAGTAACTTATGATTAACCTTATCAAATGCCTTGCTGAAGTCTGTGTATACCATATCAATCTGTTTATGAGCGTCTATTGCTTCTGACAAGAAAAGTTCGAAGGATACCAAGTTAGTACTGGTTGATCTGCCCTGAAGAAATCCGTGCTGGTGATTAGTCATAAACTGTTTACAGTGGTTTTGAATTATAGGACAGATCAGAGCCTCAAAAACTTTACCAAATATACTGAGAAGGGAAATTGGCCGATACTGATCTACGCATCCAAGATCACCGCCTTTAGAAATAGGTACAACTTTAGCTATTTTCCAAACATTGGGAAAAATACCGGACCGGAGGGAGGCGTTATAAATTATTTGCAGTGGCGTAACCAAGCTCTCAGCACACATATATACGTAAATTGCTGGAATATCATCTGTACCGTGACTTTTGTTAGTGTCTAACATCTTAAGCCTTTGGAAGATGTCCTTTAAAGTGATATTTACCGAGTGAAGTACGTCATTATGCATTTGTTGCTCTTTAAGTAAATCAAATGTATCTTTATTGTTATTTCCGTCATACACAGATGAGAAGAAGCTTGCAAATAATTCACATATCTCCTCACCGGCAGTGGCTGAATGTGAACCGTATTTCATTATGTCGGGGTAAGAACTAGTCCCTCCACGTTTCGCCTTTATAACAGTCCAGAACAGTTTTGGATTTTTTGTTAAGGACTCTTCTGTGCTCCGAAGGTATTCCTTGTAACATTTAGTTGCTAAGGTATTACAACGCGATCTCAATATTTTAAAGGATATTTCGTCTAGAGGATTATTATATTTTCGAAACCTTCGCCTGAACTTATTCTTTTCCCGTAGTAGCCGAATTAGATTACCGTTAAACCAGGTTGGATACTTTGACTTTTGCCTCTTTTTAACCGGAACAAATAACCTGATCGACTCCCATATTACGTTATAGAAGTTTTTCACCATGTGATTGACATTTTTAATATCCCCTAGGGCATCACTCCACAACGTATCCTTCAACATCATATTGATGTCATCGTAATTAGCCTTACGAAAATTGTAACGGGTTATATCATCATTATACTTTAAATGCTTTTGTGATGCAAGCGATAAATATATTTCAAATGGTGGATGTGGGATGTCTTTTTTGGATAGGATATCTAAAGCAGGTGTTACTACATGGTTCTCAACATTTGTAAAAATAAGATCAAGTATGTTACTATTGTCATTTGCAATATGGTTTATCTGCTTTAAATTATTTAGTGCCATAAAGTCTTTTAACAAGATTTCATTTGCCGGCAAATTCCTAGATTGATTTACACAGTGTCCCCACTTTATTTGGCTTAAGTTAAAATCACCCATAATACATATATTTGACTTACAGTCTTCTAAGGCCTGGTTACAGTTGCTCAAGAAACCATCCAAAACCGTTAACGATACTGGAGGAGGTAGGTAAACTATACAAAAACATATATTATGAGCTAAATCTGTGACAGATACGCTTACCGTTACCCATAGGTCTTCCCTCACACTTTCCTTGTTAATATCCCTGTATGAGTAGAATTTTTTTGACACAGCCATTAATACCCCTCCCCCATCAGATTTTATACTATTTGTGGTATATCTATCTCGGCGGTAGACCACGTATCTGTCATCGAAAAGCTCACTGTCCAAGACGCTATCATTTAGCCAAGTCTCAGTTAGCACCACTATATCGTAATTACTGGTACAAATCTTAGTGTAAAAGTCTGTAGTTTTGGTCCTGAGACCACGAACATTTTGATAATAAATATTAAGACTAGTGAATTCTAAAGCTTATATAATTCAATAACACATGCATAAAAATAAGAGAAAAAGAGTGAGAAAAAAAAAATCAATAAACTGAAAAACATACTATCTATACTATTTTTTTTAAAGTGTCCATATCCTTTATGAAGATGACCGCTGATTCATCAGTTTTGCGCAAGAAGACTCTTCCACTTCTAACCCAAACGTGTTTAAAATTCTTCTCCTTAGCTGTTAGTCTTGCTGCTGTATGCAAGGCTTTATTCCCGATAGAAAGATGTTCCATAACGTAAATGGGTTTTTTCTCCCCTCCAATGTTGATATGGTTAGTGTTTAGCTTGTCGTAATAGACTTGGTGGAGCAATAGACTTGGTGGAGGATTAATAGTTGATATTTTTTTATAGCAATCTTTTGCAATTTATTCTAAAGTAAATAATACACTTAAAAATTTCATCTCGTGTTCAGGTGGGACTAGAACCCACAATCCGGGTGAATGTTCTACCAATTAGACCGCTGAACGCTTTACTAAGCTGACGAAATTTGTAAGTGCTTGATTCGACATTAGCTGTTGGTGGAGGATTCCCCTTTTTTCGTATTCTCTTGAGTGCGGCCAAACCAGTAACATAGCTCTGCCATGTTGGTTACCTATTATAATAATAAATTCCATTGATATTGTAACATTTACCTACTCGATTTCAATACATTACATCAAGTAAATATCAAAAAGAGAATTTTATGTTATTTACAGAAATCTATACGGACGGGGCGATCAAAAGCTAGTTAGGCCTTAGATGTCTATCATTTCATAAATCATTTATCATAATGGTATGGTAATGGTATATGGTTTTGCCTTGTGGTTCCCGGTAGAGTAGAATAGGCCAAAGAATAGGCCAGGTGTCGTAAAAGGCGACTAAGGTAAAGCTGCTTGCATGATCATCCATCAGCACCCAGAGAAGGAAAACTCTGCATTTATATCAAAACCCTCGCCAACCCGTCTGCCAAGCTGATTGAGGGAGGCCCGTGCCCCAGCAGTGGGGACTTAAATGGGTTGACGATGATGATGATGAATGGTAATATCTGTGGCCATATTATTTCTTTACAGGATTGGACTGTTAGGTTTTATCGAAAACCTTATATCAGGGTGTTCAGAAAAACCAAAACGAGTTAGGTATCAGTCTTTTATTGGAATGCCATATGTTAGAATCATTTAAGGAAGGCCAGGAGTTCCTCCACGTCCCGCTTGGAGCCGAGGTAGCAGGGCGCCCTCTGGTGGATGGCGGTGGGCGCGATGTCCAGGATGGGGATGCTTCCGTTGGACGCCACGCCCCCCGCCTCCGTCACGATGAACGCCATTGGGTTGCATTCATATAGAAGACGTAGCTATTGAAAAAAAAATTACAATCAGGAAGGAGAAAAACTCAACATCTTGAATTGTTTTTTATCTTAACAAAATGACCTTGTCAGTCAAATGAATAAGGCCCCATTTGAGTGTTGCGTAGTCGCAGAATCAACGATGCGTCTTTTTTCATATATTTTTATACAGGGTGAGCCATCCATTCCATTATCCATCAGTTCTATCTAAACTCCACTCTGAATAACTATGTTGATTAGAGTCATCGCCACCAATGAACTTTCATGAAAAGCGCGTATCAGTCATAATTCATAATTTTTATTTGCTAAAAAAAACGGTATAAAGTTGATACATAATGTTATAGTGTGCGCATGTTTTGCCCAATACTTCTAGCATGCGAATATTTATTTCCATAAAAGTTATTTTCAAATTTATTTCATTAAATTATACGAGATATTACAGCTATACATATAAATTCAATAATTCCAATAAAATAATTTATTTAAAAAATGTCAATAGAAAATTTTCTAAATTATAGTCATCAATAAATGATAATTACATAATCTGTTGAATTGTCTGAGGTCAAGAAATCCTTTTATGTCGTAAATTCTTTGGTCAATAAGCCATTTGTAAAGTTTAGTTTTGAATGTCTTCATTTTATGGCTTTTTGTATCCTTAGGGACTTTATTGTAAAGTTTAACACACATAGACACACAGCTTTTGTTGTACTTTGCTGATTTAGGAATGACGCTTAAGATTAGTCGGTCAGGATTTCTCTTGAGTCTAGTGTTGGCTTCTTGGGTCTTCTTAAACAATTGGTCATACTTCTTTAAAAAGCAACAAATTTCAAAAATGTACATAGCAGGTAGCGGTAAGAGGCTGAGTTTTTTGAAAGCTGCATGATACACCCGGCGAAATCCTGCACATAGCCCTCACACATTTCTTTTGGGTCGCCATCAAAATTCAAATTTGAACTTTATGTCTATAGACATAAGGAATGCTAAATTTTTAGTTCCGTGTTTTGCCGTGGGACTTCTTACGTGGTGCGGACAATATGATAACTAGCTTTCTGAATATTTGTGTGTACCTATATATAGAAAGTTTAAACCGAAATTAATAGGTAACTAAATTCGATAGCTTCCAGTAGTTCCAACAAAACCTATTTCATGTCTGATATTTGATCCGATAACTTCTCCTTCTAGGGGCATTAGCGCGAACCGGATATTACGACCGAATCAGAGTTCACCTCTCTTTCACCCGCGCTGTTTCCCGTTTATTTTGATGCGAGTATATTTTTGTTCGTTATGGGATAGTCTTCGCGCAAAGGCCCCTGTCGGACGTGTGTATGTGTGTTCTCACCTTGCCGTTGGGCGCGGACGTGGTAGCGGGGTACATGAAGATGCCCCCGTACTTGATGGTGCGGTGCACGTCCGCCACCATGGAGCCCACGTAGCGCGCGCCGTACGCCTTGCCCACCCGAGGCTTCTTCTTCTCCTCCACGTACCTTGCTAGCCCTGGGGACCACTCCGCCGCGTAACCTGGAACGTAAGGCAAAAATATTAATATACTGTACACTTGAGGACATCTTTCTCACTCAATGCTGAGGGTCGTTATGTTTTTTTATTGTTATTTGTTTTTTTTGCTAGTTATATAGTTTGCTGATTTCAAATTATAAATAATGTTGTTCAATGCACAAGAACTAGTTTTCGTACATACATTTTTATGAGATAGAGGGGCAGACGAGCTGACGGATCACATTTAACAATATACCGTCACTAGTCTAAGCTTAAGTGCTAGTTTTGTTAGTTTGAAGAGAGTCGTTGTTTCGATGAATCATAATTTCCTGGACTATTTTTAAAGCTTCACTCTATCCTCGGCCGCGTGTAGGACATCTTAGAAGTGTCAAAAAGATGAAGTCAATTTAAAATTATGCCTTGGATAGTTTTTTTTTTAAGGGAGACTAACAAGCAAACGGGTCACCTGATGGTAAGTGATGATCACCGCCGCCCATAGACTACGACTACATGGACAGCAGAATAGCAGGATGGAATACAAAAAGAGAAATTACTTTTTGAATGTAAGAATTTTGTTGTAGGAGGAAAGTGGAGCTGAATTTTTCCATGCTTTTCCATGACAACATTGGTAAGTTTTTGTGAAGTCATTGGTGTGTACATATAATACAGGGAATGCAAAACACATGCACAGTTCATTGTTTAGACTGTGTGAATTATCAATTATCTAACTTTTTTTTTATTGAGTGATGTTACAACCATAGACTCTGGGTCCGTGCCTTTTTTTTTTGCTAGTCTTATAATGAGAGTAAGACATACCAAAATACAGACATTTAATTTTAGTAATATACATATTTTTTTAAGAGCACATACATAGTTTAACATATGTAGAAAAATGCTCTACGTATGTTAAAGTTGTATGTATGTCTTTAAAAATATATGTATACTTTGTATATATGTGTATTTTGGTATGTGTATTGTATGGCTCATTTAATTTAAATTGATGGGTGGAAGTAAGGGACCAGAGGTAGAGGCCTACTGGTCCCACCCTTGCTTTCACATAACAAAAACTTACCCTCATTAATGGAGTAGATCTTCCCCTTGTCCGGTATCCTCATGTTGGGGTCAGTGAGGATGAACTCGCCGATGGAGGGGTCGTACATGAACCCGTTGACGCCCTTGCCCTTGCCTAGGGACAGCACCAGCATGGTGGCGGAGCCGTACAGCGCGTAGCCCGCCGCCACCAGCTCGTTGCCGGGCTTGAGCGCGTCGGCTTCTGTGGGCTCGCCGTCCGTTTGTTTCCTGAGACATTAAGATGTAGGGTGTATCGTTAAGCAGTTACATCATACCTTTATCTCTTCTACCATCTATTCAGGTCTTTTATTTGCATTCAAAACAATTATTTTTTCATACAGTAGGTCACGTGTGACTTCAGGGGCGATTCTCGTGCACTCGACATTGAAATCGAATTTAGAGATGTCATACATTCGTCCATACAAATCTCTCACTCAGTCGATGAATGTCGAGTGCTCGATAGGCCATTTGGTCAAGTGTAATGTAAGTATGTGGAGTTGAAGCATATCTGATATGCTCTGACGAGCGCCAACATGGTTGGTTGTTCGATTGTTTTCCAGGATTACTCTTCAGTATTACTGTTATATTTTTTTACTTTTAGGTTATTTATAATAATAATTTAATGAATATCCTAAAAGTATGTATGTAAGTAAGTAGCCGTGTGTTCCCCGGCAGAGTAGAATAGGCCACCCTCACTCTTACCGAGGTGTCGTAAAAGGCGACTTAGGTAAAGCTGCTGGCATGATCATCAGCACCCAGAGAAGGAAAACTCTGCATTTATACCAAAACCCTCGCCAACCCGTCTGCCAAGCGTGGTGAGTATGGCAATTACCCCTCATGTGATTGAGGGAAGCCCGTGCCCCAGCAGTGGGGACTTAAATGGGCTGATGATGTAAGTAAGTGAGGTATCTCTGTCAATAACGTCGTGATAATCACAGACCAAGAAAAAAAAAGATAATAAATGATGGCGCCACTGCCGCTTACGTCACAGGACAGGGACATGAGTAATTTAATATCACTTATATAATAAACGACGACTACCTGAACCACAGACTAGTAATTCAACTTTTTATTTTTATTCCTCTCTAATAAATTCCATATTTTGCAGTTGATTGCGTTACCTTGACTTTGATTAATTAAAGCAAGAGATAAGGAAATGTTGTGTCTATCAACAATAATTAATTAGTGAGCTATAGATAGATAGGTACACAAGTAGGCATAATTACCCGACTACGGCAAAGCAAAAGGAGGGTTATGATTTTGACAGGCTATGTATGTATGTATGTATGTATGTATGTATGTATGTTCATCTGTTTCCACGTAACTTCTTAACTACTTATCAGAATTCGACAAATGACATATCATTATAAGCGTCTTGATCGTCCGCTGGTTATAGGCTATATGAAGTTTCACAAAATCTAATGTGGCGCCCTCTAGCGGACAAAACATACAGAGTAAAAAAATAAAGTTATGATAAATATGCCATGTTTGGTATCATTTGAAAGCGCTTGAATTGTACATTTTGAATATATATATATATATATTACTAGCACTTGGACACCAAAATAGTACAAATAAAATAAAAGTAAAAAAACTAAAACCCAACTACGACAAAAAACGTCGCTGAAAAAGTATAAAACAAGCCTTCGTTGTCAATTTATGCAATATTCACTATGTAGAGATAAAATTTCATGTTTGGAAAGGCGTAGTCACACGTTAAATATACTACCCTTTGACAACGTGTGACTGCGGATTTCCAAACATGAAATTTTATCTCTACATAGTGAATATTGCATAAATTGACAACGAAGGCTTGTTTTATACTTTTTCAGCGACGTTTTTTGTCGTAGTTGGGTTTTAGTTTTTTTACTTTTTTTATCATTGGTATTATCCAAACTATTATTACTATTCTTTATGGGTATGCGTCTCTAAATTATGATATCTGACTAGGTTGTTAAAACAGCTCGTCTGTTCTATCGCAGCAAATAACATCAACTTCTGTGAGTTCTTGCATTGAACACAATTCGTCCTTTTTTTGATACAGAGAGCTACTTGTCTCCGCGTCTCAGCTTATCATTCCAGTACGCTTGGATCCTGGATTTGTCAAGTCAGGTAATTTCAATAAAGCGATTGGCATCTGACCTTCGCAACCACTTAGTGGAACCAAACCAACTGGATCGAAGTTTTATATGAAGAAACCGGCTTAGGTTTCACATATTCGAAAGATGTCATGGGAGTCTAAGAACTGACTTGTAAATGGAGAAGATCGAGCCGACGGAAACCAGGCAGTCGATGTTGGAGGAGCCGTCCAGGGGGTCGAAGCATACTACGTACTTGCCTCGCCTTTCAGTTTCTACCTGCAATCAACGTGTTATCGTTATATCAATAAATGTCTACCTGCTCAAGACCATGGAGGCCCATTAGGGGTGATCCATAAATTACCGTTACACGTTAAGGGAGGGCAAGGATCGTCGAAATGCTACATTAAAAAATAAAACAAAAGCTTATGAACTTTATCAAAAACTAAATTATCTTATAAATTAAATACATTTTCTTATCTGCTGAAAATAAAAAGTGTGATGTAATTTGGGATGACCCCTTACACTACCCAGAAGGTAGGTATGCTGTTGTTGTTAGGAATATTTAGGAGGGTTTCTTGATGATTCAATGTACCTACTAGATAAGTACTTATTATGATTTACTACGTAAATGGGTAATAGGAAATGGTTTAGTCGATGAAATGGTGACTATTGCGTTACATACGAGATTTTCATAGATTGATTCAGACTGATACTGTATATTTGACTATTTGAGCCGTGTGGTCCCGGCAGAGTAGAATAGGCCACCCTCACTCTTACCGAGGTGTCGTAAAAGGCGACTAAGGTAAAGCTGCTGGCATGATCATCAGCACCCAGAGAAGGAAAACTCTGCATTTATATCAAAACCCTCGCCAACCCGTCTGCCAAGCGTGGTGAGTATGGCAATTACCCCTCATGTGATTGAGGGAGGCCCGTGCCCCAGCAGTGGGGACTTAAATGGGCTGACGATGACGATGATGATGACTATTTGAGAGTACATGCAGCTTCTTGACTTCTTCGCCCTGAACGTTTGTGTTTGCAAATCAGCTTAATAGATTCTATGTTAATGTAAATTAGAAATAATAAAGGTCCCAATATGGAGCCTTAAGGCAAGCCACATGTTACTCGCCTGTATGACGGAGCTGTTCTCCTCTGAGACGAGAAGACACGTGGTGTAGGAAGACTTGAGCATGTTGATGAACAGATCGTTTGAAAGTACATCCAGCTTCTTGACTTCTTCGCCCTGAACGTTTGTGTCACCTGAGATTCCATGTCTGAAAAAAAGGGTGAAATAACTTAATTACAAACTATCAGTATATAAATAAGTACTTCACCAAATGTTCTGTTGGATAATGGATGTTCTGATGCAAAATAGAAACGCGACAGAGCTCACCTAGGCACCTAGCATTACTTTGCTAGCTAGATATCCTAAGAGATAAGAGACGCATGGCCATAGCCAGGAATGCAATGAAGAGGCTCAAGAATATCTGAAAGAACAGAAATATTACCAAGGCTACCAAGACCCGCCTCGTTCGAACGTTCGTTTTCCCGATATTTCTCTATGCAGCTGAGACATGGACTATACGTAAAGTCGAGGAGAAAAAGATTGACGCCCTGGAGGTGCTGGAGGAAGAGGCTCGGAGTATCATGGACCGAATTCCGCACAAATGTCTCCATTACTCGAAGAACTGGGCTTCAAACAGCGGCTGTCAACTATAGTTGGAACTCGCATACTCAAGTTTTTCGGCCATGTCTCCAGAAGAGGAAATGAGTCCATAGAACGTCTAGTAGTACAGGGCAAAGTAGAGGGTACCAGACCACGCGGTAGATCGCGTATGCGATTGGACCGACCAGATAAAGTCTGCTGTTGGCGGCCCATTGAATGAGTGCACCAAACTGACGACCAACAGGGCGAAATGGTGAGAGATCGTCAGAAGAATAACTGCCAGGAATGTGACTACGTGACGGCCACGACCGCTCTGTCGAGAGCGTAACGATTGAGAAGAAGAAAAGATCTTAATTAAGTGTAGGTATGTAACAATTTTTGATATTTTTATAGCAATCTTTTGCAATTTATTCTTAAGTAAATAACACACTTAAAATTTTCATCTCGTGTTCAGGCGGGACCACGCCGTCCCGTCCCGCCTGAACATGAAACATGAAATTTTTAAGTGTGTTATTTACTTATGTAACAATTTATTATTAAAAGCACGTTAATTTATCTTAACAGGTAACTTTAGAGAGAACCGATGCAATTTCTTCGTTCTATTTTCATCATTTCAATACCTAGGTCTGCTTACGTAGATATAGCTACATCGATCGGATATTGTAAAAAGAAATATTGAATTTAAGATTAAGGATATTCATTTAGTTATGTTTCGTTTTAAGCGCAAACTGTAGAGCGTGAATTTGTGATGATAAGTTATATGTATCATAATATTCATATCGATGCGACGTCCGTCTAAAGTTCACTAGAATAATATAAATGTGAAATTGTTCGAAACTGGTGAGACTTGTTTATTTCTGTCGAGCGACGTCGACGGGGGTGTGTCTCGGCGATTTGAGCTCTAGGCTGAGCTCAAATTGCCAGTAAATAGGTAAGCTTCGCCTTTGTTCATCTTTGACTAATAAATAAACCTAGATTAGGGTTTATTCATAGAATAAGGAAATGATACTTACTCTGGTTTATTATTTTAACAAACGAAGAATTACTTCCATTGTCCCTCAGTAGGTACCTAATGAGTGTAATTTACATTTATAACAATACTCAACCATTAATCTCTATGTGTAAACATTTTACTGTCTCGATCTACCTACATGATCACATGTTGCATTTGTAGAATGTAATTGGTCTGGTACAGACATCCCCACATTAGGTTACTACAATCTGACAAAATTTGACAGTTTTGTATACTTTGATGTGTGGCTGTACGTAGGTACAATTTTATACTATTATCTAAGTAAGTATGTACAAGTATTTTTCTTTGTTAATTGTACGTAATTTAGGTCAACAACTTAGGTATATGAACTAAAATACCTAAGTAGGTCCTCTAAAGATATATCTCGAGTGTCTGCGATGTTGGTAAAAGTTAATAAATAGATACTTACTGCGTTTACCTCCACATCATTTCATTAGTTTATAACGTAGATACTAAAGTCACAAGTTACATAGATAAACTCACAGTTTAGCAATACCGGCTTTCCTCACGGCGGACTGTATAGCCTTAACTGCTGTTTGGATCGAGTTCAGGAGCTGCGTGAGGTCCCCCGTGGCCGTGGGCGCCGTCCGCTGCTGGCCCAGCACCCAGCGCGTCAGCGTCATCGCGTTCACGTCGAACGCCGGCCCCTGCTGCGACATCTTCGCGATTTGTTGAGGTATGCGGGCGATGGCGGCGACTCGGCGCAGTGGATGCCGGCGTACTAGCGAGCGCACACGACGCGCGGCTGCCGGGCGCGCTTCGAGCGAAGGTCGAATACCTTAGGAGATAGCGAGCCGGCGAGCTACGGTAATCATTTTGTGTCGTGTAGGTGTGACGTGTTATTTTTTTGTCTATGTAAGTAAGTATTTTATAAACTTTCCTGATTTGAATAGTGGTATTTGTACATTTTATTTGGTAAAATGCCAGGTAGGTACGGACAGCAACACTTCAATGTAAACAAATCTGTCAAATTTCTTCAATCGATTCTCACCTTAATGTCAAACACGTTTGGTTCAATATCGATTGAGAAAGTTTGACAGATTGTAGTAACCGGGTGTGTGGCTGTCAACAAACCGACACATGGATAGGATACCTATGTAAACCTACCTATCTTACAAAGGCATAAGCAAGCAGTAGGTAAACATTGAAAACGAGTGAAAACGCTATTTCTACAGGTAGGTAAGTACAAGGTTTCGGAAAGTTTGTTCGGCAACATTTAATGGACATTAGATTTTTTTTTGGTGAACTATGCCTCATTTGCCATCATTTTATAGTGCTAGGTACGTGTTAGGAAATTAAGTTTGGGCAGTCAACTCCTTTTTGTGTACGTAAGTACCTAAGGGTAAAGCTCTATGTGAATTTCATATCAGAAACAAACCCCAGGCTCAGCAGACACACGAAAATTGTTGCTTGCTGATTGTCGTTTGTTATTCGGAGTTTGTCTCTAGGCCTATTTGCTATCTCTTCATAGGAGAAATGTTTTCGTTATTTTGTTCGTGGTTCGTGTTTTGTTTTGTTATCAAATGATGTAATAATATTTGTCTTCAGTAGTCATCCCAAATTGTAAGATTTCTGATAACTATATAGAAAAGGTTAACTTCTTATCTGAGATCAATTCAGCATTCTTTGAATTTACTCATATTTAATATTTAGATGTAGCTAAACTATTTGTGGGTGTGGTCAGTAGGCACCTTATTATATAGGTAGGCCCTAGTCTAATACATTATCATCATCATTGCATCAGCCATATCTGGTTTTTTTGTAGGTAGGTACCTACTACCCATGCATGCTACTACCTATCAAAAAACTATATTACCTACATACCTAGTTATTATTAGTAGTATCTACCTAGCTATATCTACCCACTTACATGGTGTATGTATCGGCAGGGATATTAAATACCTACCTACCTACATTCACCTAAAAACTTATTCGACCCGTTACTTCAAAAAAATATACGAATCTCTCGAAAAAATATTTGCCATTATTTATGTTCAACGTTTTGGTGACGAATTTTCCACATCATCATCTCAGAGTAAGCTATCCTCGGTTGCGTCCAAACCACAGGTTCAAACTGTCGATTTGAGCCCAAAGTAGGTACGCTTATAAATGGCTGGCAACCGTATCGTATCATCACAGACAGTATCTTTTACTTAGATTGTGACTAAGAAGAAGATACTGCGGCGGCTCTTTGAATCATCCATCTACGACGGCTGGGAGGTGGAAGAGGTCCCCCGGCGCCATCCTAGTTTTTGGTCCCTATTTTTAAGGTTTCTTATCTAATAAATAAATGATCGCACGAAGGTAGGACATTGTGATTTTAAGGTAAGACATTGCCCCACGATCACCACGATGCCCCAGGCTCTGGGTCTTCTATTTATAATTGTTTTTACCCTTTGTTCGGCGCCTGCATTTATGTATAACTCCTTTGCGTCTAGGCTTTTACTGTTTCTGTTTGTCTTGTTTTTATTTAAATGTTTAGCTCCTCTTGATTCCCCAATAATATTTTACACCTCCTTTTTTAATTTTAATAAATAAATAAATAAATCATTTATTTCTCGTCACAAATAGGTCTTAAGGGCTAGGAATTAGTTGCTAATTTTAGATGCAACCCGTATTTGTGAGACTGGTGCCTGATATAGGTTTCAAAAAGAACCTGTAATTACAGGACACCAGGCCCCTTCATTTAGGTCCGCATATACTAAAAACATCCTAATATCTTGTAATGTTGTTGTCTTAATAGTTGGAACAAACCAATAAGTAAGGTAATATAATTCTTATCTTACTCGATGGTAATAAATAATAATCTACGCGCTCACACGTAGAAGTTTTAAAAAAAGTTTATTTTATTTTATTATGTATGTGTATGTTAGACTGTAAGTATTTATTTTATGAGCCAATGAAATATTTTTGAAGGTATCTTGTTATAATAAATTAATTATTATTAATAATTTGTAATATTGTCTAAGTCTGGAATAAACGTATATGAAGTATCGATTAAATAAGGCGATTCAAATCAAGCACAGTCGCTTCACTAATCATTCAATTGATTTTCATGTTTAGTCTGTGCGTCAATTGCTCGATCGCTCTATTTTGTCCGTGGTTACAAAATAAAATACTGTCAAAATTGTCAACTGTCAAAAATCATAAATAAATAATTATGGCACCCAAGCTTAAATTTGCAGAAGGTAATTTTTAGTAGTTTTTGCCCAGTTAAACTTATGTGATCAGTTTTTTTATAGTCATCATCATCAAAGTTTTGACGCATTATTTGAAAGAGATGTATTAAACCGTAAATATCTATTTTCAGGTGAAAAAGTACTATGTTTCCATGGTCCTCTAATTTACGAGGCAAAATGCCTCAAAAGTTCGGTGACGAAAGATAAACACATTCGGTATCTAATACACTACGCAGGATGGAACAAGAAGTAAGTTATGGGGACCTTTCCTAAAGGCTTGTGTTATTTACATTTGAGGTTAGAAATAGAGGCTGTAGGAGAGAGGATGTAGGATTATTATTATAGTCATAAGAATAACACTGATGATTATAACGATATAACTAAGTTGACTGCGTCGCACTTTATGACTGGGATTGGGGACCTGGATTGCGCCAAAATGTTTAAAGTTTTTCTGTTTCCATATCATGAAAGACAGCAGAATAGTCTTCCCTATTTGGTTATAATATCAACTGTGTTATTAATGAAATGGTTTTACCAAATGTTACAGTTGGGATGAGTGGGTACCTGAAAGCAGAGTGCTGAAGTACAATGAAGCCAATGTGCAGCGACAGAAGGAGGTCCAGAGAGCTCATTCAGCACAACCTGTAAAGACAAAGAAAAGTAATTGATATTTTATTTTCTAACTTGTCTTGTGAAAAGATATTTGTATTTATTAACTATGATTATCTTACCAAGTAGGCTAACATCAGTCTACTAATTTACATATTTCTTAATGTGGTTGTGGTATTTGTTACTTCTTCCGTCCGCTAACTAAAAGGTTGCTAAGGCACAGCAACTCCCTGTGGCTTAGCAACCTTTTAGTTAGCGGACGGCAGACTTAGGGCTTCATCACATTTATCTTTGATTTTTTAATGTATAGCAAAAATACTTTTTATGCTGTAAAATATTTTAATTAAAATAGTATGAACTAGAACATGAATCCCAATAAGATAATGTTGGTACTTAATGAAGAAAGGTAAAAGTAGAACTCAACAAAAACTTTGGTTGTATGTTAGTTATTCATATTTCCATCAATATCAGTGTTTTATATATGAACCAGGTTATCACTCATAGAATTGCCTGGATGGACTAAATTATGCTATACCATTGAAATGGGACAATATCCAGCCTGTTACTCAGGGATTACCTAGCTTTTTATTATTCATAGCTTGTTTCATTACAACACAAATCTTTTCTTTTTAGTAAAAGATAAATGAATGATGTAATTTTTTCTGTAATGTCTTGTTTATCAGCACCAGCTAAAGGTAGAAAATCTGAAGCTGTAGCGGCCAGCACCACCCCGGCGCGGGAAGAGTCGCGGGCCTCCACTCCTGCTGGTTTGTGCTGCATTTGTAATAAATAACTATAGAATAAAATAGAAATAGCATATCGATTATCCTTACATCGATCACTTTTGGTGAAGTAGAAGCTGTCAGGTGTCCATGGGCGGCGGTAATCGCTTACCATCAGGTGATCCGTCGGCTCGTCTGATAGCTATATCATAAAAAAAAGCTGCAAACTCAGAGAAATACAAATCTACATGTGACAACGTAACCATGCCGCAATAAAGAATCTCTTAGACTTGGCTTTGCTTAAAGATTTCATTCTTTTTTATAGAGAAATAAGCAGTTCCAGTTCCATGGAGGCTTGGCTAATTTTTCCATGATGTTATTGCTGGTCTACCATATGGTTGACTGACCGGATGGCGCAATTGGTAGTGACCCTGCCTCTTACGCCAAAGGTCGTGGGTTCGATCCCCACCCTGGACAAACATTCGTGCGATGAACACTTGTGTTTGTTCAGTGTCTGGGTGTAATATATGTATTTAAGTATATATTATTGTGTTCCTCTGTTGTCTGATATCTGTAACACAAGTGCTTGAGCTACTTAGTACGGAATCAGGTCAACTTATGAGATGTTGTGAGAATTATTATTATTATTATTACCATAATGGAGATTAATAGTGTAATAATAAGCAACCAGAATATTAAAAATTCCTTAAGTAAGGACAGAAACCAAACCCAATTTTTAAAAGAAAGTCCTGTGTCTAAACTCACGGTGTCATCTTGTATTTATTTTGGATTCTAGGTAAAGAAGAAGTCACGCCGACTCCCGCCAAAGCCACCAAGACACAGAGCAAAGACACGCCGGCCGACTCTGGCTCTGACCAACCCAAGTGAGTATTTTTTAATGAAAAGGGAAGCCAACGAGCCATGCTTACCTGATTATTTATTTGTTTTTAAAATACTAACAGTTCATTATTTAGGATATTTGACTCTTGTCTGAATGATGCATTTAAAATAAATCTTCAAGTATAATGAAATATACATAAATAAACAAAGCTGAAACGAAATTTGCGTAGCTTGGAAATTTTTATTTTCAAATTCGCAGATTGCAACTTTTTAAATAAATTTTTATTTGACACAATTTTCTGACGAAGAACTTTTTAGTTTCGGGCAATTTGGTCACCAACCACTGTGCGATATAATAAATATTCTGATTTTGTATCTCAACTATAAAATATGATCGTAGGAAATTTATGCTTGATAATATAAGTACACAACTCAGCATACCTTGGCATATTTTTTTTCGAGACACATGAATATATTTTTTCGGATGATACGTCCCAACAAAAGAAGATGATAAAAATTACGTAAAAATATTTGCGTCAGTTTTTAATTTTAGGAATTACTTAAATTAACCTAAGTAACCCAATAAACGTTGCATTTCCTTAATAAAATTAATAGTTTTATCAACATAACAATTATTACTCACGCTAACTTCAATTCTTGACAGAAAAAAACGCGGCCGGCTAGACTTATCGATAGAATCTGAGGAACAGTACCTAGCCAAAGTCGAGGTTAAGATCAAAATACCTGAAGAATTAAAAGTATGGCTCGTAGACGACTGGGACGTCATCACACGCCAGCAGAAGCTAGCCATACTCCCCGCCAAGCTCACCGTCGAACAGATCGTGGACAACTACTTGGCCTTCAAGAAATCTAGCAAGTCACACAACCAAGCGAAAGAATCTGTGCTAGTAGACATCACGGAGGGCATAAAGGAGTATTTCAACGCGACGCTGGGGTCGCAGCTCCTATACAAGTTCGAGCGACCTCAATACAGCGAGATTTTGCAAGAGTACCCTGACACGCCGATGGCCCAGATATACGGCTCGATACATCTGCTGCGGCTGTTCGCCAAGATGGGCCCCATGCTGGCCTACACCGCGCTGGACGAGAAGTCGCTGCAGCACGTGCTCTCGCACATCCAGGACTTCCTCAAGCACATGGTCACCAACCGGTCGACGCTTTTCAATCTGCAAGACTATGGCAACGCGACGCCTGAGTATCATAGGAAGGTTCAGTAGGTTTTAAATATTTTTTAGCATGTATTTCTATTTTTGACTAAGTATAATGATTAAGTTTTAATTTGTGGTTTTATTTCTGTAATTTGTAAAATCTATTTATTTCAGTAATAGTTGAAATATCTACTTTCCATACCATACATTTCGATAACTTATTATAATTCTTGGATTTAGAACAACAGATTTTTTTCTGATTTTACTATTGGTCCCATAGGAAAAGTGGTTCATAATAATTATGAATAGGTAGACCATTGTAACCATGCAATGCCGTTTTACGGTGAAAGAGCCACGCTTCGGCATGAATGGGTCGGCTCGAATTGAGTCATACAAAGGCTTCACAGAAAACCGGCTTGAAGCAGCATCTCTGCTGCGTTTCCCTGATATAAAGGTTGGCAGTGTATTTGTGACTCCACTGGTGTTGTGGGAGTCCATGGGCGGCGGCAGTCGCTTACCATCAGGTGAACGGACGGAACGGAAGCAATAACAAAAACTTAATTAATGCCAACATTCTCTTCCAATCAATGTGCCGTTGACGATGGTATAACTGGTAACTGGGTAAACCGATCAAGACGTGCAATAGTGCAGTACTGCAGCGAGACCTCGGCATTACATAAGGCGGTTATTAATGACTAGTGTCGCAGGTGATTGCCGCGCTGACCGCGTTGCGCGGTGACTCACGCGCCGGCGCAGGGCTACAACGCGCCAAACTATAATGCGGCAAGAAAGTCGTGACACCGGACTTTAGAGGAACTAATGGAGTGCCCATGCTATACCAATGCTACCATGTCACTATGATGTAAGCGAAAGTGGCGTTATAATTTATTTTCAAAACTTCATTAACCAATTTGTATTTGGTTGATAAAAATCTATCAGTGGATGTGGTAAAAAGTAATCTTCCATTTTTTAAAGTGCTAAACAACTGATAAAAATATAACAGGCCTTTTAAAAAAGGCTGTCCAAGAAGAAAGTATGCAGATGCGTTGCCGGTCTTTTGATAGGCTAGATATCGTCAGCCCATTTAAGTCCCCACTGCTGGGGCACGGGCCTCCCTCAATCACATGAGGGGTAATTGCCATACTCACCACGCTTAGCAGACGGGTTGGCGAGGGTTTAGATATAAATGCAGAGTTTTCCTTCTCTGGGTGCTGATGATCATGCCAGCAGCTTTACCTTAGTCGCCTTTTACGACACCTCGGTAAGAGTGAGGGTGGCCTATTCTACTCTGCCTGGGGCCACACGGCAAGATACTTTGAAGGTAAAAAGCACTTCAAAAAGGTAAATAAATAATAATAACTCTAAGGCCACATCGTCATCGATTGCAGAACAGGTTTACTTGTTTAGACAACATTTGACATTGGCAGAAATAAATCACACATTTATCGATTCAGTTGACATTTAAAATACCGCTTGGCATCCCTGTTCTTGCGCTGTCTGTAAAAAAAGATACGTAGATCGTTTTAGTCAACACGGTCAAGCGCAGCCCAGATCGATCACTGATCGTTCCCCTCCCCTCCGCCACGCGCTTGCGCGATGAAAACCTCTCATTACCGTAATCTCGGCTTGAGCTTTTGATCTCGCACCGATATAGAATGGATGTAGATGTTTTGGTAACGATCGGGTGCTGTGGAATTAGACACCGACGAGAACGGATGATTCTGTCTGTTCATTCGAAAATGAATGAGTGAAGAAATAAAACAAATTTTCAGACTCGATTTTATGAGCTCGAACTCAAAGTTAGTTTTAAGTAAGTTAGTAAGGGTACCTATAGTAACTCTAAAATGAAATCCGGATTACTATCGTAATATTAATGTTAGCGGTCGGTACTAAATGTTCCAGATCAATGAAGTGGTCCTTCCTCATCTCCAAAAACGAGCTGATATTTTTAAGCAGATAGTCTATTTTATTTTTATTTTATTGAAACACAAAATCCGCATCTCTTAATAATTTGTACACTGATCTTATATTCTGAACATACAGCCAATAAAGGATTTACTTTTTACTAACAAAACCCTTAAAATTATAATTCAATTATGGCTAACAATAAACACTTGTGCCTTATCGTAAAAAACAGTTAGGTTCTATTATTAATAACATGTATAAAATGTGCCTATTCCTATTTATTTAACAATTAAGTTAACAATAATCTACTACTCCGTATGCACTGACCTGCAATTACTAGTACTGAAATCACTTAAACAAAAACAGAAAATAAAATTAGAAAGGATACAGAATTAGAAATCCGAGACTGCCAATAACCATTTTCACAGCAAGTCTAAGAAAAAAATCATAATCTCATCAATATCTCTCAAATCAAAATCAGGTAGTTTAGGCTCTTTGAGGATGTAAACAGACGAGACAGACAAAAATTTCTTAGTTTTGGGGTTAACCCAAACCCACCCAAAATGAGGGTTAGTATGGACCTTTTAGTTTATCACACTAACTGGTGCATATATAAATGTTGCATATCACTTTTGAGACGGACACTTTTCAATTGCCGGACAAGGTTCTTCGCTGTTAGAAAACCTTACGTTATTATATTCTTTTTAAGCGCACAATGGCCAAGGTTCGCGGGCATATGGCTGCACATCTGTCGGCAATAGCCCATAATGAGACTTAGGACTAGTCATGTGTCGGCGATCGCTTCCAGGTAACTTTTGTTATAAGGATTATTTAATTTGCTGTTAGTGAAAACTAAGATGATATAATAACGTAAACATCCTAAAAATCCCACCCTGCCTTTATATTAGCATCTCTAAAAACCTTGGTAGGTAACTTAGCTGTAGGTAAACAGGTGAAATATTTTTTTGACTAAACTACATCTCGAAAAACGTTAGTTTAAGCATGGGTTTAAGTTAACTTTATGTAAACAAACAATTTACAACTGACCCGATACGGCCTGGTGGTCAAGAATCAAGAAAAAGGCTTATTACTCCCTTAGCCGGTCATCCTTCACTTCCTTAGCATGTCCATGGGCGACAGTAATCACTTACCATCAGGTGAGTCGTCTGCTCGTTTATCCGCCATAATGTAAAAAAAAAACAAATAATTTCCAGCTTTATGTGAAGTTGCTTGGAAAATTTGTAGGTATTTTTATTGCTTATAATAGGCCGACGAGCTTGCGACCATCTGATGGTAAACGGTAACCGCCGCTCATAGACATCAACATAGCAAAGCCGGAGCACAGGTACTGGACATCTGCGTTATATTTAAATAAACATACTTAATTAAACAAGTCTGGAGCCCAATTCTCGTGCTCGTGATATTTTGGAAACATGGCGAATATCACCTGAAAACTATACAAAAAAAACTATGTTTATATATGTCGTATGAAAATAAATGTCACGAGCACGAGAATTGGGGTCCTGGTAATTTAATTAGGTAGGTACATAACATATTTCCGTCTCATCTTCGTAACCGAAGAAAGAGAAACCGTACTGTTTATTATATATAAAAAAAAGTGTATAGAAAAAAGTAATTGGATAAAAGTTGTTCAAAAATCCAGTTTCAGTTAAAAAAATAATATGTTATGTGAAAAACTGCTTCAACAAAATGCAATAGATTGTCAGCCTGAAAACCCACAAGCCGAGTGACGCCACGCGCGGAAGCTAGTCCAGAACGTAGTAAGCTTGCACCTTTACTGAAGTTGTGAAAACGTAATCAGGGTCTCCGAGTGCCTTATAGGGGAAACAGCTCGGCGAAGGCCGCCACTTGACGCCGCTGATTATTGCGTCGCAGCTAATATATTTATGAGCGTTTTCTCCAGGTTAAATACCAACATTGTTGTCGTATTACCGGCAAGGCCGGGCGCCAGCCGTCGCCGCTGAACGCTGTTATTTTTGGACTGGATCGTCGCTTTTAAAACTGTTTTAAATTCAGTGAAATCCCTATGATGCTGCTCTTCACTCTGATTCATACATCCCCATCATCGTTTTATTCCGTTTTAAGTAGGTTAAACTCTATTACCGATATTCTTAGACAAATTGTCTAAGCCGATACTAGACAACAGAGAAAACACTATTCTATAATAGTCCATGAAACTTAGCTTCACAGAAAAATGATAATAAATATCTATGATAAACCTAATGTTCATTGAAATAAAGGTCAAGTGACATCTGTCAGTGTAATCAAGCTATATTACCAAACCCGTTACATTACAAACGATTCTTATGTTAGTGACCATACATATAGTAGGTACAGTGGCGGACAGGTCAAGCTATACTAAACTGTCAAATTTCCTCAATCGATTTCGAACTCAATGTAATAATAAGATTTATAAGATTATATTATTATAAGATTTATAATCGATCGATCGATGAAGAAATTTGTCAGTTTTGTACAGCTTGATGTGTCCGCCACTGTACATATTACACCCATGTTACTCATACGTTGTACAAAAATAATTACCTATTTACGAGAGGTCATCAGGTCAGATCATCAGGGAATCGAACCCACGACCTTGGCATCTGGTAGTGACTACAACCAAATTGGCATACCGGCTAAGTGATGGTACCGGAAAATCAGGGGAACGAAAGTCTGAAGGTTAGAAGCGCACTTGTGGCACCACTGGATGAGTGTGTCCATGGGCAGCGGCGATCGCTTACCAACGCTGATCCGTCTACTTGTCTACCACCTTTCAGATAAAAAGGTCTGAATATGAGGGAATAGTTAATTTCTTTTGGCAACTATTTTATGTCTTTTAAGAATTCTCTCTTCTGTCTTCTGGAGCCCAATTCTCGGGCTCGTGACATTTATTTTCATACGACATATATCACTAAAACATTTTTTGTATTGTTTTTAGGTGATATCCGCTATGTTTTTAAAATATCACGAGCACGAGAATTGGGCTACTGGACTCCTTTCTAGTTTCATACCCCAAAGTACTTTTTTTTTGTTTATACTACATTGAGTGCATGGGTGACTCATTAATCAATCAATTATAATTTAAAAGCTATAATTATCAAAAGGTTATGTTTAGGATATAGACATCCTTCAACTTGCGCCATGGATATCTATCCCAGTCCTCCTCCAGGATATCCTCGTATCGTCAAATACGTCTACAACTCAACTTATGCACGTTTATGTGCTCCAAATATTTTTTTTTCTTTTTTTGTTTGCTTCAAGTTTTTAAATTCTGAAAGTTTGAAAAGCACTGACCTATAGCATGTCCAATAAGTTGTGACTTTATGACAAATGCCTTCGAAAATTGTGATTATTTTCCTTTGCAGTGATGGCTTCATTTTATTTAAGGTCATGCCAGTTATTATTGCAATGAAAACAATGTGAAGTCAAAATGGTGGAGATAGTTGTATTGCACCGCGCCGTTATGCTTATGAGCTAAAAGTTATAGAAGCGCTTCCTTTCTCCTAAACCTAAGTTTGCGTGCCCGACAGGGCCCATAACATTGTTCCATCACTATTGTAACATCTTATTGTACATGATGGTTTTGCAATAAACGAATTAGTATTGAGTTTTGAGCACTAATGTTTATAGATATTATTCAGTAAGTAGTTCAGTAGATATATGTTAGTACATATTTTTAGAATGTTGGTTAGACGAATGATACTTATTTACAGCTATGATGGTCAAATGGTCAAGGTTTTTTTCGGAAACACGATAGTCATCTCGTAGTTAGCTCATGTTAGCTTGTTTTTATTGAGTAAGTCAGCGGGTTTCATTTGTAAGTATTTATTTCGGGTTGTAATTTGACGCCCTGTCCAATATTGTAGTGAGGGTAGCTAACGTAGATAAAGGTTCTTCTGATGCAGAGGAAGGACGCAGTGGAAAAAAGCCGGAATAATAGCCGCTAGAGTATCCAAATAATTACCTAGTTGTATTTAATAGGTTTAAGTATACATGGTATCTTGGTCACAAGGAGACAGTCAAACATGATATATCGTTATAAACAAAGTACATAACATAAAATTCAAAACAGTGTCAAAATATTGCTAGTGTCTGATTAGACAAAAAGCAGGTTTTACCTACAGGTTCATTATTAATCTACCTTATTCATCGTACATCTTATTATCGTCGTGGGCTACAATATTATTAAGTAGTTTAAGTATGTACTGTCTTAAGTGAACATGTATTTTGTAGCTGCTCTTTTCAACTCTAGGGTTCAGTGTGGAGCCAAGAGCAAGTCCATCATACAAAAAATCTCAACACTGTCGAGTAACACGGCCCCAATGGCGTTGCGGCTAGTAGATCATAGATATAATATTTTCTTGAACGAAGTGGATCGCACTATAACGCGACGCTTAAGCTCCTAGGTTCTTTCCCTGGGTCAGGGCAAACTTTGTACCTGAGTTTATAATTACAAATGTTCAGTGCCAATCAGCCCGGAGTCAGAGGTCATCAACTTGGCGGTCTTAAACCTATTATACCATCTGTTTCCTACGCTCGATCCTTCGGACACTATCTAGGTACCTATTCGATCACTATAATTGGCAAATGGTCATTATTATTTAAACTGACAATTGGTTTTGGTAAAAATACAAAATAATTTATTTGCATTAAATAGGGTGGTTATATAAATGTATGTCGATCTTAAATTAGACAACGTTACTTAAACCTATTTAGCCATTTAAGGTGACGGGTAGGGTACACTAGCGACGCCAATCGATTTTAATTTTTAGCTACTAAACCATATTTTATACAATTTCGGGGTTACAACCTCTCGGCAAACACTTATACTATTTATTGAATAACCATGCACAAATGTTAGGTCCAACGCGTACGCGAAAAATTGATTCACGCTAAAAAGGTGGCCACTTTTGGCGTGAATCAATTTTTCACATACAAAAACGGACCCAACATTTGCGCATGGTTATTTAATAAATAGTATAAGTGTTTGCCGGTTGAATAGTTAAATATTAAAATCGATTGGCGTCGCTAGTAGGCCCTACCCGTCACCTTAAAAAAGATTGAGCCTCCATGGTAGTAGGTCTTCACCTATCCAAGTATTGTTAGGGTAAGTATAGATACGTATTTAAAGCACACAGCTAGGTGTTCAAAGGTCAGGTATCCCTTCAGCGTCGCAGGGAGCGGTTACAAAACCCAATGGCTAGTCGCAGCTCCTTATTTGGTTTAGTTTATAGTTATTGTTACCGGATCATGAGTAATGTCGGGTTGGAGGTAAACATGACTGACTCATAGTGGTCGCCGACGACTTGGCGGCGAAGGAGGTGCTAAGGAAAGTTTGTTGGGGGAATATACTCACTATAGGTTTGAATTATGCTATGCATAGGTACGGGTGTCGGATACACATCAGATAACACATCAAGTTACTACTTTCCGAGCCGGTGGTAGAATCGCATTATGATTATTAATTTTTTAGAACATAGATAGATAGATATTCTTTATTGCACAAAAATAAAATACAAGCATGATACAACAGCAACAGACAGTACAATAAGGCGGTCTTATCGCTTGTAGCGATTACTTCCAGACAACCTTTGGGTAGAGGAAAGAAATATCGTATTCGTAATAAGGGAAGTCAGTGCAAAGTAGTTTAACAAATGAAATTGAGAATGGCAGAAATATACATTATTTTATATATTAATATTATACACATACAATAACACATTATGTATCAATTTTATATATATTTATTAACATGTAAATTATACATAAGTACTTATAGTTTTATATTATTTAAATGTCGATTGTACAAGCTCGAAGACGAAAGCTGTGTACAAACCTATGCAAATAAAGATTTTCTTTACTTTTTTTACAATCTGTCAAATTTCCTCAATCGATTCTTTTGAACTAAACTAATATTTATATATATACATTGATGTGTGGCTGTCCGTACATAGGTGCGTAATTAGGAAATAGGTAGATACTAGGTTCAACCGGAAAGACTTTGGTAGTTCCTTCCTACTATTTTTATTACCTTTCCTAAAACATTCACATTAATTGCTACCATAATAAAAAAAAATAAAGCAGGCTTGATAGCGTTACGTTATAGCGGACAAAAGAGGAGACGGCTCACCTGTAAGTGATCACCGCCGTCCATGGACGTCTACAACATCCTTCGGATGTTCATCACCATTTACGGCTCTTAAGGAAGGAATAAGTTATTTTTTAAGATCGTAAGTAGGTGTCTATTCGGAAACAACATTGTTGGCAGCTGGTTCCATAGTTTTGCAGGTGGCTTGAATTTCCTATTAAGTTAGTAAGCCCGCATTCGATTCTCTTTGGATCATTGTTGTATTTAAAGACATGTATGTATGCAGAGCATACTGTTGACAAACAAATGTCTTGCAGCCGTGTGGTCCCGGCAGAGTAGAATAGGCCACCCTCACTCTTACCGAGGTGTCGTAAAAGGCGACTAAGGTAAAGCTGCTGGCATGATCATCAGCACCCAGAGAAGGAAAACTCTGCATTTATATCAAAACCCTCGCCAACCCGTTTGCCAAGCGTGGTGAGTATGGCAATGACCCCTCATGTGATTGAGGGAGGCCCGTGCCCCAGCAGTGGGGACTTAAATGGGCTGATGATGATGATGATGATGCAGAGCATCGTATATAAACGTCAACACCTGACTCATTTATCTAGATAAAATCTCGAAGGTTCCGTACTCCTTAATAACCCACGTCTCAGTAATGAGGGAAAAAGGAAAATGCCTTGGCTAGGGTCGACGGCATGCATATTCATGTGAGACGCTTCGTGTATTTGTCGCGACGCCAAACACAGCCGGGTGCGCGGGCGCCTCGCGTGATATGTTACACTACGTTGTGATGCGCGGCTAACCTATTCAGGTGGGTTTGTCTCCTGAATGGAATTTTTCGCATTGCTTTTTCAATAACTGTGGTGTTTTGATAAATGTGAGTGAAGTCGCGCGTAAATTTTACAGAATATAATTATATACGTTAACGTACCTAAGCATAATAGTATAGTATTAATCAGCCTGTATACTATCCCGCTGGATTAGGCTTAATCACTACGCTTGCCTAATGCGGATTGGTTATCACAAACCCGAGCTATGTACGAAAAATATGAAACATACCTTTGCTCGACCCGACCCTAAACATAAGCACTGACATTAAATTCTTTACAAGTTCTCATATTTCTTGAATTAATTTATTTTTAATAGGCTGGCAGCGCATTTTCTCTCATTCTGGTGAAGTCACTGCCCATAGGGCATCATATGCGGTGAAAATCATTTATACCTACGAGTACCATCGGGTGACCAGCTTGCTCGTTTCCTCCCCTACAAAAAGTAAAAAAGTTCCGGTTTTTTTACTGTTGCAAGTAGAAGAGTTGTTTACACACAAGACAATAAATAAAGCTAAAAATATAAACGTTCAGCCAGATCACCTAAACCTGGCTTTATTATCAGAAAAAAAAAGAAATTATTTAAGTCAGCGAAAAAAAAATCACTTCTACTTAGATCGTGAGAAAAATACTTAACATTTCCTTTTTGGTTTCTCTATTTAAACCTTCTTTTAGGCGATTCGATTTTTTTATTACAGCCAGTCCCCTGTTTGAGAACCAAAGACACAGTAGATAAAATATACGCTAAAGAAAGAGTTCTACACAAGCAGGTAGTCCAAACATATGAAGCCTTTTACGTGATATTAAAGTAACGTCCACTGCAAAAACAGTGATAAAAAATCTTACGTATTGATAATAGCCAAAATTTAAAAGGCATGATCATCTTAGATAAAAAAAAAACTCTCCATATTTACATTTTTTGGTTACCAATTTAAACCTAACGTTTAGCGTTATTAGTATTAGGAGGAATAGGTACGAGCATTGGATTGGTTTGAAAATTTTTGAATCAAATCATTTTTATTTTTGGACAACCTTATTTGCCCCCGATTCATAAAACCTAATGTGAACTTTTACTCAAATCTCGACCAGATTCCACCAGAAACGTAATATGTATAAAAATTCTTAACGATCTTGTTTGTGACGAAACGAGTTATTTCAGTAGCGCGGGTGGTGCGCTTGCGCACTGAAATAGAAGCGCGCCGTGCGGGGTCTATAGGATGTTACGTGTTCCACCTGCCAGCCACAACATGTATTCCCTATAACATCCTGAAAAATGGCTAGTGAACAACTCTAGATAATTAGGAAAAGATAGTTTGTTTATTTATTTTATTTAAGGAAATATACAGATTTTTATATATTTCATTATTAAACTAAGTTATAATAGATATTACATTAGCCTTAACCGTTTCCAAAGTTAAGTTGTACACAATACAATTCTGGTAAGACAGACACCTAATTCGGTAAAACTAAAGATAAAATAATATAATACTGGGTAGGTATATACTTAAAAATTTCGAAACACCATGGTAAAGCTTACATTACTCGTGCATTGATATAAGAAGCTTGATATTCCAGCTTCTCGTGGAATATGTCTATGTGAATGAAACTCTTATTATATGCACTGGTTGTTCTCACAATAAAACTATTTTTGGCGTAATTAGTGCGACAAAGAGGTATATGAAACATATGCTTCTGTCGTGCACTGGGTCGGGGGCACTTTAATTTTATTTTGTTAAGTAAGTAAGGTGAGTCAATTAGATTGTTAATAATATTGTACAAAAATATTTGTTCTCTAAGCTTGCGTCGGGAAGTTAATGATTGTATTGAGTTCATGTAATTGTTATTTTTAAATTGAAATTTTAAGCGTCTAATGAATTTGTTCTGTATGCCCTCCACTAAATCTATGTATTTCTGATACTGAGGATTCCAGACAGTAGAGGCGTATTCCAACTGAGATCTCACATTTATGCGTTATAGAGTAAAATTAGAGTGTTCACGTTCCTAAAATCAGTCCCCTGACGGAAAATAAAACCAAGGAGTTCGTATGCTTTCGCAGTTATCTTATTGACGTGGGCCTCAAAATATAATTCACTATCTAACCCGAAGATCCCTAATCTCATTTACTCTTTTCAAAATCTTTCCTTCAAGCTTGTTTTTAAATATATAGGTCTTTTTTTCTTGTAAATGATATTGTACATCATTTTTCGACATTAAGAAATAACTTATTAAGATTACAATAGTCACATAATCGATTTAGATCATTTTGCACCCTTTCACAGTCATTAAGATTGTTAATAGCACAAAATATCTTTGTATCATCGGCGTATAGCAGTACTTTTGAATCTGTAAAGCACTTAATAACATCATTGATGTAAATATTAAAAAGTGACGGGCCGAGATGAGACCCCTGAGGGAGTCCCGATGATATTGGACTGAAAGAGGAGGTAAAACCTTTTGTTGTGACCGCTTGCGTCCGATTCCTGAGATGAGAAGCCAACCATCGAAGAATATTACCGTGTATACCGACTTCTTCAAGTTTGTTGATCAAAAGAGAGTGGGATATTTTATCAAATGCTTTTGAATAATCAGTATACATAGTTTCCTTTCCAAGCCTTTTCGACTAGTAGCCGAGTGAGCAGTCCGATTCGGTGGCCGCTAACTTAGTTGAGACCACTAACAGCGCGTAGCTTTGACCAACATATGTATTATGAAATTTTTACCCCCTCGTGTGGCGGTTTCTATTAGAGGCCTCAAGATGGCCAGTGTACGCCGCGGTCGGTGCTTTCACCCTTTTTGTTGCATTCCCTTAGCGGTATCTGCTAACTTAGATGTGCTCTCGCAGCGCGTGGCCTATATGTATTCTATGCGCGTGGCTCTGGCCAATATTTGTGGAACATTGTGCCCCCTCGTGTGGCGGTGTCGTACGGCCGGTGTGCGCCGCGGTCTCTCCTTTAACTCTTTTTGTTGCATTCTCTTGCGAAGCCCGCTCAGATGTGCCGTCATGATATGCACTTGATTACTACGTGTAGAGATGGAACGAATGCTTGCATCTATTATGAGTTAAACGACGGTTTCTTCCGTGGTCTGGCATGTTTTCCTATAGCTATGAACACAGCATATTTACAAAATCGTTGTACTTAGTTATTGTGAGGTAAAATGCCTTTCAATAGCATTACTTAAGGTGACGGGTAGGGCACACCAGCGACGCCAATCGATTTTAATTTTTAGATAGATAGATATTCTTTATTGCACAAAAATAAAATACAAGCATGATACAACAGCAACAGATAGTACAATAAATCGGTCTTATCGCTTGTAGCGATTTCTTCCAGACAACCTTTGGGTAGAGGAAAGAAATATCGTATTCGTAATGAGGGAAGGCAGTGCAAAGAAGTTTAACAAATGAAATTGAGAATGGCAGAAATATACATTATTTTATATATTAATATTATTACATTACATACATAATAATAAACAATACATACATACCCAATAATATATACGAGTACATAGATAATTTATAATAAAAATTCAATAGAAATACTACTACACCGCTACTAAACCGGATCTATTTGAAACAATTTCGGGGTTACAACCTCTCGGAAAACACTTATACTATTTATTAAATAACCATGCACAAATGTTAGGTCCAACGCGTACGCGAAAAACTGATTCACGCTAAAAGCGGCCACTTTTGGCGTGAATAAATTTTTCGCGTACAAAAACGAGAGGTTGTAACCCCAAAATTGTTTAAATCAATCCGGATTAGTTGATAAAAAATAAAATCGACTGGCGTCGCTAGTGAGCCCTACCCGTCACCTTAAGGTGATAAGGCCGCCTTCGTTGTACATATCTTGTAATACCTAGTCTTAAGTTTTCAAACTTGACTTTGAGTGCAATAAAAGTATATTTATTCATTCTTATCTGAAAAGATGAGTATTTACACATTTCTTCTATCATTTAGGATTGATGAGGATGTATTTCTCTTCTCATTCATATAGAAAAATAATTAGTCAAACAAGTAAGTTAAAGAACTCGAAAATAATCATAACACTCCCACACTTAGGACGCCGCATTCTATTCTACACCGTTATATTTTTATCGTTTACATCCCGAAGACCTCATAACACAGGTATCGTGAATAAAGTCCATTTAGCATGTTCGATCAACAAAATAAGCGAAAAGAAAATCAGCTGTTCTATACATTATTCCCTGTTGGATATTCATTTTTGTATGGAACGTCTGATTTTTTTTTCGCTAATTTTGTTGATCTAACTATATGACATGCGCATGAGATAAAAAAATAATGGTGTATGGTGGGGTTCCCCTATAACAAGAAGCAACCTTCAACAATTAAAACCTTGCATTTTTTATAGGACCCTCCTCTAAAATAGGTAAATTCTGTTTAAATGTAATTTTATATTTGCATGCTACAGGATAGCGAAACATGTTCGCACATATATATTTTTTATTTGTAACACCTTACCATGTAACATGTTTCTTGTGAATAAATATGATCATGATTAACATTTGACTGGTTTAGATAAAACAAAAACACTAGCAATAAACATGGCGCACACAGGCCGAAAACATATCTAAAGAAAGGAGGACTTGTGTGAAACGCGGGCTTTTTACTAATTGCTGTTACCATTTGTATCTGTTTCCTAGGGTCGTACAGGGCCGGCTTTAGACTTACCGGGACCCTAGGCACACAAGGCTGGGGGCCCTATTTGCACCTGCTGAGCATCTATCCTTCCATTCTACTCAATATTTTTAACTAGTACCCCCGTGTCGCACTGTTGCCCTAGTGAATGCCCAATTGCTCTAGTGGCTTAAGTATCGGGCCATCATCTCAGGGTTCTGGGTTTGATTCCCAGGTCAAGCAAAAAGTGCCTATGTGTAGAATTTTTGAACATAGCTCGGGTTTGTGATCACCAATCCGCATTTGGCATGCATGGTGATTAAGCCTAACCCAATCATAGTAGCATGACTTGATTTCTACGATGGAGGCCTTTGCCCTGCAGTGGACAGTATATAGGTTGATACCTTAACTTTTTACTTTTAATTGCGTGTCCTACGTCTCCTTGAATTTTTTTGGGGCCTTAGGCCCTCCGCTACGCAGAGTGATGTGGATATCCGTCAAGCGCTGAACGTGAAGGAAGACCCCATGCAACGGGGGCTCTTAGTGAATGCCGGATGTGACTTACTGTTTAATGGTTACTCCGGCCCTGGGTCCGTAGGTACGGCACCTGCACCAAATGCATGTATAATTAGGTGATATAACGCTCGTGTGAACAGACTCGTTACGTGCGCGGGGTTTTGATTGCGCCGTGGGAAGTGCATTATTGTGGGGAATCAGATGAAAAATGTGCAATTTAAATGATTAATTGCCAAGAAAATACGTGAATCTAAACACAGTATATAAGAGGGTTACGGCTCTACATTTTAAATTGTTTTATTCTATAATAATTTACCACGCATGCTCAGATGTTCTTTTTTCATTTCTTCGTAGTCTTACAGATATTAATACAGCCCTAAGGGCTCATCATATTAGCCTAAACGTTATTCCAGTCACCGGAGATTCCAGCCTGTCCTGTTGTAGAAGCTGGGGTGACCCACACATAGCAGTATATTTTCGTACGGATACCAGACCACAGATGAATTACAAATACTTGTATAGTTGGGCCAAAATAATTTGACACGTTTGACACAACCTTGTAACAAGGGGCATTGAATTTTTCAATCTTTCAATGTTAAATTACTTAACTTTATAAAATTATATTGGCATTTATTTATTGCATAAAATACAAAATAGATAATTTCACGATCTACTTTCTCTGTCAAACTATTTATAAACTTATTAAAAATTTACTTTCTAGAAAATTGGACGTTGGTACAATGTTTTTTTTATGCTAGAGGCGGACAAACGAGCAAGCGAGTCACCTGATGGAAAGTAATCAACGCCGCCCATGAACATCCGCGAAATGAGAGATATCGCTAATGTGTTGCCGGCGTTTTTAAAAAAGTACGCTCTTCTCTTAAAGGTCCCTTTGTCGTAGCCGTCTGGAAATACTTCTGCAGCCAAACCGTTCCACAGAACTGAGGTACGTGGTAGAAAGTTTCCTGAGAAACGCGAAGTATTAGACCGCCATCCATCGAGATGATGAGGATGGAATGACAATTGCTGGCGAGTGGTTCGATGTAAGAATTCGGCTGCGGGGAGTAGTTCAAACAGTTCTTCAGAGCACTCCCCGTGATAGATGCGGTATAGAATGCTAAGGGAAGCTATGTCCCACCGCAATGCTAGAGGATCAAGTCGGCTAGAGAGAGTCAGGTCACCGACAATTCGAGCAGCCCTACGTTGTACGCGGTCAAACGGAAGAAGTTGGTACTGAGGTGCACCAGCCCAGAGATGGGAGCAGTATTCCATATGGGGCTGAACTTGTGCCTTATAGAGTTGTAACCGATGAGCTGGTGTGAAATACCGATCCGCTCTATTAAGTACACCAAGTTTCTTTGAAGCTATTTTAGCTTTAAATTATAAATTAAGGCAATGTAAGCAATTTCTTATCTTTAAAGACTGGCCCACAAGACCTACCTACCTACTTCTTTCTTTTCAATAATTTCGGTTCTCATTTCTCCATATCAAAGTACTAATAAATTATTTTGCATTTTATTTTATTCGATTCACGTTTGTTTGAAGTACATATCGATTATTCACTTTAATCGAAGTTTTTAGTAGGTCACTCTCTAGGGAGAAACGTCAAATGTGGCTTTTTATTTTGGCTCAACTGTAGTACTAAAATAAATATTACTCAAGTGTTCACCATCATGACCGACCGTTTGGAGCAGTGATAGGTGCAAGGTAACCTCTGGTGCAAGGGTTACGGGTTCGATCCCCGCACAGTACAAACATTTGTGTGCATGAACATGTCTGTTTGTGTTGGTATGGGTGTTTTGTATGTATTTTAAGTATGTATTTACAAAAGGAAAGTATTAAATGTATAATATTTGTAATTCCGCTGTTAGTTCTGATATCCGTAACAAGTGCTTGAGCTACCTATTTCGGCGTCGGATCAATGTATGTGATGTTGTGAAATAAGTGGGGATCCACGATCTTTGGGGTTTGAGGCGCCGTTATTAGTAAATGCTCCAGCTCAGTCACTTATAGGGATACCCACATAACTTTATTTTTTCTTTGAAGATATCTATCTCCTATTGCAATAAACCAATTGATGTTTTCAAATACGATTATGTTATGTCATGGATACAGCAGTGTTTTATCTCTTTCCACAAGTAATCTCAATATCATTTCATCGGATAGTTGTCCTCGAAGGCACGTCTGTTTCGTCACCGCGATAAGCGTAGTTCAGCTGCTCATCCCGGCCACCGATGATCACGTCTCATCAGCTGAGCAAATAGCTACGGGCGTGACACTTAGAGCAAATATTTTTAAGCGAAATTATGTTATTAACTCCCGCCCGAGTTCTTTGAGTGAGAAAATGTTAAATTCTCAATTAAGTATCTACTTGAATACAACCCACATAACTGAAAAAGTATCTGTTCTGTGTTAAGCAAATCGTAAACACGTAAAAATCACTTTTTAAATTATTCATCAAATGTTCTCAACACTAAGTACTCGTACACATTATATATTCTAATTTATTGACTTCAATATAATCAGCGAGGATGATTGAATGATAAATGAATTCATATATTCCGATGAGACACCAGTGTAACGCAACTGGAGAGGGATCGGGCGCTGGACCCACTAGCCACTGAGCCACCGAGTATAACAAAAGTAATAAAAATGTGGTATATTATATAAGTACACACGGGCATTTCATTTCTATTAATAGCCACTCTTAGTATTTTTACTAAAACATAAACCTAGACGCAGCAGCTTAGTAGAATAAAGAATGTTTTATTGCACAAGGTCGAGAACAGAAGATACGGTTGCACGATAAGAAATATATTTTATGTCCTTATTTTACTCTCGTCCTGCCCATCTAAGGTTTTATTAAACAACGATAATCTACTCGACTTTGACTCTTATTGTATGAGTAATTAGGTCGTGTGTGTAGTAAGTAATTACAATATGCTCGAGGTAGGCATGTTGCCTGCACCTTTAAAAGTTCCAACTGGGTCAGCTGTTCACGTAAGTCAACTTTGACTCATCGACTCATCGACCAAGTATTTTTATTTCGAAATGATTCCAGTCATAACATTTCTCGTTATTTTGGACTTTTAGCGTCAAATTAAGTATCGGCTGTATTGTTCTTATTTGGGGAAACCTATGCGTGGACATACATACATCTCGTCCATTCATTTATTATTGGAACAGTATCCGCTAACAAATTCGTACGAATTTAGATAAGCTCATACGTATTTGTGGTTAAACATGAACGATGTTGTTATGTGTGATGAATACCACTACAATTACAAATACAATTGTTTTACAGTTGTATTCGAGTATCGTATCTTTCGAGTGTGACCATAGGGTCACACTACTCGTAAGATAGGTACCATGGATGTGATCAGCAGAATGATATAATTCCGCTTTTATTCAATTTAAACTATTTTATTCAGAAAATCATAATATATTTTGTTATTGGTTTTCGAAAATTATTTTTTCTAGTTTTAGATCAGCGTTATGAATAAGTTAGCAGTTTTAATTTTATTTTGTCGTAAAATAATTTAGAATCCATTATTTAGTTATTTATTTACTATTATAATCATCAACAGCCCTGTGTTGAGGTGATGTCTTTATTAATATTTTTTCTTTCTTTCTTTCAAATAACTTAATTACGTGGGGAAAAATCTCATACTTAATATAAAGGGGATAAAATCTGTTGAACTTGAGGTAAACTTTTCTGCAGTAAAAGTTCTGGCAGATTCACTGATACATTACTTACTACAAGGATGTCCGAACACTAAAGTGTATCAAACGAAGTCATCGAGATTGCACGCTGATGAGTAATAAAATACTCAAGTTTTACTGTTACTCGTGAGTGCCGTATCTTGGTTTTTGGTTAGAAAGTCCCGATGCTGTCACAGTCTAGAAATGCTTAATTGCTGCGCTGCAGCTGATTGGGTGTCTAAGGTTGCCCTTTGGCTGTGATTAATACCTATTTGGCAGGTAAAGTGAGACATTGCTTAGCCGTCGACGTTTAATTAGCAAGTAATTAATGTTTATTAACTATACTTTTTGTAGCTACTGCATGATTGGTGATCCTAGGTTACCTTAGAGTTTAGCAGACACCTGGCAAAAGTTCATTGCAATAGTTTTTTCTGACTTTTGACTAATGAATGTATCACTATCACTAGCTTTCACCCGCGAGGAAAGTCGAGGAAGAATTAAATTTGGAAAATAATAGGCTTCCTAATTGTAGGTAAGTACCTATCTTTGTGTGCAAGAACATATCTGTTTGTATTGGTCTGGGCGTTATCTATGTATTATAAGTATGTATTTACAAAAGAAAAGTATACGTATATATTTGTAATCCCACTGTTGATTCTGATATCCGTCACAAAGGTGCTTGTGCTACCTATCTCGGAGTCAGATCAATGTATGTGATGTTGTGAAATATTTATTTATTTATTATTTATTTATCTCTTATACTCAGATTGTGTCTCCGTTGTCCCTCATCTTAGCGTGTAATTCCTGGTTGAGTCCGAAGCTGTCGCTCTGAAGCCCGGGGTACGCTACCTATGTTCTCTATTGTATCTCTAGCTAGCTATTGTATCTGCGTTGCTAAACCTAAGTACCTATTGACATGTAGCTTGCTACAGGTCGTATCGGCTAGCATCTGTCTCACGGCGTGCGCCAGCGCTGACGTTGCACTTGACCACATTTTTACTCTCGTCAAGGTTGGTTTTAAACCTGCCTTTTCTTATTATTACCCTATATTTTACGATTATTTTATTACACTGGCCCACTATTTGAGGCGGAAACGTGTCACTAATATTCCGGTTAAATAGCTAAGGCTCACTTTATTGTAACACAGCCATTGTTTCTTAATAGCTATATATCATTGAAACAAGCCCATAATATGGAATACTTATGCGCCAAGATCTTACTTATTCAAATGGTTTTTAAACAAGGTTTCTAGCTACGGTCAGTAGCTCATCAAAGTTATAATGCATGTATGAATAAATGCATCACATTCTTGTCTGATGCATCTCATCGCAGCTTAAAATTCCTCACGTCACGAAGGCCGGCTACTGTGGCCCCGAACCCCAACATAAGTACCAGATAAGACTAAGCTCTACTTTTGTTGTGCCTATAGTCACTGATATTGTAATACTAGTCTATAGTTGAGTAATTTGACTGACAGTTACCCATCTGCCAATCTAGTGAAGGGGTTATGTGGGATTTTCTGGATAAGGTGGAAGATAAGGTGTTACGCCGAGATTTTATACTTCTAGCATCCCGTGTAATTTCCATGACTCAGAAAATACTGTCCAAAATAGATGTTGGGATATTGATTGAAAATTTAAGTACCTTTGGTTCCCTGAATTAACGTTCAGGTAGGTCCTTTTAATGTGGTAAATTTTTTCCTTGCAATGTTTCTCACATTGCCATGGAAATTGGACGGGAACAGTGGGAAGATCAAAATCTCAGTTGATAACCTGGCTCTTAAGAAATAATTGTGGATTCATCGACTTTATAATGTGAGCGGGGGGAGGCGAGAGTGAGGCGCATCCTCGAGTCCCTAACCCCTCGCTCGCGAAGCCTGCGCAGGCTCGAGGAGGCTCCACGCCGCGGCGCGGGGTGCGACGGAGACGAGCTCATCTCCTTACCCGGCCCGAAAGGCGACACCGCGCGATCTCCCGCGCCGACCGCCAGTCGCACCACAGCAAGCGTCGACTCGACATGTAAGTACGATCGCTCTGTCAGTGCCCATAGTGTTACGCCAGTGAAGTGTTTTTTTAATCCAAGGTGCATTGGTATTAAGTCAATCGTCCTTTTTAATTTTCCGTCTCGGTAAGTAGGGCGTCTTTAAAGTGCAGTGGCTATGATATGGTGGATTAATCTAGGAAGATGTAGTTTGACGTTTCTTCGAGTTGACGGAGCTTTTATATTTGAAATTTCAATTAATTTTGAGCTAGAGTTTTTTTTATTTTACGGTAGTGATTGTTTACCTACACAAGTCCGATTATTGATTAATCGTTGTTTATCAATATTATCGAATTACAAGAAATAATAATAGCTCCTGATTTCTAAACGCTCCCATTTCTATTTTTGAATATCGCGGTGCTGAGTTACATTCGGGCCACCAATAGGACGCGTCTATGTGGAATATTTCCCGCGCTTTTGGCAAGTTGCCAGCCAGTGACCAATGGCGTTAGAGTGCGGGCGCGGGGGCGGCGTGCGCGCAGGCGGCATGTGTGCTCCGACAGACTTCAGCTTTTCAGCGATGTTATAATTAGAAAGTTACTGGCCAGCTGTACCCATACCATGCCATGATCTAATTTACTTTTTACGAGATTTAAAAATAGTTAATCTTTTTCATTTTTCAGACAGACTTCATTTTAAAATTGATTACCTATTTTCAAAATTATCGTTTGTACATCAACATTTTTCAAAATTGTGTCGAATTTGACACGACAAAAATCATTGTAAAACTTGTTCGTGCCTTTATTTTAATCGACAGTAATTACAGCCATAACCAGTAATTTCACGAGACCATGACAAATAAATCTATCTCCGACCGAAATACCGGAAAATTGACACCTTGAGAGCGTTGTCGATTGCTAAAATGAGCCAAGGTTATGACGAATTCTCCTTCATAATAATTATTGATCTGGTGTAAACAGTTATTGCCTACTTTTATTTATTTAATTGTTATGTTCAGCTGCGAGTTTAGTTAACTACGACACATTATAACAAGTACACGATTACACACACAATTTTTACTTAATAAGAGAAACACAGTAAACAAAATGGCATTATAGGTAATTTTATTGAAATAAAAAATAGGCACATCTGTAAAATCAAGCTACTGTAGAAATGACTCAATTTCGTATGTAGTAATGATCTAAATACCAACGTTGTATTTCTGATTTCTGATTAGCTGATTAGAACTAATTTTATTAGCTTATACATTTACTTGTTCCTGAAATATCACATGTACATTCTGAAATCTCCGTAGGTATATTTTGTAATTAAAATCTGCTCCTCTATTGAATATAAATTAGATGTTACAGTATTATTATACCCAGTAAGGTTCTACTATGCCTATTTTAAAGTATCGAAGATAAAGTTAAAAAACACTATGAGTATTTATTGTTTGCTAGTTTTGCTACGAATTATCGTAGCACCGTAGTAGCCTACGAAAAAAATGCATAAAAAATATACTAACCGTTTGTTCTCTATACCTTACAGTTGATTAAGTAAATAATTAAGTACAAAATAAATGATGTTCATAGAATACAGACCAATTATTATTCTTAGTTCAGAATCTAAAAGATTTCACGAACCTTTCTTACAAAAGTTTCGTTGTAACTAGATACGAGTACAATAGTTTCTATTCTGTCTTCAGGGCTTGAACGCCAGGGCTTGATTGTCAAATGCCTACCTGTCATAATGTTTACATTGCAACGCAATAATGCATTTCACGTAGAGCACTCTGCTAATTGTTGCGAGCGGGCGCGAGCTTGGCCGGCCGCCATGCTGCCCGTCGCACGTCACAGATGGGTAACAATAGAAGACGTTCAAACCCTAATTAGTTTACACAATGCACGATTTGTAATCAGGTGCCGATATGAATTAATGAGCTGGTGAGCTTGTGGGGTCATCCTTAAATAGTTCGAGAGTGCTAAAGCACAGGAAATTTATTCTGGCACTGAGTGTGCATCTGTGGACTAGACGTCTTTACTATCATAGACTACTTAATTATCATTTATCCATGCTACTATCAAGTGTTCATTTGAATGTGGGAGAGCCACGCTTAGGCATGAATGGGCCGGCTCGATCGGAGTGATACCACTGCCTCACAGAAGACCGGCGTGAAGCAGCGCCTGCGCTGTGTTTCGCTGTGTGAGTGAGGTTACCGGAGGCCCAATGGGGGGAAGGGGAAAAGGTTGGCAGCGCACTTGTGACTCCACTGGTGTTGCGGGTGTCCATGGGCGGCGGAATTGCTTACCATCAGGTGATCCGTCTGTTCGTCTGCCACCTCTCATATTAAAAAAAAAAGTAATCTTATTGTGGAATTCAAAATAAAAGGCCAAGTTTGAGTCGAACTCTCATATGTAGAGATCTGTATCAACTTATATTTAAATACAGAAAGTAACCAACTATTCGTTTTTTCTATCGTTTTATTATATGCATTATGTGGATTTGGGAAGGTATAATATTCCAATTCCTGGTGAATCAAGTTGTTGTAAGCCCAAAGATGAAAACGAATTTAGTCTAGAAGCCTAAACACTAGTCTTATAAAAGAAAGCCTGGTTTAAAAACAAATAAAAGGAAGCGAAGTGATTCTCTCATAATTAAAAGCGTGCTCTTTGATGGTTTGATGGGATATCTTCCACCGGTCATGGCGGCGATGTAGAACATTAACCATTAATTGTTATGATCAAATACGTACCTACTTGAGAAAAATATTTTCATGTTTTTTTCTTTGTAGATAAAATGTAAGTTAAACCTATCTATCTAACCTATAAGCGAAATACACACAACAACGATCAAAACATAAGACATTTTTTTTTGTAAGGATTCAAGAATCAATTAAAAGCATTTAATGTATTTATATCTTTTTTTATTAATTCCAGTTCACGTTGGTACCAAAATATTGTCGACTTATGTAGTAGTCTATTGATAATTAGTTACTAGGTAATTGTATGTTATTGTTCATTCTCTAGTCCCATAGACAACAATATACATACAAGAATATAATATAATGATATGTTGAATAAAGAACCAATGACTGGTTAGTTGAAGGAAGGCGACGCGCGGAATGCAGGAATGCAAATACATATAAATATATTTGTTTGTTGCGGTAATATCTTGCCGGTCTTGTATGCATTGTACGTCACATGTCTTTATGTAGATACAAGGGACTTATTCATAAACGTTTGTTTAACCTTTTCTAACTAAACCGGTGTTATTATAAAGCAGTTTTCATTCTTATACTTATCAAAAATTTGTATATTTCTTTTTGCTTCAAACGTCAAAACTACTTTATAACAAAGTTTTACCAAACAAAGGTTTACTGAAAGTCCTTATAGTTTAACTAACTCTATGAATGACTAGGAGTGTTTCATTGATGAATGAGGAAAGGATACTAAACACAAATGGTTTCAAAACTATAAATAAGTAATATGTAGTTATATCATTCAAACTTAAGTTATAAATCCTAATAATATTGCATAACCTGTAATAATTAATTAAATTCCTAAACTACATCCTAAATTACTACGATCTGTATGTTGTACACTTATAAATAATTAACAATTAATGATAGTACAACAAGGTTCAATAATATCAGCATATTATATTTTTTATGGACCATTTTAAAGGAGATTAGTTTGAAATGTTTTCGCCGCTGATAGGAAGCAGAAGCCTGGTTCATAAAGTTGCAATTTTAGCCAAAGAATAGGTAGTAAGGATATATATGTAGTTTACATTAAGGTGACGGGTAAGGCACACTAGCGACGCCAATCGATTTTAATTTTTGGCTACTAAACCGGATCAATTTAAATCAATTTCGGGGTTACAACCTCTCGGCAAACACTTATACTATTTATTAAATAACCATGCACAAATATTGGGTCCAACGCGTACGCGAAAAATTCACGCCAAAAGCGGCCACTTTTGGCGTGAATCAATTTTTCGCGTACAAAAACGGACCCAACATTTGTGCATGGTTATTTAATAAATAGTATAAGTATTTGCCGAGAGGTTTAAATCCGAAATTGTTTAAAATAGATCTGGTTTAGTAGCTAAAAATTAAAATCGATTGGCGTCGCTAGTGTGCCCTACCCATCACCTTAACGAACACGAGTTGTTGGTTCGCAGCAAATTAATAATACCTACGAGTATTTGTCATATATTTTTTAAAGTCAAAATTGCCAGTAATATACCTACTGACTCAATTGGACTTGAAGTCATCGTGAACCATTCCACCAGAGCGTCGCGGAAAAATAGTCATTGATTGAGGTTCTTAACCTTTGCAACTGTTAATGATTAGAAAAACGCTAATCGTTTGCCAGCTCCCGCCATAACCGGCAAGAAAAAGTGCAGTCGTTCCGTGAATTACCTGTTGCTGAGGTACTGCTACTAATTTGTATCAATTGGCTCATTCCATTTGGTCTGTCGGACTCGGACCACATCTGTGCTCGGACCGAGTGCGCGAACCTTAACGAAACTATCAAATTGTTCTGTGCAATGATAAATGTCGAGATTGCTCTCTTTGTTCTTTTGTTTTCTAATTTTGTGCTCTCCCGTACACTGCATTACGTTGATTTAATAACTGCGATAGACTAGTTTAGTAGGCCATTGCAGCAATGGACTGCAATTTCAATGTTTATTTTGAAAACTATGGGAAATAGATAGAGTCTTCCTATCATGTTTATAAGTCTCTCACTGGATTATCCAAGAGTATTCCATTCATACAGACAACCAAACGGTTACTACATCATTCTTCCCTGAATTGATAACAAAACTTGTTCAGCATCAAGGTTAGAGTCGGACGAAGAAGTCATATTGCAATAACTCCACATGTGGTTGTCTGTACCTTTGGCCGAGTGGGCCACATTGAAATGAGTTTAACCCTCGCTTAAGATCAATGCACCTTCGGATCCATAAATAGCCTAATGCCGCACTTAGGCCGAGTTTGGTTGAGAATGATTCAAGCAAACATGTTAATCACGGTACGTGTTGAACAAAAGAATGTCACGTAAGAATTAAATAATTAAGGTACAAAAAAAAAAGAATTTATTTATGCGAAAAAAATAACACTAGTTGTACAAGTTACAGATAATTTGAATTCGAATTCGTTAGAAGTGTGCAGAGTTCAATAAAAAATCGATGGATATATTATGTTTTTATGAGAGGTTCATCAATATACAACTGAGCAATCCAATTTATTCTTAGTATTGATTATAGGCAAGTTGAAAGATTAATAAGAAAAGTGATTGTTACTTTAATATTGTTTAACTTGGAAGCTTGCTGTTAGCATTGTCAGTAGGATACTTATATCACTTAAGGTCCTGCTATTAAAGCTAAAAGAAAACAGTCAGACAATCCCCGATATACTCTCTAGCTAGAAACACAAGTAGGTCAGAATTTTGTAAGTTCTCAAGCTAATAACAAACCAATTGTTGCAGCTTTACAAATAGGGGAGTGAACAAACAAAACCGCCAACATGGACGCGATCAAGAAGAAGATGCAGGCGATGAAGCTGGAGAAGGACAACGCGCTGGACCGCGCCGCCATGTGCGAGCAGCAGGCCAAGGACGCCAACCTCCGCGCCGAGAAGGTAGACTTTCTCTCTTTCTCTTCAGTTTACCCGCTGTTTGTTTCGAGCAGCCTGTGTCGACTCTTCGGCTGTACGCCATCTTCAATTTACGCCGCTAGTTAGTTGTGCATTGGATCAACTTTTTCTTCTTCTTCGTGCGGGCTTTTCCGCAATCGGGCAGCCATTTCGTGTGCGGAGGTTGGTGTCACTCCAACCAGCCGAGTTCTTCAAAGAAACCTATCAGCGCCTTGGTGTTGCTGAAGATTTTCTAGAGACTGCCTGGGTTTCCCAGGTAGTGTGCCCGGTTGTTGGCTGTTTCTTATTCTCCATGCATGCTCCGCATAGAGGGCTGTCTGTAACACCTAGATTGAACAGATGTTTGTTAAAATGGGGAAAATTGGAATCACTTTTCCCCGGCGGTTCTTTTTATGTTGTCCTCCTAGCGCATTTGGGGTCTCCCTAGTTTTTGATCCCAAGGTCGAATCGCTACTGGAGCAGCCGCTCTTCGCGCCGAAATATTAAACTTTCTCTCTCTTCAGCCTGTGTCGACCCTTTGGGTGTAGGCCTCCTTCAGTCCACGCTGATTGTCACGAGCTTGTGCATTGGAACCACTTTTCGTCCTCCCCGACACATTTGGGGTCTTCCTGGTTTTTGATACCATGGTCGCCATTGGATCAGCTCCATGGATCGCTTTTGCGATTTTCCCTTATGACCTATCTATTACAAATTCAACTTGACTACGTGCTTTTCCAAATCGTTTACCTTGCTTAAGAAGGTAAACAATACTACCAAAGTAACTATAATCGATAGTTAGTTAATTACTGTACTTAAGGCTTTCGTGAAGGTTAGGGGCCTCGCCATAGACTTAAAATTTGGAGTTCTCTCATTTCATCTCACCCTGTCATTTCCAGTAGCTTTCAAAGCTGTTATTGAGGTAATCTTAATATGATTTGGGGAGTCTGGTACCTAATTACCATGGTGCAACTGATAGCAGTTGCAGGTTAGATAGCTAACCTTCGCAAATATTAGACAGGGGAACCAAAACCAAGGACAGGGGTATCAGCGTTACACGTTCGGAATCATTATCTAACAATTTGTAGTTTACATACATAGTTTGCGAAGCTGTCTGACGGCCGCACTGAGAGACGACATTAATGCTAATGTTCATTAACTTTAGTATCAATAGTCTTTATGCGTATCAAAATAAGTGTCAATTTTTTTTCTTAAGTAGCCAGTTAATCAGTGACTCTGAGTCTGGCAGTGAGAGGTGCAGGTTTCATCATTATGTTTTCTCATCACCGAGATATGCATAAAACATGTCTCATGTCATACTCTATCAAAAACAAAAATGGAACTAAAGTCGATGCTTAGGTAATGTATATGTTTAGCATCGTTAAGCTGGTTATCTACTATGTATGATACGCAATAAAATAATTGGTACGTTAACTACTTCACCACGGATCTACTTAGAACTACTCCATTAACGGAGAGACGAGTACATGTCCGTGATGTTGATCTACAATTGTTTATTGCAAATAGGAGATTACCTAATTTTGAAGTCATTGGCAATCATACTATCTTTGTCTACTCAAACAATCAATGAGTTTTTTTATATATCTACCTACCATGCGTAATTGATTTTCGTCGCATGTAACCTCAAAGACTAAGGGCGGAGTTCACCAAAATTTTGATAACGAGCTGATACGCAAATGGTTAAACATTAACCAAAACCTCGGTTAAGAGACGTTAAACTATCTTCGTCGGTTCAGTTGTGTAAACGTCCAGTTAAGCAGTAGTAACCGCTGCTTTTTTTGTCGTGAACATGAATAACCGTCATTCCGGCTGTTAAAGCACAGTTAAAGTGCAATTACCAAAATTTGTGAACTCGGCCCTAAATTATGTTAGGCACTTATTTATTGAAAGTGGACACAATATCAGAGTTTGCTACTATATATTGTCAATTGTTTCTTTCACTGCTTCGAACTCACTAGGATCTGCTTCTATACAACTCCTCAAAAACTAGTGTATAGTACTTTGAGGATTTCTGTGTGGAGCATTTGAGTGTAGCAACAACTTAATTCAATACATGTAGTAGATATTCAGCTTCAAAATATGGGAGTCTTTATGTGTCGTTAGTGTTGAGGGTTATTTCTTATTTAAAAGTTCTCGTGAATGGCGATGATGAGAATATACCCCTTCATTATAGGCCGAAGAGGAGGCGAGACAGCTCCAGAAGAAGATCCAGACCATTGAGAACGACCTCGACCAGACGCAGGAGGGCCTCATGCAGGTCAACGCCAAGCTCGAGGAGAAGGAGAAGGCTCTTCAGAACGTGAGTGTTTCCATATTATCACCTATTTTGTCACAGGTGGCTTTGAGTGTCTTGAACACGTAACACAGGTACCTTAGGTACCTATCTCGGAGTCAGATCAATATATGTGATGTGAAATATTTATTTATTATTAATTCTGCCAATGTCTATCTACTATGGTGAAGATTAACCAGTAAATTGAGCTGGATTTCTTTTTGTTGAGTTACTTTCTCGTTAAAACACCACATATGTATTATGTAACATGCACATAGATAATACCACAGTATGATCTGTGGACAACTATTAGAAGGGAAGATATTTATTACCTATATGTATCTTCTTCTTAGTTTGTGAGTATCTGCATTGGGCCTTTCACAACGGACAATAAAAAAGTTTTATAATCTCTTGCTCCGTGAATTTTATTCTAGACTTATAAAATAAAATAATTTTATTAGAACAAATCCTTCGCGTATGTTGTTGTTGTATGTTGAAAATATGTTCATAAATATTTATTTCAGTAAGTGTTTCATAATAGTCAATAGATTTTAAAAAGTTTTTGGGTCTGTTTAAAATCAATAAATCTGATAGATCTGGAATAGACTTTTTCAAAATATTTACATGATTTCTATGCTCCAAAAAATGTTGCTTCTGTAGGAGGTACTATTATGTACTGCTTCATAAATATAATAGTTTTCATTTGATTGATTTATTCATAGCATGCGATTTGATGTCTTACACAAGACGTAAAAAGGTAGGTTAGGGAAATAAAGTCTTGAAAATAAATGATGGTGCCTCTGCCGCTTACGTCATACTCGTAGTGGTAAGGGAGCCACGTTAGTTCCTCCAACTTTCTTGATGCATAATACGTGCGAGTAAATTCTTGAAAATGGAGTATTATTAGAAATGTTAATGTATTGAAAGATGAAAGCAGTCGACCCAACGTGTTACCAAGTATTTAATCAGCTGTTACAAATTTGTCCTCCGTTGCATCGTATTGCATCACAAAAGAATGTCGGTTCAGCGACGAAATTAAATTGAAAATGTGTGTCAGTGCAGCGAAACCGCGCACGCAACGCGCCAAGAGCCCTGACCCGATGCCGCCATTGATGCTGCCGCGGATTACAATCCTCATTGCGAAAATATTCATTAAATAAATCATCCATTATTTCTTCCGCTATTTTATACGAAAACTTAAATATAAATGTCGTTGGCCCACCAGTCAACATTTGAAAACTTGTCATGACCGCGTTGCAAACCCAGACACATTATTTTTGCAAAAGATTAAAGTCCTGTCTTCTGGATTAAGTTGTACGTCATTGATTAAAAGCAGTTAGGCTCCGTGGTGTATGCAGTCAGTGCGGAGGAATCCCGCGTTGTGGGGCTGCGTTCGCCGGGTTATTTCTGGCGCTCGCCGCCTAATATGGGCCCGATGCCCAGTTTTTCGGTAAAAATAACCACAGCACGTTGGTTTGTCGGGTTTGCTTTACGTTCGGGACTTTAAACTTCAATTTACCGGATATAATAGAATGATTATTCCATAATTTCTCTCCTACCTAGCCAATATTTGAGGTTAACTTTTGGTATATTTTTTGATATCCAATTAAATAGATATTTAAAATCTTGTAAATCTTAACAAAAGAATTTAATGATATCATCAATTTAAAATTCGAATTGAAGACGCTTCAAATATTCCCGCGATGCTTATAAACAAATGACGTGTACCGCGTCGGTAAAACAGTTCTGAAAACAAAAGATGTCTGCGGGGTGCGACTACAGCGCCAGTGAGTTGATGGGGCGCTCGTCAGTCAACATGGCGGCCGGCAGTGCGCGGCCGGACCGACCGCGCCGCGCGTAGTAATGTCCGCGTCCGCGCCCCACGCCCACGGGCGCACCCCCGTGCGGCGCAGGGGGCACCAACACCACCCGCGGCTGAGGGGCGACCGGCTGCCCGCCCCCAGCGCGCCGCCGAACAACGATCCGTCCAAACAAGTGACCTTAGACAATCAAACAGACGATGTTGTGCCTTGTGTCAATAGTGTTAGTGAATCTCAAGAAGTGACAAGGACGAATAGTGACGATGCACTTTCGAATCGAAATAATATAGAGGACTTTGCGATTATTGACGATGAAATCGAATTTGAAAATAGAATTATTGGCGGGGAGTCTCGTGAGAGTTCCGAAGATGATTTCTCGTTTAAAGATGAGCGGTCGGCGGGAGACGGCGCCGAGATGACCGCTGTGGCCTGTGATAATTCCGATGACGACCCTGAGACGGCAGAACTTGCGAAACTAAGATGTACAAGCGAGTGTACGGAGGTGTTAGCAGAAAGGGAAAATAGGAGAAGAAGAAGATGTGCGGACTACCCGGGCTTGGCATTTGGCAGTTCCATATTTTCGTCAGATACAATGATGAAGTTTTCCATCATCAAGAATGAGTTGCAGAATATCAAGAACACGGCTTTAAAAAGGGTAATGTCCTACGATATTAGAATTAGGTAGTGTATTGTTGTGTGCGTGGGCCAAATGCGCACAGAACTATTTTTAATCTCGTGGAGTCGCACTGTTGGTGCTGCTCCTCGATCGCGCCAGGAGGCGGCCCGCGCGTGGCGATCAGCTGAGCCACTGACACTTTGTTTGACTTGTTTACACGGATGGTTGCACTTACTGCCGCTAGATGTCGTTGTTGTCTACAGACACGTGGGACCCGGATGCCCTTTACCCTTTTGTATTTCGAAATTGAACTTAATCTAATTTGGTACAAATTCATCTTGATACGTATATCCTACTATGAATAACAGTCTTTGCTATGATATTTAACCAAACAGACTACAAAGGGACTGGTTAACATTCTTATCAGCATTGACAATCGGTTAGATAGCCTACTCATATGGTATTTCAAAGATATTTATCTCAAATGCTTTCCGTATCTTAAAATATTATAAAATATGATATTCTTGATACAAAGTTATACATAGTGATAGAAACATGCGTAATGATAGAGAAAATTAGTAAGGTAGAAAAGTGTATGTTTTACGCATTTCCTTCTTACAAGATAGTATAATGCAGACTTGTAAAGACGTGTGCGTATTGCGAAATGAATTGGAAGGTACATACAGTACTAAATACCTACGTATTCCGCAGAACTTCACAAGTCTTACAACTTTCTAAATTATTCATGAACAAACATTAGTCAGGCGCATACGCGAAATGGTACTGAATTTTTATTGTTCGATAAATGCAGACATTTTTACCAGTGTTTGTTTAACGAAAACAACTTTTAGAAGGAAGATATTTTGCCACACTACAATAATCATAGTAGAACTGTACTTTATGACACGCTTAATGCATTTAGATAAGTATAACAAAAATGCGTTCATAACCGTTTAGGAAATGAAAATAATATTCAACTGTAATTTGATTTGCAAATTAGTTGATGATTATTCATGGTTTCTTCGTATAATATTCTACGTGAAGTTTCCTAAGTTTTGTAGAAAGCGTATTACATGCTCATAAAAAAGTATACATTTATGGGATATGGAATCAGCCTCTTAACATTAGAGAACCCTGTTGATGGTATTATGTTCAGAATTATAAGACTTATTAATAGCAACTTTATTTGCGCATGATTACTATCAAGTATGCTTAATATACATACATTATCGAGGTTATTTTTGCAAATATTGTTAGGGTAATATTAAATAATAAATTTCTTAAAATTTTAATTTCGCTATATCTGACCCTAGGATATTGAAATTTGCGTGTAATCCACTGAGAAAATAGGCAGTTATTTATTCATCTGGGTTTTATTTAATTTCATTTATCGTAATTTATGAATTTTAGAAATCCTTCCTTTTTGCATTAAGGTCGGTATAAAGGTGAAATGAATGTCTGGTGAAAATATTTTATGTTCTGAAAGTACATCATGATTAAACATCAAGTTTGAAAAGTCATTCTCTGCACGCTCTAATTCCCGTCTGACTAATCTACGTTACGTCGGCATTTTGATACGAACGACATCACACCTATTAAACTACTTATAATTTAGTAATCATATACATTTATACTCGAATTGATCATTTAATATCACGTTGAGATGTACAGATTGACCCACACGTTGGTTTATAAGATGTCTGTTTTTCTTCAACCAAATCTTTGCTTAAGGTGACGGGTAGACTAGCGACGCCAATCGATTTTAATGTTTAGCTACTAAACGGGATATATTTTAAACACTTTTTGTATCAATTTTTCGGGTACGCATTGGACCTAATATTTTTGCATGGTTATTTAATAAATAGTATAAGTGTTTGCCGAGAGGTTGTAACCCCGAAATTGTTTCAAATAGATCCCGTTTAGTAGCTAAGAATTAAAATCGATTAGCGTCGCTAGTGTGCCCTACCCGTCACCTTAATAGTGTTTGACATTCTCTAAGTCATATCAAGAAATTTAATTTCCATTTTTCCTTTAGGTTTAACTAGCAACTTCTTTTACTGTAGAATGCAATACGTGACAATGTTTGTTTGTAAGTTTGTACTGAGTTCTAATTAGACTTTTGCAGTATAAACAAAATTCCAAATACAAGTTTGCAACAGTGTGCGAGTAAGGATTGTGTCACGGATTCTTTACTAGTTAGTCAATACGCAACTGTAGCTAATGTAGCTATGATAGATTAAGTATCGCATTAACCGAACAATTACGTTAATGTTGAACACACTTTGAGCTCGGGTGATGACCATATAAGCTCAGTGGCTTGCCTCTATTTACAATGAAATGTTCGAGGGCCATATGGCTTACGTATGATTGACAGTTGACCGCCTTTCTACAACACATGCATCAAAATATGAAATTATGAATTATAAAAATATGAATATGACTACTCAATAAATGTCAGCGGAAAATTTTAGAGTAGGCCCATAAAAATAATCAAGATGCAACTCTGAATAGCGTCAAACTCAAGGCTGAAAAAATTTGTTTACCTACATAGCTATTTAGTGTAATGCTCGCATATTATGAGTCATTTTTGGATATGTAGAGGTAGTTCATGTTCCGTTCATTCACTTGGTTATCTATGAACTGCTCGTCTGCCACCTATCACATAAAAAAATCTTTGCATTTTTATTTAAAGTACAAGTCTAATACCATCCAGTGAACATAAACTAGGTAATCAAACATCTAGGTATTCTATCCTAAGATAGGTACCTATTCATAGTCATGTTTTATTTAACATTCATATTTGTAGTAATTTCTGCAAGTAGGTATTATAATCAAATCACTTACTTACAGAATATATTATCATGTTTAAAAAGCCACAGTCAACAAAAATATTGTAGGTTTTATGGAAAAATCATCCAGAATGTAACACGGGACCAATGATCTGAATGAATTTCTCTTATTAACTTGCTCAGTCAACTTGTAGCCAGATATTTTTTATTTTAACATACCGTCAGACCTGTTTTACCGACCGTCCTTTTGTAAATCTGCTTGGTCACCTAACGGAATGTAAAACAGACGCATATTTGTTGAATGACGTCATACAAATTTCGGCTGCTCTGCTCACGTTTTCGTTGCTCGTTGTTTCTGAGCCGTTGACATCAGATATCACACGAAAAACTAGATGGCGCTACCTGTAGCCTACTTCGATGCGGATTGTCACATAAAACAAATATTTTTTTGAAATATTATCAACTTACATTACTTATTACTGTGATTTTAATTTACAATTCTGTCAAAACATTAAAATGCAGAAGGATTATTTTAATATAGTACTGAAAAAATGTTCAATGGTCTTCACTTCGCTACTGGGAAGTAATTTTCCCAGTATTCAAATGTAATTTTCTATAATAGCCCTTCATCCGCTACATTTTGATACTCCACATCCGTAGTTTTTGTGTAAACTCGTTCAGCCGTGACACCCATCCCATAATTTTTGAGTTTTTCTTGTGGCTCTCGGCCCTTCCGAAGCAGTTTCAACCGGACTCCAACAGGTGGAGCTACGTTCCGTACGGTCGATGGTGCGCCTGTTTGTGAAATGACGTTTAGTCATTCGCTCATTTCGCTGTCAAAGTCACTCGGTCCACTTGTGATTTCGTGGAATATTAGTGGATTTTAACAAATTTAAAGCATTTGTTTAATTGTTAACGCGCTTCGTTTGTTGCAAGGCGCCCCCGTGTGTCTCTGGTGGACTGTGATAAGCTGCAGCGTGATTAGCGGCGGCCATTTTATTCGCCGGCTGTGTTCATTTGAGCCGTGCCCATCTCCGCGATACGGGGCTCTAACGAGCGAGGCAGTCGTTGGCATTTTCGCGAGTAGAGCGAAGGTGTCTCTAGTTTTTAGCCTATAAGTATTCAATTTAAACATAAAAGTGCATAAAAATGACGACAAACATGCAGCAAGGAACGATTCTGGACGTTTTGAAGAAGAAAATGCGACAGACAAAAGAAGAAATGGAGAAATATAAGGACGAGTGCGAGGAGTATCACAAACGATTACAAGTGGAAATAATGCGGAGGGAAGAAGTAAGGAAACGTGTTATATATTTGTGATGTGTTCTGTGAAGTTACGGATGAAGTGAATTCAATTTAATGTTAGAGACAAGCGCCTTAAATATGGGAGTTATCAGTAGTCTCGTACTATCTACCTATAGTGAGTAATGTCCGGCCATACTTAGGTGTGCAGGCAACGTACGCATATTTGCCTCTCTTTCGGATTCCTCTCGGCCCGATAAGGGTGAAAGAGAGAGCGAATAATTATTCTTTTCATAGTGTAAATTCTTTCTATTGACAATTTTAATACAGTTCCGAAAATGAGGATGGTATACCGATCGAAACGGTCCCGAGGTGTGAATTCTTTTGTGAAATTGGGCTTTTACTTAATTATTCAGTACGTGGTCGGGTGCCGGTTTCTGTTACACGTAACAGGTTTGGTTGCGTTGGAGGTCGTGTACCGGTCTATTGTGGCACATGTAGAGCGAGCCGGCCGGGATCGTAAGGCTAGCACCCTCAATGCATTCCTGTTGTGCGGACGTCCTCGAAGGATCGCTGGCGCCGCGAAGGCGTGTCCGAGCTCCTCGCCGTTATCGCCACATGACGTAACTCAATACGGCGGCATGCCCTTGCCGATTACAAACACCTATGGGTGTTGCTACTACTTAGATGCCTTCATTAAACTTTGAATAATCCACATACATTGCGAGTAAATTATAGAAATATGGTTCTAGTGGTTCTTAATTTTACAATGAGTTCCATTTTGAAAACATTCCTTATCGGATTACATGTATCAAAAGATAAGGGCACTGTTGGTGAAGATATTAAAGCCCTCAAAAATTCAATTTCACAATTTAACATGTTTGTAATGTAGGCAACACTTGGTCATGAAACCACAATGAACTCATCAGTGTCAACAAATTTCGTGCACTAAATTGAGTTTTGCCGTGTTGTGGGCGTAAACAAACAAAACTATTTGAAGAATATAGAATTCACTGAATGATGTGATAATTAATATAAGATAAAGTCTTAAATAATGTTCTTCAAACTGAAATTTATCATTAATGGAAACAGAATGTCGGTCATTACTACTGATAAAGACAGGTTGGACTGAGTAATTTGACTAAATAGCGCCGTGCAACCGTACAAGTTCATTTGTAATCACCTAGCAAGGACATGTATAAGCATTTCGAAATTGTTGAATCATAGTTATCGTACACTTAACATTAGTGTCTGCAGAACTTTTTCAATAGCAAAAATACATAATCATGAGTCGTGATTATTTATTGAGAATTACCTACCGAAGTATATTTCGTTGTTTGAAGACTGCATCACAATATGAGTGACCCTTTACGTGATCGGCTAGCGTTACTATTGGGCTTGCTATTGTATTCCGATCGCTCAATGGGCACAATGGTCCTGCCGGCAGCGATCCCACCAAAATTAAACAAAGCATTTTGACCATCCATGAAAGTGAACTATATTATGCAACCAACTGTAACTCTAAATGCCAATAAAGCCATTCACAAGGCACAGCAATGGAACATTTAACATTAACAACACTACACCTGACTTTTTCAATAAATCCGCTGCCGATAAGGTCTTTAACCTTTCACATAAGAGGCTTAGCTGGCTTCTAATTCCAAAATAGCCTTACACGTCAATTTGAATTATGTTCATCAAGTTCAAGGTGACTAGACGTAGCCGGTAAGATTTCGGCGTAAACGAATATAACTCGGTTTCTTGTTAATTCGTTTAGCGACGTGACAAAAAAAAGGAATATATCAATGTGTTTCTAGCTAGAAACGAGAGTTGATTCGATTTTTTACATTCGATCAGATTGTTACACGTAGTGAGCTTGTTAATTGCCACTAATGTGGGATAAAGAATGCGGTGTTGTGATACAGCTGCGAGTGCGAATCGTCAGTCCCGTCACGACTATTATTAGCATCCACGCATTATGACGACACAGGATAAAAGGAGGAGAAACTGGGACTCGTTTATGCTTCCTCGCGACAAGGACGCGTGATGTCACCGGCATGTGCGCTGGTGAATATAAATATAGCGGAGTAAAAAATACTTGCTTGAAAAATTACCCAACCTGCTAAGCTAAAATTAAAGTCCATCCATCCAAGTGATTCTATGCTGATTTTTATGCAAAATGGGTCCTTTCATCAGTGCATATGCCATAAAATATCCTGGTACAACTCTCTGCATAGTTAGTTCATAATTATAATTATACAAAATATATGTTTGGTTTATCTATACTAGAATTCAAATTTACTATCATATTTGTTGGCAAAAAGAGAAAAAGCGTTTCTAAAATGTTTTCGAATTCATTATCACAAGGTGGGCCTAGTTTTTGGCATTCAAGTGTATGCCAATAGTCGTTAGATTCACCGCACGTTTCTTGTTTGGTAGTTAACAATGTCGAAGTACCTGTACGTCTTTTGATTATGTCCAATTGCCAGCCACTATCTTTTGTTTTAAATGATAAGTTTTAAAATAATGTTGTCTAACGAAATTGTTGTAACCACATTATAATAATATCAGCTTTATTAAACAACGCGAAATAAAATATGGACATCGTTAGATAATGATTATTACTTTTTCTCACTGTTGAAAAATATTACAATATCGTGACCGCAAATTAATTAATGAAGTGTTAAAATTACGTTTTTGCCTCGTACAAGTAGGTAGGTACCTATATTTTTAATAGATCAGCACGATGAAATGTTATATGAAGTCGAAAACGTCTTTTTTATACCTATGTACTTAACCGCAGAGCACCGTACAAATGCAGGCTTACGATACTTGATGGTCATTTAGATCGCTTTCGATAAGTATTATGACAGTAGCGATGAGACGTAATGATAAGGTTAATACCTAGCATTGTGGTCATGTCGCTCGCTGACTTCGATAAATATGATCGAAGCTCGCTGACATAAAACTGTTTTGTGATTCCGTAACAAAAAAACTTAAGCCAAGACCTAAATTGACAGCTCATAAATTTTGTAGCCAGCACAAAAAAAAAACAATAAAAGAACAGAATAAAAAATTAGACTACAAAATGACACGGCCTCACTTTGACGTTGTGCTACTACTCCGTCATGATCCGTATGATGAATGAATGGCAGCATTTCTGAAATAAAAGAGATAGATAATTATAACCACGTCAGTTGCATTGTTGGCCATGCAAGTAATCATTGACCGCAGCGGGTAATATGAGACTGCAAAGACAACAGACCAGAAACAACACATTCGAATCATTTTGATGTAATACGATATAATTACGTCTCGTGAAATATTTCAATTTGCGCATCGTATTGTAACCAATATTTCTTCTAAATTGCAACTGGCACCTGAGTGAGTTGAATTACTAGAATAAATATGTGAAGCATTAAACAATATGAAAAGGCACGTCTGAATCAATATGTGAAGCATTAAACAGTATGAAACGGCATAATGGTCGCAAAAACACCTGTCTAAATCAAAATCTAGGGCGCCAAATTATTGAACTGTATTCGTAGTCTAGCGCATACAAGCAATTTAAGTTTTCAAACCGATCAATCACAATGAATTGTTCATTACACAAATTGAAGTATTTAACTTTAATTAAACTTCAGATGAGTATCTAATATGGTAATGTACGGTATCATTATCAACATAACAGTAAAGGTTTTAATCTTGATAAGATATATTACAAGCAGCATTAGAATGACTCCAGATTCTTGTAAGGTCATCCAAAAGCATTGATAATTACCATTAATAAGCACGGATGAATCGTAATGATATTTACCATTCGTTGAACCTCCGTATTTCTGCTTATATGGAACACAGAACTCCTATTAATTCAGTAATAAAATCTACACCGTACAAAAAACCAGACTTAATATTTTCTGCAAGTTAAATTTCTCCGAATTTATTATTGTACATTTTTTGTCAACAGGTGTTTCTTTCGTCTTAGAACACATGTGGTTTTAGTTGTAGCTGCTTTTCTTTTTGTTTATGTTTTTTAATAGGTAGAAGCTCATTTTTAAATCCTTTTAACACGAATTACTATTGTTAATATGCCGCTTATATCATCAGAAATATAACATATCCGGTGTTGACCATCATATACTTAATGTTTGGTATAGTTTATAAGCGGCACTTGTTTTGCCAAGTTGTTGCTACATGAGTATTTGTTTGTCATAGGCCGAGTCCGAAGTGGCTGCCCTGAACCGACGCATCCAACTGCTGGAGGAGGACCTCGAGAGGTCCGAGGAGCGTCTCGCCACCGCCACCGCCAAGCTGTCCGAGGCCAGCCAGGCCGCCGATGAGTCCGAACGGTGAGCTCTTGCCAGTGCGGAGCCTAGGCTCAAACATTTATTTGGCTGCCCCTTTATTCATAAACTCTCGAATGACAAGCTCTTCATTGCTGTAACGCAAAACTCCTTTAAGCGGTTTATTGAAAATTTAACAAGTTTTTAGAGGTAGTGAATTTTTCCTTATTGCCATTTCCAAAAAGCAAATTAAATTGTTAATCAATTTACATCATTAACAGACTCCATTTATATTAAGGGTAATTCCCTGATGATAGTTATAAGCTAATAATTTATTAGTAACTGATTGGTATAATTCAAAAGTTCATAAATAAAGGGGCCTAAATTAAGACGCTGCAGAGAACCTAATTACTTACTTAGATATTATTTACACCGTAAATATCAATAGTAAAAAACGCAGTTTAAAACATGTGCATTTAGCACTTTGATGTATTTTGTTGACACTTTATTTTTTATACATAGAATGAATTACTCTTAAAGTTAGTTAAAACTATCGAAGATTTAAAAAATAAAGATGGAATAAATTGTATTATATTACTATTTATGTGACCGAAACTAAATACCTAAAAAGCTATCTAGATGTTTTTCGTTTTTTTTTATGGTTTTGCATGAGTGTTTTTATTTGCCTATAACCACCACAGTTTTTATTTTCGTTTTCCTTTCTTTCAACGTGTTTTCTTCATAGGGGCAAAAATAATTGACAATTGTAGCAGTCAGACGCAATTAGACAAATCTCTCTACATAGTTTTCTCACAATCATTCATTGTTTAGTTAAAGAAGTCATAATTAACAAGTGATCGATGTTATAACCTGCATGTGTTTGGCCCCGCACTAACCAGAATACGCAAGGCGCTGGAGAACCGAACCAATATGGAGGACGACCGCGTCGCCATTTTGGAAGCACAGCTCTCGCAGGCCAAGCTCATCGCCGAGGAGTCCGACAAGAAATATGAGGAGGTGACCGCTTGCACAATTATCTTACACTATTCACGGTGATGGTACTGCTTTATTTGATACACGGCTCTTTAGTATTGGCCACGACACTAAAGAGCCTTTTTGGGTAAACGTTTTACACCGACCTCTTTTGCAGGTAAGATTGAGGTCAAACATAAAGCCGTTAAATTAATATCGCACCATTTTCGGAGTTAATTTTAAGTAGAGATGGGGCGACTTCTTGGGTAGGTATCGATAAAAACAGTACCAACATTGCGAGCGTATTGTTGCATACCAATATTCATTGTAACTTAAAATTAGGACTCTCATATTTTTCTTTGAGATTTAAATAAATGAATTTGGACTGATATTTTATGTTAGACATGTTACAATGAATAACTTCTCTGTGGTCGATATAATATTTATGTTACAAGATTTACGCTGAGAAACAAGTTAATGAACGTCTTATTTTTAATATTTTATCTTTATTATTAAATATTATTCACCCTTCAGATGTATTATTGCAAGTTACATATTTAGATTAAATGATATAATGAAAAACATTAACATGTTTCTAGTATTATTATTTATGCACTCTGAATGTTACACTAGATCTTCCTCATAAATGTTTAATTTTTTTAAAAGTCTGTCGCTAAGAATATTATTTGCTAGTGTAATATTTAAAGTCATTATAATATAGTGTATGTGAGTTAAATTAAAATGCTAGACGTGCATTTTAATTCGCATGTCATCTCAATTAATTAAAGTGGCTTGGAACAAGCATCAAATACAAATCATCTGTACGTGCTCTTTCCAACCACGTTCTCTCCACAGCGCGGCGGTTCCAGTAGTGATATGTCGCTTTAAGTGTTCCTCTCAAATGTCTCCGTGCTCGTTCCTTGCATGCCTTCTAACTTTGGGTCACCCTTGATACTAGTCAGGTTTAAAAGCTACACTAGGGATGTTACCAATAATGTTAGTCGATATCGATATTTTTACTCAAGCTTTGTGTTATGGGATTCAGCGCCCGCAAGGTCCTCGAGAACAGGTCATTGGCCGATGAGGAGCGTATGGACGCCCTGGAGAACCAGCTGAAGGAGGCCAGGTTCCTCGCTGAGGAAGCCGACAAGAAATACGATGAGGTCTTTATACAGGCGTTTTGATGTCGTTTGGTTTGGCATGGTTTGCTTAACTATGAACAAAATGTCTACTATATCATTTTGTGCATAGCTCATAATATACCCTTCCAGTTAAATACGTGTTAATGTCCCGCGAGTATTGATGTTCTCCGAATAATCTGCCAGTTTACATTATGAGCCTATCTAATTGGGTTTAGTTTCATATTTGTGTTTACCCTATTAATATTATCTGTATTGTCCTTAAAGGGCACATAAGTCCACAACATTTGCAGTCAATATAGTGGCTATGTTTTCCTATTCCCATCATTAATATTATTATTCCTCCTCACTAAAAATAGAACTGGAGATGACGCTGTTATAACCCCATAATCCCGAGCAAGGTCCTGAGAATATTTCATGAAAATAAAACTAACAAAGTTTTCGTGCATTATTGTGTGCAATTTATAACAGTCAATTGCAGAGTTTATTGTTGACTTACATAACAACATGACCAAATTATATATTAACCTTTATCGCTAATGATTAGATAAGTCAGTGTATGTGCGATTACACGTTTTAATCTATGGTAACATATATGCAAGCGTTTCTGCTGACATATGGCGCGTTATAATAATGTCCTAATTTCCCTGACATATGACCCTGCTCCGCGAAGGCAGTCGTAAAAGTCAAGAGTCCCAAGAAGGAGTCGTATCGCGCCTGATCTTGGTTTGATTGCCTTTTAAGGTAGAACAAGTCTCCTTCGTGGCATATGTTGTTACATAAGCATTACTTCCATATAAGAGGGGTGTAGCGAGTTGCCCAAGAGCTACATGGACTATTATAGAAGCCGTCCGTGACATTAATGAGTGTAAAGTTCGGATTTTGGATGTCTAATATGGTGTGGTGTCTTCAGGTGGCTCGTAAGCTGGCCATGGTCGAGGCTGATCTGGAGCGCGCGGAGGAACGCGCCGAGTCCGGTGAATCGTAGGTTTCATCCAATCCCGCCGCAGGACCGCCGCTGTCCACCCGCGACTCGCTTGCCGAAATAAGAATACCGTTCGCTGCTTCACGTGAAAGCCTCATGCAACATTTTTATTCTGGCAAGCCAGCCGACTGTGAGCGGTAACGTGGCGGTCCTAAGGCCTTGTTTGCAAGTTTTCGCCACCGTTCTGCATGGTTGTTCATTTGCATTCTTAACATTGCTGCACCGTAACCCGATTTACCTTCATTGGTATTTCTAACATTGGCTCTCACTTATTTTTTGCATGTGTCGTTATAGGGTGGTTACGAGTTGGAAGCAGTGAAGGCGGATATATTTTTATTAATTTTATTTTGATTATTATTTGCATCTGCCATAACATTAATTTGGTCGGTGATTTCGTTTTGTATAAAACGATATCACTGCTTAATTTTAAGGATATGAATGGGAAGACGCCACTTGTGGACGTGAGTGCCACAAGCGGCGTTGGCCCTTCAGTGTCAGACTAAAACAAGGGTTGCCCCATCTCATGGATATTTCTATGCAAATGTTAACTATCATGTCCATGTGTCGACTAAACTTCTGTCTTCAGTGTGTGTATCACTTAAATGTAAGCTATAAGTTAGGCTGTCAGGAAATATGTGTGGTATAGGGCAATTTTCGTTTTCAGATATGCACCGCATTACACCAGAATTACTGGCCGTATGCGTGCCGCACATATGCAAGCGCACACATCACATAACGATTACGATAATGCACTAGATAGCACTTAGATTTTTAATGTTTTCGAAAATTAAAATATAGAACTAAATGTTTTGGGACAACCCTCGTTTATTATTTTTTATTAATATGGAGTACTGACGGCGCTCTCGACTTCCCGCTTTGTGTGATCCTTTTTGAATTCATCGTTTGTGTTTTGTTTTGAATATGTCGTGTTTACTTTCCTAGAATTCCAATTTAGCAGGAAAACGCCCGGTGCAGACCCCATGACACTCGCTTCCTGTAGAACTATCACGTCTACAGTGGCATATTTAACTTTATCATCACTTGTCTTTGTAAGCGTTAAATAATGATCCCATTCACCTATACCCTCGCACGGCCCTTGCACAGTTTGAAAGAGAGGAAATGTGTCATGGCACCGACGCGTAGGTCCGTCTGCAGGTCCCGTGCACCGCGGAGCACTCGGTCGAGAGCGGCGCCCGGCTCGTAGCGTAGTGTGTGTTGTGTGTGTGTGCGTGTGGGCGTGTACTAACGCTCGGCCGGCGGTAGGTGGCGCGCAAACTCGTCTTGATGGAGCAGGACCTCGAGCGGGCCGAGGAGCGCGCGGAGCAGAGCGACTGGTGAGTCCGCGCCGATCAACCTCACACTGACTCGTTTGAGTGTTCAACAAATATACATTACCTTAAACAAACCAATTTCTCAAAAGTTAAGTCAATTTTCCAAATTATTGCAGGACTTAAATTTTACCAAGTCTCATAAAAACAATATAAATGTACGATACATATGCCAGTTTGAACACTTGAATCCACTATAGCATTATTTCATGCTTTAGTACTTGTTAGTGAAAATGAGAAAGTGAACTGATTAATTGCAATAGCAGTTTGTTATCAACACTTGATCATTTTCGCTTGCAGTGAGATAAATGATTCAGTTTAATCTGTGACGCAGGTAACTAAACATTGAGGAATACATAATACCTATTTAGTATTTTTTTCATAATATTTGCATGCGTTCTGTTGATAGTTGTTTTCTTCATGTTTGATTGAGAATACCTGTTATAAATAATGTCAAATTCATCAGAGTTATTGGACAACTATCAACACCAACAACATCTAAAATTAACATCATAATAACAGGCACACGCTTCATATTTTATTAATGTTGCACCATATATTTAAGTTCCACCGCCTCAAATTGACAAGTATTTAGGTCATCGATCAACCCATTATTATTTAATTGATATCGATTTGAAGCCCTTCAAAAATTTCGTGACCCAGTGAGTTTTTCAAATATTTGAATGATTGATGATAGTGATTTCAAAAAGTTGTAATACATTCATTATATTTTGAAATTAAATTCACTTTTATCAGTTTAGAATTTCATCTTAGAAGCTTTAAATCTTTTCCAATACAGAGGAAATTGATTGTTTTCTCTCCAATTTCCAGCAAAATCGTCGAGCTTGAGGAGGAGTTGCGCGTTGTCGGCAACAACCTGAAGTCCCTGGAAGTCTCCGAGGAGAAGGTATGTTCACTCCACTAACTTACTCCCTTTTAATTTCTACTGAGCTAGAATCAAATCTCCTCAGATGTCAGCTAGGGATTTTAAAGCTATTGTCTCAATTGATAATGATAAATTTTAAAGTCCAGTTAAATGATGCACCAACCCGAATTTATCTACGGTAAATAAACTTTATCCCCACAGCGTTGATACTTAGTCAATTGAAATTCTAGGTTAAATATATAAAGTCAAGAAAATATTGATATGCTAATAAGGTTTCTAACGCAGACGCGTACCAGAGTAGTACTATACACTGTAGTGGTTAGATTGATTGTAATGCTGATGAGTAACCAAGTGTAACCCGTTCCACGCAGGCCAACCAACGCGAAGAGGAGTACAAAAACCAAATCAAAACCCTCACCACCCGCCTAAAGGAGGTGTGAACGAACACGAGATCGGTTTCTTACCTACGCGAGTGTTTTCGTACGCTTGCCTAACCGCATTCTGAGTACTTGTACCATACAGTGTAGCTATTGTGATTGTTTTACCATTCTATTCCACTGTTTCGGAATATTGACGATGCGATGGTAAAATTTTCACATACATGCGTACTTGCCGTGTTCAGTTTTACTCCACACTGATACTAGTCTTATTTCCTAATATGGCTGCCGTGAATGTTCCTTTCTTTAACAATTTGTCAGCGTAACCTAGTTTTAGTGTACCTACTTTTCTAGCCGTTGTTTGGTATCGCATAGCGTGCGTGAAGCTTCGGACGACTTCACGGCGCTATGTGGTACAGCATGGTTTTCCGTTTTCGCTGTTTTATGTTTTTCGTTAATAAACAATAATCACAGGCGACACAAAGAGAAGAGACATACGAGGGCCAAGTGAAACTGCTGGACGCACAACTGAAAGAGGTAAAACGGACAGCTGAGGCGGAACGATGTCGTAGATAGTGTTGGTAAAGGTTGTAGACTAGGTTCATGCCATCGTCATTGTTGTTGGGGAAGTCTGTATCCTTCGCTATATAAAGAGTGGTAATATTATCTATCCCTTCCTAGTATGTGGATCTAATCTTTCTCTTTATATAGTCTCGGCTACTGTGTCGGTGTAGGGCCGCGTAGACGTCTGGCTGACAGCGGTTGGTGCTTCATCTATGTATCTATCTATTGCCAGGTCTCTTCTTATTACATGTGTATAATGAAATGTTCTGTATCTTTACTTGTACCTTATGCCTATCTTGTGATTGTACGCTGCGTTGTGGTCATTTTGATGTTGAAATTTCATTTCCATTTGTTACATTATCTTAAATAACTTAATAAAATCATTTAGAACATATTTTTAAATATCTATCGGTATATCCACACATTTTTAATGTATTAATTTAATCTTCTTTCATAACGATATGTTCGCTATTCTCTAGAGAATAACGATAATGTTCATTATTATCTTCTGTAAAATATGTACATTCAGTTGCTGCAACATTCTTTGCAGTAAAAGGTCATCCAGATTTATAAGGAGTATTCCTAGTAGGATGCTACTTCTACTCTTTCCCCGGGAAATTAAATTAGATCACTTCATTCAACCAAGCAGCGAAACACTGGCTGCCACTTTTGGCCATTTAGAATTGCTTTAGCAAACATCCATGCGTATAGCCAACATCCGTGAGATGCAAGTCGTACAGTCGCAAGGTGGGCAGTGGCATGTCGGTGGCTTGCCGTCAGTAATCAGTCCTGTGTGGTAGGCCATGGCGTCCCGTGAACACGTCGAGGATAAGATCCACAGCCTCTCGCAGAAACTGACGCAAGTAAGTTGTGCTCACTCGCAGCCGATCTGATCGCATTGATCTATTTAATCATTTGTAAAGATATTTTTGTTGGCCACACATTAGAACTATAAAGATTTTAACGATGTCGAAACTAATTATTTACATAAAGTAATTACCACTTTTAAGATTGTAGGTAGTAACTTCAACATACTCATAATATATTGAAATATGTAAATTATAGACAGACAGGGTAAAAAAGGACATTCATTTAATTGTATTGTATAATTATTTTGTTCAAAAGTATATCGATGCGATCAGAACTATCTGCATATCCCTCCTCATGCTCATAATAAGGGTATTTTGTAACGGTAATAAAATGGGTAATCATGTATTATAGTTGGTAGTGTCAACACGGCATATTGCTGCTTTCGGTAAAGGTAAACTGCATGAGTTTTGCGTCGCTTTAAATGTCTAACATAGTGTTGTTTTACATGCTAAATGTAACTTGATTTGAAGATATTAATTCTTTATTCTAAGATTTTCGTTTTAGATTGATTTAAAGATATGTTTGCTTGTTTTAATCAAATTTTAAATTAAAGATTAAAAAAAGAGTAATAAAGTTGCATGAAATTTAAAGGACAAAACAGCCTATTTTTAATTTTATTTAGTTTTTCGTTTCAAATGTTCACAGACAGCCACGCGTTAGGCTTCTACAATCTGTAAAATGTTTATTACGATTTTCAACTTATTGTCAAATAACTTTAAGTTATAAATGGTAAAAAGAAATTTGATAGATTGTGGTAACTAATCCAGCGCGTAGCTGTCCTTACAATAAAAAATAATAGTCAAGACAAAATGTTCAATACAAAAAATAGGCTGTTTCTTTATGATCAAAGACTAAAATATCTTTTATACGTTTCCAGGCTGAAGCTCGCGCTGAGTTTGCTGAGCGCTCCGTGCAGAAACTCCAGAAGGAGGTCGACAGGCTTGAAGGTATAATATCGCTTTTATATTTAGATAAAACACAAAATATACGATATATTATAATGATTACAAAAAATAGTAGGTCATTGTGACATTTAAAAGTATACAATGTATAATTTTACATGTTTAATGCTAGTTTTCAAGGTTCTGCAGATATATCACTACGTACAGCAGTTGGTTAAGTCGGTTCAATCTCTGAAGTCAAGTTAATAACATCGTTTGACAATAACCAAGCTTTAGACATTCAATGCACTTCAGTCCATCTCAGCCGTCATTAGAGCTGGCTTCTTGAGTTTCAATGCTGTACAATAGATTTGAAAGCTTTTTTACTTTCATTTATGCTATAATATCAAGCTTAAAATTTCTTATTTTCATAGTAACAGTTTTAATAGTTTTGAGTTTATTGAAAAGAGTTTCTATTTCAATACAATTATCCATTGCATATAATTAAGAATATTACAAAAAATACTTTAAAATTTGAAGTGACGTGGAGGTTTTATTGAAATAACAACTCTGTGCCTATTATTTCGTGAGCATGTATGTGTCCTACTAGATGCTCGAATCCTCGATGTTTTATTTTTAGTCATTTCTGCATGGTTTTATTCAATGTTGTTTTCGCCTGTCCTAATGAATTCAAACATTCACTTTTGTGACAAATTTTATTAATAAATAGATTTTTAGATTTTGCGCATTGCATTATAACTATAATTAATCAAGACGGGAACTAACACGATATTTATTATGTGATACAACATTGTGTACTCACATATTTTACTCGACGTTTCGGCTACGTTACAGCAGCCGAGGTAATGAGCGTGGTCGAGTAAAATATGTGAGTATACAATGTTGTATCATATATTAAATATCGTGTTAATTCCCGTCTTGATTAATAAAATTTTATTACATTTTAAAATCCTATACTATTATTAAAATTGTTCGGTTTTAGTTCAGTCAATTATTTAAAAAAAAGGAGCTAAGACTTAATTATAACACCAAAATTTCAAATAAAGAAGACACATCATCGAAGTTATAAATGTGATGTTCGAAAAAAATGAATGTTTGAAGCATGTTTACGTGTTTGTGTGTGGACTGACCGTGGCCACGTCGGACCTTGCAGACGATCTGGTGGCCGAGCGCGAAAAGAGCAAACTTCTGCAGGAAGAGATGGAGGCCACGCTCCACGACATCCAGAACATGTGAACACCTCACTCCTTCGCCCGCTCCCCTTACCGTGCTCTTTATCGATAGCGATAGTCGACACTGGCGCAACACTAACGCGCAAATTTTGACAGCTGTCAGCAGACATTTGTGTCGCCATCTTTTTTTAACCCTCCGGAAATTTCTAGCATCAATAAGTGGTGACGTGTCGCCTTCTTTGTTTCATTTTATACGATGACTCAGCAGACCAAGTGAGGTGGGCGGGCGACTAGATTTTCCTAGATTTAGAGTAATTGCCAGCCGCTTTTTATTATAACGTCAAGAACGAGTGTTCGCTAGACACCACTGCCATGTGCAATTCTTTTATTTGAGACACAAATTATTCTACTAATATTTTCCCGTATAAATGTTGAGAAATGTATTTTGATAGTTAGTCATTGTATTACGAGCGTGCCTGTGCGTCGACGTCCGACGTCCTATGATGAATGCAGCTACGGTAACCGCTTCTCAGGGCACATCTAGGTGTAAGATAATACGTCAACATTCCAAAATGGGTCCAAAATATTTGAACTGTATACTCGAAAAGTCACTAGGACTGTTATTGTAACAGATGCACATTTTCTAACAGCGCGTAGAACAAAGTTATTTTTGTATTTTTCATTTCTTTCTATTGTTCCCTTTTCTTTGGTAGGTAGTGCAAGAATACTTATGAATTCAAAATATTGGCAATATTAATGAGTGCACTGTTTGCTATTATTTATAATGAACTCTTATTTACTTAATATTAGAAAAGAGATTAGATATTTTATTTAATGAGTGGTATGGTAACACGTAAAATATTGATATTTATAAGAATATACTTTGATATGGAGTATTGGATATTCTATTTTGGTTCGAGTATGATTTTCTTGTGTCATAATTGAGTCTTGTTGTTATTTATTTAATGGATCGTGAATAAATGACGACGCTCCGTCGAGCGCGCCCTGTCCGCTGGCAATTCATCCGCGAGCATGCTCGCCCAACTGTCACCTAAACGTTCGCTTGAGAGATAAACGTTTTTTAATGTTATTGATTAATGAATTGATAGTAAGTTCGTGAGAAATAAATTAATGATTTTAAGAGTATTCTAACACAAGTGTTTATAAATATATATTATTATTTTTAAACCGTTTTGTTTTTTTACTAATCCGTTTGAACCTCTCATCGACCCTTGCGTGCTAACTTCATATCGATTCTATCAGCTATAACCGATTACATCATTCATTATCGAAATGAAAACAATCATCAAGTCCAATCATCGACATCGTCACTTTTATCGGGAAACGAAAACGTAACGCGGTCGTCGAAGAAAGAAGCGATATGAAATCGCAGAGCCGGGGGGCGACCCGGCGCTGTACATACGCATCGAGCACGGTGCACGGGCATGAGGCATGGGCCTCCCGTAGTGACTACCGTAGAGCATGGAGCGTGACGCATGCCTCCCGAGCCCGGCTCACGGCCCGTGCCTGCCGCAGACGACCTGATCGGCGAGACCGAGAAGTTCAACGACATCGAGTACGACATCGACGACTCGTTCGTCGAGCTCATCCCCGGCGTCGACCCCAACGAGCGGCAGATCGAAGCCGCGCGCAAGGAGTACGAGCGCCTGCACCCCAAGGAGCCCACGCCGCCGCCCAAGGAGCCCACGCCGCCGCCCCCGGCGCCCGAGCCCGTGCCCGAGCCGCCCGCGGAGGGAGCCCCGCCCGCCGAGGGCGAAGCGCCCGCCGACGGCGCCGCGGCCGCCGAGGGCGCGCCGCCCGCCGACGGCGCCGCGCCGCCGGCCGACGGGGCCGAGCCGCCGGCCGACGGGGCGGCACCGCCGGCTGATGGAGCGGCGCCGCCAGCCGATGGGGCCGCGGCCCCGGCTGACGGAGCCGCTCCTGCTGACGGTGCTGCTCCACCCGCCGACGGCGCCGCGCCCCCGGCAGAGGGTGCTGCGCCGCCGGCGGAGGGCCTCGCTCCCCCTGCTGAGGGAGCAACGTTAGCTCCCTCGCCGGTTCCCTCGCCAGCTCCCTCGCCAATTCCACCTGCTGAGATTGCTATGTCTGTCCTGCCGCCCGATGCACCTCCAGAGGTCGTAGCCAGTGCCACAGCCGGCGCCGTAGCTGGGGCCGCAGCTGGAGCCGTAGCCGGCGCGGAAGCCGGCGCTGCGGCTGGGGCCGTAGCCGGCGCCGCGGCCGGGGCTGTAGCCGGCGCCAACGCCGGGGCCACCGTGGCCACAGCCCCGGCCGCAGCGCCCCCGGCAGAGGCCGCCCCTGCCGCCGAGCCGGCAGCGGCCCCTCCGGCAGAGGCGGCCCCGGCCGAATCTACCCCCACTGTCCAGCCGTCCTCGTAATCTATTCAAATTTCATTTTTCTAAGTTTAGGAAAAATATTATACGTTGAAATGAAACATGCTTACCTTTGCTTGCAAATATTTCATTCGCTCGTGGTCTATTTAGTTACAAAATTCTAACTCGTGCGTGACTAAATAAACTGCTATATATTATTTTGTTATACATTAGTAAGGTAATGTGTTGCATTTCATGACTTTATCTCGTTATCATATTATAAGGTAACATAACTGAGCAAAATGTTGGTCGATCCACCTCGCACCGGGTGTCGGGTGCCAAACCTAAACAGATCTAGATTAAGTTGGAACATCAATTAGTTGCTCAGCTAGGTTAGGGCGAGCGGCGACTCCCTCCACGCGGCGACGCGGCATCAAGTGTTACGTTCAGATCGTTTTATATGTTGTAAATAAATAAAGAACATAAAAATAGCTGATGGAATAGTTTTTCAATGGAAAAACGTGTAGTAGAGTAGTCGGCCCCCGGACGGTGCATGCGTGTGAGTGACTAACGCGGAGTGGCAGAGGACTGACGGCGGCTGCCGTGTCCACAGACGACCTGATCGCGAACAAGGAACTGTTCCACGAGATCGGCGGCGAGCTGGACACGGCGTTCGACGACCTCGGGCTCAAGGCGATGCCGACGCCGCACCTGCGCGTGTGCGAGCGCTGCACCTGCTGCCACTGACTCCGAGACTCTTCGCTTTCATCTGCATTTAAAACTGACCGTTAATTCCTTACACTTGATCTGAATAAAACATTCAATAGCAAGGACTAAATGATTAACCGAATGCATGTTCAATATTGTGTCGTCGAATCCTTAAGCTTAAGGTAACACAAGGAGCGCATGGCTTCGGATAACATGGACTCCACATGTAAGCATTTTCATTGATTACTATTAATTATAACATTTAACGCTACTATTTAAGCGGTCGCTGATTATATTGAAAGCTCCAATGCTCTACCAATTTAAAAAAAGATATTTATCTCGACAGTTCATAAATAAGTTTTGATATTTATAGTTAGTGACCGTTTTTAATTTTCGCTGCAACTAATTCGCTTCGAAACTTGACTTGAAGGAGTTTAATACAATACACACAAGTAAATTGTCTGAATATTGCAGCGTTTGGGAGAGGCTTATGTCCAAGGATGGACGATTTAAAGTCACACTTTATCAGTGATACTATAATATTGTGGAATTTTTATACCTGCAGATGTAATAGCCTACAATTAGTATAACAATTCAACTCTAAATTGTGGAATAGTATTATTAGGCACTTATTAGTATTTGTGTAGTGTTTTCTAATATTACAGTATATGATAATGAGTAGGTACATAATTAATTTAATTATGGCTAAAAATTAGACATATATGTACCTAAGTAAATATTAATACCTACTCGCTAAACGCCTACTCGAAATTGTACTCAATACACGATGAAATGTATTGTAACTTATTGCCCTCTACGGTGGAGTTCTATCCAGAAGTGTCAGGTACACTTCGTTAGAGTAATGACTTGAACTTCTTGCCTATCAATATTATGATTCTGCGAAGATTTACCTATTTCTTTGCTGATTAATTAACTGGCACGCTACGGGACATTCTAGATTATTTCCATAATCTTATCCAATAGTACCTTTCGTGTTAATCTACACGAAGTTCCAAGCATTGCTCTAAACTTTCGTCCAGTTCCTCTATAGACTCCGTGCTTAATATTAAAGTAGATATAAATACCGATGTTATAGTCTTCGGCAGACTATCCCTAATACAATGACGCCATATGGTAGCTAACAATGCTTCATCATCATCTTTTAATCTCAATATCTTCTATATTGGCATATGCCTTCTTCAATCTTCTCTATTCATTTCTTTTGAGCAAACTGGAAACCAGTTTGTGTCTATCCAGCGTTGCCAATCGTACATCCACTACATCTGTGGTCTCCGGAGGGCTTTCTTTCGGTCTCCGTTCCAGGAGCGTTCTGCACCAAGACCCAAGATAATTATGCAAACCTTATAAAAATCATAAGAACATTAGAAAACGCTATCACATTTTCCCCATCCTCGGCTCTCGGCTACCGAGTTAGCTAAGAGACGAGGTGAGTCAACCACTTGTAACATGATCTTCAACTCGCAGACGAGCTCGTGGCCGAGAAGGAGAAGTACAAGGACATCGGAGACGACCTCGACACCGCCTTCGTCGAGCTCATCCTCAAGGAATAAGCCAGCCGAGGCTCCTGGCGCTCGCGGGCCCCGAGGCCCAGCTATGCTTCGACGCCGGCACCGCCACCTGCCGGCGTGTCACTGACTATCTGTATAGACATAATTTATTTTATATTTTATACTCCTGATTTAAAAGTATTACACAATCCATAGTTGTATGGCGGTATTTATTTTCGAGTAATATAATAATAAATAATTTATTACTATTATTTTTGTTTTATTATTTTAACTTTTGCCTTCCAATATCATCTCTCTGTACACATTACGACGTAGGTACTTATTTATTTCTGCCACAAACATTGGGTATCTATTGAAAATATAAAATCACATGCAAAAGTAATGTTAAATAAGCGAAGCTGATACGTATAAGAAGCAACGTAGTTATACAGATTTTACTTCGATCCAAAATTTTACATTGAATGGGTGATAAATACGTAAAGATTTAAAAAAAAAGTAAATACATATTTATATCAACTATCTCGTTGATGTTCTTTTCATGAGCGCTGCTCGTGGGGAGTTTAATGACACTGACAATTTTGAATTATGAGGGAAAAAAGTAATGAATAAATAATTAGAAAAGTTAACTGTATTTTTTACTTTGATTCTACATAACATTGAAAGAGAGTTCAAAAAAATATGACAAATGATCTCGTTGATGTCTTTTGTATGAACACTGTCCGTGGGGCAGCTTATAGACCTGACTGTCATTCTGAATTATAAGGGAAAAGAGTACGTAAAAAAAACTGAAGTGAGTAGGTAAATAATCTATAAAATACTGCTTAACGTCTGTTGCAAACGTAGCCTTAGGATGCCGATTCTATGATTGCGAAAGCAACACAAATAAGAATGCACATGACAGGCCAGTTATAATTCTTACATAAATGTTATATGTAGGTAGATTATTCTAATTAGGTAGATTACAGCTATTATATCTAGGTACGTAACTAATTTGTTATATCGCGTAGCTAGTTAGTATCTCATACATAGCCCAATTTGGAATAATTTATTTACATTTCCTAGATTTACATAACACGACACTAAATATATTCTAGTTTCAGTTTTTAGTGTTTAGGTCAGTAGGTTAAATAGTTTCCAGTAAAATCCAAATTAGTGTTGTTCTGAATGACTTCAAATATGAACCTAAGTAGAAATATACAGATATGTAAATAAATCAGACGCTTATCATACATTAACCTGTTACCAATGTATTGCATTTGTGTTATGGATATAACAAAATGCAATAGTTTAGGATGAGAAACAACAAAATAATACCTAAGTGTCAAAAGATACACTATACGGAATAGGTAGTAATTAACACGTCTTAGTGACAAGAATCATTTCCTACCGTGTGTAATTATACCTAGTTCCTACTTAATACAGTGTATGTCTTCATAAAATGCACATATCAAAATCAGGGAAACTACACTCCATTTTATCGAAGAAAAAAAATGTATCTTATATGGTAAAAATTTTATATTTTAAAATTATGAGTTGCACCTGTTGACCCTATTTTGACAAATTGTTATAATTTTTAAACTATGTGTGTTATCTTACTGGAATAAATTTTGTTATGATGTCTAATAATAAACTATACCCCTAAAGTAAAAATATCCAAGAAAACTAACCCTATAAATTTATAAGTTAGTGAAACTTAAAGAATATCTGTATTTTTTTTCCATAATTTTGGGAGCGTCTCTTGAGCAAAGTCACAGATATTAAATTTAAAAAATATAATTTAGAAACCCTAACATCATTTTAAAGACCTACCCATATTTATGGGGTATTTACCCCACACGTATGGCTGTGATGAAAATAAACATTTGAGTTTCAGTTCCAAGTATGGGGTCCCAATTTTTTTTATTTTTCTATTTTTGTGTAAAAATCGTAATGCGGGTAAAAAAATACATGTATTTACCAAGTTTCAATAGTATAGTTCGTATATCTGACAGATAAGTCGCAGTGTGTGAGAATAGGGTCTCTACTCAGCAAGGAACAAACAATATGTTACGGTGTTTTCCAGGGAAGTATTTTGGGCCCTACACTCTTCCTGTTCAGTTATTCCTCTATCAGTTATTAAATGTTAAGTTACATTGCAATGCAGTAAATACGCATAGGTATCGTAACGACATTAGTATTGTATTGTAATGGTAGGATAAATCGCTGCTACTCAGATTCAGGACTAGTCCTAGTTTAGGAAGCAGAAGTTCTGAATATTGTTTACGTAACTATATATCAACCAAAATATACCTAAGGAATATTGTAAACTGTACATATTGGTTTTCAATAAATTATTATTATTATATTATTATTAGTTTCAACATACGGACGGACGGACAGACAGACAGACATGACAAATCTATAAGGGTTCGGTTTTTTGCCATTTGGCTACAACCCTAAAATCATAAAAAAGTGTGTAGTTTCCATGATTTTGATATGTACACTTTATGAAGACTTACTGTGTAACTTGTGCCTTATGACATTATTATTTATGGCACTCGGTTGATGTACCTCTTTGTATTATACAATTGGCTTCATTTAATTTGCTGCATGGTGAATTGCTTTTTACAATGAGGTGGATGTTGGACACGTTTGCACGGAGTTTGGTTCAGGTTCATCTAAATTTTAGCCAAAAAACAAAAATCTCCACTATTACTAAGTATTTACGAGTATATTATATAAGTAGTTACAAGTTACAAACAAAACATTTTTTTATATTCCTATTACCGACTTCATGTGGCAGTATGTAGGGTAAGTAAGGATAGTTGGAAAAGGTTATATAAAAATAAATACAATCAGAGGGTCAATTCTCGTGCACTGGACATTTAAGTCGAATTTAGACTTCAATGTCGGTGCTCGAAAATAGGCCTCCAGGCTAACAAGTGTCGAATCTCAAAGACTGAAGTAGCAACTGATGAATATTTAGGGTGTGGGGAATGAATCCACAGAAATCGATAAACTCATATAGAATATATAATACTTATGTATTTTTAACTGTGTCATGCTATTAAACTACATATATTGCTTCCTTATTCATATCAATATTGATAATCTCATAGAGGATAAATTACCTTATAAGTTCTCGTCCTAAAATCACAGAGCAAGTATATTACTGACCAAGAATTTCAAAAATCATCCTGTTATTTTTAAAAACGTTGTCAATTTAAGATGTCTACCTAGGTAGATATTATATACTACGTATCCACCTTGTAACATCAAAGTAAATCATACATAGGCCTACCAGCGTAAGGATGTGACGTAAGAGATTCTGGGAAACCAAAAGTATATTGAGATGTGAGAAAACTTCAATATCGAATTATGAATAAGAAGGCAAGACGAACTATACGAATACTAACCAACTAACATTGCTGGCAGACGAGGTGGTGGAGGAGCGCAGTAAGTACAAGGCGATCGCGGAGGAGGTCGACCAGACCTTCGCAGACCTCTCCGGGTACTAGAGCGCGGAAGGCGCCATCTTGGGACCACCCAAAATGGCTTCCAGAGTCCCGAAGGCGGGAAACTGAGGCAGTGGATGTCGGCGCGCCACAAAGATGCGTTGGCCAGCCATCACTACGTTTTTACTTTATTTTTTTAATTGAAGGAAGGAAATCAAAACATTTAGCATGACTACAATGCAATCCGAATATACATTCCATATTGCTTTATTAATTAAACCTAATCTGCGACTGTGTGAAACTATGTATGAAACTTTTGATAAAACATTATATAGGTACTGTGTAAATTATATTTGGACTAAACTATGAAATATTCTAAATAACAAATTAAACTAAATAATCGACATTTTCATGCTATTTCTACATGTGCCGATTTTGAGTTAGAAGAAAGATAAGTAGTCTTTTAATACATTCCAATTTTAGAATTTATTAAAATATTTTGTTTACCTACTAACTATGTACCCTTCTTCCTTTTATACCTAAGTCGCATCGTTATGGTGTAAGTACCTTACTTAAACCCAAAGAGCAGGAGAAAAAGAGTGTTTGTGGCTTTAAGATATTTTTGCACAGCACGATGATTTGATACGTACAACGCTTGTTGGCTACATATTCATTCTAATTGATAATTATGAGTAGAGTGAATAAGCTGACACTCGATCGAAAAACAACGTGTGGGACACAATCAAAGATGAGATTAGATCAATTAAAATCTTTGCTGGCTAATTTATTATGTTATATCTACTGTGCAATTGCGCCGTGAATTGTGCGGCTTATGTACACTAAGCAATCCGTACTTTTATATATTTTCATTCGAATATACTAAAAAAAATGTTAATACAATTTGTTTTTAGACATTATTAAATTAATAAAAATGTGTTTCTGTAAGAGTATGATATTGATGTATTTTAAATTTGTGGAAAAGACTAGTGATTTACACTACCTATTAATTATTAAATTGTGATAAAACTATTGTTAATAATTTTGTACCTATGTAAACCGCTTTTTTGCAATATTCGAAACTTGATCTAGAATTAAATTTTGTTCCCACAAAGATTTTGAGGCCATGTTTAAAAATAAGTCAACGTATTTAATATACTCAAGTTATGTGAAATAAAGTCCAACTGTTTGTGGTTGTTGCGTATATATTCAGATATTATATCCGTAATGTAGAGCTCATGTAACTTAACTTTTCAAAAATATAATTTTTGATACTTGTACAAAATATTTAGGGATAGCACAGACTAAAAATATGTACTCGTATGTAGAAAGATCTTCATTTAGCTGAATGCTGTTCTGTGTCCATCACGGTCCCGACGCATGAATTACATTGAACTGCAAACAAAAATAGTTTCCTGACCTAGATATTCAGATACTTATCATGGATACAACGTGGATCTCTTATCGACTTTTTAATTCCATAAATTTGTAATGGAGCAAAGATATTTTAATAATAGAATTTTAACGCTTCGTGTACTATGATAGACACAGGCTCTAGGCTTATAAATACTCAATCGATGGGTGCTATTTCTCAAAATTCCATACCACTGGATATTACGAGTAGGTAAGTAATTTTCCAGAAAACCAACCGTTTGAGTATTTTAATGACCTTATGTAATAGGTGGCAGGTAACTCAGTCCACGGGAGATGATGTCTGTAATATCAAAGTACTACGTAGAGCCCACAGGGCAGTTTTACATAATTCATTATATTTCTGAACTTGCGCGTATAACGACCATGGGCGGTGCTATTATTATTTCTGTGAGGGGCAAAAGGAACTGATGGGCAAAAATATACAAAAGTAACTTATAGTTAAATATGTACCGTGATGGAATCTCAGTAGGTAAACAAAACCTGTCTGGGGACGTGCCAACATAAAACCATATTTAGGTACCGCCTGCCTCCTCGTCTCCTGTTTGTGTTCACTATGTCACCTATGAGGAGGACTGAGTTACCGCGTCGCCTAATTACTTAACAATTAGGAAAACTTGTGCATTCTGTAAATATTTAAAAATCTGTTTGCGTAATCTAATTATGCGTGTTAATTGCATTAATTGTGAAGCTCAGTAGCCGCGGTTAGTAGGAGTGGCACTGGACACTGCCGGAAAGTTTTGTATGCCTCATTTTATACTTTTTACTTGAATATTTACAAAATGCTTGAATATTAATGCATTCTTATGAGGCGAGTAACGAGTTCGGTTCTAGGCACTATTGGTAAGTTTTATACGTTGTTTAGCGTTAGTTTTTGTATGTCGAGTATAAGCTTCAGACATCCAGCCTGCGCCAGCCAGAAGGCTTCGTCTCTCATAGCTTCCCCGGTGAAGGTATCTAAAGCGCTTTCAGTGACTGTTCGATTCGAAAATAAATACATTTCTAATACTTGGCCTTTTATTTATTTTTGAGTTCAAACCTTTCTTTCGTTCCTTTAAAAAAATTAAACAAGGAGACATGAAATTTATTCCTCAAAAGTCATTTCATTATAGAATCTGTAATTTGATGATTGAACACATAGATGTCACATTTTCTCAGTATTTTTTTATTTCATCAGTCCCCTGTTACTGTACTGATACCTACACCGAATCGTTGCTAGATATAAAATCGGTATTCACCTACCAATTAAAGGTTCTGTGAATAACTTTTACAAGATCACCATAGAGTCGTAGGTCGTGTTACGAAAGATAGGATAGGAGGATAAACTTATTAAGAAGGGTATGCGTAACGCATTTCCCCTGGGAGAACAAAAAAAAGGAGGATAAGTTTCTAGCAGATCTTTCTACCACGTACCTTAGTTCTATGGATCGGTTTGGCTGCGGGAGTATTTCCCGACGGCTAGGACTTAGACCTTCAAGAGAAGAGCGTACTCTTTTTTTAAAAAGGCCGGCCGACTGATCGTGTATATTCATGGGTGGCGTTGATTATTTTATATAAGGTGACTCGCTTGCTTGTTTGTCGCCTCTAGCATAAAAATCAAGATAACTAATACATATAAACCTCGGAGGTGAATTTACCATGAGCATAGAACTTATGAACCTACTTACCATAAAGGTGCTATGTCCCTTTTTTATTGAAAATAAAAATGAATATGTAATATAATTATCTATGAGTATAGTAGTAGGTACCTACTGAGACGGTTAATATAAGTTATTGCAAGGAGCAAGCTCGTTGAGCAGCTGAATGTAAACACACTTAGTCAAAGGAGCTTTTGTTTAGAGTATCGTCTATCATGTTCCATTATCTCCCGGGTAAGCACTTGTAATTATTGCTTAAGCTCGTTTGTTTATCATAGAGCTTTCTCGAATGTGCTCGATGACATGTGAATATTGATGTGCTCAATGTTAGCTCTAATTATAGAAGGTTGGAGCTAACCGGATGACAAAAAACGAATTCTCTAAAATCGTAATGACTCATGCCAGGTGAGATGCGCTAGACACAGAACAAGGATAGCCGGATATTTTTTATTATTGACAGAGTATCGATCGAGGTGATCTTGCGCATGCTGCCTCCTCCTCTATCATCATCTTCGATGATTAAGTTCGCGTGTGGGAGCGTGACGGCCGGCGGTCGGAACATCCGTCGCGATCGGAATGGCGGATCGGAATCCTGGATTTTTGGCACCGAAAATAGTCGGGCGGGCGCGCGGCGGCTCCGCGAGGGCGGCTACGCAGTGCGAGTCGCTCCGCCGTGTGAATAGCCCGCTCGTGAGGTGAGTGCTGCCGCCGCCCGCGCAGCCAGCAGTTTGGATACCCACCGCCCGGCCGCCCGCGCCGCCCCGGCCGCCCGCCGCCCGCGTGTGCGTGACAGTTTGTGACCCCAGTGGCCCGTGATGTGTGGAGTATCCAAGCTTCTGGAGTTGCGCTGTGACGGCGGACTTTGTGATAACTGTGTCGTAGTCCATATACCTAAAGATGTAGCCGTAAAGTTGGTTAAGCGTTGTTGGTTAACCTAGAATGCGGAGTGGATTTCAGTACGTTGAACGTTCGGTAGTGAAATGAAATTTGCGAAGGAGCGCGCGCGGCGCTTTCCGTGAGTGTGACTCGGATTTCAGCGCGCGCGCGGCCTCGCTGAAAATAGTGGTCCCCGCGCGGCGCCGCCCACTCCCGCGCGTAACCTATTTGCGGCATGCCCGAACATCAGTATTTATTTAGCGAGATGAGGAAACTCGTCTCACTTTTTATTTAGATACAGACCTGGCCCATTTATCGTGTAATTAGGGCGCTGCTCCGCCCGTTCTGCATCAACTGCTATTTATGTATATGGCAGAGAAAGAATGCAGAGAATTATTGTGAACACTACCATAAAAAGGGATTACATATTTACATACAAACCAACACACAGTTTACATAAGACTGAAAGACAACATGTTTAAATAGCTACGCACGACTGAGTCACTGACCAACACAATCTCAAATGATTTTTACATTATCAATTTTAAATAAACTTTTTAAGCGTAAGTTTCGTTATAATATGCGTTCGAATCTAGAGCCTTAGGTTAGAAATTAAATTAAAGCTTACAATTTCCCTTATTTTTCACATAAGGTACAAATGTAAAAAAGTATGTACAAATTAGCTCTGAATTAAAAAAAAATGTAGTTAATAAACTTAATAAAACCAGTTAAACATTAGTACATGAAACAGATGATCACACATTTCGATCTTGTCTGAATTTTATGTTAGTAACTTTTAGGCTACACAGGTAAGTCTAGCTCTCACCATTGCCTTTGAGGACTTTTTCTTTTTATTGATGATTGGTTAGCTCTTGGCTTTACACGAAGAAAACTACGATGGATTTACCCAAAAGTAGCCGTTTATTACTTTGATTCATTAACTTATTGATATAGGTACTGACTTGATGAAATTTTATGAATTTCTACTCTGAACCAGATATTTGCACAACTGCGGCAGCAAAATTACCTACTTTCTAAAAGGAGAGTCAATAAAATAAAGTTAACCTACCTACTCATGTTAAGTGATGAATTCTATTTATTATTGTTGTTAATTGTTATAGGACATTAAAAGTACATTGTCGGTAAAAAATATATGGAAGAATCTTTAACAGAACATCTAATAGGTAACTTATAAGAATATTCGAACAGCTGAACCCGAATGGTTCAGCCAAATGAAAGATATTTTTACGGCTCTTTGATTACAAAGACATAAATCTAATTCTGTGAGCGGATGCATCGGAGTTAAGAGTTGTATCGAGGAGTTATGAAACAATAACCTGGGGTAGTGCAGCCGGGCTGCGGTTAAACTCGGAATGTTGGCAGCGCATCAAAGCGGGCCTTTTGCGAGTTTTCTCAACGCGACGGGAAATATTAATCTGTCATTTCATACAGTTAACTACAAACACTTAGTGATTCTTGACAGCTACGTTTGTCTTCTACATCGTGCGTATTAAAATATCTACTTGCCTAAGTAGTCGTCTTGCTTCTGTCTCCACCAAACATGTATCATATGCTATGTATGTTTTTGATGACGATGAAAGATCTGAAAGATCTTATGTATACTCATTTCTCATTTGCTCCGAGTCTCCTCGCTTGATCGTATCCGAAATGATGAGATCCACAGAACTAAGGTCACAGACATAGCCCAACAAATGATTGCACTCAAGTGGTAATGGGCAGGGCACATGCGACAAAAACCGACGGCCGTTGGGGCGAAAAAGTCCTCGAATGGAGGCCACGTACAGGAAGTCGCAGGCCCCCCACAAGGTAGACCGATGATCTGGTGAAGGCTGCGGGAATCCATTGGATGCCGGCGGCACAGGACCGATCTGTGTGGAGAACATTGGGTTGCCTATGTCCAGCAGTGGACGTCTTTTGGCTGAAATGCTGATGATGATGATATTCATTTTATTTTATCAACAACTTAGAAGTTTTGTTTGCAAGTGACCCGAGTTACCTGACCGACGACCTTGGTACAGATTCTAGATCAAAAGCTAATGGGACCATTGAACTTTCCAAGTCAATTATTTTGAAATACCTGAATAGATTAGCAAGTTATTTATTTTCAATATCAACTTATACCATCAATTCTTTAAAGTCGCCCTTGAGTTTCCGATTCTCAATCGAAAAATAACATCTAACTGAAGCTTGACGTACCTAGACCTATCGGAAGTTCACGTTCAGTTAGGTACACTTAATATTAATGTGAAAAAAAAAAATATTATGTAGGTATGTTAGAGACTGTGCGGTATTTATTATATAGGCTAATGAAATATTGTTTAATTTATATTGTTGCCTGAAATAAATAAATTATTATTTAGACTGATTGAAGAACAAATTTTTTGGCCTATTCTACCCGGCCGTGTGGTCCCCGGCAGAGTAGAATAGGCCACCCTCACTCTTACCGAGGTGTCGTAAAAGGCGACTAAGGTAAAGCTGCTAGCACGATCATCAGCACCCAGAGAAGGAAAACTCTGCATTTATATCAAAACCCTCGCCAACCCGTCTGCCAAGCGTGGTGAGTATGGCAATTACCCCTCATGTGATTGAGGGAGGCCCGTGCCCCAGCAATGGGGACTTAAATGGGCTGATGACGATGACGAAGAACAAAACACAGTTTGAATATTAAACGGTTTTTACCCGACTACGGCAAAGCAAAAGGAGGGTTATGATTTTGACAGGCTATGTATGTATGTATGTATGTATGTATGTATGTTCATCTGTTTCCACGTAACTTCTTAACTACTTATCAGAATTCGACAAATGACATATCATTATAAGCGTCTTGATCGTCCGCTGGTTGTAGGCTATATGAAGTTTCACAAAATCTAATGTGGCGCCCTCTAGCGGACAAAACATACAGAGTAAAAAAATAAAGTTATGATAAATATGCCGTGTTTGGTATCATTTGAAAGCGCTTGACTTGTACATTTTGAATATATATATATATTACTAGCACTTGGACACCAAAATAGTACAAGTAAAATAAAAGTAAAAAAACTAAAACCCAACTACGACAAAAAACGTCGCTGAAAAAGTATAAAACAAGCCTTCGTTGTCAATTTATGCAATATTCACTATGTAGAGATAAAATTTCATGTTTGGAAAGGCGTAGTCACACGTTAAATATACTACCCTTTGACAACGTGTGACTGCGGATTTCCAAACATGAAATTTTATCTCTACATAGTGAATATTGCATAAATTGACAACGAAGGCTTGTTTTATACTTTTTCAGCGACGTTTTTTGTCGTAGTTGGGTTTTAGTTTTTTTACTTTTATTTTTTTCCGAATAATAAATAATAATTTTCTGACTAGATGATACAATAAACATTTATTGTATCATCTAGTCAACTTAACAATTTAATGTAGTTATTTCCCACAGTTTTTGGAAACAAAGACGGGTGGCAACTATAAACTCAATGCAAAGATGTTGTATTAAATGTATGTTTAGCTGACTTGTTACGTAAATTCTCCATTATAGTAATTCTAATTAGGAAATATAACCGTAAACATATCTAAATGAATACATAACTCGACGCTTGGTAACGTGAGAACCCGCCAAATATAATGACAGTGGTAACAGTGAGCTTTCTACTTCATTCAAAACCTTATTTACTTCAATATAGTGTTACACCGGTTCCCACAGCTGTTGAGTCCGGACTAACGCGGTTATTTTCGTGGACAATATCGGCAACACTTGACAGATTGCCAAGAATAGCTGTGACGTCACGATACACGTTATTTCGACTCCAGCCAAAGTGATTCTATTTTACAGGAATTTGATCTTTCTCTGGAAACATTTGGTTAGTTAGTTCAGCGATTGAAATAACCTGAAGCATAAGTTAACCACTTTCTGATAGGCTTATTGATGTAATTAAACTATCGGCATGTTAGTGGAGTGGACATTTGTTTAAAAATATACTGTATCTATAGTACCAAAATATTATGTAAATATCACTAAATAACTATTACAAATTATATGAATATTTTGTATTGTTATACATTTTTGTTTCGTTATTATGTATATATTAACAAGAAAAAAAATATCAATACTAAACATTAAGCTATATGTTGATTTTTTTATTAATAGATATATTATCTGCTATAATGAGCATCTATCTACTATATTCCATACAATAAGCTAGAACTTAAAAAATTTCATCTCGTGTTCAGGTGGGACTCGAACCCACACCTTTCACAATCCGGTTGAATGTTCTACTAATTAGACCACTGAACGCGTTACTAACCCGACGAAATTTGAAAGTGCTAAATTTGACATGGGCTGTCGAAAAAATTTTAAGTGTGTTATTTAAATATGAATAAATTGCTATAAAAATATCAACTTTTATTAGTTTATGCTAGCAGTATATTATTTTCCAGCATTTAGATTTTTATTTCAATGCTGCTGATAGAGTTTAATAATTTTGAAAAATGATTGTCAGATTTATATTCCAGTACACAAAGATCATGAACTAGAGTAGAAATAGCCTATGGCGTGTAAAGCACCAAATACGCGCGCGGTTATTTTCGCTGGGTCCACGCATTTTTCGCTGGTTCGTGTAAACAAACGCCTTAGCTCGATGCTCTCATCGCTGACATAATTACCTTTTGCCAGGCATATTTTGTGAAATGATGAAAACGACACATTCTGTCCAGTGAAGGTGATCTTTTTAACGCAAATTCGTAGAGGTGGGACTGACACCACTGCATTACACAGTACACACGCTTTATTTAGCAAAGATATGGCATGTTGTTGACAACATCACACAAACATTTAATTACAATAACACGGGAATTACCAGCTAAAGATGTGATTCCCGTTTGCTTCCAAATCTGTCGAAGCCCAAGGTACACTTGGACCTTGATTCAGGATTTAGGGAGTCTGATTGAAGCGACTGCCGCTTATCTCAACCCCTTAACAGGGGAACCAAACCAATTGAATCATGGTTACACGTTTCAGAAACTATCCCAAAACGTGCAGTTTTATTTAACGATGTTTTCCCTCCCTGCCGAGCTAATGGAAAAAATGCGCACAAACATAGATTCGCAAAATCCAAAGGTACATGCTCGGATTTGAACCACGACCCTCCATATGAAAGTCGCGTTCATATCTACTGAGCTACCACGTCATATACTCATTTTTGGCTAAAAAAATAAATATAGTTAATGGAATCCTGATTTGTATATCAATAGGTATAGGTAGAATATATTAACTAAGATGGAATAAGCATTTGTTTTATGGACACATCTTACAAAAAAGAAATTAATACAAATTAAAAACTTTTGGTAATATGCTACCAAAATGGTTGTCATGCTAAATCTGTGGTTGTCACTCAGCGGTATGTCACGGCGACGCCGGATTGCCATGACGCTGGTATTCTGTGGAAACCACGTTATTATTAGCAATTTTTGGTTATTTTGTGTATCTATTAAATAGGTACTATTTACTTCTGCACGTATCCTATACTAAACTAAACTCCTATACTAACCTCTTGGTTCATAGACAATAGGTATCCAAAGTTTAAACGTCTTTTGTTAAAATTGCCCCCACCGGGTATTGAACCGAAAACGAAACCAAATGTGCTTGCAGACAGTGTCGTAGAACGGCGCAGAGAGAGCTCTGTTAATGCGAGCATTGTTCCACCTGACGGCAAATTCAGGTGGTAGTAACCAACTAAACTATTGTTTTTGTGATTTCGTTACAAATGTTGGAATATTAATAATTGGTAGGAACATGAAAAAACAAAACATGAAACTTTCTGATTTTAGATCTAATATAGGCGACAATGTGGGAGAGCCACGCTTAGGCATGAATGGGCCGGCTCGACCGGAGTGATACCACTGCCTCACAGAAGACCGGCGTGAAGCAGCGCCTGCGCTGTGTTTCGCCGTGTGAGTGAGGTTACCGGAGGCCCAATGGGGGGGAAGGTTAAAAGGTTGGCAGTGCACTAGTGACTCCACTGGTTTTGCGGGTGTCCATGGACGGAGGAATTGCTTACCATCAGGTGATCCGTCTGCTCGTCTGCCACCTCTTATATAAAAAAAAAGTATCCTATGTATGGCACAAAAGGAAATATTTGTCGTAACAATATTATAATTTTTTGAATTAATACGTTTGTAAATATCTAAATTATTATTAAGAATTTCACAGCTTTTATTGTCAATTTATTTCGATCACAATTCGGTAGGTTTTCCTTATTGACAGGTTAAGGACTAGAAGGCCTAATTTAAAATAGAGGTTACGATCGAATCGGAGTTTCCATGTCTTTCACACGCGCGTCTTCTTGGTTTGGATGCGACAGGTATATCCTCGTTCGTTACGGGTCGGTTTCAAATTAAGCCACCTGTTTGGATCTCAATACAAATATAAGTTGTTATTCAAATAATAAATATTTTTCATTTGAAGTCTTTTACACAGCACTTACAAATCATCATACTTATGTTAAAAATATTTAAACTTCCAATGATTAGTGTCCTGTTCCACATGGAGGATGAAATTTTATTAATTACTTTACAAAGGCAATTTAATCTGTTTTTTTTAATAAGCTAGCCAATTACGGTGAAAAATTTACCGCAACACCAAAACGGGGCAAGATATTGCTATAATATCGCAGGCGCGCGGCATAATTAGGTTGATATAATTTAGTATCGGGGGCGCGCACCAAATAATTATGATGCAGCATCTGTTACCCTGGACCGTAGCCAATCCGCTGTATCAAATTAAATAGTTATTCTTTCTACAGAATGATGACTTCGTACTCCGTTTCCATGTTAACTACACAACTTCTTCTGAATCGGAAGAAATTAAAGTATTCAGAAAAACGGGGCACTGAAGTAGGTAACAGACAAAACAAATAGCCAGTACCAAATTATTTAATAATTCTCAAAATTACTTAATTACTTTTACACCATTATTCAAACGTAGATATAACTTAAAGTACGATTAATCTTTAGGTATTTAAATCTTATTGTTTTATTAAATTCAGAGTAGGTTATATACAAAAAAGTCAATTAGAACAATGGTTCTAATTGACTTAATTGACGCCCATAGCAACTTAATGACGTTGCTATGGACGAGATCACACAACACATCACCTACGTAGTTTAATTAAATACACACACAACATAGGCAATACCAGCAAAAATAACATAAAATCCATCGTTGGATTAGAGCAGAGTATATTAATGGTCGAGGGTGTCAAAAACGGCCAATCTTCCTAAGTACCGCTAGGGAAATTAAGACTACGAGTGTTAACTATTTTATTTTTTACAATTAACTGAAACGATTTTGACACACGCCAACCGCTTACAAAGATTAAATGCTTTTAGTTTGAGGACAATATTGCAAAACTTCCCCTACAACTTGAAAACGGATAGCTTATCTACCTAATTAAAAGTTGCAGTGTACTTAATGCCTATCGACTTTTTGTTTAAGACTATAAGGACCAACTTCATTAGGTAGGTGGGTAGGTCTTGCGTAATAGAATACAAATACAAAATCTATATTTTTCCAGTTATTTGTTACAATATGCTTAAAACTGAACTTTATCCCCCTTATTACAAATCGCAAACTAAGGTTAGTTCCGGAACAAAATTCGTTCCAAAATTCGTCCCGTTTAACATAGCGTGTTGGAACGGAATGACATGAACTTTAGTACGGTAATAACTTTAAATCGCGCTTAAATAAGGGGGTTTACGTTTAAAACTATAAACTTAAATGTAACAATACAATAGATCTGAACTGTAGGTCCCAAACTAGGGAGTCTCTTTTTATTGATATCTAATTATGAGTAAGTACACAGATTTTATAAGAACTGACACAGAAATCATTGAAACTGACTGACTCCAATCTGAGTACACACCACAATATTAGGTTATATCCTACGACAGGCGGCGCCTCCCAGCACACGGTCGAAACCTGAGCCATTACAATAATTTATCTAATTCTAAATTCACCGATAGGGATTCGACACCCAGAATATCTCGCGCTTGGGGTTAATATCATACCGGCTATGTTAGAGAGGTTGTCAAACAGCCATGATACTATTATTAAACTAAATTTTACAGACAAATACGATACGAGTAGGTAAACCGAACAGACAAAACACTTTCAAAATAAAATCGATACCCGCCATCAATTACTACAGAGTGGAAATAATGTTTTAAAATAAAGTGGATTTTATTTTCTAGTAATTGAAGTGGTGTTCTATTTGTTGCAGGCCAGTAACTGGCGTATTTTTGACTGGACCGTAGACAAACACAGCCGCCAACATGGACGCGATTAAGAAGAAGATGCAGGCGATGAAGCTGGAGAAGGACAACGCCATGGACAAGGCCGACACCTGCGAGCAGCAGGCCAGGGACGCCAACCTCCGCGCCGAAAAGGTGAACCATCATCCTCATTATCATCCCGGTATGGTTGAAGCTCCAGCCATCCGCACTAAGCGCTACGCAAAGTCCTTTTTATGCGAACAGGCCAAGGAATAGAACTTTGTAGCTACCGATGTATTTTCTGAACACTGGTTTGCCATATAGGCCATCATTGTCATCTTGATAACGTATATGGCAAACCAGCCCGGGGTATGCTTGAACCATAATTCAGGAAATAGGAAGTCTGGTAATTACCTACAATGAAATTACTGCCGTCTGACCTTCGCAACCCTAAGACAGAGTAACCAGACCAACTGTTTCAATAACCACGTACCTCAGTTCTGCGCAACGGTTTGGCTGCAGGAGTATTTCCCGACGGCTACGACTTAGGGACCTTCAAGAGCAGAGCGTTTTTTTTTTCAAAAGGCCGGAAACCTATTAGTAATCTTTCTGATTTCGCGGATGTTCATGGGGACGCCTTTAGCATAAAAAAAACTATCCGGAACATGCAAGTTTTTTTTATGAGAAAGGGAGGCAAACGAGCAAGCTAGTCACCTGATGGTAAGCGATCACCGCCGCCCATGGACATCAGCCACACCAGAAGGAGTGGAGATGCGTTGCCGGCCTTTTAGGAAGGCAAGTTTCCCACACATTACGATGTTTTCCCTCACCGCTAAGCGAATGGTAGAAATATTGCGATACATTTCTGGATAACGTTAAATACTTGTTATCATCGTATTATTGACACAATTCACCAAAATTGTCCCTCCTCCCAGGTCAACGAGGAAGTCCGTGAGCTCCAGAAAAAGCTCACCCAGGTGGAAGAGGACCTCACACTCAACAAGAACAGGCTCGAGCAGGCCAACAAAGACCTGGAGGAGAAGGAGAAGACCCTCACCGCCACCGAGGCCGAGGTAGCCTCGCTCAACAGGAAGGTGCAGCAGATTGAGGAGGACCTCGAGAAGTCCGAGGAGAGGTCCGGCACCGCGCAACAGAAGCTGCTCGAAGCACAGCAGTCCGCCGACGAGAACAACCGGTATGTTAACACTAGGACTTAAAATAGTTCAATTACATTTTGTGTAAACGAATATGTCAGATGTTAACCTTCAAATTGTATTTTAGAACCACCTGTGCATTAACACTAGGATTTATAGTAGAATATACACTTTGTTACAATAAAGATGTTAGATGTTAAGCTTAAAATTTTATTGTGAAATAACTGGTACGTTTACACTAGGATATAATTAGTCCATTAAACATTTTGTTAAAATAAAGATGACAGATGATGACTAACGTTAAAATTATATTTTAGAACAACCGGTACTAGGACTTATAATAGTCCAATATACAATTTGTTACAATAAAAATGCCAGATGTTAACCTTACGTTGGACAATCCCTGTACGTACCTATGTGTAAACTATTTCCATCAGCCTCATCCTGGCATAACCCACTGCTGAGTATAGGCCTTCTTTCCCTTACACAAATGTACCCAGAGCTGAGCTACTCCAATCCATGTAGTCTCCCGATGTATATGATATTGTCGACCCATAGTGACACTGGAAGACTTAGATTAAGTCTGCCATCTGCCTCGTGGAACATTATTTAACTATCCGTTTTATTTTTCCAGTATGTGCAAAGTATTGGAGAACAGGGCACAGCAGGACGAGGAGCGCATGGACCAGCTCACCAATCAGCTGAAGGAGGCCCGTCTGCTCGCTGAGGACGCCGACGGCAAGTCCGACGAGGTGACTACCCTTTAATGTACTAACAGTACTACCCCAGCAATAATAGCTATTTATTTATACTTTTTTAACTATAATAGTTAGCATAGCCCTATTGAGATTACGGGAAAATATACTCATATACCTACTTGGGTATCACAGTTTGATAATTATGTTATACAATATGTGCAGGTAGATTATCAAAAACAATGGTTGTTTTTATAAAATGTCACCAAAATGATATCAAAAATATTTTGTTGAAATCCACCCACTTACTACTAGAAGGCACTCTGTGTTTAACTCTTAGTAAAAAGTGACATTTTTGTATTGATTTCTCTTAGAGTCCTTTAAATTAACGAAATCTAGTAGATCAACATGTAATAATCTACTCAGTAATAAAAAAAAATGCACTCACGGCGTTTTAGTACGGCGATGTCGTCGGTCCCCCCTCCCTCCCCCCCAAAGTCACTCCACTTACTTATGACTAGAAAATTACCTGACGTACCTACTTGGTATCATCTGAGCTCCGACGATGCTCCAGGCATCCGCCTCTCTTAAAACTACCGTTCAATTTAATACGTACTAAAATTCTTACATTCAAATACTAATTGCAGCAAATGTGATGTGTCAGGTATCCCGCAAGCTGGCCTTCGTTGAAGACGAGCTCGAGGTCGCTGAGGACCGTGTCAAGTCTGGAGACGCCAAGATCTCAGAACTTGAGGAGGAATTAAAGGTGAGTTCTACTTCATACACTCATTTTAGGTTACAGATGTAGGATTGTATTGTATTGTATACGATATTGTATCAAAAATTAAAGTTTACGTAGTTAAGTGGTACATTGCAGTTGTATTCTCGTTAGTTTATAATTTTTTGAAATATAATAATACCTATGGACAAGTTGAAAAGTGAGCAACCACCCGATCTAAATTAGTAATATCTGAATTTTACTAGATTATTGGATGAGTCGACGAAATCCGTCTGAAACGAAAATGACATAAACCTAATAAATAATAAACGTATCGATTCTGATGCATTGTGTACTAGGCAGTTAGTTTGATACGATCTCACACGTGTATACCTATTGTTCCCTTGTCCTTGAAGATAACATCTCCGGAAGTCTCAAGTTTCAATGGCACAACTTCGGGCAGGTCCGATTCATAGTGTTCGTAGCAAACTCGTAGCAACGGCGCCCAGTACAAAAGACATAAACGAATCCGTAGACGATACACGTGCAAGCCTACAAATTATGTTGATAATTCCCACTGTTGTTTGGAATAGATCGCTACTCGCGATAAGACCGCAGAGATTGTATTTAGCAGTGATCATAGCAATAAGTTGAATAAAATTGTATGGAATATACAGTGTATATCGACCTAATTATAAAAATTATCCCACCTTATTATAAATCTTGATCTAAAGTTATTACCGTACTAAAGCTCATGACATCCCATTCCAACACGCAATGTTAAAAGAAGTTGGCATGAAATTATGTTCCGGGACTATACTTAGTTCGCGATTTGTAATAAGGGGGATTGAATTTATTTACTGAACAAGTGTTGCAACAAGATTAAAAAACACTTTGAATAATAAATATCACGCGTAATCTTGCATTTTACAAACCTTTTGCTATTAAGCATATATGCGATCGATCTTAACTCCTTATACTGACGTAAAATTCCTCCCTCAGGTCGTAGGTAACTCCCTCAAATCCCTGGAAGTATCCGAGGAGAAGGCCAACCAGCGTGTAGAAGAGTTCAAGAAGCAGCTGAAGACCCTCACCACCAAGCTCAAGGAGGCCGAGGCCCGCGCCGAGTACGCCGAGAAGACCGTCAAGAAACTACAGAAGGAGGTCGACAGGCTCGAAGGTACGAGGAGAACCTCCACGTGGAAGCTAAGATTAACAATTAAAATTTCATTCTATGTAAGATTGATTTGGAGATTTTGGCAAGATCACAATATTCTAAAATTAAAAGGTCTTTTTAAATTTTCTAATACATTCGTTGCTTAGGTTATCTGATCGTACACTGATAATGATGACTGATGTTGATCAAGAGTTAAGTCATGTTAAGTTGTAAAGTAAAAAAAATAACTTGTCAAATTACTCTAGCAAGAATATGATTTGGGACTTGAATTAACTGTTATTCGTAACTGGTTACGTCATTATAGTTGGTTTTATGAACAGAAAAAGAGGTCTAAAATATTCGTATTTATTTATTGAATTCTTTTTTCTGATTAATTAACCTGTGTAATTTTTGTAGTCTATCCAGTCTTCTAATATTTTATTTGGTGACCTTGCCAAACTCTAAATAAAATATACAAACCTCTTGAAAAAATGTTTTGCCTTAATTTAATTAAATTTTCAATAGTCTGATGAATTGGATCCATTTAATTAATATATCATTTAAAAACTTACTTGTGCTTATTCCATAAAATGCAGACTACTGAAAAATCACCTCTAAATTCTAAAATCGATGTGATGATGAAATAATCTTAATACAATTTAACGAAACGAGAATGGTATAACTTCTCTGAATATGGCGATGCTTTTTAATTAAATCTTTCTAATCGGACTTTTATTTTTCTAAGCTAGCTCTGCTGCATCTCTGGTTTGTAATTTATTATCAAATGACAACGTTTTACAGACTCATTGTTCAACGAGAAGGAGAAATACAAGGCGATATGCGATGACCTGGACGGCACATTCGCTGAGCTCACAGGATACTAACCGCCCCTAGCGCCAGACTTAAGCCAGACCGTCCACACCCATGTAGCTTGTAGAGAATGCGATCGTTGCAAGAAACTTACCAGTTACTTTTTTGTATTTATACCAATAGTTATTTGATTGTGTGTCGAACGTTTTCCAACTCGGGTTGTATAATAATAATAATTCTCACAACATCTCATACGTTGACCTGATTCCGTACTAAGTAGCTTAAGCACTTGTGTTACAGATATCAGACAACAGAGGAACACAGATATAGCATCGTCAGCCCATTTAAGTCCCCACTGCTGGGGCACGGGCCTCCCTCAATCACATGAGGGGTAATTGCCATACTCATCACGCTTGGCAGACGGGTTGGCGAGGGTTTTGATATAAATGCAGAGTTTTCCTTCTCTGGGTGCTGATGATCATGCCAGCAGCGTTACCTTAGTCGCCTTTTACACCTCGGTAAGAGTGAGGGTGGCCTATTCTACTCTGCCGGGACCACACGGCGTAACAATTACTTTACACAATTATATACTTGAATACATATATTACACCCAGACACCGAACAAACATAAGTGTTCATTGCACGAATGTTTGTCCAGGGTGGGGATCGAACCCACGACCTTTGGCGTAAGAGGCAGGGTCACTATCAATTGCGCCATCCGGTCAGTCGGATATAATGTAGCCGATATAATAACAATTATTGTAACATTTCATTATTGAGTTGACGAATTTCTATAGAATTTGGAAGTCTATTACGAAAGCACTCTCTTGATTGATTAGATAATATTTACAACTTAAGGTAATTTTTGAAACACAACTGGATAACAGTAAATTATTATACTATCCAGGTATCGATAAGTTTCTTTGTGATGATTGCACTTCCTCGCCGAGTCCACTTCACTCCAACAGTTCGCACAACCGGCATCACCCTGTGTACCCGAGCCCTCGTGTATTTCTACTTTCAGAGCCTTCTATGTCAAACACCAGTCTCTAAAGCAATATAAATCTTTCTATAACACTAATGTACCTTAACCCTACGATGTTTGAAGGAGTCTCGTCCAAGCTTGAGAACGCCTCTTGGCAACGGAGACTCCTTGAGACATCTCTCTAGATGTAAGCCCTGCTTTTTTTGTTGTGATTAACCTGTCTTATGCTTTGCTGCTACCGTCGCGGACCAATGCTTCAAAGGTACTTTTACTTTCTTTAATCTCTTAAACTTCTTATTAATTATTTCTACTATTAAAGCTGTCGCTTTGCTATAAATTATAAAAGTTTTAAACAGGGTAATAAATTAATCAATGTGTTTCTATCATTCATTGAAAATAATTTTCTGTCATGATCATTCTCAAATATGACCAGTTCAATGGTGGTGCATAAAATAATTTAATTAATATTATGGCTACAGTATTCATTTATTAAGCATCACTCTAAATTGATCGATTCTAACATTATAAGGACAAATTAACAGCAATTCTATAAATACCTTTATGAAAAGAACTGGTTTTGACGCAATACCTTTATAAGTTTCTCTTATCTCAGTATATTTATTTAAAGATCTTTTCAAAAAACAGATATGTACAATTCGATTAAGGTGACACTAGCGACGCTAATCCATTTTAATTTTAAGCTAAACCGGATCTATATTAAACAATTTCGGGATTACAATCTCTCGGCAAACACTTATAATATTTATTAACTAAAGAGACACTGTTTTTGTACGCGAAAAATTGATTCACGCCAAAAGCGGCCGAAATTGTTTAAAATAGATTCGGTTTAGTAGCTAAAAATTAAAATCGATTGGCGTGCCCTACCCGTCACCTTAAGTACATAATAGAGCAATTTATTAGATCGAATGAAATGCCCTGCTCATTTCAATGGGTATTAATCTTCAGTAAAATATAAGGAGATACCGGAGTGAGTGAGGGTACCGGAGGCCCAATCCGTGGGAAAGGGGGGGTTAAAAGGTTGGTAGCGCACTTGTGACTCCATTGGCGTCGCGGGTGTCTATGGGCGACGGGATTCGCTTACCATCAGGCGATCCGTAAGCTCGTCTGCCACCTATCACATAAAAAGTTAGTTATTAATTATTATCTCACGAGTGTCAAAAGTAACGAGCAAACCGGCTACTTTTGACGCAGCGACAACATTTTCTAACACAACGCTTGTGTGCTACAGATGAGCTGGGCATCAACAAGGATCGGTACAAGAGCTTGGCCGATGAGATGGACTCCACCTTCGCCGAGCTGGCCGGGTACTAAGCGGGTACCCGCTGCCCCCCACCCCGGGAGCGCTCCACCAATCACACACATTCGACCACGCGCTGCCACCGCGCGCGCACACACACACAAATACGTGCCACACGTGATGTAATAATATTTATTAATATTTTATGTAAATTTATTTACGATTTTCAATAAAATTAATTTATAACAGATCCAGTGTTTTTTATTTTATCCTGGGAAATAAAATGTATTATGAAAGTAATGGTCTAGATAAACCCTGTAATAAACTCAAAACACACAGTGGCAAACAATTGGAGAGGCCTACGTCTGGACTGCGATAGGCTGATGATGATGATGATGAAACTCAAAACACTATTATAAAACAATATAGGAAACAAGACGTGAAGCAGCACTGTGCTGTGTTTGGGTGAGTGAGGGTACCGGAGGCCCAATCCGGCGGAAAGGGGGGTTAAAAGGTTGGCAGCGCACTTGTGACTCCCCTGGTGTCCCGGGTGTCTATGGGTGGCGGCAATTGCTTACCATCAGGTGATCCGTCTGCTCGTCTGCCACCTATCACATAAAAATAACATTGAATATTTTACCGTAGGAGAACTATATAAGAGAGGCAGTGCACTTCTGACTCCACTGGCGGCAATCGCTTACCATGAGGTGATCCGTCAGCTCGTCTGCCACCTATGTCATAAAAAAAGAAACTGGTCACTATTCCGGCCTAAAATAAAAAGTTACAAAGAATGGCTTTACTAGCATATAATTTGAGCACGTAACACGGATTTCCCAAGGACTCACCCTGCGTAAATACAGGAAAAGCCTTTCATGGAATTATTATGATTCATCGCTGGTGGTACCTAATTATGGGTACCTTCCTACCTCTTTTATACTAAGGTGAAGGTGTAAAATTATATTACATAATTTACTAATAAAATGTATGTAACAGTAGTTCATAATCATCCGCGTATAATATTAGTAGTACCTTGTAAAAAGAAAAGTATTATATGTATATATTTGTAATCACACTGTTGATTCTGATATGCGTAATACAGGTGCTTGAGCTACCTAACTCTGAGTCAGATCAATGTATAAGATGTTGTGAAATAGTTATTATTATTATCAAATCACTTTTAAAAAATTGTGGTAGAAGTTACAAAACCAAATAATATTTAAACTCTGTAGCACCTTCTAAATAGTCCTACCTTCATTAAAATTATAATTTATGTAACATTCTCAGTTGAAATTTACCTCAACAGTCCATTTACAAAAGGAATTAACTTGAGATGGATTCAATTTACCTCCTCTACAAAGTAACCCTTACAGGTAATGGCCGTTTGCTTGCCAATCGGAGGAAAAGACGTCACCCGCAAGCAGGGCGGAAGCGACGACTTAACCTGTCAGCTGTCAAATGACGTCTTTCCGCCGAAAATGGCCGCCATTCAAAAGCGACGTTTTTAAAACGCATGCGGGTAAACTACCGCACCGCGCATGCGCCGCTTCCTAATCGATAGTGCACTAGTCGAGACAACAGCCTGTTGGGCTCTCCCGAAATTCTCGCGTAAATTGTCTTCGCTGGACAATAAGGACTTTTTGGTGTGTCGTTGGGACAGAAATTCGCCAAGGTGTCGGTTTCCAGTAGCGTCCTGCCCGGAGCCATCACCATGAAGCTGCTGGCCCCCCACGACGGCCCCGACATCACGCCAATCGACTCCTGTGAGTAAAACAATACATTAGCACTGTATTATTAACGTGCGACTTACAAATAACGACTGCTCGTTAACGATCTTATACATTAAACTGTTAATAACGATAAAGGCTTCAGAGAGACGTATGTTATTATTGGAATTATCTAATGACGCGCAATAAGTTTACCCTTTTCAAAGGGCGATCCTAAGCTAAAAATAAATAAATGGTGTAAGTACAGGCGACATCTATACATTAATACTTTGCTTACGAAATTATGAACCTATGTATAAAACCACCATTTACAACAAGAAAAGTTTTAAAGGAAACGTGTAGTTCAGCCTACGTACTAAGTACTAAGTGTATATTATTTGAGGCTAGTTAACCATTAAATAAATATTTACTAAGAACAGATTTTTTGATCCGTAGTTAAACAGAACTCATGGTTTAAAAAGAAACCAATGGTCAGATATCGCCAAAATGTTTTTAGGCAAAGTTAGCTTAACCCATAGATACAAGGAATATTTATCTATTGGTTAGAAATTAGAGCCTTTAACTAATTTAGGCTCTAGGCTCAGGCTCTAAAATGTTTGATAGTCAAAACGATTTTTTAGTTAAGGAACCTTAAAATATATTATAATGAGTTGAAAGCAGATTAAGTATCATTATTATCAACTACTTTTGGTGCCTGAATTAAATAGTATCAAACACAGAGTGAGACTATGAGATTTATGATGTGTGGGATAATATATTATGGCTTTAGGTACATAACACTAGTTAAAATTACATTTGTTCCCAAAGAAATTTTAACTGTTACTATGGTATGCTATTTTCAAAAATTTATTAGGATTTGTTTATCAGCTCTAGTTAAGTACCGAGTTTTAGCTATGAGGTATAAACAGAAAAAGCAGCGTACCTATTTACTGAGAAATTAATCATTAAGTTCCAAAAAACTTCGTTTTCTTCTCTATGTATAGACTTTGGAAAATTACGTATCAAAGACCAACATATAGTCAGTCATCATATTCGTATCCCAGGAACCCTGATAGCGCTCTTCCATGACGCGTAAGTCCTGATGCAGACGCTCTCCCTGCTCTTTGCTCATATCTTTAAAATTTTCTGGAAACCTGTCCAGGTGACTATGGAGGAAGTGCAGTTTACTATATTACACCCTATATTTTTTTATTGTAGCAGAAGAAGGTCTTCCACAAGTTCAATGTTGTTTTCAGAATTTTAATTTCCGAGAAAATTTTCATCATAGAGACAAACGCTGTCCAAGCCTTAGTTCTAACTCAGTCATAGAATTTCTAAATTAAGTATCTTTTGTAAGTCGTCTTATTTGAGGGCCAACAAAAATATCAGCTTTAATCTTTTCCATAGTAAGCTGAGGAAATTTTTGGCAAATGTAGGAAAATCAGTATGATTTTGTGATGAACTTGGTCCTTCAATGTCTTGTTCTAAGGGTTCAGATATATTTTAGGCACTGAAGAGTCAGCTAAACGCTGCACTGGACGTTCCAACGTCTACGTTTCAAGTAGTAATTGTGTTTACACAACTAGTACTTGGGTACTGCCATGCAGCTAGTATTTTTGTGTTTAAACCGTTTACGTTGACAGCACACTACAAAAATCAGAGTTCGAGATGATTTCGTGGTTCTCGCCAAATAGTCAGTGTTCCAAATTTAAATTCTTTTACTACATTTTCATAATCTTAAATATTCAACACACAATTATTTCTTATTCTTATTCTTATTCTTAATTTACAGACACAATTGAGAGCCTGAGGCTTCACATTTTTATCTAAGAGCATCCCAAAATATTTAAAATAGGTAATTTTCAACGACTCTGTTCTACAATGTTTAACAAATATAGCAAAAATGATCTGGATTAGAATAGTTATTTACGGGATTTCTACCACGTCCCTTATATTTGAGTTTCCGATATTGCTCACTGACGGCTCACTGGGTCATTCACACTGATCGCTATTTAAACGCCACGTCTCATCATCACCCTAGACATCTGAATTCTGTAGTGACTTCTTTGACGAACCGAGCTTATGATCTGTACGATGAGGACCACTTAGATCGGGAGCTAGAGCATGTTTGGGGGAGTCTTACAGAACAATGAATATAAGGGTCAGTTACCATCAAGACCCAGAAATAGACAACAGAGGTAACATTGATAGGCAACCAGTATTATTGCCCTACATAAGAGAAGTGACAGATGAGATCTCTAACGTTCTAAATAAATACTCTATAAAAACTATCTTCACTCCACTAAGAAAAGGGGCATAATATCTGCGATTGCCCAAAGACAGCTTTCCGTTAGAAAAATCTGGTGTCTGCAAGGTTGACTGGTGTTGTGGTAGTTCGTACATTGGCTAAACTAAACGCACCATCTCATGCCGCATAAAAAACACGTAAAAGTAGTCAAAAACAACGATAAACAGAAATCAGCATTCGCAGAACATTTGTTGGAATCGGGTCCAAATCACTGGATTGAGTTTTATAACTCTCAGATTATTTCGACAAAACGCCACTACATACCGCCACTACATACCGCCACTACATACCGCCACTACATACCGCCACTATATATATCACTATAAAGGGCTATTTTTTGGTCAGGGAAGCGATTGAATTTACCAAGTACAAAAATTTCAATCGTGAGGATGGGTTTAAATTGTCAAATGTCTGTAAGCCAGTGATTCGAAAATGTAATAACCGGAAAACTAAACAAATTGTCGTTGCGCGGCCAGATACTGTGCTGTGAGTGTTGTGTGTAGAGAACAGGTGCGAGAAAATAGTGAGTTAGTGAACGGTGGTACCGCAGGTGCGCGTAGTAAAAGACTGCGAAGGAGGGTAGACCGATTTGTCTGCCAGTAACAGCTTACCCGCAAAAACTTCAGTGCTTGCAATAGTGCCGAAATATCGGAAGCTCAAAAATAAGGTACATGGTAGAAATCCCGTAAATAACTATTCTAATGTTAGTGACCATGAATGTTTAAAACAATGTATTGTTCTGGATTGTTTAATCAACGTTTCTCTAAACTACTCATGATGCAAAAATTTTAGATATTAATCTCGACACAGTAAAATACGCCTGTTATCGATTAATATATACGTTTAAAAGTCAAAAATAAAAAACAAAGTAACTCGAGCTGCTCAAAAAACATTTTTGAGGATATATGTGAGAAGAACAAGCTATAAGTGAATATTATTAAACTTTGTGTTTGCTAATGTTCTTTTCGCGACAACAGACAAAAAGTTAAATTTTGTAAACTAGCGATTTACGTTGATGTGCAAATTAACATAAAAAAAGATTTAAAAAACACACTATAACAACCCATTTGCAGAAATGTCAATGTCAAATTTCGGGTAAAAATATTTCTTATATTCTGTGATTGTGAATTTTACATTTTACAATAATAAAGGTTAGGCGAAAGAGTCAACTATCTCTCCCTAACATTGGTTCGGATAGTGAAAAGTAGGTAATACAAGTATTATTATGTTGAACGCTTAGGTACCTACCTAGGTTCACGCTGTGGGATATTCTTAGGCATGTTTTTTTTTTATTTATATAGAAATAACTGTCGACGACACCGGTATTTATTATTTGATAGAAATGGGGTGAGCCCTGCGTCTCATAGCCACTGCGACCAGTAGATGATCTATTGTGGCAGCTCCGTAACCTATAGCACCTCATTTAGCTCCAGTTTCAGGATAAACCCGAGAATGGAGCTGATGGGGGAACTCTTGATCTCGTCAGCTGAGATCATATGTGCTCCCAGGTGCCGGCTTCAACAGCGGTGCAGCGCTATGCACTCGAGGACGTGGATAATCGTTTCTTCGTCCTCGCGACAGAACCTGCAGATTTCGGTATCTGAAAGGCCCATGTTGTTCAGGTGCCCTGTGAGGGTCCGAGTGAGTGCCCTAACATGTCCTTTACTCAGTTTTATTATTTCTACAGCTCGTCTCTGATCGAACGCCTGTATCAACGCCTTAGACTGTTCTAGTCGAGGTAGTCTTTTCCATAATTCAGTGCTTTGCTTATGCTCCCACTTTTTTAACTCGAACCTGACCATGCAGGCTGGAACGCTATTTATTGGTTCCGGTCCGAATAGTGGGCTCTCTGCCCCGGCCTTTGCTAGCACGTCAGCGACTTCGTTGCCTCTGATATTGCAGTGTCCCGGTACCCAAATCAGATTTACGATGTTGGCATTGCCAAGCTGGTTTAGGAGCAGGACACACTCGCTAGCGAGTTTGGAGTCAAGTTCACAGGATGTTAACGCCTTGAGGGCAGCTTGACTATCTGAGAAGATGAATATCTTCTTATTCTGGAGATTCATTTGTAGACTATACCGACACCGGTATACGGTAAAGCATAATTAGCTTATGATTATACCGAGATTATATAAAAAAAGTGTAAACCGTTTTTCTAAGTTAAATAAATAAATAAATCTCACGTGTAATCCTCTCCTGGAATTACAAAAGGTTATTTTAATAAGTAATTTATATCAGATTGAATGTAAAGATAAATTACCGAATGAAGTAAACCAATATCTCAAAATTCAGAATCCCACGTAGATAATATTTTTGTAGGTTTTGATATTTCCATCGTATTCGATTTCACTCTTTACGTTTATAATAAGCCACGGATTGCCAGAGGTAAATATAAATTTAATTCTAACTTATTGCCGTCAGATATTGAAACAAATTCAGAGAACTGCGATCCTCGTCGGTTTCAAAACACATTTAATTTATCATCGCTTTCATCTATTTCTCGTTTTAAGTGGATTCTAATTTACGTTTAATTTTCGTGAGATGGAAAAGTTAATGAAATTGTCGTGCTTATTTAGACTTATTCAGTGTTTATTAACGTCGGCACTAATTACTAGCCCGAGATGTTTGTTGGGAAAATATTACCTGGCTGAATAACTGGTTCTAAATTACATTTCGAGAATGAATTTGTAAGTCGTCGGTATCATTACCCAACCATATGTAAGTAAATGGTAATTACTGGATAAGACAAAACAAAATAGTGAATAGGCGGCGGATACATACTCTAGGCAAAAAGATTTTTGCTGACAGTGTCAGTTAGCTGATTGTGAGTACAATAAAAATCAGAATTATCAATTTGTAATGTTGTAAATGTAAGTTAGATATTTTAATTTAATTTTATTGACATAGTATTTTTATTATTATAGTATTATTCCTGCGTAAATTGTAATATTTCAAATGTATATACACCTGAAAAGGTAAAATTTTGCTGGTTTTTCCGCTAAAGCAAATGCAACTGCTAATTATGTACCTAAATTTATATATACAATAAACTTCATTTCATTTCAAAAATTAAAAAAATATATCTCGTGGTCCCTGATTAGGATTTTTTTTGGGACTGCAGGTGAGGAAAACTTTCTGTCTTGATAAAACTTGAGATGATGTTGAACAGTGTGATACAATGTAAAATCTACAGCCTGGAAAACTATTTACCAATCTATATTCAACGATAAATCTATGATATAACGTGGTTATATGTAGTGTCAAATAAAATTCAGTTCTACCAACAACTCCTCCAACAGTCAACGCCTATCCAATGGTAAATCGTTAGACCGCCAATTTTGACAGAATAAGTAGGTTATTCAAAATGGCGTTGTCATTGTCACAGCTGTTATTGACATTACCTGTATAACCCTACTGAACAAAAATATCCCGGTGGCTTGTCATGAATCACAAAACAATACATATTGTTTTTTGCTGGTTTAGAATGTCATTCGTTCATTCACACAAGGTATAGCTTTGGAAGAACAGAATTGAGTTTATTACATAAAGTAACGAAGTAAATTATCCAGCGGATAGTTATCCTCTTATTACTGTCAAGTTGGTCAAATCCGCCCTTAGTACGGAATCAGGTCAATGAATGAATGAATGAATACTTTTATTGAACTCTTAATGTAGTATGAAACCTAAAACTAGGTAGGTAATACAGGATGTACAACGAAGGCCTTATCACTTTGTCATTGTATGAGATGTTGTAAGAATTAAAAGAGAAAAAAAAACTATAAAGGGCTATTTTTTTAACAGCTACAACCTCCTAGATACTATTGTAGTGCTCAAATGTAACAACTTTTTTTTTACACATTACCATACTGAAACAGCTTATTATTTAGTATGGGAAAGTTCATTTTCTTTTAGAAGGTTTATGACATGTTAGCTATCTAGTACTGTGAGGTAGTTGATGTTTTAAAAATTAACCTGTATAACATTCCGAAACACATTTGGGAAAATCTTCCAATTCAAGTAGCATGCATGAAAAATTGAAACAATTTAGGTAAAACGTTGTTATTTTGGGCGAGCCAGCCCTACCAAGGGCTCGCCCTGGGACCTGCGAAGGAGTTATTTAATCAAAACACAGGCCCGAAAAACCAGATGAACTTGAACTATGTACCTTCTCCATTCCAATTTATCTGAAAGGTTTTCCATCTTTCCTAAAGAATCTAATACTTGAGAGAAAAAGTTTACAATATCTAAGATGAAAAACGTAGAAGCAACAAGTATATATATAAGAAGCGTAGCAATATGTTTTTAAATATTTGAGTTCAGTAAATGAATTACGAGGGTTAACTACATATTAAAATAAGATCTAAGTTTGGGGAATCCAAAAAATTTTTAAGTTTCAAGAGTATAGTTCTTCAATGAAACCTTATTAAGCCAAAAGTTTCTAAAATAAAATAAATAATTTTGGAATTTTTATTTAAGAACTTTAATTTCTCACTTTATGTTATATTTCAAATATAAAATTAATCAGTCATTGCAAAATGAAACATGCAATTGGTTTATCCTAGGGTGGATAGAGCTTGATAACCTCAGAAATAATGCTCTACAATAATCTTGTTAATCTGGATTCAGAATGTAACAATGACAAAAGAGTATTTAACACTGAATCTTTAAAGGCGTAGATAATTCAAAGTTATTGGATTGATACAATCGTCTAAGAGCCGAGTACACAAACTTCTCAAACGATGGCAGTCACACTATAACCGTGCTTTAACAATACTAATCAGTGGTTAGGGCACGGTTAGAGTAGGATTAACCGTTATTTTAAAGTTGCTTAACTCGGTCCTAAGTCAACACTTATGAAAACAACATCATTAGATCTCTTCGCCAAGTGTCAAAACATTCTTATGACAGTGGTACAGTCAGTACTATTAAAACTCGCAGTAGTCGCCTTGTATAAACCTTGGTCCAAATGCTTTTACTGCTTTTCATTTCTATAGTAAATGGCTAGATTTCATTATTAATTTGCCTTATCAGTCATTTTGTGGTTAGGTAATGGTACCAACGACGTGCAAACAACTGTACTGTACAGTAGTTACAGTGGTAACAGAAGCTGTCAAAAACATTATCGTATTTGTTAATCCTATCCTACGACCGCATTCACTTTGATGCGTGTCGTATGCACTCAGCTCGGCAGACAGGGCTTCAGCAAGCTTTGTTCGGCTAATGAATCCGTGTGTCAGTCATGGAATGGAATTAAAAAATGAAGTGGTATTTTGTCACCAGCAGTTATTTATCATTTTTTAATTATTTATTTATTTATAATAAGGCATACACTACAGTTGACAATCATAATATGTTAGTATATAAAAGGTTTAAGGTTAGGTACGATAACTAGATTGACAACCAATTTGCATACGCACTACATGTTAACATTATTCTATTGCCACAGTAAAAATAAGAGTTAATTCAAAGTTGCACTAGTTTAGCAATAAATTAACTCAAAATGCAAAAGATTAAAAAAAAGTACAATTAAAGATTAGAAATCGCAGTATTCACTTCCACAGTACGCTCAACATTACTCTGCGCAATTAATTAGTACCTAATTATTAAAAGATATACGTATGTAGAAGGAGGTTTGCCTTTAGGGTGATATAAATCATGAAATGGCCTCCTACCGTTATTTTGGCTATGGCGGTCAATCTCGACGATTAGCAGGACCACAGATATTACCAGGACATATAACTGTGCACAAATGTGGGCACAGACACACAGTGCACCCACCATTCCCTTAACCTCATATCTTATTGGGAGACCAATATGTACACGACCAAGGTGGTTCAAGCGCAGGACCAACGGCTAAACGTGCTTTCATAGACAGGGGGTTTTTTCTTTTTCTTTCCCTTTTCTTCTTCTCTTTCGCAAAAGAAAAAGTAAAATTGGCCGACTTAATTCTGTACTAGTCAATCATTGGGCGAGGCAGAGAGATCTTAGAAATATTGTTTTACGCACATTTTTTTTAATAAGTCTGGAAATAGTAGCTTTTTAAATAAAATAACATTATTTTGCTGTATCAAGTAGAGCTAATTCCGTTTGGCTTTATCTTAGGTAGAGGAATCCCGGCGGCAGTCAGGTGTCTCCTGTGATTTACTCATCCTTTACCTCGCAAATGTGTCGAGGTGTACAATTTTCGCGTGCAAACTCGGCATTATTTCTAAATATGAATATTAGAACAAATAAGTACACTGAGACATGTCTCTATTTATTCATGAACTCGTTTCTACATAGACATGTATACGAATAATGTTGTTGCTAGGTTGGTAGTATGCAAACAACATTTTAAATTGAACTGAACATACCTACATACAAAATTGTCGGTAAAGTTTGCTAGTGCTCCGCTTATCTTCCACGAATATTTGCAATTTCAAGACTACTTCACTTCGAACAAATGTCTACTTTATAGTATTCTAGTCATAATTAAATATTTAAGTTTGTTGACGGAGCACTACCCATGGTGCCACTTTACTCGTTATCTAATTAATGTGGTTCTACTGAGTTAAGTGAAAAATTATTACTAGTATAGTCTACAAAGAGTTTGTCAACAGTCTATATTAGTTGACTTTAACATAAAATTGCTATTTACATATTTTCACGCCAAATCTTAGTTCTTTCTGAAAGGGGTCTGGTAAATGACCTTACATTTACATTATACTACACGCAAAAACTAGCGGCAGACGAAAGATTATTTCATTAGTTAATTATGAATGAAAAATGACACCGACTGGCACGAGCCTTTGTCTTAAGTATAACAGTTACTGCCCTTTAAACCTACTTATCTTTCATTATTCTGCCATCTGCCGCGAGTTCTTGCGTTTACGTTAGCAGAACATGTTCATCATCATTCAGCAACCCACACTCGTCCACTGCCGGACATAGGTCTCCCCTAATGCACGCCACTGCTCCCAGCCACACCAGCCAGCCTTCAATTGTCACCATCCCATCTTGTCGCAGGGCGTTCAACACTACGCTTACCGAGTCGCGGTCTCCGCTCAAGGACTTTACGGCTCCAACGGTCGTCAGTTCTGCGGCTAATGTGACCAGCCCACTGCCACTTCAGTTTGCTCATTCGGTGGGCTATGTCGGTGACTCTGGTTCTCTGTCTGATGACATCATTTCTGATGCAGTCCTTCAGAGATACTCGGAGCATAGCCCTTTCCATAGCTCTTTGCGCGACTTTGAACCGGTGGACTAGTCCAGCCGTGAGTGTCCACGTCTCCGGTCATGACTTACGGATCAGAACATGTTATTTAAATATGTACTTCTAATTAGTTTTGCTCTAGCGAATATTTTCTGAGAATTTCATTCATGTTGGCTATTTTGGATAATGTCTATTTAAAATCAGAATACGTAGGGGTTTTAATATTACGTTAATATTTGATTTAAATATTACTAAAACACACATCCACATGAGTATTAAGTACATGACTTTTTAAAGAAAATGATGAAGAAAATTGTAATTCTCTCAAACCGATCGGCGAATAATCGATCGCGCAGGTTATTTATAACCTTTCCTCATCAATCATTGTATTTATTCCCTCTAGGTGATGGCTGAATAAAATTTTCAATACTGATTCGAATACAAAATTTGTATTATTTTCAATTTGTTTAATCGCTACATTGTTATGCAAAATATTAATAAAGCCAATCTTTATTACCTAGTGTAATTAAATTCACTATTAACAAGCAATAAGATCACCGTACTATACTTAAATTTTTATCATGTAACCCATAGGTAGGTACTGAAGGTATTTGTTGCATCTGACATACAAACTATTTTTGTATTACAGAAAAGGGTCATCTGCGCTATGTACAGCCTTAGATCACGTGACTCACTTCGAGAAATATTTAACACTTTCAGCGGAGCAGACTGCCATGTATTTTTTTGTTATGTGACACAATTATTTTTCACACAAATATAATTGACGTCTATAAACGTTGTTCATGACAAAATAACAATATACAAAAGGACGACTACGCACAATGCGAGCTAAACAGGCTACGCACACATATGCGCGCTTACAGTAATCTCAGCTAGTTTCGGCAATCATGACAGAGACAGATATGTCGGAGAGACACGATACAATATATGTACTGCTATAACTTTCTGGTAATTGCGAGACGTATCATGACGTTGTGTATATGTGTAGGCGAATAAATTTACATGTGTGTGTGCTCCGTTGACAATGAGGGTAAAAAAATGTACGTGTCGTGGCGCTAGAGATTTGGGAATTCGATGCGATACGGCGCAATGACTTAGCTCATAGATTTTAGTACAGGCGGCGAGCGTCATAGTACGTTTCGCGTGTGATTGTATAATTTATTTCGACGCGATAATACGTTGTGCCAGCAATTACTTTTAAAAAATTACGTCTAAAGACGTTGCTCCGCTGAAAGTGTTAAAGAAATAAATATTTTAACCGTGGAATCCCAATTTATCCTCGACTGCATTATGTATGTACATCTGACAAAATTCCCGGTAGGATACTAGTCATATTCTTAACACCAGAAATAAACATAAACTTGCCATCCCAGTCCTCAGACTTCATAAAATCGGTAGGCAATTCATTTTTTGGCTTTAGTATTAAGATATTCAAAAAGCTCCCAGAAAAAGGTCAATTAACCTATCACTGGATAAGTTTAAGTCTCATATTAAAACCTGCCTAATGAAGAAAGGTTACTATAGTGTACAAGACTATTTTAATCATAAGGATTCTTGATCAGGTTAATCGATTAGTCTTGTGAGTTGTTATCCATAGTAGCCTGTTAACTTTGATGATTGTATTTTTTTCTCTTCCTCAAATGAAACTGTAACATCATCAATATTTAAAACACTCTACTGAGTTTCTTGCTGGTATCTTCTCTGTAGAAATCGACATTCCGAACCAGCGGTAGATAATATGTTTACCTATTTTGACATTCATAAATGGTCTATATGAACCTAAATTGAATAAAATATTTTTTTATCTTTAACTTTTGTTTCTAACCGACGACGAAAATAAGCGGAAGAGGTGGTCAAGTCGACGAGTATAATTTTTATGCATCAAATTACTTAGCTATATCTATCTATTTAGATTTTTAGACGAATTTAGATAAGCACATACGTATTTGTGGTTAAACATGAACGTATTTGCAGGACATTCGGCAGATTGACATTGCTTAATCTTATTGACGAAAGGTAGAAAAACATCAAATATTTTAGATTTGGACCCCGAATAAACTTTCAGACGTAATGTTATCTTTTTGTAAATTACTTTTCTATTGTTAATTTGCCAGTTAAGGCGACGGCTAGCCCTTACTAGCGACACCATTCATTTTTTATTGTTAGCTACTAAACCGGATCTGTTTTAAACAATTTCGGGGTTACAACCTTTTGGCAAACACTTATACTATTTATTAATTAACCATGCACAAATTAATGTTGGGTCCGTTTTTGTACGGGAAAAATTGATTACCACCAAAAGCGGCCACTTTTAGCGTGAATCAATTTTTCGAGTACAAATGTTGGTTCCGCATTTGTGCATGGTTATTTAATAAATAGTATAAGTGTTTGCCGAGAGGTTGTAACCTCGAAATTGTTTAAAATTGATCCGGTTTAGAAGCTAAAAATTAAAATCGATTGGCGTCGCTAGTGTGCCCTACCCGTCACCTTAACTTCAAAATGAAAAACGTTTGCCCAAAGACAAATACCACTAAAAGAAAATTTAAAAATCACAACTTTAATGAAATTTAAATTACTTTTATAACTTTGTAATTTTCAGTAGTTGTCGTCTGCATTTTCAATGCTAGTTTCGGAACTAGCTCGGGCCAGTAAAGAGTTGTGTGCGCCGCAACTGCGCGGTGAGATGCGAGTGAGGGAGAACCTCTTTATTGCGAAAGTTTCCTGATCCCACATGTGTATATAGGTACGTAGTATGTACACATGCAACTTCCTATGTCGTCACCTCGGAAAATTCCACTAGTCGCCACCATCCGGATACTTATTAGTAATCAAGACTGATGCTTGAGCCGTCTTCTACGAAATCAAAACATTTTTTGGTATGAACCATTTAAAACATAGTCATATTTTGTGGGTGCTACGAGTGTATATTTGCTTTTCATCTGAGCAAAGCATTCAAAATGTAGTTTAAACAAAAGGGAAACGTCATCGCATCAATATCAAATGTCATTTTATCTCTTTGAAGCTACAGATAAATCCGTGGGAGAGCCTCGCTTCGGCATGAATGGCCTCTTGACCGGAGTGATATTACGGCCTCAGAGTAAAACCGGCGTGAAGCAGCACTGTGCTGGGTTTCGCTGCGTGAGTGAGGGTACCGGAGGCCCAATCCAGGGGGAAAGGGGGGTTTAATGGTCGGCAGCGTACTTGTGACTCCACTGGTGTCACGAGTGTCCATGGGCGGCGGCAATCGCTTACCATCAGGTATTCGTCCATCCGTCTACTCGTCTGCCACCTTTCACATTAAAAAAAACGCGTACTTACATAGATTCTCATCAGCCCTTTTTTTGTCGAGTGTTAGAAACCTCTTAGACACCTCGAGCAATCCCAGTAATTGCGTCCTTCTGGGCTTGCATCGGTAATCAGCATCCGCCGTCCTCCGAATTAAGCTGATACATTCTGGAGATTAACCGGCAATCGAATTAGCGCTGATACGCCTTAAAATGGCCGACGGACTTGAGAGATACAGGGTGTATCTGTGAACATTTACATCCAATATTTGTTCAACGACTTTTCGAAATTCATCGAAATTTTTTTCGACTCTACATACAAAATGACCAAGTCACGTGACCGACTTTGTATGAAAAGTTGAAATTTTTGCGAATTTCTAAAAGTGATAGAACAAGTATTGTTCATAATGGTTAGTAGAACACATTGTTAAAGGGATGTAAATGTTCACAGATACACCCTGTATATAAGAGTCATTTTTATGTGATAAGTGGCATACGAGCAGACGGTCTACCTGATGGTAAGCGTTTGCCTCCGATTGCGAACCGTATCGGGTAACGCCCGGTAGCATGCTGGACTGACGATTTGAGAAAGTTGTCCGGTGTAAATAGTTTTTAAGATTTGCGCATTGAATCTTAACTAAATTAATCAAGACGGGGATAATAAAAAAATTCAGGACATAATATTATACTTACTTAATAACATACATCGTAGGCCTCCGCCTACGTTCAGCCGTGGTTGACTGATTTCTTGAATGATGGTGATGGAGTTTGTCCTAGTATTATAGTGTTAATAAATCACAATGAATTTAATTTGGCATACCTTTAGTCTTATGTAAATCGAAAACACGAAACGCAGGTGCGTAGTAAAGTACTACTACCGCCATCTATTATAGTTGTTCGGAACTAATTTTACTTAAAGGAGTGACGCGAACAGATGGCATGCTAATCCACCCATCCATGATTAAAAACCCACTAGATGGCGGAGGTAAGACTAAAATCGAAAGTTAACGTGATAGGTTAGTTTTGACGTGATATGCCAAAAAAAAAATCATATAAAAATATATCATATCATGTCACGCACTAAACTACGAATGCTATTGAAGTTGCTCCTACTTCAGGCCAACAGTGCGCCCATCTAACTGATTTTTAACACGCGATGGTTCCTATATCCTCTGATATTAAATACGAGAAATGTATTTTAATAACTGTATGCCTTCGAGAGTATACTCGTAATTCGATATTGCAGTAGATTATTCTCTTAATCACCTCGAGCAATCCCAGTAATCGCGGCCGTCTGCGCTTGCACCGGTAATCGAATAGCTGCCGTCCTCGGAATTAGCTGATGCCCTGTGGGGATCGAGCGGCGATCAAATTAGCAGCTGATACGCCTTTAATGTTTAATGCAAGAAATGTCTCGTTCACTTCAAGCGGGTTTATACGCAGGTTTTGTACTAACAAAATGGTTTGTAAAGATGAGGAGGATGATGATGACGGACTTATTCGAGTTGATCTGTGTTACTCAGAGAAATTGTAGCATATGGCGGAAGATTTTTCAAAATGGTCAATTAGTTTTTGAGTTTATTCGCTACATCATCATCATCAGCCCATTTAAGTCCCCACTGCTGGGGCACGGGCCTCCCTCAATCACATGAGGGGTAATTGCCATACTCACCACGCTTGGCAGACGGGTTGGCGAGGGTTTTGATATAAATGCAGAGTTTTCCTTCTCTGCTGATGATCATGCCAGCAACTTTACCTTAGTCGCCTTTTACGACACTTCGGTAAGAGTGAGGGTGGCCTATTCTACTCTGCCGGGGATCACACGGCAAAGATTCGCTCCATACATAAATCTTATTTATTATTATTATACCCCTTAGGGACGCCCTGTCGGTGTAATGGTTTAAGTACCGGGCCATGCTCTCGGGGTCCTGGGTTCGAATCCCCGGTCGAGCAAAAATTATGTCTCGAGTTCTTTGAACATAGCTCGGATTTGTGATCGCTAATCCGCATTAGGCAAGCGTGGTGATTAAGCCTAATCCCATCATAGTAGCGATGACTTGACTTCTTTGATGGAGTCCTTTGCCCTGCAGTGGGACAGTTATAGGCTGATACTTTATTTTATTTTACCCCTTAGGCCCGATTCGACCGATCGTAAACCGAGAATAAATGTCCATATAAATCTGAAGTAATAGCATAGATTTGTCCACGGATAAAGATTGGTCGAATCGGGCCTTAATAATATTAGTATGAAAGTACATACATATATGTTATCACAAAAGTGTGACCCACTTCGATAATAAACCTTATCTCTTTACCTGTACAATGATGTATACGAAGGTTAACATGGGCTTTATTTATAAACGTTCAATAAACCTTTTTAGCTAAAACAGTGTTTTAGAGCAATTTTGACGTTAGAAACAAAAACAAATCATACAAAATTTTCGAAAAAAGAATGAAAACTATTTTACAACCGTTTTAGTTACTAAACGCGGGCCCAGTATGACGATGCCAACGGAGGTGATGCCTTAACATCGCATCCGTTGTAATTGCAACTTGGGCTCTTCTATTGCTTACCATCAGGCTGAGGAGATACTGACCCTCTTTAAAAAAAACATTTATGAATAAGACCTTAATTTCCAACCTCGAAAACTGATAATCTTCACCATACTAACAATTAGTATGTATATGTATATGTTTAGTATTAGAAAGATTTACGCGAACATTTTGCTCTTATCTTAGACAAGTTATGACCCTGTCCTGGGAGTGAAGGGAACTTTTACTCGCCCTGAGGGAACAGACGGGACGAAATATTATATCGCAGCGACCCGCCTCGGAAAATACGCGAGAAGTGTTTTAAATAGCGCTTAAGCAGCTTAGGGTTAAACAACTGAAAATATTTGCTTTGCGTGAGGTATAAAGCACAGGCCAACTAACCCGAACAGGACTAAGGGAATGTAATATTGCGAAGGTGACCAGTACCAGTACGTTGTAGGACCGAAACAAATACTTGTAAAACTGACGTGCGTAGAAAGGTGTTTATTTATTTATTTATTTATTTATTTCTTGCACCATATATATACAATATACAAGTTACACAAATATCAAACATAACTATCGTAATACATGGACCCTGTAATGTAAGGGTATGGCAAGAGTTAAGTATTAGTTACTATACATTTTATGACAGATTACTACAACTACTTACTATCTATTATTAATACAATATTTATTTATCCTAATACCTAGAAGTGCTAATTTTACATCGAATAATTAAATTCAGACATGTTTTCTATTTATATAATGCTAATCTTTTTGTCATTAAAAATAATATCCTCCAAACCATTACGGCTACGGCGGCCAATCTCAACGATCAGTCACGTATAAATAATACATATTTCACAACATCACATACATTGATCCGACTCCGAGATACAGATATCAGAACCAAGAGTGAAATTACAGATATATACATATGATACTTTTCTTTTTGTAAATAGATACTTATAATTCATAGAAAACACCCAGACCAATACAAACAGACATGTTCATGCGCACAAATGTTTTTACTGTGCGGGACTCGAACCCGCAACCCCTGGACCAAAGGCAGCGTTCACTACCACTGTTCCAAACGGGTCGTCAAGTATGCAGGATATAATATAGTGCTCAAGTGTGTGCGCAAACACAAGTGTACTCTCTTTTCCCTTATCCACATATTCCAATAGGACACCAGCGTGACACGACGGGAAAGAAATTGGGCGCAGGACCAACTGTTTAACGTGCTTTCCGAGGCACGGGGAACAAGACCGCCAACTTCCAGACTCTCGGCTGACACTAAGAATTTCTTACCGAAAACTTACGTACAAATTTTTGGCCCGACCCGGGATCGAAACCGGGACCTCTTGAGCAGCCGTCCCTTTAAAGTGCGACCCACTAACTACTACGCCACCGAGGCAGTCATTTAATGGTATTAATAGTAAGTATACAGACTACAGATGCTACTCAAATATTAGGTATTCATTCCATTCTACCTAAAATTTTTGTTTTAATTGAATTTAAAGTAACCCTTCCTTATCTTAGCATGTTGTATCCCAGTTGCGTCTAAAGCTGTCGTTTCGGAGCCCGGGGTACGCTTGGAATTACAAAAAAAAAATTATGAAAAAAGTACTTTTTAGTGTTTTCCGCCAAATAACTAACAACCTAATTGTGAGTAAAGTATTGAAAGAGTTATCTATTAACTCCTTAACGTTGCGGAGTTGACCTTCCATAATCAGCGGGGCCACAAAATTAATACAATAAGGCGTAAACGCTGGTGCAGTTTTGAAAAAAGGATACAAAAACATTACGTGTGCATTTAAAATTTGATAGTTCTCCCAATTTTTTCCAGGATCCCAACATCAGATCCTGATATCCTTATCATGGTACCATTCCGGGACTATCTAATTTCTAACTTAAAAAATCATCTAAATTGGTTCATAAAAGACAAATAATTGGCGAACAAACATAAAAAATGTATATATATATACAAAGTCGAATAGAACCTTCTCCTTCTTTGAAGTAGTAATAAAGTGACTGCTGCTGCTGAATTAAAAGTAGCAACCAAAGCACAATATAATGTAGATAGATACATACATATTCCTTATTGCACAAATTCGGAATACAGGCGTGGGTAATACATAATTTTAATAATAAATAATATTAATCCTCACTTTCATTATTGTGTTTCAAAGGATATATTATTGCAGCGGGGCCTCTTCTCTTGTTGAATCTGTATCCTCACGTACGGCTTCCAAATGGACCGCCCTCCATGCCGTGATTACCCGCAGGAGAGATACAAATAATAATAATATTATGTATGGAGTGTCAAATCATTTGTAGAATAAAGGGTCTATTGAACACGTTCTCTTCGACCCCACGCACGTCTTCTAAAAGTCCGTAACATAATTACCCGTGGTTATAGAAAAAATCACATATACAATAATAATATTTTTTTTAGTACAAAACCTATAGTAGATTATTTTAATAGGCGATAGATTAGAAACTCCCAATCTTCCCAATTATTACTACGACGCGTAGTCGCTACGGACTACGACGGAACAATACGTCAGCAGCTACGCCGTAGCCACACGATATAAATCGCCATCCACTCAAGAGTAACTAATGAGGGTTTTCGCGTCTGAAAAATCCCCTAGATGGCGTACTGTAGGACTGTGGTCCAACATCTTTCGCATTGGTTGTTTAGTTTGTGAAATTGACATTTTGACAGATCACGTTTAAAAATAACCAATCACATTGTAGGTATATGGACCTTACTCCTATAGTACTCCATCTAGCGGATTTTTCACACGCGAAAACCCTCATTACCGAGTAGTCCGAGGAGTGCTCACTAGGGATAAATTACTTCTCAAAAATATGTACCTACATCTGTAGTAAATATCCTTAACACAGTATAACAAGAAAAGCTCTGCTGTGTCATTAGTAACACTCTGTGTATAGGTTTATCATTTTATATGCCATCAACAGTTTTCTTAATCACATCAGCATCAGGTAAAGCATTATTATTATATTTGAAAATGATGTTACGATCAGATACCGAACTTTTCAAACATTTTTCGGGTTGCCCCCGGCCCCGGGTATAGTCATCTAGCATCTCCTAATAATACAAATAAAGCCGTAATTTTAGGTTATCAATGTTCAGTGTGAAAATTTTGAGATAAGTATTAGCTGATGTCTGTGCAATATCGACGTGTCAGGAGCCCAATTCTCGTGCTCGTGACATTTTGAAAACATAGCGGATGTCACATGAAATCTATACAAAAAAACTATGTTTTAGTGATATATATCGTATGATGATAAATGTCACGAGCGCGAGAATTGGGGTCCAGTTATTTATAAGCCAAGGACAGAGTTATTACGCGAAGAAGGTCACATAGAGAGTTTACCAACGCAAACTATACTTAAAAGTGTTGTGTTTCCAAAGTCAAGTGTAACCATAGACATGCACCCTAAACGTTTAAAGCGCGCGTTTTCTAGTTCCATTGGTAACATACAGTGCGACCACGATCAGAAGGCACTTCAGTGACATTGACAGGGGGGCGTTGTTCAATTTTTTTTCTATGGGTAATGTCTAAACAGCATTAGTTCCGACTTTTGCCAAGTGCCAAATAACCGTGGGGCGACTATAGTAGAAACGTGACACCAATTGTTTTTATAGACTATGAGCTGCGACGAAGATGTCCTGCCTGTCCACCATTGCCTTAAAGACGGCCAGATTGTAGTGGTGGTGATGGGAAAACAGTTCTCGGCAGGGAGTACGTATATTTTTAGTTTCTTTGTGTCAATACCACGTTTTTTTGTGTTCGTACCACTTTAAAATAGTTATTTATAAAAATGCTCCTTTTAGGGCGCAGTTCACCAAAATCTAGATAACAGGCATTTACGAAAGTCAAGACCTGTATAATAAGAAACTTGTATATGTATAATAAGTATGTATTTACAAAAGAAAAGTATTATATGTATATATTTGTGTGGGCAACATATATTATTTACTATAATGACCTATTTACTTACACATATACATAAACTAAATACTAGTATTTTATTTCATATTTATTAATTATTTATAATACACTACACTACATTCACACATTACAATCATTCTTCACATACACACCCACACAAAACACAATCATTCATACAAAACTTATAAAACTAAAATATTTATTATTTCACGAGCATACCCGCATGATACCCGTAGTATGCGACAGGCGTTATACATCGGTGCGCTATAGCTAGGCACGCACCGATCGCCGCTGCGCCCGCGCACCCGATCGCCAGTCGAGACACCACAGTCTTACCTATGACCCGTGCCCCTCGACGCGCCATCGGTACCTACTGTGCACGCGACGTAATTAATTCTCGCCGTAATAACTCTTATGTTTCTGTGATCTATACTTCTATTTCTTCTGTGCTATTTGTGACTCTTTATGTACTCCTTCTTTCTTCTTGTGAAGTAAATAAATAACTATTTAAACTTGTTATTCTGGACTTACTCATTCCGAATACCCGGAGCCAACTATAATTACCAACATACTTCCATACTGGTGACCACCGAAGAGAACACAACTGAAGAGACAACATGGCAAATAGAGACGACAATATGGATGAATCTAACGTGAATACAAAGCCACGACACCGGGCCGCAGCGGTTGAATCTGTTGCACCGTCACCCATACAATTACGGATACCGCCATTTTGGCCAGAAAAACCAGCAATATGGTTCGCTCAGGTGGAAGGCCAATTTGTTATAATGCGAATTACAGATGACGCAGAAAAATTCTACCACATATTGACTTCGCTTGATAGACAGTACGCTACAGAGGTTGAAGACATCCTAACCGGTCCAGCCGACTATAATAAACTTAAATCGGAGCTCATCAAGCGTCTGTCAGTGTCACGCGAGAATAAGGTGAAACAGCTTTTGATGCACGAACAGCTGGGAGATCGAAAACCGTCACAGTTTCTCCGCCACCTGCAACACCTTGCTGGACCAGGCATTCCGCAGGATTTTTTAAAAACAATATGGACGAGCCGTCTACCCACAGGTATGCAACCCATCATAGCCAGCCAACCGTCATTGTCGCTTGACGAACTCGCAGAGCTTGCTGATCGGATCAACGACATTGCAACGCCCGCACATCATGTCGCAGCAGCAAGTTTGTCACCACTGGACGAGCTAACGCGTCAGGTGGCAGAGTTGACCAAACAAGTGAGCGCTTTGTCAACACAAGTCAATCGTCACCCACGATCAAGAGATCGACGTCAACAAAATCGTCGTGACCGTTCCTCATCACGCCGGTCACAGTCTAACCAGAGACGACATCCAGTTTGTTGGTACCACTACAAGCACGGGAATCAAGCCCTCAAGTGCATCAAACCCTGTGACTTCAAGACGACGGGAAACACTCCGGGCAGTCAGTGATGGCGACAGATGACTGCCACAGCTCACCGGGTCGCCTCTTCATCACAGATCGTACTACTCGTACAGAATTTTTAATAGACACTGGTAGTGATATTTGTGTGTATCCCGTTTCTGCGCTACGTGAGCGCTTGTGTAAAACAAATTACCAACTAAGCGCTGCCAATGGTTCGACTATCGACACGTACGGCTACATTCAGCTTAATCTAAACTTAGGCTTACGCCGCAATTTTCCGTGGCGATTTATCATTGCTGACGTGACGAAACCCATAATAGGCGTAGATTTTCTTTCATTCTACCGCCTCATTGTTGATATCAGCAAACGAAAGTTAATCGATAGTCTAACCAATGTAAGCATGGTGACATTTTTATTTAAGTCAGATTGTCTTATTTCTAGTGTGAAAATCTCGACTGGTGGCAACAGTAGATATCATAGTATTTTGTCCGAATATCCGGAAATAACACGACCTGCTGGTACTCCTGGTATCGTACGACACAATACTACACATCATATACGCACTATTCCTGGCCCCCCTGTCTCATGCTCGCCCCGACGTCTCGCTCCAGACAAACTTAAAATAGCCAAACAAGAGTTCGACGCTATGTTAGCTAATGGGACAGCCCGCCCCTCTGATAGCCCATGGGCGTCACCGCTCCACCTTGTATCCAAAAAGGATAATGGTTGGCGTCCATGCGGAGATTATAGATTACTTAACGCACGGACTATACCAGACAAATATCCGATTAGACACATTCAGGACTTTTCCCATAGCCTATCTGGTTGTACAGTCTTCTCTACAATAGACCTAGTAAAGGCTTATAATCAGATACCGGTCTATGAAGAGGATATCCCGAAGACGGCGATTACTACGCCCTTCGGATTATATGAATTCCCTTTCATGACGTTTGGTTTGCGTAACGCAGGCCAAACATTTCAAAGATTTGTCGACGAAATGACGCGTGGGCTCAATTTCTGTTACCCCTATTTGGATGATTTTTTAGTCTTCAGTAGGTCAGCTCAGGAACACGAAGACCATCTGCGTCAGCTCTTCGCACGCATGAAATCATATGGTGTTTTGATCAATACCACCAAATGCGTCTTTGGTGCTTCCAAAGTCACGTTTCTGGGCTACCAAATCTCCGAAAAGGGTACAAAGCCTGTGGATGACAGAGTGCAGGCTATCGCTGATTTCCCAGTTCCAAAAACCGTCAGAGAACTCCGTCGATTTTTGGGAATGATAAATTTTTATAGGCGATTCTTGAAAGATGCCGCCCAAATTCAAGCGCCATTAAACGCCCTATTGACCGGATCTGTCAAGGGTTCGCATCCAGTCGTAATACAGGGAGATGAACTAAAAGCTTTTCAGAATTGTAAAGTTAATCTGTGCAATGCAGCTCTGTTAGCTCATCCGGACACACAATCCAAGTTAGGACTAGTCACTGACGCCTCCGATACGGCGATAGGTGGAGTTCTGCAGCAGCGTAAGGATGGAGCTTGGCAACCTCTAGCATTCTTCTCACGTAAGTTGAGCCCGTCACAAACAAAATATTCCCCCTATGATCGTGAGCTCCTTGCGATTTACGAGAGTATTAAATATTTCCGCCATATGCTAGAGGCTACTCATTTCACGATCTATACCGACCACAAGCCACTGTGCTTCGCGTTTCACGAGCGCAAAGGTAACTGTTCACCACGTCAGTATAGACACCTCGATTTTATCTCACAGTTTACAACCGATATACAGCATATATCCGGGGCAAACAATGTTGTCGCCGACACGCTTTCTCGGATAAACGAACTGCAGGCACCGGTCGCCCTCGAAGAAATGGCCAAACTCCAAGCTACAGACCCAGAGCTAATAGAATACCTTACAGGTGAATCATCTCTTCGCTTGATAAAGACGAACGTCCCTGGTAGTCGTACTCAATTGTACTGCGACGTCAGTACAGCGGTGACCAGACCTTTCGTCCCAACACAACTACGTCAGCAGGTGTTTAATTGCCTCCACTCCTTGAGCCATCCAGGCCCAAACGCTTCAGCCAAGCTTGTCGCACAACGCTTTGTCTGGCCTTTTATGCGAAAAGACTGTCGTGAGTGGTCTAAGGCATGTTTGAACTGCCAGCGTTCAAAGGTAAGTAGACACGTCTCGTCACCATTAGGTACCCTTGCCTTACCCTCAGAGCGCTTCAAACATGTCCATATAGACCTGATCGGCCCCTTACCGCCCGCTGGTGATTATCGGTATTGTCTTACAGCCGTCGATCGCTTCACGCGATGGCCGGAAGCTGTACCACTTACCAATATCACCGCCGAAACAGTGGGCAAAGCGTTTATATCTTGCTGGGTGTCTAGATATGGTTGCCCTACAAATGTTGTTACCGACCGTGGTCTCCAATTTCAATCGGCACTCTTTCAGCAACTGTCGAAGTCTATTGGTTTCGACCACCGTACAACCACGGCGTACCACCCTCAGTGCAACGGCTTGGTGGAGCGATTTCATAGGCAATTAAAAACCGCCATCACCTGCCATGCCGACGCTAACTGGGTCGAGTCACTACCACTCGTACTCCTCGGCATAAGGAGCGCCTTCAAGGAGGACCTCCAATCCTCAGCAGCTGAGTTGATGTTTGGTGAACCACTTCGTTTACCTGGTGAATTTTTTGGCCATGATATCACCGGTTACACCACCGACATCACCGATTTTTCAGCCCGCATGAGGTCATTTGCCGAGAACATACGCCCGGTCCCAACTCAGCATCACTCTAAAAACAAAATATTTGTTTTTAAGGATCTTGCCACTAGTAGCCACGTATTCCTAAGGGAAGACGCGCTGCGTGGCTCTCTCCAACCAGCCTATACAGGCCCCTACGAAGTAGTCAAAAGAGGTGCCAAATACTTTAAAATAAAAATTAAAAATAAAGACGCGACAGTAAGCATAGACCGCCTTAAGCCAGCCTACTTACTATCCGAGTATCTCCCATCAACAAACGCACACAGTCCGCGCACTGATTCTCCGAGTTCTCCCACATCTAGCCTACACCAGGATACTTCAGAGAAAGGAACTACTCGCTCAGGAAGGAAGGTTCGCTTTCCAGATTACTATCGCCCTTAACCCGGTCTCTGGAGGGGAGTAATGTGGGCAACATATATTATTTACTATAATGACCTATTTACTTACACATATACATAAACTAAATACTAGTATTTTATTTCATATTTATTAATTATTTATAATACACTACACTACATTCACACATTACAATCATTCTTCACATACACACCCACACAAAACACAATCATTCATACAAAACTTATAAAACTAAAATATTTATTATTTCACGAGCATACCCGCATGATACCCGTAGTATGCGACAGGCGTTATACATCGGTGCGCTATAGCTAGGCACGCACCGATCGCCGCTGCGCCCGCGCACCCGATCGCCAGTCGAGACACCACAGTCTTACCTATGACCCGTGCCCCTCGACGCGCCATCGGTACCTACTGTGCACGCGACGTAATTAATTCTCGCCGTAATAACTCTTATGTTTCTGTGATCTATACTTCTATTTCTTCTGTGCTATTTGTGACTCTTTATGTACTCCTTCTTTCTTCTTGTGAAGTAAATAAATAACTATTTAAACTTGTTATTCTGGACTTACTCATTCCGAATACCCGGAGCCAACTATAATTACCAACATACTTCCATAATTTGTAATCCCACTGTTGATTCTGATATCCGTAACACAGGTGCTTGAGATACCTATCTCGGAATCAGATCAATGTATGTGATGTTGTGAAATATATTTATATGTAAGAGGAGCCAAGTGTAAAAGTAGGTATTACATATTACCTAAAAATTTGTGAAAAGAAGAAAAAACTTAGGACGATATAGTAACGGAACTAAAATTAAAGGTAGGTAGTAAACGTTGCTAACTAGGTCCCATGTGTTAGTGTGCCATGTCTCTTTATATAATTAGTTTAGATTTTTTCATTGTGAAATTCATGACATAAAAATGCACATGTAGGCACAAGGGCACAATTGTTATAAAAAGTATTCCAAACTTTTTAACACATCCAAATTGAACACAGCCATGAATACTAATGAAAGCGGCTGTAACGTAAATTGAAAAATCTTGTCTTTCCATACGATTCGGCTTTTTATTACGCAATGGTTTACTAGTGACGTAACGCTGTTGGCACGCGGAGGATGTCTCGACGTGACCGCAGCAACCGCTGCGATGTCCTCTAGCTGATGACAAACAAACTTTAACAAAGTTTTAGATTTAAGAGTACGTGCCCTTCTTAATTTTGCTCAAGTAGTCTGTTCTGATAGTGAACTTCAGGCTCCGTAGCAACGGCTTGGTATGCAATTGAGAATACCGCTAAGATGATGATGATCGATTCAGCTACTAGGTATCGATTCTTATATGCTAATATGACTTTCTCCCTGACCCTATTACACTGCGGTACTGGTGGTACCCATCGATCGGATATTAATGGTAGAATGGATTAGTCATCGGAAACCTGTACGTTCCTGATAGTTTCTGAAATGTGTAACCTATGATTCAGTTGGCTTGGTACCTCTGCATTGTTATTACCAGCATTCCCAAATCCTGAATCATGGTCCAAACGTACCTCGGGCTCCAGAACGACAGCTTAAGACGCAACCAGGAATAACATGCTAAGCTGAGGAATGGATTAGTCCTTATCCGATCGATGTCAGCAACGTACATCAGTCGATGTCGATGTTTTATGAGTCGATTAGCGTCATTAGATTGATCGATCAATTGACATGACACCTCTAGGAATGTACCTACGTTTGATAACGGAACAGCTGTAAAGGAGGACATTAAGCCGCCAAAGTGAATATTGAGAAAAACTGAGAGAAGCTATTTATAGGTGAACTTATCAGACATTTGCCTGAATGGCTTCTGAAACGATTAAGCGACCTCCATCATAGCGGCAGTGACAGTTTTACGTTTCCTCCGAAACACAGATCGTCTTTTTTTCAGATAGTGAATAAAGGCCACAAGATCCTAAACAAACATAGGTAGGCCACTTAGGTACATAAAGTATATTTAGTTTTAGACGACACAACCATCTTATAACTTATATCCCGTTTTACGCGAGCAAAATGTGTTCAGATTTTCAGACTAGACCGACTGGCTTTATGAAATCCGATTTGTACTTATAACTGAGGCTTGAATTTCTTTTTACTTTTAAATCACGTGGTATTATTACACGAGCCGGCTTCCTTCTAATTTTTCTTTAAGACGTTTATGTTGTTATTTCAGTAGCTTACTTGCGATTACGTAATGGAAGGCATGATTTGGCATATTACGGGGCTACGGCGAGCAACACGAATTCGTCTTATTAGCATTATTTTTAATTCAGCTGTCCGGAATGAATGACAAACAAACTCCCAAGAAGTTTTGGCTTACGTGCTCCTAGCTATCGAGAGTACGGCGAAGCTCTGCATATAAAATGGATAAAGTATATTTCTGTAATAAGAAAATCTTGAAAGCTTGTATTACATTGTTGTATATGTGTGTAGGTTTGAAATGAAAATTCTAAATGATCAAACAAATAACTTATCAAGAGCTTGACAGATAATATCGCAGGTCTTACTTAGCCTGCCCGCGTCTCGGAAATAGAAAGCGCTTAGCTTTCATCACACATGTTGGTTTAAGTTAGTTCTAATAAAATAAAGTCTGAGACAGGTATTAGGTTGTAAAGCCCAGGGCTTTACAACCCACATAACATCAATAAGATTATTAGGAGATTTTAACAGTAATCGACTTATTTACAAACATCGTTTCAAAGACCGTCTATTTTTATGTTTTTTTTATGCTAGAGGCGACAAACGAGCAAGCGAGTCACCTGATGGAAAGCAATCATCCGAGAAATCAGATTATGTGCAGAAATTGTAACAAAAAAGGCTTAAACAGGCTTTAAATAAACCCCTTTACCCACGACGTAATATGAATATAATTTATAGGAGTAAAGCAAGATTGATTGTGAAAATATTCACACCTGGTCTGGTTCGCAGGGTTCCGGCTAACCTGAAGCGAAAAATATGTATTAGGACTCTTCTTTCATTCCCTAATAATGGGCTCTTTCCTACAGGTCCTTACAAAGAAACGTTAACATGGTTATTAAAATAGCATAGCCAATTAGGTGTTAGGTCGTAAATTATTGTTAATTAATTAAGCTACAAACATAATAAGAGTTTTAGAATTCAGTGCATACAATTGTGTAGAATTATTAGTTATAAGCTCTGATCTTCGCTTTGTCATTTAGCCAATATATGTATCATCAGCAACCCACACTCGTCCACTGCTGGACATAGGTCTCCCCTAATGCACACCACTGCTCCCGATTTTCGGCCACTCTCATCCAGCCCACACCAGCCAGCTTTCGAATGTCATCATCCCATCTTAGTCACAGGGCGTCAACTACAATATATGTATATATGATGAATAATCATGAAGCGTGCCTTTATTGCCTTTTTTACTAATTCTTGGGCCCACTTCTCTATAAAAGACTCAACGCCATAGAGGCTATATATCCACTAACCTATACTTACATGCGCTAAAATACTGAAGGTGTTGCTGAAGTTGTCCTACGATGATACAGAAAAATGAGTAATTGTTGTCAAATAACTATCTCCTAATTTGATTGTTACCGTAGAGTAAGGTTAAGTTTATGTTGTGATTTATTGCTTATACTACTAAAAAATCAGGCAAAATGTTAAATAGATGTACTAATATATAAGATTTATTGATCAAAAATTATTTTAAAATAAATATTGTATTATTATTATTATTATATGGACTCTCTTTGGGACTAACATCGTACAAGCACTATCAATTCGGGTCACAATCTAGGCACAAGTTACGAAGCTCGGCTACGTTGTCGGTACTTGCGTACATCTAGGTCAGCGATTGTTCGTCAGTTGCTATAAATTTATACTCTATACCGTCATTATTCGGCCCGAGGCTTCGCACAGTATTATTTGGAATATTATCAAAGACCTCCTAGGTATAGTGGTCTTTGAAGTTTGGGAAGACGTTTTTTAAACAACTCTGTAAGTATGTACGCCGTGACTTTTAGAAAACCTGAAAAACTTCTCAAGGATATTATAAAGAAAGATACTAATGAAAACAATAATTATAACATAGGGTCGAATCTCAAAAATAAATCACCTTCTTATGCTAAAGTGATCAACTGATTAATGCAATTAGTATGTGAAGGCAATTTTATTTTTAAGATTAGACCCTATTTTTTTTGGGGAGAAATGTTTCTCGGGTATACAAAACATCACTGTGTAGGTCATATCGTTTAGACCATCTTAGCGTTTAGACCCGGTTACGTCCCAAGCCGTCGCTCCGGAGCCCGAGATCCGCTTTCCTGCTTCTACTCCTCCACTTCGCACGATCTTGTGCATCCAAAGTAGTCAATTTATTGGCACGCATGTCCTCCTTTACGACGTCAAGCCACACCTTTCTAGGTCTACCCCTTCTGCCGGGGCCCGGTGGTGGTTGCATGGCTAGACATTTGTTTTCCACGTAGCTGTCTGGTTTTCGCTGGACATGGCCGTACCAACGTAGGCGACTCACCTGCAGTTTCTCTGCTATGTCACGGACGTGGGGGCTTCCACGCGTGCGTGAGTTTCTCACGCGGTCTTTCCGCGTGACTCCACACATCCACCATCCACCACATGTGTATTTTTTTCTTATTATTGCCGGGTGGATCTTGTGTTTCGTATGGAACAACATATTTTTTTCGCTTATTTAGTTGTTCTAACATTTTCGGGATGTAAACGATAAAAAAATGACAGTGTATGTAGTCAGGTATTAAAGTTGTTAGAGTATACATAGGTATGCAAATGTGGAATATTCTTTTTGAGATTTCAAATGGCAATAATGATGAATGTAAGTATACCTATGTATAATGTGCCATCGGCACGTCCTGACATCGCCCGCGTCGTGCTCCGGCCGCTGGGATAAGAGCACGTCGCCCGGCTTTGAAGGTACCTATTTCTCGAAGCGCACCAACTTTATCGCACTGAAATATCCCTTGAAACGGACCAGCTGTTCAAAAGACGTACGTAAGGGAAAAGTGATCATCATAATGATATTAAATAGAAGTTTTAATTTGATCTGGCTAAATTAAATTGGTTATATAAAAACTACTTGACAAGAAAAATATAATTAATAAGTAAAATAGGGTTTTATCTTTTAAAAAAATCAACTCATATAAAAGCTGATTGATAAAATTAGCATGGGAAGGCGAATTTTTCTTTTTGAGATTTAACCCTATAATTCCTTGGGGGTTAAATGCTGGTTTTCATTAGTTAATGCCCTCAGGAAGTTTCTAGGATAACCAAAAATCATGGTGTTACAGGTGGTGGATTTCGAAAAAAAAATAGACTGCTTCAATATTGGTGCGTTTCAAAGTTGGTGCAAGTAAATCGCCCAGCTTGCAGCAGGCACATGTCGACCCTTGTCTCCCGGAGATCAGCCCTAGAGATGACGTTATCCCTCCCTATTTCGGGAGCCGCGCCCAAGGATTATGCTCAAGATATTTCTGTTATCATTTTAATTGGATGGACCGGAATTTGGGCAATCCGTAAAAACGTGGAAAACACCCGCAGGATATTTTTGTTGGAAAATATTTTATTTCACTTTCCAGGAATTTGTATTTAAACGTACTTATTATGTAGGCAACTGTAGACATTAATGTGTGAAATGTCCTCATATTATACCGAATTCGTGGTGATTTTCAGAAATTGATATTATAGGGTGCTAATTACTGCGTAATAACATAGAAAGAAAGAAAAAAAATATTATTTTGTACACTATATACGAGTACAAAATTTGTTACAAAAGAAAAAACAAACAAAAAAAAATAGATATAGAAAAAAGAAAACAAAACAAAGGAAAACTTACTTACTCCAGGCTCAGCGACCCAAAATGAGTCTTGGCCTCCGATAAGAGATGTCGCCATTTGTCTCGGTCTTGTGCACGCAAATCTCCTGCCTCCAATTCTTGCAGGTCCGCGTTCACTACATATCGCAAGCGGTAGCGTGGACGCCCAACTGGCCGACGACCAGTAGGTTGTCCTAGATAACTACAATACGCGCCCTGTGGCGAGGGGCGTTTAAGAATACTGCCAAGGTTTTCCCGGCCTGTCGTAAGAGGCGACTTAACGGGCTTTCGGAGTACGTGAGAGTGCTCACCGCTGGAGGGCGACTTGCTCAGTATACGACTCCGCGAGGACAACATTACCGTGTGTCCTGGTAGGTCGTACAGCGTTGAAGGGCTGTACTTATTGCGCCAGATAGGGGCGAAACGGCGAGCGCGATTAGCCGTACGGTCTAGTCCCGGTTGTGGGGTTTCCGAGCGCGATTCCGCGGAGATGGACACCCCAGGGGTTTTAGTTAGGGTTTGAGTCCCACACACCACCTTGTTCCCTGCATGTAGCAAGGTGGCGGCCATAATGGTTTCCCCTGGGAAAAAACAAAAAAAGATAACTACAATACTTTTTTTTTATGTTTACGTATCCTTTTCGATATAAAGCGAAGCTTGTGTTTCGGGAGTCGAACATTAAAATAAAATCATCATCAGCCCATTTAAGTCCCCACTGCTGGGGCACGGGCCTCCCTCAATCACATGAGGGGTAATTGCCATACTCACCACGCTTGGCAGACGGGTTGGCGAGGGTTTTGATATAAATGCAGAGTTTTCCTTCTCTGGGTGCTGATGATCATGCCAGCAGCTTTACCTTAGTCGCCTTTTACGACACCTCGGTAAGAGTGAGGGTGGCCTATTCTACTCTGCCGGGTGTGCTACTTGCCGTGTGGCCGTGTGGTTACACGGCCACACGGCAAAATAAAATATTGCAGTGTTAAATTGTATTGCTTATAGAATTCTGAAAATTAATTCAATGAATGAAAATAATGAGTAAAAATTTATCAAAACGCCGTTAAAATCGTAGACTTAGGATGCCGCCCGTTAAAACTCAGCCTGGTGACCCCGGCGGCCGCAGCTGAGGGTCGATCTTCAATGTCTCGAGAAGGGCAAGAGCCATCTCAGGGTTGCCAACGGTCGCAGTCTAGTCTATATTTGTTTCATGGTAACTTAGACGTAAAAAAGGTACTACGCTTGTTTACTCTCATACTTTTGACATTATTTTTGGGTTACAATCCCGCTTCTCCCTGCGTGATCGTATCAGAAATGATGAGATCCGCAGGAGAACTACGGTCACAGACATAGCCCAAAGGATTGCATGCCTCAAGTGGCAATGGGCAGGGCACATAGCGAGGAGAACAGACGGCCGTTGAGGGTGGAAAGGTCCTCGAGTGGAGGCCGTGGCAGGCCCCCCACAAGATGGACCCACGATCTGGTGAAGATCGCGGGAATCCATTGGTTGCGGGCGGCACAGGACCGAACTGTGTGGAGAACATTGGGGGAGGCCTATGTCCAGCAGTGGACGTCTATTGGCTGAAATGATGATGATGAATACCGCTTCTTGTAAGCAGGTATAGATGGACAAACATTAGATATGCAGCTTCCGCTGAAAAATAAATATGGGTCGAAAATTGACTGAAATTATCAATGGTGTGTTCAGTACAATACAAGTAGTACTTAGTAAGAATGTGAATTTAAGAAGAAAATATTTAGTAAAATTGTTATTTAATTAAAAATTAAACTAAATATGGTTCGCTTTTAGGTTCTGGAGCACAATTCTCGTGTTCGTGATATTTTGAAAACATGGCGGATTGTATAGCCCGAGAATTGGGCTCCTGATATCGTTGACGACGTACCTATATGACTTATGTAATTATTCTTGTGGTCTAATCGTTGTTGGGTGAAATAAATAAGAGTAATCGTAAACGCAACCCTGCTGGTGTTTATACAGGAGATAGGTAGAGAGAGGTACTCGTATTATAAGAGGGTTCCAGCCTGGAAATGAGGACCATTAGGACTTTGAGCTAAACGTTGGGTATTACATACAAAAACGGACCTTATAACTATTACATCTACGGCTAAGAGCTGTTAGTTCCTTTGATTTCTATTAGTTTTCCGTTTGTAACACTTTTTTTATGAACACACAGATAAACGTTGTCTATTTAATAGTGGCTAATAAAATTACAATTACAATTACAAATGACTAAAAGTAGATTACTAAAATTGTGGTAGTGAACGCTGCCTCTGGTGCAAGGGTTGCGGGTTCGATCCCCGCACAGAAAAAGCATTTGTGAGCATGAACATATCTGTTTGTATTGGTCTTGGTGTTTTCTATGTATTATAAGTATGTATTTGCAAAAGAAAAGTTTTATATGTATATATTTGTAATCACACTGATGATTCTGATATCCGTAACACAGGTGCTTAAGCTACCTATCTCTATCTAACCTCTATACCGATACACGGGTTACATCCTAGACCTCATCGTCACTTTCCATCAGGTGAGATTGTGGTCAAGCGTTAGCCTATAATAGTTCTTAAAAAAACACCTGTAAACTTTGGTGGTGACTGTTCAGTCAATATAAAACCTTTGTATTCCTTAGGACGTGGGTACGCCTTCGTAAGAAGACCTCATCGTCACTTTCCATCAGGTGAGATTATGTTCTAGCTTTCTCCAATAGCACATAAAAAAAAACTTAGGTACTTAGGTAACTGTTCTGACACTAATGGGACAGAGCAAGTTACCACAAATTTGTGTATTTGTTTGTGTTTGGACAGGTCGCGTAGGTGGACCTCAGGCGCTTTCCGTCTCGCCGGCTTCAAATACTAGCGCTGTCAATATATTTATTGATTGGGGAGAATGGGAGACATTTTTATGTACCTTACCTCATTGGTCACATATAATGTAAATCACTTGTAGGCGTTAGTATGGTCACGGTGTCACCTTAAATATTTAATGTTGAAATACAACTTTTAATTGAAAATAATTTTGCATAGTAACTCTTTACGAGTATTGTGGTTTGTGTTTATTGGGACGAAGCCCTAAAGTACGTTTGATTCTTTTATTACGACAGCTTTTTGGCTAGGGAGTTATAAATATTTATGTACTCGAAAAACTGTACGAAGACCCTAGACTTGTAAATCCATCCAATTACGAGCGGTCGTATGGGCTGCCTTGTTAAAACTTTATCTACAACCACTGAGAAGGCGGTTAGTCCTGGCCCTTGCTAGTTGCTAAGTTACACTCATTATTTCTTGGAGTTCTACCTAGAAATGTTGATACCTAACGTCTAGTTTTCTAGCCATTAGTAGTTACTCCACGAGAGTACCAATTCGGGATAGGCACCACTGCTCTTCCAATTACTTAACGGCAAAGCAGTCATGCAGCATAGATATATCCAGCAACGGAACACTCAAAGAGCTTTTTAATGGACAACATTTCATATTTTTAACATGTCCATATTGTTTTTTTATATGAAAGTAGACATAAAATGAACAAACCCATATTTTTTCTTTTTTCAAAATTTGTCCATTTTCATGCATAAAATAATTATTGAAATTCTTTTTATTCTAAATAGACGTAAGCGCCAAATGACGTCATCGGACGGCTGAATACAGCGATATTCCTTTGCTTATCATTGTTTTAATAAAAAAAAGGTACTACTGTCAAAGGTAAATAATACTAGTGTCAACATTGTCAACGTCATTCATACATTCAACGTTGACAAGTTGTCTTTTTTTTGACAGTTACATGTCATGGGTTTGGCATTACGTAAATTTAAAACTGTAATGTGCTAAGCAAAGAAATATTTTACATTCTGCCGTCCGATGACGTCATCTTACGTTTTTTAGTTTTTAATTTTTTTCTCAGTAAATAAGCAATATAAAAAATGAATAAATATATATTCGAGCAGCGGAAAAGTAAACAAAGAAATGGTATTTTTTGTTTCAGAGCTTAGCAATTTTGAAATGTTGTCCATTACATGGGATTGCACAAAATGTATTTTATTCATTTATTATTAAACTTACAAATTTAGTTTACAAATCACACTTGTCCTGCAAAACTGTTTACACAGTCTGTCTGCAGGATCGGTTGAGTCTGAACATTCATCATCATTTCATTTCAGCCAATAGACGTCCACAGCTGGACATAGGCCTCCCCCAATATTCTTCACACATATCGGTCCTGTGCCGCGCGCATCCAATGGATTCCCGCAACCTTTACCTTTCCTACCTTTCTTCCTAACCTTTCTTTGGTCCACCTTGTGGGGGGGCTGCCACGGCTGACTTCCTATACGTGGCCTCCACTCGAGGACCTTTTCGCCCCAACGGCCGTCGGTTCTCCTTGCTATGTGCCCTGCCCATTGCCACTTGAGACTTGGAATCCTTTGGGCTATGTCTGTGACCTTGAGTCTGAACACAATAAGTTATATAATTCTAAACCAAATCAAAAAAGTACTTTCTCAGTTTGTTTTTAAATATATTTTTGACTGGTTCCCCTCGAATGTCCTCCGGTGAGCTATTTAGAAGATATGGTAGTTTTTTTCTTAACTTTCTATCTCCAAAGTAGTTATGTACTTTGGGTACATGAAACTTGCCAGCGGACATCGAACGAGTAACTATACTATGATTAACCACCGTTAGATTACGCTCCCAAGTGTTGAAATTATTTATTGCTAATAAATATCTATGTTTTAAACCAACCAGGAGTATCTTACAAATCTTAAATAATTTTGTCCAATCGCCTTTACATTTAGCTTTTGTTTTATTAGTTACTAGTCATTTTAGAAAACGAATCTGAAGTGTTTCTATTTTATTAATGTATGTTTTGTACGTTAAACCGTAGCTATCGAGAGCGTAATCCAAAGTTTAATTTAAACATGCGAAGATAGCAATACATCTAACTTATTCGTATAGTAGAGGAGAGAATTCAGAGAGATTCAGCAATATCTATGAAGAAAATAACAATTTACTTATACACCATTATTTTTTTTATCGTTTACATCCCGAAAACCTCATAATAGGTATCGTAAATGAAGTCAATTTAGGATGTTAGATCAACAAAATAAGCGAACAAAAATCTTCTGTTCCATATATTACTGCCGGGTGTATATTCTGTTTTGTATGGAACAGCTGATTTTTTTCCTTTATTTGGTTGATCTAACATGCTAAATGGACTTCATTCACGATACCAATGATGATGTTTTCGGTAAAAAAAAAATAACGGTGTATGTGTTTTGGCAAAGCGAAATATTTTAATTGGTACCTACATACTTACGTAGGTATTAGTAGTCACAGAAATAAAATCGAAAAGTTTTGTGACAGTCATCACACAGGTTCTGATTGATCCCCGGGGAGCGACGGGCGATTAATTAACGCCCAACATGACGCGGCCGGGCTCGTAAACCACATTACATACATTGATTGTACTGATTAGTGATTGATTATGGCCGATACACACCATTCGGCTTTGAGATTACCTGAGACAAAACGGATGACAAACGTGAAAGGGGATTCCTCTTTTTTATGTTGTAATTTCTTGTCAGCCGGCACTTAAAGTTTTTGACATAAAATCACTTGACTCCTCTACTCATAGGTGATCATTACCTAATCGCACCTTTTTTGACACACGTGTAGTATATTCCTATCAGGCGATGATGCCATTAAAAGTCCCCGGCTAAGCAGTATTTAAGAAATTTTAAAACAAAAAAAATGACTTCTTACTAATAATTGACTCCGTGGCTATATAATCCGAGACCTATGGTAAGACTATTAGTAGGCTACGAGGTCTGTTCTCCTCTTGAACATAACATACCTAGGCTTGTATGATAAGAGTACAGCGGAAGAATGATCATTGTCACATAAGGTTTTTTGAGAAATCTGTCAATGTTTATTTCATTTTCTCAAAGTCATTATTTACAAACATTCTAAAGTATTTTTTGTGCTATGATATTACGTGTTATAAAATCGAATAACATTAATTCAGATTTTAGATAAATTAGAAATATTATGTAAGATTTTTTTATCCAAACAAAGTGTTGAAATTACAAAAATGGACTATAACCTTTCTTTCCTTGTACCCTTCTTTTGATTAAGACCTGTGGAGGTAACTGTGTAATTAAGAGGTAGCCATTACACGCTCACATTGTACCTACTTGGTTTTTACGATCAGAGCATAACCGTTTTCACAAGTGGGTTTGATCGGTTATTGCGATGGCTTCTGTAGCCGATTACAGTGAATACGTATACGAATAATGTACTTATCGAGTACCGAGTCCTATTTACCTACTTAAAAAGAATCATTAATCTTCACCGTTTAATTATTTTTGCTGATACCTAATGGCTTTTTACATTTCAATAGTAGTCAAATAAGACGATGGATTGCGTTAGTAAAAGCTGGAACAGCCACTAATGTCACAATCATCTCGGGCAAGAGTTAAGTTTTTAGTAACAACTTTTTTAAATCTTGCTGAGATGTTTTTTTAAGGGAATGGGAGGCCAACGAGCAAGCGTGTCACCTGATGATAAGTGATCACCGCCGCTCAGGGACACCAGCCACACCAGAAGGGGGGAGATGCGTTGCCGGCCCTTTAGGAAGGTATAGACTCGTTTCTTGAAGATCTCAATGTTGTACCGGTTCGGAAATACCGGGAAGTAGATTCCACAATGAGGAGGTGCGTGGCAAAAAATTACGTATAAAGCGCACGGTGGTGGACCTCCACCTATCCAGATGGTACGGGTGAAATCCTAGTTTACGGCGTGTAGTAAGGTGGTGAAATTCAGCAGCGGGTATCAACTCAAACAACTCCTCGAAACACTCACCACGGTAAAGGCGGTAAAAGACACATAGAGATGTGACTGGACAGAAGTCAGGGCCCGAGAGTCTAAGCGATAGGTGAGATTCTCGTCGTCGACTATTCAAGTTGCACGACGTGGATCGTTATTATTGGTGGATGTTTTCTGTGTATGTATTTACAAAAGAAAAGTTTTTAATGTATACCTATACACCTGCATTTGTAATTCTGCTGTTGGTTCTGATATCCGTAACACAGGTGCTTGAGATACCTACGAGTAATGCGGAATTAGATCAATGTATGTGATGTTGTGAAATATTTATTGTATTTATTTTTACAATAATGGCGTGAAATTTGTTGAATAAAGTCGTTGTTCTGCTGTTGTCCTTTTCCTGTACCGATTGATCTGACAGAATCTCTTACCATTTCGCATCAAGCTCGTTTGCGTCTCTGACTACGTGCAAACAGGGTGCTCCTGAATATTTAAACCGTTTTTCCTAAGATTAGAGTGAGAAAACGCCGATTTATTATTAATACAGCGATTAGTCCTACTGCCATTTTACTTTATTCTCCGGCATTTAGTCTGCTATGTCTCGGACATGGAGGCCCAATGCAGTTTCTCACACGGTTTTTACGGGTAACTCCACACATCCGCCGCCGTCAAATACTAATCTCTGTGACATGTCACAGAGATAAGTATTTGACGGGCTCGAGCTTATTTGCTCAAGTGACTAGATACGAATAGGTAATATGGGAAAGCTATATTTAAAGCTATATAAATCTTTAAATAGTTTAATAAACATTCAATAAATATATCTATATTTCTTGAATGTTTATTGACTAATAATCAATACAAATTAATTTATTTTATATTGTGAGATAACTATTTAGGAAAATGCTTTCCCATCAAAAAATACCCCGCAAGTAGGTAAGTATTTTAATCTTAAAGTATGAAATAAGTATGCCACTTATCACAAAAAAAATAAATATGAAAACTGAGAATAAATATCAGTAGATACAGGTAAACCACAATTAAATATTTTTTCTTTACTTAGGTAAAGCTTTTCTCTTTACTTAGGTAAGACGAAGGAACTTACCCGGAACTAGTTTAAGGCGACGGGTAGCCCTAACTAGCGACACCAATCGATTTAAATTGTTAGCAACTAAACTGGATCTATTTTAAACAATTTAGGAGCGGGAGGCTCTAAGCAAACACTTATACTATTTATTTAATAATTGTGTACTACTTTTTGATCTGTTTTTGCACTCCAAATTTGGATTAACGCCATAAGTGGCCGTTTTTTACAAAAGAAATAGCATAACCCGTTTTCCGAAGGGCTGCAGCTCCGAAGTTGTTAAAAAGATACCCAATTTAAATCAATTGGCGTCGCTAGTGTGCCCTACCCATCACCTTAACTTATTCCCGAGCGTTTCGCAAAGGTAACACGCGATGGGGGGATGTCTACAGTACACGTGTAGGTTTGTGTGGTTCCCTGTCTAATATATTCTGAGTTGTCCATTTGGTTTAGCTCAGCCAAGTCCGCTGAATCAAATATTAATAGAGGCGGCCGCAGTCCGCGGAGCTAGCAACTTTGGCGAGTTTATTCGGCTTGTTAGCAGTTTTAACCGCGAAAACTTTTAATTAGGGTACATTACGCGTACACGCAACAGCAATTAAGCACCCTTTAGCATCATGCCAGTTAAGTTTGTTGTTATGTTTTCTTTGTGTTTTGTCTGTGGGCCCACGTGTTCGTTTTTGTTGTGTGGTCGTAATGGGTGACTTATATACTTCGAGTTACCCTAAGACTTTAGACCGTCATTATGTAAGTGGGGCCAGCTGAAAACCAGTGCTAGGTTTTTTTGCTTAGCGTACAGTTATCCCAACCGGGCACTGTTAAGTATGAGTACCCAGGTGTATACGGTATGCATCAGTTATACTCAACCACCAAAATGCAACCAATTGCAGATTGGGTTTAGTAAAATGGATGTACAAACAGACACGCATCAGTTTACTACGTTCTGTCAGGATTCCGCAGGGTGACACGACCTGACGCCGTCTGCACATGATTTTTTGCAATATCGTATATGTTTCAAGGTGTACCAACAAGACAAGGTTTATTACAGTTAAACAAATCATCATCATCATCATCGGCCCATTTAAGTCCCCACTGCTGGGGCACGGGCCTCCCTCAATCACATGAGGGGTAATTGCCATACTCATCAGACGCTTGTCAGACGGGTTGGCGAGGGTTTTGATATAAATGCAGAGTTTTCCTTCTCTGGGTGCTGATGATCGTGCCAGCAGCTTTACCTTAGTCGCCTTTTACGACACCTCCGTAAGAGTGAGGGTGGCCTATACTACTCAGCCGGGGACCACACAACAAATGATTCAATTTAAATAAAGCAATTACATAGAAAAAAGTATGACACTTTACCTTATTGTTACATTTTGATTTAATCGTTCAAACCAAAAAATAAATAATGGAAAAATAATTACATCGCATTGGTGCCACTTTTCCCCCATAATGCCAGCGTAGTATAGGTATATTGGGGCTATATCAGCGGGTCGCGGAGTCCATTAAATTATTTGCCCAGCGGTTACCGGCACCTTATTGGATTCCCTCCAAGGTGACACGAGATACACCAAATATGTAGGTATCGACCTGCCTGAAAATTATCGCTCTTTCATTTGGATGTATTTACTCGTAACTTTCGTGTAGACTTTGGGCAGTAAATAATAATTCTCGTATTGCTTGGTAAGCAAACAGCTTCGCGAACTAAAGTTTTAAACAACACTATCATGTATATATATTGACTGGGGAAATGGGGTTCAAAGGTTAGCAGCGCACTTGTGACTGTCTATGAGCGGCGGGAATCGCTTATTTGCTAATCGTCTGCCACCTATGAAATAAAAAAAATATCTTCGTAGATAAATATCTTCTGAACCATGATACTTTAAAACAGGACTACTTACTATGACATTCTTTCAGGATTTTCGGGTCATCATCATCATCATCATCAGCCTATCGCAGTCCACTGCCGACGATACCTCGGACGTAGGCCTCTCCAATTGTTCGCCACTGTGATCTATCCATGGCTTCTCGCATCCAGCTCTTGCCAGCCATCCTGCGCAGATCGTCCCCCCACCTAGCCAGAGGGCGCCCTACATTACGTTTGCCAAGACGCGGTCTCCACTCTAGAACTCGTTTACCCCATCCGTTTTTCGGGTCAAAGTCTTTAATTCTTCCATAATCACAACTGTGAAAATATTAAGAAATGTATTCGTTCGTTCAGTCAGTAAATCCATAAATAGTTTTCAAGACATTTAACTCGTCCCCTGAGCCCAAGCGAGTAAAATGAAACGTAAATAACTCGTGCTCTTTTAATATTCCAGACTTTTGTGGCAACTGCATTTTGAGTGGGCTGGTAGACTCAGTCCACCGAAAGGAGGGTTGAAAATTTTATTAACCTGCCTGACTACACAATACCCCTGCTACGTATGTACGTACACTCGCTGTCGAAAAATGTGGTTCGACGATATCGCAATACGCATTTACGTATACCGTTTGGATACAGACTTTACCTAACTAGGAGTCAGACACGGAGTCAAAAAAAACTTTACCCCTTATGTTTCAAAACGAGGTCTAAGAGATGTTCCGGAACTAAACTCGTGTCCGCCCTTTTTAACATTGCGTGTTGGAACGGGATGGCTTAAGCTTTAGTAAGGTAATAAGTTAAGCCCGCGATTTATAATAAAGTGGTACGAGTCCAGCGTCGTTCGGGGATGAGCTGTCGCCACCTGAGAATGAAGCGGAGAATTTTGGTCTATTAAATTGAAGGATGTTACTGTAGTCTTTCTACTTAGTAAAGTAATTATTCGATATTAGGTACTTTCCGAATCGTATTTTGCACATAGGTAGGTTTCTAAGCACATCAGCCACAGAACAAATGAACAAGTCAGTACTGTTGTTTCACTCTTATTCGTGAGTGAGCTATTGTCTTGGTAATAGTACATGCTTACTTGTAATAATATTTTTACAATATTATGTGCTTCGAAGAGCGAAATCTGTATACTGTGGCCTAAATTTCGTATGTTTGTTATATTAAGTCTGTTTTAGTAAACAGTGTTATTAGACTACATTTGCAAAACTATTTTTAACATGTTTTTTTAGTGCAAGCAAATATCCACCTTATATCATACAGGACTTCTTGCCCCGCCTGTACCTACCCACACATGCCTGACTACACCGGATTGGTTTCCTCGCGGCGGGAGAGGAATTTTCCTATAAATTGTCCCATCTGATATAAACCTTCGTACAACAGTAGGAAAATAAAATTTGGTATTGTGCTAGGAAATGGGTCACGTCTGCTTTGCTTTGTCTGACTGTTTTTCTTGTCTCTATTATTTGTGAGGTATATGAGTTCTCTGAACGAAAACTGTTTTGACGTTCATAAACCACGCACTTTACTTGTTTACGTTTTGTACGTATTTTGTATCTAGGTTTATGGGTAGGTAGGTACCTACCTACAATTGTATGTGTTTAACAACATAAGCACATTACACATTGTCTATGTAGCTTTATCGAGGCGTACTTATTTATCCGTCATAAGTCATCCTAATACGCTTTATGCAGGTATGTAAGTACAGTCGCCTGCAATGAAATGTAAACACGTCGACTCTTAAGGCGGAACAATAAGGTTCATATTTGAATGAGGTTGTATAGTGCATGTGACTGTACACTATGATACCAGCTACAGATACGAAAGTGTGATTACTTTATTCACTATTGCCGCAAGCTAGATGTTCCGTGTAATATGATAAAGCTGGCTGGAGATGCTATTTCAGTTATTTTGTTGATCTAACTTGCAAAGAATTTTGGTTAACGATTCGTTACTATAAATATGTCTTAAGTATTAAACCGACTAAAATTTTACGTAATATAATGATGGCCCTACTGGCTATCAAGGCAAACACCACTAGAATAGGCACTTTTTAGCCGACCTAGTGGCCTTGTAAACGGAAGCTCAATTGCCAGAACAGTCAAGTCAAAGTCAAAGTCAAATAATTGTTTATTTGCATGTACACAGCACTTACAAATCGTCATACATTTGAATGACTTAAAACTATTTATAAGTACTTATGTATAATTGACTTGTTAATACATATATATGTTGGTACATAAAATATACTAAAGAAATAAATAAACATAATGCGATTCTACCACCGGCTCGGAAAGTTGTTTCTGGTCGAGAAGATCCGGCAAGAAACTCGCCAGTTACAGTCGATTGTGACTCTACTGGTGTCGCGGGTGTCCATGAGCGGCGGCAATTGCTTACCATCAGGTGATCCGTCTGCTCGTCTGCCACCTCTGACATAAAAAAAAAACAGTAGTTACCTACACTGAACATTCCGGTCCCACTGGGCGAGCAAAGTGAACTCAGACACTGACTATGGGTACAGAACGTCGGCTGCCTACATTTTTTTTATGTGATAGGTGACAGACGAGCAGACGGAACACCTGATGTCGTCGCCCATGGACACTAGCGACACCAGTGAAGTCTCAAGTGCGCTGCCTACCCTTTGAACCCTCCCTTCCCCCGGATTGCGCCTCCAGTACCCTCACTCACGCAGCCAAACACAGCACAGTGCTGCTTCACGCCGGTTTTCTTTGAGGCCGTGGTATCACTCCAGTCGAGCCGACCCATTTATGCCGGAAAGTGGCTGTCCCACGGTACATCACGTGCTAAAGAGGCTACGCACACATACATACATGAGTGCATACAGTGATCTACTCAAGGTTCGGTATGTGACCGAAAGCGACAATTACTGCGTAGCTCGTAGGTCAACTCACTCTTCGATATCAATGTCAGCTATAGCTAACTTTCTGTTCTATTTATTTGTGCCAGTCCCGCTCGTGCTATAAGGGAGCTGCCACACTGGCGGATTGCGAGCGTTTTCAAAGCGGAGCGACGACACAGTGATCACGTCACGGCTGCGCAACGGATTCGCCGGCGTGTTTCTGCGTGACCTCCACAAAAAAGCATTGGTGTTTAGACACTGTTTACAACTGGTTTAATGAGTTTAAACTTGGTCGCACTAATCTCACCGATGTTTTGCGTGAGAGACGGCCATGTACGGCGACTACCGAAGATAACATCAGTGTTATGCGACGTATGATAGAGGCCGATAAAAGAGTGACTTATTAGATTCGGACAAGCTTAGGCATTGGTATGAGTCAAGTACACAAAATCATTCATGAACATTTAGGGGCCAGGAAGCTTTGTGCCCGGTGGATACTCCATAATTTGACAGAAGCCCAAAAACTAAGTCGTGTTGATTGGTGCCGCGAAATGGTTCAAAGATTTATTGGAGGTGACTCAAATGCTGTGTTTGACATACTAACAGGTGACGAAAGCTGGATTTATTGTTATGATCCTGAAACTAAAAGACAATCTGCTGAATGGGTGTTTCCATTCGAGGAGTTGCCAACTAAAGTGAAGAGAGATCGCAGCGTAGGAAAGAAGATGGTTGCCTCGTTCTTCGGAAGGACAGGTCATATCGCAACAGTTTGTTTAGAGGATCGAAAAACAGTTACCGCAGAGTGGTACTCTAACAACTGTTTGCCACTTGTCTTGAAAAAGTTTGGGAAAAACGACCTAGCAGTAGGATCCTTCTTCACCACGACAACGCCTCGAGCACTCGAGTATTTGGTTTTCTAAGAACTTTCAGTTTCGCCCTCGTATGAAGCTTCCCCGTGAACAGCGCAAACATAAGCTTTTACAAACTTTGGTTAAGTACAAGCATGTAAGCAATGAACATTTTATTCAAATGAGCCTTTCATAATCCTACTTGTTGTTATAATTTAACCTTCTAGTTTGTATGTATAACTTTCATCGTGCTTTCAACGTCGCCATGTAACATTACAAATTACGAGTATAACCCGCTTTGTTATAATTGGAATAATTTTCCTTTATCAAAGTCGCTAGTAAGTTATTATTCCGAAATGCCGGCTCGTTCGAGAAACTTCCTACCGCTATGGAAACGATTTGTTTTGTAAATTAAGCGGAATGTAATGGCGATAAAATCGCTCGTTCTAACAGTATTAGGTACGCGTGAGGAATTAATAACGGTCGGGTTAGAACCTTATTTTATTCAATGCCGGTAGATATTTATTAGCAGATCTTGAAACGATGAAACACATTAAAATATGAGCGCCTATCCATACCACAACTACAAAACGTCAGTACATAGATATATAATGTCCTTCTTTCCACATCTTAGCGTCTTCCTCACGATGTTTGGCCGCCGAGCTAATGGCAGAAATATATAGACCTCATCGTCACTTTCCATCAGGTGGGATTTTGGTCAAGCGTTAGCCTATAGTTCTTAAAATATTTTTATATAGATAGATAATGAACATACAGACTTATTTTACACCATAAATTCACATGTTAAAATCTATTTTTGTTCTATACATATTGTGTGTCTTTTTGCTAATGTCAATGAGGCCATCTTGCCGCTTTTTAGGGTTCCGTAGCCAGACAACGGGGCTCTAGGCTCACTAGAGAGTTAGGTTCCCTTCCTTTCCTTATATTCTGTTCGCCGGGACGCGGTGTCTTACAACCATTGCTTCCCGCCCGTACAGGTAGAAATATATAGACCTCATCGTCACTTTCCATCAGGTGGGATTTTGGTCAAGCGTTAGCCTATAGTTCTTAAAAATATTTTTATATAGATAGATAATGAACATAGACGTACACGACGAACATACAGAACAATAACTTATTTTACACCATAAATTCACATGTTAAAATCTATTTTTGTTCTATACATATTGTGTGTCTTTTTGCTTATGACAATGAGGCCATTTTGCCGCTTTTTTAATTGTATTTCAGTAGGCCAATTGCAATGTAAATATACTATTCATAGGATGTCAGTAAAATACAGTATGCAATGTCAAATCGATCGTGTGACATAAAACTCAATTAAACTTGACCCTTATGTAGTTAAAATTATTAAGCGCATCAAATTCGCTGGCTCGTCCGACTCGAGAGAATGGGAGAAGATCGTGCAGTAAAGAGAGCGTACGTGGGACGTCCTAATGGGCGAAGGGCGGTCGGCCGTCCAAGATAACGCTGGAAAGATGAGGTCGATAAGTCTTTGCGTGGACTCTTGGTGGATGACTGGCAGGAAGTGGCGCAAGACCGACCGAGATGGAGGCTCTTATTATCGGAGTCGCACTCACTATGGGTAGCTGCGCCAACCTAGTTAGTTGGTTCTTATATATGTTTAATTTGTTAATGTTGTATGTAACTTGATAATGTTTTCCAGCTGGCGAATGGCACAGCGCCACGTTCTGGGTGCTGGTAGCGGGTGCAGCGGCGCTGGTGCTGGCGGCGCTGGCGGCACTGGCCTGCTGGGCCGCGCGCCGCAGGAACTCGCTGGCCCACAAGCTTGGTGAGTAATGATAGTAATATTCTCCAAATGATTACGGTCACAGCGGCCAATCTCAACTCAGGATATATTATAGTGCTCAAGTCTGTGCGCAAACACAAGTGCACTCTCCCTTAGTCTCATAATCCGTTGGGACACCTGTGTGACACGACCGGGGAGGGATCGGGTGCAGGGACAGCTTAACGTGTAACAGCTTAACTTGAGGCATGGGGGTACAATACCGCCAATTTCCGGACTCCGGGCTGACACTAAGAATTGAGTCCATGTAAGCTATTCATCATCATCATCAGCCTGTCGCGGTCCTGCTTGACATAGGTCTCTCCTAGAGTTAAACACTCCGATCGATCCTTAGCTGCTCGCATCCAGCTCCTGCCAGCTATACTACTCAAATCGTCACTCCATCTGGCCTGAGTGCGTCCTACACTTCGTTTACTTTACGATCACTACTCAAGAACTCCTTCACCCCAGCGATGTCAATTCTGGCCATGTCAGCCATCCCAGCCCAATACCACTTCACCTTTCTAATCCTTTCCAAAACAAACAATCTATTTTCAGTATCTTTTTTTATGTAAAAGACATTGTTGCCATAGTAAAACCGTTTTTACGCGCTAAAAGTCACCGTGCCTATTAACATCGTCTCGTTTCCAAATACGGACTGTGTAAGTATATTGCACTACACTAGTTTGATATTTCATTTTTGTGATTTCCATCATCATCATCATCAGCCCATTTAAGTCCCCACTGCTGGGGCACGGGCCTCCCTCAATCACATGAGGGGTAATTGCCATACTCACCACGCTTGGCAGACGGGTTGGCGAGGGTTTTGATATAAATGCAGAGTTTTCCCTCTCTGGGTGCTGATGATCATGCCAGCAGCTTTACCTTAGTCGCCTTTTACGACACCTCGGTAAGAGTGAGGGTGGCCTATTCTACTCTGCCGGGGACCACACGGCGATTTTGTGATTTCCATAAATAAAGGAAAACCCTTATTTTGGAACTAGGACAAGGCTGTAATGCTATCTCAAGTAATTTTATGTTCTCAGTGTTTGAACGAAATCCAAAGTAGGTACCTAGGTTTATTTTTGGGGAATAGCAGAGGATTTAGAATTAACTGCCAATTATTTCCTTTCACCCAGCAGAAGTGTTGTTTTATTACTTGTAACACGCATGTGAGAGCCATCAAGTCCCGCTCTGTAAAACATTGATTTACCGCAGTGGTGTCCATTTCCTTCCGAACAGTTTTATCGTCACAGCCTTGTTTATAGTCCTTAATGTAGAAGTAGGGCTGCCACGTGTTTAAACTTTAAGGTCAAATAGCCCAGTGTGTAGGTTAAAGCGGTAAATTTAGCCAGATATTTATCAAGTACTTAACAGCCTTCATCCGGTTACTGCATTACGCCGGCCTCTTTCAGTTTTCTCCATCGGACGACCTCTATCCCGGGTTTTCTCATTGACAGGCCTCATTAAGGAGACATTTGGGTCAGAAAGCCAAACACCGTCAATTTTATTAACTCTTCTGCCATTCTAATGACACAGCAAATAAAATAGATTTTAGTCTTCATTATCAATCACAAGCGATACAAAGTGTTGCGAGTGAAGTCGAAACTAACAGAAATTTAAAAACCTTAACATTAAGTAACTGAATGGTCGAAAACTTAAAACACGCCGTCATTTAAAAATGCTTGACTTTCTGAAATCAACCTTTCTGGTAACCCTATGTAGGAGTGAGTAAGTAACATAAACTATAGCATCATCTCGTTAAGGTGACGGGTAGGGCACACTAGAGATGCCAATCGAAACGCGAAAAACAATTTCACTTTCAATTGGTAATAAAATTTTTTTATAATAGCGGTCCCAAAATTTGTGCATGTTTATTTAATAAATAGTATAAGTGTTTGCCGAGAGGTTGTAACAACGAAATTGTTTAAAATAGATCCGGTTTAGTAGCTAATAATTAAAATCGATTGACGTCGCTAGTGTGCCCTACCCGTCACCTTAAGCTATGACCAAACGGGGTTGCAATTGTCCACCAACCTAAAGTCGAATTCAACATTACCAAAAAATGTATCGAATAAATGTTCAAAAATTGTCGCGGTAGAAAAATATCGCCCGGTTGCAAATCCAGTAAATTTTCAGTGGCAGAAATGAACTGAAAAGAGAAAGGCCTTGAATGCTTGTGCGCTAAAGTTCTGTAAGTAATCTGTTCATAGTGTAGTACCATTAATGGGGACACGGATCATGCAGGTGAAAACCGGATTAAAAGCGCATTTAGGTTTCTTTTGAAGAATTTTGAAATTATGTTTATTTTCACTAAAATGGATATATATCGGAAATAAGCCACAGGGTTACTTGCGTGTGGATAATAATACAGATCCCAGTACGTTATGAAGATAGCTACATATTTACTTTGAAGTGGAAACACCTGTCTACACCTACCTAAAGTTTGTCTCCTTAAATAATACAATAAAAGAAGATCGTAAATCCATCTCAATGGAGGAAAGTGAAGTGCCGCCCACATTCATTGGCGGAGATAGTTAAGTTCGTTGAAAGCTAATAGAGTAGATGGACACCCACATGAAATCCAAGATTCACTTGGACGGAAAACTTTGAGTGAATCTATTAAATGTTCAGAGAGGCCTAATCTATTTTAGAACTCTACTTAAAAGAAGCGAAACATTTATGAGCAGTAGTTGTGTCATACTTTTGTGTCATAACGTCGATATTATTTAGAAGTTTGCAACAATCAACCGTCCACTGCTGTACGAACATGCTGTCACAGATATCTATCTCAAGCTTTCTACATGCAGTCATTGTTAGCTGCAGTCCTTCTAACGTCCAACGAGGGGCAGATCATCCTACTATACGCTTTTCTATACGCGGTCTTTACCTTTCCTTCCCCCTGAATTAGGCCACCGGTACAACTCTCACTCGGAGAGACAGTATAGGCACAGCTTCACGCCGGTTTTCTGTGAAACTGTGGTAGCTGGGCCCATTTATGACGAACGAACGTTTGATGAAAGACCAGAGCCATTTCTATTTTAATAATATCAAGTTTTTTTTGCGAAAAAAACCGTTGTGCCGTGTGGTCCCCGGCAGAGTAGAATAGGCCACCCTCACTCATACCGAGGTGTCGTAAAAGGCGACTAAGGTAAAGCTGCTGGCATGATCATCAGCACCCAGAGAAGGAAAACTCTGCATTTATATCAAAACCCTCGCCAACCCGTCCACCAAGCGTGGTGAGTATGGCAATTACCCCTCATGTGATTGAGGGAGGCTGGTGCCCCAGCAGTGGGGACTTTAATGGGCTGACGATGATGAAGTTTTTTTTTAATTTCCAAGCTAAGTCTTTATTTCTTAGTTACAGTCCTTGAATATTGAGCTGAAACTTACTGCAAACACCCCCAACAGTACGTCTGCAATTTGTTACGTTCACTTGAAAAGATTTAGCGAAGTGCAGCGGATTGCATCACCCGTATCTTCTTGTGGCTGTCTCGGGAGGCGACAAATGGACGTAAAAGCTTGGACAAATGAAATGAAACTGAGGATTTTCTCTTACAACAAAATCCACTACTCTTATTGTAGTAATTCTTACCTTTATACAATACTTATATATGTACTACCGGATTAAAATTCATTTGTTCTGTTTGGGCATTTTAAAGGTCACAACTTCGTAATGTGAGTTGATCATTTAAACGTTATTAGAATAAATGTTTGGATTACCTACTTTGTAAAATGAAAAGGCCATATTGTTTATTTTGCGTTTATTTTACACACAACATATGAACATATTATAGACTTAGAAAAGACGCTCTGGTACAGACACAAATTGGGTTATTAGATCATACGTACAAAAACATGACTGACCGTGTGATCGTGATTGCGAGGGTCTGTCTTTTGACTACCAATATTCATAAAGTTAGCAGCCATTTGACGTATGGATATCAAATCGTCACTGTTAGAGTACCATAGATTATTGTCTTTCATTAGAGTATATGTTTTGAAAAGATCGATGGCGCACTTAATTCTCTTCTGGTGTTAAAGGCATCGTAATTGTCCACCATCAGGTGACTCATCGGCTCCCTAGTACGTAAAAAAATATCAGGCGTTTTTTTTTTAAATGAAAAATCACAAGGTTTCAGGTTAAAGGTATATTATATCGGGAACTACGGGTATCCGGGCAGGTAATCCAGGGAATGCTTATGAGTTAAAGGAAATGCGTGTGTAGTTAATCGTGGTTTATTCCGGACTGTCAGTCGATACCAAGAATCATCCTACCCTAAACTATACTTATAATTATGTAGAACCTAATGACTACCTACATTACAGTATCTTACCACAAAACTCTGATTTGTTTTTGAATTCAATGGTGCAGACTTTACCAACGATTTTGGTTTTAGGAGGCAAGCGCGGTCCAGACAAGGCCCTGGTGTTCCAGCCGCCTCGCCGCGCCACCGCCGTGCGCTCCCCGGGATCTGCCACGCACTACCTGCGGAAGTCTCCGTCGCCCACCGCACCGGCTCCGCCCTCCGCCACGTCGCCGCCGCAGCCGCCCATCCCCACGCCGACAATCCCAGTCAGTATCCCATAGCTTCTAAGTACCATCACCCTCTGACCTGAGGAAGTCTCCGTTGCTGACAGTCGCAGCCCACCCCCCGCCGCAGATCCCTGTCAGTATCCAAAACTCACTTAACGAAGTCTTAAGTCATATTATAACAGCCAATTCGGTCATGGGGCACTTCATGTTCGTCGTTGTATAACTAATTTAACCAGTTCAGGTATGAATGGTCACAACCTAAACCTTTTTCAATGCCAATGTCGAAAAAGATATCCCATCTAAGATCATTCTTATCTAAGATTACGTGTGTGGTTTTTTATGTGATAGGCGGCAGACGAGCAGACGGATCGCCTGATGGTAAGCGATTGCCGTCGCTCATAGACACCCGCGACACCAGTGGAGTCAAAAGTGCGCTGCCAACCTTTAAATCTCCCTTTCCCGTGGTCGAGCCGGCCCATTCTTGCCGAAGGGTGACTCTCCCACGGTCCACTTCGGTGGTGTAGTTAATGTAATATTTGTTATGGCAGCCATCCGGAGGAATCAGCCCGCACTCGCCGACCGCGCCCACCGAGCCGACCCCGCTGAGCAAGGAGCTAGCCGACGCCAACTGCACCGAGAAGACCAAGCCCATCGAGAACGAGACATCCACCGATGGCCGCCTCGGAGACCTGCACTTCAAGCTGCGGTGAGTTCCCTTTTATGCTTTACAGCACCCACCGAACATACCCCACTGAGCGAGAAGCTGACGTAAAACCGATGTAAAGGCTGTTTTGGGGACATAACATAAGTTGACCTCAAATTGGGATGAGAGCCTTTTGCGCCCCCCTTAGCATGGTCGACTTTGCATAAAATCGACTAACGTAGGTTCACAGAACTGATCGATAAGTATTGTATACATACATATGTCGGTATTATGTAACAGTTTAGTTAGTAGATTTGAGTTTTCATAGGCAATAGTTTAAAGTATATGATGATAGATAGGTCACGCAAAAGTTCATTAAGTTCAGAAAAAAAAAACTTTAATGAAAGCCGAGGCTTTTCAGATTCTTCTTTTCAGGCGTGTGCGTTTGCTTATTTTTTGACATAATTTGTTAAAACAGCGCTGTAATATGGAAATAAGTTACATGGTAAAAAATCCCAAAAAATCCCAATTAATATTATTTCACTGCTTCATATATTCTCAAAGTAAATTTTATTAGAAGATGACAAATATTTCACTTCTTTTAACCGCCTGAAAATGGATGTTTTAATTAGGACGGATGTCACAATTAGAGATGTGCTTATATTAGGCATTTGCTTCAATCCATCCAAAATGCCAAGGTATAAACCCTGTAGTGATAAATCACTCAGTCATCAATCGTGTGATGGTTTTAAACGAAATAACAAATGAAATAATAACTTAAAAAGTAAGCTGTGACATTATAGGTCACAGCATCAATCCAAAACTCTTTGCGCTAACTACACGATACAATGAAGATCCGACCTGAAATCCCTATTTAGGTAACGAAATTTAATAAATCAGCTGAACTGGAATTCACTAGTCGACAATGTAGTACGGGGAACGTCCTAGTTTCCTAGTATGAGATCTTTATCTGCTAAAATTGGGTGACCGGTGACCGATAAAAATTGATAGATAGCTTTCGCACGTCTTCAACTTTTAGTCAAATATTTTATGACACACTACTGAAAGTCTTAGGCTCTTTAGGCAACATGAAAAAAATAAACTGAAGTGAATGAACAAAGGTTGTCTTTCTGCAATGCTAAAGGTGTAGTGTCGCTTCTGCAATGCTATAGGTGTAGTAGCGCATGTCCTCGAGCGATGGTGATCACTTAAAGGTGATCAGCATGCTCGTATGCTTTTTTACTCCACAAAAAAGGTTCGCTTAAAACAATTGCTGTGGTGTAAGGTCGATGTATATAATTTTGTCTGACATGTTATCAAACAACAGTTTTGGTTACATATGTGGGCGTTCTCGTTGCGGTAACGCGAAGTCTTCGGCACTCATAATCTCGTTACCTCACGCCGGGCGGGTCGGATGTCAAATTTTTGCGTGTTGGTGCTAATTACTCATATAAATGTCCAGCTTAAGCCTTCCTAAGACTTCCCTTTTTTAGACGCAACATCACGTATAGTAACGTAAGTATTTTTTTGTAGGCAGATTCATTTAGAACTTCATACATATGTATATTTTTTTGGATTTAATATACTATCCAATAAAATGTTGCATAATGATTAACTGAGTCTGATTTACTAAACTAAATCTTAGTCTGACATCCCACTCCAAAAAGTGGAACATGATAGGAAGGCCTAGGTGGAAAGGTGGACCGAGTCAATGGAAAATACATTTGTTGTAAAATCGATAACGTACCTACTGCCTACCACGAGAGTACGTAGCAAGTAGTGTTGAGCTAACTCAGTATTGGTCTTCATTATTCTTGCAAATACAACAAAGACTGTCACAAAAAACAAGACCAACTAATCGTAACTAACTAATTAATACTGAACTAATACTGCTTCGAGGCTTAGGATAAAGTCATACGCAAAAGAGAGACTTATTCGCGGGATTACTCGTCCGTCTAAATAAATTGAATCGTTCATCACTAAGTATTTGATATCCCACTTGAAATGACGGCAAAACAATATTGTAATACGAGTACTTTCTTGCCTTTGCCGTAGCCGTGCAAAAAGCCCGTGCGTATCCACGGCAATACGTGAATTACCTATATATCCAGAGATAGTATAACATAAGAAATTTCGAAAGATCGCTGTGGAGTGATTGTCTGCGATGGCGATATACTCTTAGCCCACTGAGCTAGAGTGCACAATAGCTAAGACCGAGACCAGCACCAAAATTGACGAATATACCAAGACTGGTTCGGTCTTGTGTTGTTTTTGCACTTGGCAGGACAGCACTGGTGCTAAGCTCTGCTCCCGACTGCCTGCGACCGACAATTACTGCTTATTGTTCTTTATAGTACCTACTGAGCTCCGCCGGGAAAGGGTGCTCAGTTGCTTACTTCATATCTGCGCTACAATTTCTGTTATTATAGTAACGTGAATACTGACACAGATTCTAAATGTTCTCTTATCGGCTCTTTGTATTCAGATTATAACAAAAGGTCTGATTGTTTGATAATACTTTATAAATGAACAATGGCATTTTGGATATTCTATTTAACCTATGTGTCACCATTAGCTCGGCGACGAGGGAAACATCGTGAGGACGCCTGCACGACTCGGATAGTTTCTCAAAATTGTGGATAACTACAATATTTTAGATAATGATTCTGAACGATGTTTTCTATCGCCGCCGAGTTATTGGTAGAAATACATTAGATTTGAAAAATACAGAGGTGCATGCTCGAATTCGAACCCGCTCCCCCCCAGTACTTTTTACTTGTTACTTCAAGATGACCTCACTAGATTTAACCACTATTGCTCACTTAATCAACTACAACTAAGCCTTAAAAAATGTAAAATAATTACTTTTACTAAAAAGATGAAAATAAGTAGCTTTAACTATTCTTTGGGTGGCGCGGATCTCACAAGAGTTGGTCATATTAGAGATCTGGGAATAACTCTTGATAGTAAATTACACCTTGATATTCATATACAAAACATAATCAGTAAAGCGTTTAAAATGTATGGTCTTGTCATGCGCTCTAGTCAAGAATTTAAAAACTCTAATACACTTATATATCCCTTGTCAGGCCTCAATTAGAATACGGAGTATCTATCTGGAACCCACTTTATAAAAAATATAATCATAGTATTGAAATGGTTCAAAAAAAGTTTTTACGCAGAGTCAATTACAAATTCTACCGTAAGCGTCTAACATATTTGCTCTTGTTAAAGAAATACAAACTCCTTGACTTAAAGTCTAGACGCTCTCAACTCGATGCCAGGCTATTGTATGACATCTGCAGGAATAAATATGACTGTACTGATTTAATAAATCGCATCAGCTACTCGGTGCCAACACGAACACACAAGCGAACTTTACGCACCAATCCGCTGTTTGCCGTTACTAAGACTCGTACGGCGGCTGGTGTCCGATCCCCGATTCGCCGCATGCTTGATACTTATAATAAAAAAATTACTCTATAGATATTTTCACATGTAGTGCTGGCTCCTATAATAGAGAAATTGTAAAATTACTTACTAACATTTGTTAGTGAGTAATTTTATAATTAATAAATAAGTTACTACTAAATAATTCACATTCACACACACTAGAAACCTATTCTACACACACTGCTATTTTTATTATGTCTTCCGTTTAAAAAGTAGCACACACACTACGCACACATCACCAACACACCAATATAGTTAATTTCGACTATGTAATAAGAACTAGAGTCCCGCATGTTTGTTTATTTCAATTTTACGTAAAATGTAACCATCGGTGTTGAGTTTAAAATTGTTCAGTTTCTTTCTTGATATAAGTTTTAGCTTAAGTTTATTGTAAACTTGTTTGTGGTTCATTAAACTAAATTAAAAAAAAAAAAAAAAAAGTACGCGCGTTCTGCTGCCATCGCGGTTTATATTCACAGTACCATACAAAATCATTTGTAGGCATTGTTATTGACTCTTTGGTCGCGCTGTGTCGAGGTCGCCGAGACTGATCGAACGAGTCTGATGGAGGACACATAAACCAACCGTAAACCTCATTTTCTTTCTTATTTGTTTTTATTACCCTATCTTCTTTGCAACATCGTAATATTTCACATTAAAGAGGGAATACGTATTTTTCATAAAATATAGATGCAACGATTAATATCATATTTATAAAACTGTTAACTTAGACGCGGTGGTTATAGTGTCTAGTTTTTTTTATATGATAGGTAGCAGACGAGCAGACGGATAACCTGATGGTAAGCAATTGCCCGATTGCCCCATGGACACCCGCAAAACCAGTGAAGTAACAAATGCGCTGCCATTAGCGCTTATTAGCTTTTATAGTATTTTATATTATTATAGTTATGTCAAAAGTAAACTTTAGGCACTTTTTAATACTCGTATAATATTATTGGCAAAGAGAAAAGCTCTTGTTTTAATGCGTCCACGTTCAGTTTTTAATATGTACAAATTAGTATCAATTACGCATTCTTTAACTATATAGGCTTTATCTTTAAATCAGAATTTTAGAGTTTCAAATAGTAGTGTAGATTAACAACTTATAAGATGAATTAAGTCCTGATAAAAGGAATATTAAAAAAGTTTTACCATTATACATACAGGTACAGAAGTTAATTATTCAAATTACTCGTAGCTTTCCTAATTGCGATAAAATCTAGCAAACACATTCAATTTAAGGGGTTAGCTCAGCACGAGCATCGAGCCAAATTAAATTTTGTGAGTTCAGCTACAAATAAAGAATTAGCGGCAATTATTTTTGGGAAATTGTTGCGAATGGATTAATCTCGGGGAGTTCTTACACATGAGATCATTTGCCGTTGAACCCCAACGGGTCGATCGCGAAATGTTCATTTTATTCCATTATAGGATAATTATTTCATATTCATATTCTTTATTGCTCTTCATATGTTACAAAAGGTGGTGATAAATAGTATTGCACATTTATGGACCCTGTCGGGATTTCACGCGCCCTTTTCAAATTCGTCGCGGTTAATAATCCATTCATCATATTTGATTATTTTTGGGGTGGTAAACCAACTTACAGGTGACTGGATAGGAAGATTGATTCTTGTAGACGCAAGAAAACTCAAACATAACAAAATCTACTTAACTCCCGAACACTCAAACGCTTTTAACTTTGGAAGCTACTCAAATATGCTGTCGCTTTTTAAGTCAACTTTACGTCAAAACCACAACATCTTTGAGCAGTTAAGAAGCGTACTTATTCCGACGATATTTCGTAACTTGTACTACTTTCGTTGATTCCAATACCCGTAAAGCAATTGTTAAAACTGTTTACATTGTGATCAGGTCCATGTATATGGTGATATATGACTATGAAATTTAATTATTATTTATTGATCCTGAGAAATACAGGTAAAATCTTTAAAATTACTGGTAGTAAAGCATGTCTGTAATCTAAATATTAGTTTAGGATGGGCTAGTGGTTAAGCAAAAGGTAAACATCAGAATAAATTAATGGCCCTATACAAGTAATCTAGACTGTAATTAGGAATGTAGATTGGATTTAAATCCACCTTGGCATAAGGGATCAAGGTCACATCTAATCTAAAGCGGAATTCTTACTAGTATCCTTTGGAAATGGAAGTTACTGAGTAAGACAGATTGCTTTTGTAATATTGTGCTGCGAGGGCTACGACATCGAGAAGGTGCTACGAAGCTACGATTCGTAGCACTTTTTTTTTTTTTTTTAAATAATAATTCTCACAACATCTCATAGGTTGACCTGATTCCGTACTAAGTAGCTTGAGCACTTGTGTTACAGATATCAGACAACAGAGGAACACAAATATATACTTAAATACATATATTACACCCAGACACTGAAAAAACACAAGTGTTCATCGCACGAATGTTTGTCCAGGGTGGGGATCGAACCCACGACCTTTGGCGTAAGAGGCAGGGTCACTACCAATTGCGCCATCCGGTCAGTCAAAAAAAAGTCACTTGTGCCAAGTGGTGTAGTATTTGTGTGCTACGACTATTTGTGTGCTAGTACTATATTACTTTCTGTCGATTTGTTCGTGTAACCATTGTTTGGTTATAATAAATATTAGGTCTTTACCTATGAGATTGCCGTTTGGTATGACGAATTTCATAGAAGTTGTATTTTCCATTTTAACTTTTTTTTAATGTACTGCTACTACTCCATAATTAACTGTGATTTAATGGACAACGCTTAGAAACGAGTCGGATAATTTTTCAGATTTTTTTTATTAAAAAGATGTTATTGATAAAAACGTCAATACTGCCAAGTAAAAAAGGGTCGTTTCAAGTTTTTTTTTTTGGATCACAAAAATATCTGATCTCAATTTAATACAAACCTTAAAATATAGCCTTAAATCAAAATAAAACTATTTTATGGGGACTTTTTGTTCATTAAATGAGTTATACGTCTTATTGTGTCTAGAAAAAAAAAACGACAATTTCATATTTGAAGACCTATTATTCAGATATTCTTAGGTTCCTTAACGCATGGCAGAAACTTTGACTAGAAACTTAGTTTAAGTCCCAAGGTGAACGAGGTAATGTTAGGTAAACCACCGGTCTACCTAACATTACCTCCTTCACCTTGACTACTTGACACTATTGATCTTTGCTCTCTTAAGATGACGGGTAGGGCACACTAGCGACGCCAATCGATTTTAATTTTTAGCTACTAAACGGATCTATTTTAAACAATTTCGGGGTTTATAAATCTCTTGGCAAATACTTATACTATTTATTAAAAAACCATGCATAAATGCTGGCGTCGCTAGTGTGCCCTACCCGTCACCTTAAAACACGATGTCCTGTTAAGCCCGGGCAGACGTATTTAAACCTTTAAACCACGTTGGCGATAACCCGCGTCTCTTGGGGGCAGTAAATAAGGCGCGTCGAATTTTATTGCCTTAGTACAGTCAACAGAAAAAGTTGATGCACGATATAGCAGTTATTGAGCCTTATGCTCCTCGGTATAAGAGCGACAAACTGAGAAATATGTGCAGTTACTTCTGCTGCCGTGTAGTTACGATATGGCTGTGACGACTAGCGTAAATGTGCACTTAGATCTCTCGTATTCTTTACTACTTTACAGTTGCTCGTACGTAATTTATAAATGAATACCTTTTTGTAAGCGATGAAACTTTATAGCGGTGAAAATAATTGCAAGTACCTACCTAATCTTTAGAATCAGAATTAGAGTCATTTATTGCATAAACCGTGTGGTCCCCGGCAGAGTAGAATAGGCCAAACTCACTCTTACCGAGGTGTCGTAAAAGGCGACTAAGGTAAAGCTGCTGGCATGATCATCAGCACCCAGAGAAGGAAAACTCTGCATTTATATCAAAACCCTCGCCAACCCGTCTGCCAAGCGTGGTGAGTATGGCAATACCCCTCATGTGATAGAGGGAGGCCCGTGCCCCAGCAGTGGGGACTTAAATGGGCTGATGATGATGATGATTGCATAAACTGTGTTACAAATGGTGAAAAAAAAACAATGTATAGTATCAACAGTTGACCCACACGCCTCTTACCCGCTACTTTCCCCATCATAATAAGTTGCAACAACTCGTATCTGTCATGTCTTAACACATGTCCTAAGTACATATTAGGTAATTTGTGTAACAAAAGAGCTTATGATACACATTTAAGGTGACGGGTAGGGTATACTAGCGACGCCAATTGATTTTAATTTTTAGCTACTAAACCGGATCTTCTTTAAACAATTTCTGGGTTACAACCTCTCGGCAAATACTTATACTATTTGTTAAATAACCATGCACAAATGTTGGGTCCAACGCGTACGCGAAAAATTCGTACAAAAACGGACCCAAAATTTGTGTATGGTTATTTAATAAATAGTATAAGTATTTGCCGAGAGGTTGTAACCCCAAAATAGTTTAATATAGATCTGGCTTAGTAGCTAAAAATTAAAATCGATTGGCGTCGCTTAAGGTGGCGGGTAGGGGTCTTTCGGATTTTAATCGATTTAAATTTTTAGTAACAGCGTCATGGCCTTTATCTAGGTTGGGTTATAAGCTGAGTGAGGGCGATTTATACTAGACGTCATAACACACTATAATATTCATTTCGCACTGTCCTACCTAATATTCATTTAAATATTAGGTGCATTTGCATTTAATCTTTAAATGCAATTAATTTTATGCACTTGCGACAATGACTATTTATTTATCCTATGTTAATGGATTAAGTCTTAATAACATTTTTATGGATTCAACTGCTGTTCGAAATAAACTTTGATCTCATTTTATTTCTGACAACTTGTAGCGTAGGTCAAGATTCAAGAGATTTTTAATGCCAATTTTCATACACATTATACTACGAGTATATTCTGACGCAAATCTTGGCACCATGGAAATTACGGAAGCCGTCCATGAGATTTAATGCTGTCGTGTGCGAATTTGATCTGATCACGCCTACAAATACGCTTGGTATGCTACCAATTTAGGGAGTTGTCACACTGGCAACGTTTGCGAGCGTTTGTCTAAGCGGAGCGACGACAGCGAACACGTCGCGGCAGAGCAGCGTTCACGCGCCGCGTGTCGGTGATAGGGTGTTTTTCTGGAAAAATATAAAGATGTGCTCTGAAACAGCGTGATTCAATGCTGCCCGTCCCCTAGGTGAAGTCCCCTTATCTTTGTTGTAATGCCGCTGCCACGGACGCTAGGTAGGCGCCTACCTAGCGTCCGTGGCAGCGGCACTATATGAAGAATAAGGGAACTCACCTAGGTTGAGTGTAACTTTTATATTAAAGAATTTGTATGATTGCTGATGATCGCGATGCGCAACTGGATCGCTGGCGTTTTTCTGTGTAACTTAATTTACGACTTTGTGATAATACTTTGATGGCTCATCATTGATGATATGACTGTAAGATTATACTACAATTTTTTTTATTCGGGTCAGTAGTATTTTCCTGTCGGGCCTACGAGCAGGCGCTCGTAGGCCTTACTTCTTTGGATACTTACCAAGTACAAGGTTAAAGTATGAAATTGACGATTTGTATGGAGATTATTTAAGAAGCTGTGTTATCCATACTATTTTTTTTTAATTTTCAAAGTAAATAATAATAGTAATGTTTCATATAACAATGCTTTAATGGACAACGTTTAGGTACATTTAGAATTTCAGAAAATTGTTTATTTAAAAAGTTATGAATGCTGAAGGATTTTTTTTGTGGATCAAGAATACAACTTTATATGATTTGCATATTACACACCTTAGAAATATGTCTTTAATCGAAAAAAAATATACCACAGTAACTTTTTGGGTATTTATCGGAATTATGAATCTTGTTGTGTCTAGAAGAAAAACGGCAATTTCATACTTTAACCCCTATTATAAAAAGCGAGTAAAAAACCAGCCCTTATCGTCTGATCGCAGTTATCGTAAAGGCCGCCGAAAACATGTCGCGACGACATTGGTTATGGTAATTTAAGAGCTCTTTAAAAACAAGGCCTAAGTATAGTTTGCTATAGAAGTCTGACGAAATTCTGCTAAGCCGTAAGGGGTGTATGACACGATAAGATGCAATCTGGGTCAGCGATAATTGGTCGACTACCTTCGTTACATTTCATTACCTCTTCAAAACAGACTAAGATAAAAATTGGAACGTTGGCGAACAATTTTAGACGCCTACGTCCAGCAGTGGACTGCGATAGGCTGATGATGAAGATAAAAATTGCCGATATTATATTCTTCTCATAGGTCTTTTCCTCTTTTTACAGTAGTATGGCAGCATGAGAGACTATGCCTCTCCAATTTCTCTCCACTTTCCTCTGGTGCCGGACATCCTGTACCACGACTGACCGGATGGCGCAATTGGTAGTGACCCTGCCTCCTACGCCAAAGGTCGTGGGTTCGATCACCACCCTGGACAAACATTCGTGCGATGAACACTTGTGTTTGTTCGGTGTCTGGGTGTAATATATGTATTTAAGTATATATTTGTGTTCCTCTGTTGTCTGATATCTGTAACACAAGTGCTTAAGCTACTTAGTACGGAATCAGGTCAACTTATGAGATGTTGTGAGAATTATTATTATTACGCTGCCCCATCTTGACATCTTTCTGCACACAGGCCCCGCTTAAGCCCATTTTAGTTTTGCGTCTAGTTCTTCTCATTGATCTCAACCAAAGATTGGGTGGTGTCAAATTTCTTTATAGGAGTCCCGTGTATCGTCTTTAAGATTAAGGTGAAAATCGAATGAAGACATTTTAGTAACAACGTGTGACTGTTTAAACATGGTAAACAGTAATTCCGTAAGTCACGTGCTACTACATACGTATAAAGGTTGGTACCTTAATAGTTTCTGGCAAGGTTTCCTTTACCTCCAGAGGCGTGGAGTAAGAGTGTGGTCGTCTTGTTTTTCAAAAAAGGGGACAAAACCCTTTTGAAGAACTATCGACCCATTTCCCTTTTAAGCCACGTCTATAAGCTGTTCTCAAGAGTGATCACGAACCGTCTTGCGCGGAGACTCGACGAATTCCAACCACCGGAACAGGCTGGGTTTCGGAGCGGATACGGCACCATAGATCACATCCACACAGTGCGGCAGATTATACAGAAGACAGAAGAGTATAATCAGCCCCTGTGTCTAGCATTTGTGGATTATGAGAAAGCCTTTGACTCGGTTGAAATCTGGTCTGTTCTGGAGTCCCTGCAGCGATGCCAAGTCGATTGGCGATATATCCAGGTGATGAGATGTCTCTATGATGCCGCTACTATGTCCGTCCAAGTACAGAATCAGCAAACAAGTCCTATACCATTGCATCGAGGAGTGAGACAAGGGGACGTCATCTCCCCGAAATTGTTCACAAATGCAATGGAGGATATGTTCAAGACGCTGAACTGGAAGAGACGTGGCATCAACATCAATGGCGAATACATCTCTCACCTGCGATTTGCTGACGACATCGTCATAATGGCAGAAACGCTGCAGGACCTACAACAGATGCTGAATGACCTGGCTGACTCTTCTAAATGCATCGGCCTACGGATGAACTTGGACAAAACCAAGGTCATGTTCAATGAACATGTTCTACCGGAACCGATTGCAATTCACGGTGCCGTTCTTGAAGTTGTTCAAAAATACGTATACCTCGGGCAGACTTTGCAATTGGGTAAAAACAACCTCGAGGATGAGGTGAATAGGAGAATCCAGTTAGGTTGGGCAGCATTTGGAAAACTACGTCGTGTCTTCGTATCGTCGATACCACAGTGCCTAAAGACGAAAGTCTTCAATCAGTGCGTCCTACCCGTCATGACATACGGAGCCGAAACGTGGACACTTACGGTACGGCTGGTCCACAAGTTAAAGGTCGCTCAGCGGGCTATGGAACGAGCAATGCTCGGCGTCTCTCTCCGAGATCGAATCCCAAATGAGGTGATCCGGCAGAGAACCAAAGTTATCGACATTGCTCACCGGATTAGCAAGCTTAAGTGGCAGTGGGCTGGCCATATTAGCCGCAGAACCGACAACCGATGGGGTAAACGAGTTCTGGAGTGGAGACCGCGTCTTGGCAAACGTAATGTAGGGCGCCCTCTGGCTAGGTGGGAGGACGATCTGCGCGGGATGGCTGGCAAGAGCTGGATGCGAGAAGCCATGGATAGATCACAGTGGCGAACAATTGGAGAGGCCTACGTCCAGCAGTGGACTGCGATAGGCTGATGATGATGATGATGAAGTATGTATTAACAAAAGAAAAGTATTATATGTATATATTTGTAATCCCACTGTTTCTGATTCTGATATTCGTAACACAGGTGCTTGAGCTACCTATCTCGGAGTCAGATCAATGTATGTGATGTTACGTATACGATGAGTATTATAAACTGTAAACACTAAACGTGACTTCAGTAGATGTCACAAGTTTCTATACTTAGTACTTAGCGTGCACTTTTAACGAGTGTACAGAAATAGAAAGGAGCGAGAGCGACCATTTCATTTTATAAAACGCCGAAGCTGACCACTTAGGACACAGACGTTTGTCATGAAGTCTATTTTTACCAGCGCTCCGGTAGTGGCGTCACATGCGAACCTCCAGTGTGATCGAGACTGGACACGATGTTTCTGACAGTTCTCTTATATTGCTGACATTTATGCAAATTACATGTTTCGGACATATTTTATTGTTTGGTTCACACTATAGAATTGTAGCAGAGCGGCATCCCAAGTTTTTGGTTCACACCCACATCATATTGTCGATCCTTACAGTTACTTAGTGCTTTTAAGTAATAAACGCCATGATGACAGATAGAATTCCCCTCGGAATCGAAGAGGGCAACGCGATATATAATATGATTATTATGTAGAACTAAAAATATTTATTGTAAAAAATGAAGGTTAAGTTCTAAAAATTGTAAAATTAGTTCATCCTTCTTCTAATTCAAATCAAAGAAAGGATAGATTAACGTGATTTTAGATTTTGTACAATCGATCACTTCGTTCGGATCGATCCCAACTATACTATGGTAAGAACAGTTCATAAAAATACCAAGAGAGGTCACTGTGCATATTTACATCGCACCATCAAAGCGATTTTCTAAAACTACTTAAGCTCAATAGTGATGTATGTTAACGGCTTTTTAAGACCATTCGGAAGACAATAAAATGTTGTTTGCGAAGTGGCTTTCATTTGTATCAAACTTATCAAAGCGACCTAGCATTCCTCTCGACTGTGACCTGGGCAACCTAGGGTTTGTACAGATTTACTAAGTGCGTTTTTGTTAAATGCGATCCGAATATTCAAGTTTATTATGATTGATTTTAAAGTCGTAAAATATTTAAGTATCGCAAGTAGGTAACATACCATGTTAAGACATAGGTGGCAGACTAGCAGATGGATCACCTGATGGTAATCGATTGCCGCCGCCCATGGACACCCGCAACACCAATGGAGTCACAAATGCGCTGCCAACCTTTAAACTCCCCTTTCCCCCCGATTAGGCCTCCGGTACCCTCACTCACGCAGCGAAACACAGCACAGTGCTTATTCACGCCGGTTTTCTGTGAGGCAATGGTATCACTCCGGTCGAGCCGGCCCATTCATGCCGAACCGTGGTAAAAAACCATGCAACATAACGGTTTATCTGTGTAGTAGACTTCCATTGGCTTTATGATCACTCATTTTCAGACAAAATTTAGACGAAGCACTTCCCCGCTGGGAAATAAAGAAAATCTTGTGCCTAGAAAGCATTTTCATTTCGCCTCAAAGAGCAAGTCTGCTCAAACAAAAAGCAAGTAGTTCAAAGATGATTTTTTGATTCTTTTATCAGTAATTCAGCGGTGAAAATGCAGAGCTCACTGTACGTAGTGTGCCGATAAATATTCATAGCCGATGGGAGATGAATCGCCTGCGTACGTCGGTGCCGGGGTGGAGCATATATGCCGAAGCTGCTTGCGCGTCACTCGAGCTCTGTGACGCAGGTCTTTTGTGTGAGGAATAGGGCTGTGGAAGGACTTGTTATCTTGGGAAAACAAGTTTGACTACTTCTATCCAATACCCACATAGTAGTAAAGTGAAAACGGATTTGAGCATTCCAAATTAGGAATTTCTCCTTTATTAGGTAGGTAAACCAAAAACTCCGTAGCCGTGTGATCCCCGGCAGAGTAGAATAGGCCACCCTCACTCTTACCGAGGTGGCGTAAAAGGCGACTAAGGTAAAACTGCTGGCGTGATCATCAGCACCCAGAGAAGGAAAACTCTGCATTTATATCTAAACCCTCGCCAACCCGTTTGCCAAGCGTGGTGAGTATTTCAATTACCCCTCATGTGATTGAGGGAGGCCTGTGCCCCAGCACTTAAATGGGCTGACGACGAAACCAAAAACAGCGAAAATATCATAAATATTAAATCAGAAAATATAATACAGGCGACACTTTTAACTACTGTCGTACATGTTTACCTAGATGCAAATTTGTTCAATTAATTTAAAACTGACTAGAAAAATCCCGGGGTGTTGGTATAATCTTGGTCACAGAGCCCCTCAAGTTAGCTTAAAATTGTTTAGGATACGATTGATGATAAACCTAGCATCTAGACTTCGAACCTTGGGACTAGCGATCTGGTAACGTGCAAGTTTCAGGAAAGTTACTGCGGAAAATTGTTTGGGTCGAGAGGCAATATCTACTTACGCGACATGCTGCGCTGCGGCAAAACTAAGGAAGGCAAAAAAAATTATTTTATACAAATAGTTGCCTTCATTTAGACTAGTTTTTAAATAATAAATAAATATTTCACAACATTTTTTTTTTATTTGATACAAAAATCCACAGCTCTTAATGTTAGATACAAAAAAAGTACATCACGTACATTGATCTGAATCCGAGATAGGTAAGCTCAAGCACCTGTGTTACGGATATCAGAATCAACAGTCGGGTTACAAATATATACATATAATACTTTTCTTTTGTAAATACATACTTATAATGCATAGAAAACACTCAGACCAATACAAACAGACATGTTCATGCACACAAATGTTTATACTGTGCGGTGATCGAACCCGCAACCCTTGGTCCAAAGGCAGCGTTCACTACCACTGTTCCAAACCGGTCGTCGAAAACGTTTTTATTTAAAAAATCAAAGTGGCCCAATTTTGCATAAACAATAAGGAAAAACAAGAGAAAAACAAAAAACTTATTTCGAATAATCTGAAAGCTAGATAATTCGGGTCACGACCCAAATTATTATCAGCTCACGGCGTATGTCGCACTGTTTATGGAAGGTGTGTGAAAATTTCCTTGTAATATAAACGATTGCTTTCTTTTTTTAAACAGATATATCCCTGACGCCCTAGTCTAGTGGTTAATTTTTCGAATATACTTAGCTCGGGTTTGTGATCGCCAATCCGCAATTTGGTAAGCGTGGTGATTAAGGCTAATCCCATCATAGTAGCGATGACTTGCTTTCTATGATGGAGGCCTGTGCCCTACAGTGGGACAGTATATAGGCTGATACTATACTTTTAAGTAAATATATTAGGCGCATACCATGCTGTGCCTTGTCTAAAGGCCTTGGTTCGAAAAACATTACGCTGAGCGATATAGCCTTATGGCTCGGCCGAGATCATAATCATCTTAACGACGCGACAGCTAGTATCCGATAGGTAGCTCTCCAACTTGTAGAATAAAATCGGAGAACAATTGGTCGTGTTTGTTCGTAATGCGACCCTTTCCCGATGAAATCGAGTTATCTAAATTAAAAACACGACTTTCTTTTTGTGATAGTGTTTTGTTGCTAGGTATATTTTTAAGGGAAATAATTTTATCTGCTTGGTTATGATTTTCATTAGGTATAAGTACTTACAACGAGAACAAGCGACAACTTGGGACGCAACCGGGACAAAACGCTAAGATGAGCTTCGCTTCGGCATGAATGGGCCGGCTGGACCGGAGTGTTACCACAGAATACCGGATGTGACACAGCACTGTGTTGTGTTTCGCTGCTTGAGTGAGGGTACCGGAAGCCCAATCCAGCGAAAGGGGGGTTTAAAGTTTTGCCAGCACACTTGTGATTCCACTGGTGTCACGGGTTTTCATGGGCGGCGGCATTCGCTTACCATCTGGTGATCGGTCTGCTCGTCTGCCACCTATCACATAAAAAAAATGATGATAACTTACAACCTTCTAAGACCAGGATTTTTTATTCATTCGGTTGGTATATTACTGATTAAATTAAAACCAAGCGTGTTAACTCATCGTTACTAGAAACAAATTATCAAATTCTAGAATTAAATGTCCGATATTCAAAATCCAAGCGTCAGTTTTCACATCATGTTTGTCTTGGTCAAACAAAACTTTGTAGGTAAGTTTACGGAATGAACAAACACGTGTACGTAGTTGTTGAAAGGTTTATTATATAGGTATAATATTATTTTAACAATGTATAGGTATGTAGGTAGGTACTCGTTGTAAACTCTTTACTCTCTCACACACACACACATTAATTACATTAAAGTGATTTAGTCTACTGTGTAGTTATGCTATTCGACCTTTCTGCCCCAAACGGCCGTCTGCTCTCCTTAACTCGTAACTTGAGGCATGCAATTCTTAGGGCTCGTCTTTGACCTTAGTTCTCATGCGAATCGCATCGTTCTTGATACGATCACGCAAGGAGATTCCTTGCATAGCCTCATTGGGGGAGGCCTATGTCCAGCAGCGGACGTAAAAAGTAAAGTGTCAGCCTATATACTGTCCCACTGGCAAAAGCCTCCATCACAGAAAGCAAGTCAACGCTACTAATGATGGATTAGGCTTAATCACCACGCTTGCCAAATGCGAATTGGTGTTGGTGACCATCACAAACCCGAGTTATGTTTAAAAAATTCGAGACATACTTTTTGCTCGACCCGGGAATCGAAAACAGGACCCCAAGCCTAAACCACTAGACCAACAGGGCTTCTGCAACAGGTAGTAGACGTATATTAGCTGAAATTATGAGTTATGATATGGACGATTTTAACTAATACCAAATACTTTAAGGCGACGGGTAGCCTAACTAGCGACACCATTTATTATTTTAAAGTTAGCTACTAAGCCGGATCTATTTTAAAAGATTTCGGGGTTACAACCTCTCGGCAAACACTAATACCATTTATTAATTAACCATGCACAAATTTTGGGTCCGTTCTTGTGCGCGAAAAATGGATTACCGCCAAAAGCGGCCACTTTTAGCGTGAATCAATTTTTCGCGTACAAATGTTGGGTCCGCATTTATGCATGGTTATTTAATAAATAGTATAAGTGTTTGCCGAGAGGTTGTAACCCCGAAATTGTTTAAAATAGATCCGGTTTAGTAGCTAACAATTAAAATCGACTGGCGTCGCTAGTGTGCCCTACCCGTCACCATAATACTGAAATATTTTTTTTGTATATTTTAATTACAGATATGAGAATGAGAAGAACGCCTTGGTCGTGTCGGTGGTGTCGTGCCAGGGGCTCCCGGGACGTGAGCCCGCCGGCCCTGACCCCTACGTGAAGCTGCAGCTGCTGCCGGACAAACAGCACAAGGTGAAGACCAGGTCAGTATCATCATCATCCTCCTGCCCTTTTCCCAGGTTATCTGGGGTCGGCGCAGTATGTTTTCCTTTTCCATACGTCCCTGTCATTCGTCATCGAATCATCCACCCCTTTTTCCATCATGTCATTTTTCACACAATCCATCCATCTCTTTCTCTGCCGTCCTCTGTTCCTCCACCCACTTACATTTAAACTCATCACTTTTTTGGTTACATGTTCTTCCCCTCTTCTGATTACATGGCCATACCAGGAAAGACGATTTGCCTTCAATTTTTCAATGATGGGGGCCACTTTCATACTTCCTCTAATATACTCATTCTTTATCTTGTCCATTCTCCACACATCCATCTTAACATTCTCATCTCTGTCGCATGCAATCGTCTTTCATCCATCTTCTTAACGGCCCAGCATTCTGATCCATCCAAGACCAGTTCAGTATCAAGATAGAATAATGGCGAGAAGATGGCCATTGTCCATAAGTGCTCTTTCAGTGTAAAGGCTAGCGAAAACGCTGGTGCGGGAGCGTGTAGTTAAAATATAAGTAGACAGTTCATGCATTCACAGAGCTCGTACGAGTACGCGCGTCTCAATATGGGCGCGTGTGGTCGCGAATGACGCGGCTATGACGCGGATTATCTATAGAACATTTCGCCTGTTTTTATTCGTCAACTTGTAACAACATTTCCGATTCTCATGGAGGTGGTCACAACGCTTTAAAATCGAGGACACAGCGTGAAAGGGACTATCAAGTTACAACACTTATCGTTCGCTGTAATGAGGGCCTTGACCTCTGCTGTAGGTAACCGATGTTGTCGTGCTAGGGTTTCTTGTAGGGCCGACCCTGAGCCCTACGTGAAATTGCAGCTGCCGGCGGACAAACAGCATAATAACAAGACTTACCAATATCTACTACCATCTAAGGAAAGCAAGCTAACCTCTATAAGCGAAATTAGATATAGGTAGTGTACATCATTTTTATGTATTGTTCCTGGTTGTGCTTCCTATCATGATCCTGATGATTGAAGGTTGTCTGGTAGATATCGTCCCAGCGATAAGACCGCCAAATCTCTGTATACCTAGCTTTTAAGTTTTGTTTGCTGTGCATAAAGAGTATCTATCAATCTATCTATGATCCATATTTTTTTTGTATCCTGACACCAAATATGCATAAGACGGACCTAGCTTCAAAAATGCGGCTTAACAATCCTAAATCACAATATGTTTGTCTTTTTGTGGAGTGGAAAATTGAACAAAAACACTGAATGTTTCTTATTTCTTCTTCTTTCAGGGTGGTCCGCAAGACCCGCTGCCCAGTGTACGATGAGGACTTCACGTTCTACGGCCTCGCTCCGCACCAGCTCGCCGCCATTACTCTGCACTTCGTCGTCCTCAGCTTTGACAGGTTTCATCTGATTCTCTCCCATTATACTCAATTCTATGTCTAGGATTCGTTGCTCGGTGTACAATGAGGCCTTCTCGTACTATCTCGTCGCACCAGCTCCATCACTCAGCACAATGTCGTCCTCAGCTTTGACAGGTTGTTACTCATATATTTTATACGTCCTATTAATAGACCTCGCTGCCAACACGCAACACTTTCTCAGGATCGGTTAATGTATTCCATAAGAAGAGATCAGTATCTTTACCTTATAAAGTTAAGATGTTGGGCTACTATGAAAAGAACGAAAAGATACCGCAAATAAACTTTTTAATATTTTTGTACCTATATAAAATACATACTTACATAAATTTTAGTCTTTTACCACACAATTTTCCTTTTACACCTGAAATACAACGTGATAGTATATTAGCCTGTGTGTTTGCAAATGTTTATTAACCGCAACTATAACAACAAAATTGCTCTAAAATTTTATAACAAGCAAAAGTATTGATTTTAGCTTGTTATAAAATTTGACAAATAAAATATCGTTAAAAGGAATAAAATAAAGACTATCAAATTACTTGTCCGCAGATATTCTCGCGATGAGATAATAGGCGAGGTGGTGTCTCCTCTGTCGACTTTGCAGCTGCACAGCGGAGAAGCCATGGCCCTGTGTCGAGAGATCCAGCCGCGCAGCCTCAAGGTACGCCCAATAAGTACAGAATTCGCGTGCTATGTGTGACTTATTAAAGTTATATGTTAGTCTTATAAGAAGTTAATCAGATGGGCCGTATGCTCGTCTGCCTATTGTTCGCAATAAAAAAAAAGAAAAGTGGTCTATTATCATTTCAGTGACACGTGGGGTTGCCTAATATTCTAAAGAGATTTTTAATGTCTTAAATCCATCACAATATATTTAAAAAATCTGATGGAAAATTTGGAAGAATAGGGATTTAAATACTAATATGGTAATGTCAATTCTGTGAGAATAACCCATCAACACCTTATCTAGTCTACCACTAATGGATCTCTAACCCCGTGCTTGCAGATGCGCAGCGTGGGCCGGGGCGAGGTGCTGGTGTCGCTGTGCTGGCAGCCGGCTGCCGCCCGGCTCACCGTCGTGCTGCTCAAGGCTCGCAACCTGCCCAAGATGGACGTCACCGGCTTGGCTGACCCGTAAGTACCAGCTTCATTCTCTCCCATTTTAGCGTGGAAGAGCCATGCTTCGCCATGAATGGGCTCGACCGGAGTAGAGCCAGATCACAGAAAACCGGCGTGAAGCAGCACTGTGCTGTGTTTCGCTGCGTGTGTGAGGGTACCGCAGGCCCAATCCGGGGGAAAGGGAGGTTTAGGGTTGGCAGCGCAATTAAGACTCCACTGGTGTCGCGGGTGTCTATGGGCGGCAACAATCGCTTACCATCAGGCTATCGTCTGCCACCAATCATATAAAAAGAAAAGATACTACATGGATGCATAAAACCGACGTGAAGGGGGAAGAGGGGGATGAAGGAAAAAAGATTAACAGCGCACTTGTAAATCCATTGGCGTCTCGTGTAATCTTAGTGTCTTTAATCAATGGCAGTCACTTTTTTTTACTTACCGTAACATCATATAAAAATATGACGTTAACCTTTATTACTCTATTCAACTTCACCTCTTTCTTAATCAGATACGTGAAGATGTACCTGCTGTACAACGGGCAGCGCATCGCCAAGAAGAAGACGCATGTGAAGAAGCGGACATTGAACCCCGTATTCAACGAGTCGTTCGTGTTCGAGGTGCCCGCCGCGCCCAACGCCACGCTCGACCACGTCTCGCTCGAACTCCTCGTGCTAGACTGGGACAGGGTCACCAAGAATGAGGTAAGAATAAAGTGAAATCGAAAGTAAAGAAGCGAACGCTGAGCTCCGTGTTCAACGACCCCCAACTTGACTATGTCTTCCTCGAACTCCTCGTGCTAGACTAAGACATAGTTAAGTTGCAGCTTGCAGCTCATTCAATGCCAGGTGGCCTGCTGCACAGATTAGTTACTTATATGCTGGTTCTGAGAACAGCAATTGCAGGTCTTTATTTATTTTTTCACAATTACATTAGCACATTCCTACACATATTTAAAGAGTATATATTTCACACTAGGTACACAAGACACAAGTCCGTGGCACTCACTCAGCTGGCCCTACTGAAAATCAGCGTTATGACATTCTTCAGGGCCATGACATAGGCTGAGAGAGGGCCATCTATGTTGGAGTTTACACAATACCTATTTATGCACTGCCTGGTTATTTGTAGCCTTATTATTTTGGTTTTCCTTTGATTTGTTTTTTTTTTTGGTATTTTTAAACTGATGTTGTAGGAGTCATATATTATTATAGTCTTGTGATGTCCAAAATAATATTTTTTTGTTTCTTTATTACTTCTTCTTCTTCTTTATAGCCGATTTGGTCTAGTGGTTTAAGTACCAGGCCGTGGTTTCGGGGTCCTGGGTTCAATTCCCGGGTCCAGCAAAGGTAAGTTTCGAATTTTTCGAACATAGCTCGGGATTGTGATCATCAATCCGCATTAGGCAAGCGTGGTGATTGAGCCTAATCCCATCATAGTAGCGATGACTTGATTTCTATGACGGACGCCTTTGCCCTGCAGTGGGACAGTATATAGGCTGATACTTTACTTTTTTATTACTTCTTAACCGCCACATTCACTAGAATATGTTTAATCGCATTATTTGTACCTTCCAGGTGATCGGTCGGCTGGAGCTGGGCGCCGAGGGCACGGGCAGCGCGCGCCACCACTGGCGCGAGGTGCAGGCCGCCCCCCGCCGCCAGATCGCAGACTGGCACAAGCTGAAGGAGTGAGGCTTAACCCACCCTCCGCGTCCTCGCTCCCGCTCCCGCTCCCGCAACCCTCCCCTACCCCCCACTGCGTCCCATACTGAAAAACTAACCTACACGAAAACACCGTTGAGTTTGAAGTTTACCCAGCTGTCGAGGATATAAGGAGGGATACTGATACCACATCAGCACCATTTTGCTCCACATTCCATTTTTATGGCAAAATGGTGTTAATCTGGTTAATGACCTTTATGATAGGTAAATATTGGGTCTCAATAATCTAATGAGATCGATATAATTATTCAAAATAGATTATTATCTTTAAATGAGCAAAACTGATCGCTCAAGATTCAGTGTGTCTCATTTACGTGTATGTACTGGCCGTTTTAGAAACCATTAGCTATAGTACCGTTAGCTATCGTATCGTATCAAAAACAATAGATGAGGTAACCTATTCACCTTCCTCTCCAATACGTGACCAAGCTCAATTTCACCACTAGTGAGTGACTTTAATGTTCTCTGAATACCTAAGATTGCCACTTTAGGTCATGTCACGTAAATAGAACGCTAGCCATCATACTTGTTGTATCTATCGAATTCAGTGTTCTTTATACGTGACACGAACTAAATTTCGAGGTATTATTTTCCCTGAGCCAAAGGAAAATATAATCAGTTCTGGCTCACCTATAATTAGTGAATGCCAAACTTAGGTTACTTACGTAGCTGACTAGAATCTAAAAAATTAAATATCCATTTATGAAAATGTTTTTTAAGTATTGGACGCAGCACCACACTCACAAATTGCGCCTCCTAACCCTTCGCCGCCTACGTAGTATTAATTTAATAATATCTATCTTAATAACGGTTATAAATACAACTATTGATTTGTTGTTTAGTTTTAGTTGCTATTTTCCAAACTAATAACAATAATACTATTGCGTATACAGTAAAATAATCATCATCATCGTCATCGTCAGCCCATTTAAGTCCCCACTGCTGGGGCACGGGCCTCCCTCAATCACATGAGGGGTAGTTGCCATAATCACCATGCTTGGCAGACGGGTTGGCGAGGGTTTTGATATAAATGCAGAGTTTTCCTTCTTTGGGTGCTGATGATCATGCCAGCAGCTTTACCTTTGTCGCCTTTTACGACACCTCGGTAAGAGTGAGGGTGGCCTATTCTACTCTGCCGGGGACCACACGGCAGTAAAATAATTAATTGAGTAATTTATAATTCCTCAAATATTAACGTAAAAGTAAAATTACGCAACTCAACTGCTATTTGGAAATAACCCTTACATTACATGACCATCCCACATGTTTAATTATCTTAGTGCAATTTCTTATTATTAATACTTTTATTACAAGTATACAAGCGAAGAGATACGAAAGGCCAGTGTACCTATTTATTTATAGTTATTAATATTCTTCACTTATTATTACTGCACGGAGTAATTTTAGGGTTAATTAATAAAGTTACATAATAACAAGTACAAACTATTTATAGATGTTTAGTAATTTAAATCATCTTGTAATATTGTGTATGCAGCTACTTAATTATTTAATATTCCTAAAGTGAACTTGATAATGTTGATGCTATTTTTACGTTAAGAGTATTTTTGCAGCGTTAATTATTTGAAACACTTAAGTTTAATCTAGTGTGATTAGTTCATTAGCACACAACATTTAATATAAGCTAAAATTAAACATATATGTAGTAAACAAATAAATGACCATGTTATTTATTTTATTTGGAGTAAATCTCGCCATCACATATTCGCATTTGCCCTCACGTAGACGAGTTGTCATCTCACCGAATATCAGATTTGTATACTAAGGGAATTTTAGTAAATAAATTATTGACTGGTGCTTTCACATAATTGTTGTTGTTATTTTATCTCCTCTTTTTAGATTTATGAAGAAGTGAGCACTAAGGCAAATATTACCTACCTATTCCAGCAAATATAATTACTAAATTAGAATTTCTTTGTTTTGTTTCCGATGAATAATTTGGAAGGAAAATTAAATTCAATATAACACCAGGCTCGAATTTACCTTAAAAAAAATGGAGTTTTACAAAATAAAGTTAAAATAATACATGATGGAAGTATTAAAAATTAACGAAACAGGGACATTGTATTTTTTGTAAAAGTAGGTATAATAGGTACGTATGTTTTTTATGTGATAGGTGGCAGACGAGCAGATGGATCACCTGATGGTAAGTGACTGCCGCCGCCCATGGACATCCACAACACCAGTGGAGTCACAAGTGCGCTGCCTGCCTTTAAACCAATTTTCCCTCCGGATTGTGCCTCCAGTACCCTCACTCACGCAGCGAAACAGCAGTGCTGCTTCACGCCGTTTTTCTGTGAGGCTGTGGTATCACTCCGGTCAAACCGTCCAGTTCATGCCGAAGCGTAGCTTTCCCACGGTCTTCCCAAATAGGTTTTCATTCACAAAGCAGTTAAAATAAAATTCGGTAATCTTATCAATTGTATATTTGATATAAAATCTTATTACATAAAACACAGCTTAACAAAATGAAAATACATTCGTTACATACAACTGGCCTCGGCCTAGCGCGGCTTCAGGCGCCTACTTGCGAACGTCATGTCATCATGTCTGCGCTCCGGTGCTCCCCAGGCTAGAACGTCCAGGGATGTGCGGAACCTAACTTTGCACAAATAACTTGGGGTTTAGAAGGGTGCTGACCATTTGTGGCGTCGCTCGAGGGATGAGAGTTATTATAACCGCTTTGCCTTTTGAAAAATAAACGAGACAAAGTAACCACTCGCAGGAATTCGGTGTTGCATTGTATTAAGGTGACGGGTAGAGCACACTAGCGACGCCAATCGATTTTGATTTTTAACTACTAAACCGGATCTATTTTAAACAATTTCAGAGTTACAACCTCTCGGCAAACACTTAAACTATTTATTAAATAACCATGCAAAAATGTTCGCGTACGCGTCTAACGCATACGCGAAAAATTGATTCACGTCAAAAGCGGCTGTTTTTGTACGCAAAAAAATAAATTTTTCGCGTACAAAAACGCACTCCTAAATTTGTGGATGGTTATTAAATAAATAGTTTATGTGTTTGTTTAGGTTATAACCCCGAAATTTTTTAAAATAGATCCGGTTTAGTAGCTAAAACTCAAAATCGATTGGCGTCGCTAGTGTGCCCTACCCGTCACCTTAAATAAAAGATTCCGACGATTTTTATATTGCGACGCAGTATATTGACTCTCCGCAGCCTAACGGTAAGCAAGAGAAGAGCCCCCCTTGCAATTACAACGGAAGCGATGTCAGGCATCACCTCCGTTGGGACTACCATACTGGCCCGCGAGACTTTTCTCCAGAATCGTGATTTTTTTAAATGAAGTTTTCAACGATTAAGAACAATATATAAAGATAGCCTAAAAATGGGCTGGTTGTATTATGAATCAAATAATTTTGTCATGTGTGTAGTGTACAACACGTAAAACTTTCATGTACCCAAGAGTTTAGTCATTAATTTCGATTCTTTTGCCACGGTTTATAATAACTCTCACACCAAGCGTTACTTAGTAGTTCCAACTGGACACCAAAAATTGAGCGCCAATTCAAATAACATTCCATTTTTACCATAAAAACAAATGGCCCAACCGCTTCAACTCTCAGTAACTCAATTTATTCTTGGACTAGATAGAGATAAATGATAGGACAGTGTTCTAAGCCTGTTACATTGCTACTAATATTGTGCTAAGATTAACGAATCAAATTCTTGCGACGTGTGATATTAGGTACAAAACTGCTCAGCATTGCCTAGGGCGAAACTTACAAACATATCCGGGTATCACTCAAACGTTTTAAATTTAGAACGATAGATTTCGGAAGTAATCGAAAACCGAATTCGAACATAGAACCGCACATGCGTCAACGGAATCAAAATATAGTTGACAAAGTGATTGTGACCTCCACATTCAGGTATTAATAGGAACTTAGACAATACTGTCTAAGAATAGAAAGAACCTAATGATATACTTTAATTAGGTCTTCGATATTGACAACCTTTTTAGAAATCCATCATGAGGCGCTCAAACTTGTGTTATACAATCTAGGATATTATGCTATAGATATGCATTCAACTCTCGCCAACCCGTCTGCCAAGCGTGGTGAGTATGGCAACTACCCCTCATGTGATTGAGGGAGGCCCGTGCCCCAGCAGTGGGGACTTAAATGGGCTGACGATGATGATGATGATGATGCATTCAACGTCGTCCAGTGATTTTAGCCAATATAAAATACGACGCGTCCCATCATATCAACCACGTGATTGAAAGTCGTCAAAATTCAAAGAGCTGATTTGTCTGACACTGACTGGCAATTAGGTAGATGCAGTAAGATTTTGTCTCTAGTCTAAGAGCCGTTTCATACATTCCGATGCGGTGCCGTACCTCAAAACGTCTGCTACCAGCACTGGCGCGACGTGTGGCATACTAAACAGTTTTAGTCTATGGAAACCGCGGCGGCATTTAGATGCTACGTCACAGCCACACCACATCGTGTGGAAGGGCTCCTACGCGTGGTTTGACCATGATACGAACCCTCAATTGGTAATTAATACATGCTGCTCATAAAATTATAACGCCCGATTTAACACGAATTAACAGATAGACACAGAGTCGCCAAATTATCATTAACACATATACATTTATATTGTCTTTTAATACAACTTCTATTTGGACGTCTCTTTGATTTCGTCTAGCTATGACTGCCGGCGCTCCCTATGGGAATATGCGCGATCATCGGTGACAGTAGACATCAGGAAGAGGAACCATAAATCCGATATATTACATATATTGTTTACGATAGAACGTAAAAAAGTTAACGGCTACTAAGATGCTACACAATGAGTAAATATACTCATATTTGGTTGTTGGTACACGTATATATTATGCAAAACAGTGAATACACACTTTGGACTTTAGGTTTTGTTTTCTCTTAATAAAAAATCGATAAAATACTGGATTGAATAAAAAAAAACATGTTAAGTTCGTGAAGAAAAATCAATAAAAAATCTTGACTTGGCGCCCAACGTGGGGCTCCATATAAAAAGTTACCTACGTGATATTTATTTATGGTTCCTCCGTTAGAGAAAGTTACACCTCCAGATAATAACACAATGTTTAACAAGTAAACACCCTAACATTTAAATAAATTACGATAGTTGTCTAAACTGACGAATATTAGGCAAGAGTCGAGTGTGCGCAGCACAGCATAACTAGGGTTACCAGATGCCTGCCAATTTTAAATCCTTTACGTTAATTGTTTGTATTTACAAGTATATAAATGGGGCAAGATTAATTTTGGGTTTGGGACTAAGTATAATTAGTTTTCTCTCTGGCTTTTACCCCTCTAGACCTGCCTTGACACCTGGCAACCCCAAATGTAACTTACAACGACTAAAGTTAAAAGTTATACAAAACAATACCCTCGTAAACTATGACTACACGTCGTTATTGCTAATAAAGGTGAGATATGAATTATTGTTCAGATATGCTTGAACTGTAGATATTACGATTTTTGGTCCGAAATAGTGTACAAATTTAAATTATGGACAATCATTTTTAGTTAGTTTGCGCAATTGATCATTTATAGTCTCGTGGTAAATAAAAAACAAAGTAAATATAAAACTACACCATAAAGTTTATATTCAATAAATTAATTTTAAATAAATTACTATTAACAATTGATTAACCAGTCGAAATACAGCCGCATACTAACTAAAAGTGATTTATCTTGAAAACTATATCACGATAGTTTTGAACATGATCTAATCTCCCTTATTAATACAAAAAATATACATAAACATCTAACATTAATAATATCTCATGAAAAATTCAAAAATAGTTTAATGTAGATACTGGTAACTGTCATTATAGTGTTACATTGACAACTAACCCATCAAAATTACAAACAATTAATTTATACAATCCAATTTACAATTATTAAATGCAGTATCCTATTCGTTATTTCATGCAAAAAATTATGAAAGCATCAATAATGATAGTCTTGAAATGAGGCAAGCTTTATACATCGACATAGTCAGATCTCAACACATAACATTATGAAGCATTCTTGTATAATTAAATACTGGCAGGTAAGGCAAGTTCCTCTAAAGTCATAAGTAGATCTACATGAAGAAATCATACCCAAATAAAAAGCTTAAATAAAATTTAAAAATACATATCGTAGATAAACAGGTCGAACAACAAAAATAATGTCACATTAAAAAACATCTAAAATAAATCTTAGATCCTAATTTTATTACTTTCATATAACATAAACATAAATAATCTCGAACCTTAAAATTTTACCCATTTAAACACTTGAGGAACCTAACTTTGCACAAATAACTTGGGGTAGAAGGCGTGCTGACCATTTGTGGCGTCGCTCGAGGGATGAGAGTTATTATAACCGCTTTGCCTTTGAAAAATAAACGAGACAAAGTAACCACTCGCAGGGAATTCGGTGTTGCATTGTATTAAGGTGACGGGTAGAGCACACTAGCGACGCCAATCGATTTTGATTTTTAACTACTAAACCGGATCTATTTTAAACAATTTCAGAGTTACAACCTCTCGGCAAACACTTAAACTATTTATTAAATAACCATGCAAAAATGTTCGCGTACGCGTCTAACGCATACGCGAAAAATTGATTCACGTCAAAAGCGGCTGTTTTTGTACGCAAAAAAATAAATTTTTCGCGTACAAAAACGCACTCCTAAATTTGTGGATGGTTATTAAATAAATAGTTTATGTGTTTGTTTAGGTTATAACCCCGAAATTTTTTAAAATAGATCCGGTTTAGTAGCTAAAACTCAAAATCGATTGGCGTCGCTAGTGTGCCCTACCCGTCACCTTAAATAAAAGATTCCGACGATTTTTATATTGCGACGCAGTATATTGACTCTCCGCAGCCTAACGGTAAGCAAGAGAAGAGCCCCCCTTGCAATTACAACGGAAGCGATGTCAGGCATCACCTCCGTTGGGACTACCATACTGGCCCGCGAGACTTTTCTCCAGAATCGTGATTTTTTTAAATGAAGTTTTCAACGATTAAGAACAATATATAAAGATAGCCTAAAAATGGGCTGGTTGTATTATGAATCAAATAATTTTGTCATGTGTGTAGTGTACAACACGTAAAACTTTCATGTACCCAAGAGTTTAGTCATTAATTTCGATTCTTTTGCCACGGTTTATAATAACTCTCACACCAAGCGTTACTTAGTAGTTCCAACTGGACACCAAAAATTGAGCGCCAATTCAAATAACATTCCATTTTTACCATAAAAACAAATGGCCCAACCGCTTCAACTCTCAGTAACTCAATTTATTCTTGGACTAGATAGAGATAAATGATAGGACAGTGTTCTAAGCCTGTTACATTGCTACTAATATTGTGCTAAGATTAACGAATCAAATTCTTGCGACGTGTGATATTAGGTACAAAACTGCTCAGCATTGCCTAGGGCGAAACTTACAAACATATCCGGGTATCACTCAAACGTTTTAAATTTAGAACGATAGATTTCGGAAGTAATCGAAAACCGAATTCGAACATAGAACCGCACATGCGTCAACGGAATCAAAATATAGTTGACAAAGTGATTGTGACCTCCACATTCAGGTATTAATAGGAACTTAGACAATACTGTCTAAGAATAGAAAGAACCTAATGATATACTTTAATTAGGTCTTCGATATTGACAACCTTTTTAGAAATCCATCATGAGGCGCTCAAACTTGTGTTATACAATCTAGGATATTATGCTATAGATATGCATTCAACTCTCGCCAACCCGTCTGCCAAGCGTGGTGAGTATGGCAACTACCCCTCATGTGATTGAGGGAGGCCCGTGCCCCAGCAGTGGGGACTTAAATGGGCTGACGATGATGATGATGATGATGCATTCAACGTCGTCCAGTGATTTTAGCCAATATAAAATACGACGCGTCCCATCATATCAACCACGTGATTGAAAGTCGTCAAAATTCAAAGAGCTGATTTGTCTGACACTGACTGGCAATTAGGTAGATGCAGTAAGATTTTGTCTCTAGTCTAAGAGCCGTTTCATACATTCCGATGCGGTGCCGTACCTCAAAACGTCTGCTACCAGCACTGGCGCGACGTGTGGCATACTAAACAGTTTTAGTCTATGGAAACCGCGGCGGCATTTAGATGCTACGTCACAGCCACACCACATCGTGTGGAAGGGCTCCTACGCGTGGTTTGACCATGATACGAACCCTCAATTGGTAATTAATACATGCTGCTCATAAAATTATAACGCCCGATTTAACACGAATTAACAGATAGACACAGAGTCGCCAAATTATCATTAACACATATACATTTATATTGTCTTTTAATACAACTTCTATTTGGACGTCTCTTTGATTTCGTCTAGCTATGACTGCCGGCGCTCCCTATGGGAATATGCGCGATCATCGGTGACAGTAGACATCAGGAAGAGGAACCATAAATCCGATATATTACATATATTGTTTACGATAGAACGTAAAAAAGTTAACGGCTACTAAGATGCTACACAATGAGTAAATATACTCATATTTGGTTGTTGGTACACGTATATATTATGCAAAACAGTGAATACACACTTTGGACTTTAGGTTTTGTTTTCTCTTAATAAAAAATCGATAAAATACTGGATTGAATAAAAAAAACATGTTAAGTTCGTGAAGAAAAATCAATAAAAAATCTTGACTTGGCGCCCAACGTGGGGCTCCATATAAAAAGTTACCTACGTGATATTTATTTATGGTTCCTCCGTTAGAGAAAGTTACACCTCCAGATAATAACACAATGTTTAACAAGTAAACACCCTAACATTTAAATAAATTACGATAGTTGTCTAAACTGACGAATATTAGGCAAGAGTCGAGTGTGCGCAGCACAGCATAACTAGGGTTACCAGATGCCTGCCAATTTTAAATCCTTTACGTTAATTGTTTGTATTTACAAGTATATAAATGGGGCAAGATTAATTTTGGGTTTGGGACTAAGTATAATTAGTTTTCTCTCTGGCTTTTACCCCTCTAGACCTGCCTTGACACCTGGCAACCCCAAATGTAACTTACAACGACTAAAGTTAAAAGTTATACAAAACAATACCCTCGTAAACTATGACTACACGTCGTTATTGCTAATAAAGGTGAGATATGAATTATTGTTCAGATATGCTTGAACTGTAGATATTACGATTTTTGGTCCGAAATAGTGTACAAATTTAAATTATGGACAATCATTTTTAGTTAGTTTGCGCAATTGATCATTTATAGTCTCGTGGTAAATAAAAAACAAAGTAAATATAAAACTTTTAAATAAATTACTATTAACAATTGATTAACCAGTCGAAATACAGCCGCATACTAACTAAAAGTGATTTATCTTGAAAACTATATCACGATAGTTTTGAACATGATCTAATCTCCCTTATTAATACAAAAAATATACATAAACATCTAACATTAATAATATCTCATGAAAAATTCAAAAATAGTTTAATGTAGATACTGGTAACTGTCATTATAGTGTTACATTGACAACTAACCCATCAAAATTACAAACAATTAATTTATACAATCCAATTTACAATTATTAAATGCAGTATCCTATTCGTTATTTCATGCAAAAATTATGAAAGCATCAATAATGATAGTCTTGAAATGAGGCAAGCTTTATACATCGACATAGTCAGATCTCAACACATAACATTATGAAGCATTCTTGTATAATTAAATACTGGCAGGTAAGGCAAGTTCCTCTAAAGTCATAAGTAGATCTACATGAAGAAATCATACCCAAATAAAAAGCTTAAATAAAATTTAAAAATACATATCGTAGATAAACAGGTCGAACAACAAAAATAATGTCACATTAAAAACATCTAAAATAAATCTTAGATCCTAATTTTATTACTTTCATATAACATAAACATAAATAATCTCGAACCTTAAAATTTTACCCATTTAACAGCCATTTATTATCAATTTTAATCATTTTAACCGACTTTAGGTTCTTATTTCAGGCATATGCGAACTAATCAGTTTCATTTTATTCCATAAAATTAATGCCACGCACACCTATAGAGGTACTCAAAATATAGTCGCAACAAATACCTACAGAGATCATTTTCCTAGCAGAGAGCTTCCTTTCTAAAGGCGACGGGTAGCCCTAACTAGCGACACCAATCGATTTAAATTGTTAGGTACTAAATCGGATCTATTTTAAACAATTTCGGAGCGGAGTCTCTAAGCAAATATTTATAATATTTATTTAATAATTGTGCACAACTTTTTGATCTATCACTTGAAATTTGAATTAACGCCATAAGTAGCCGTTTTTGGCGGTAGTTCAAAATTCAAGCAAAAAAGCAGTACCAAAAGTTAAGTATAAGTATTAAATAAATAGTATATACTTAAGTGTTTTCCATGAGGCTGCAGCTTCGAAATTGTTTAAAAAGATATCCGGTTATGATACCCGTCACCTTAATCAATCTTATGATTTTTTTAAATATTTCTCAGTTGAACACAGAACTAACACTGCGCAAAAATAACTTAGTCTTTAAAAAATTGTGAAAATAAGTGCATCTACAGAATGAAAGCAGAAGCGCACTTAACAATCAAGCGAGACTATGCACTAAGTAATTCAGATCCTACCGCACGCGTCAGGGAAACCATCAATGACGGAATTTGATTGATTTGGAGCTTCAAACAGATCTGATATTTCATGTTCTTTCAACAATGTTTAACAAAAAAACACGTATAACATATGCACATGTTTTGATAGTCGCCGTACGTAAAAAAATGCACTTAGTGAATATTTCTGTTTAGGATAAAAACCATTTGCAAGATGAATGAATGAAAAGACACTGTAGAATTTCCGACAGCTCAGTTTTATCAAAACAGTTATTTATGCAGGTGGCACCTGTTCTCCAATCATGTTATAGTTTCCCACGACGCGCAGGCTCGATGCGCGATGTATAAGCGCGTGTAAGTGTTATTAGAAAATTCATTAACTCCTAATAATATCTTTGAATACTTAAGAATAGAAAATCCAATCTCCATTTGTGGAGATAACGATATTGTTGAATGTGATCCCATAGTCGAAGCTTAAGACCAGAGAGTCGCGTGAGTACGCTACGCTCCCGGAGATGGTTCAGTCTCTTGTAGAGGTGAGACGAACGGCGAATCCCCTAGTGAGATGGTGCGCACAGCTTTGGTAATGGTAGGACGGCACAGTGGTGGTAGACCGGGGGGATTATAGGAGGCCTCTGTCCAGTTCTTTGCGTAGCATCCTGGCGAGCTTGAGGACATCCTCGTCGACCTGCCCTGCGAATAATGAGTCGAGGAGCTCACCTCGAGACGCGAGGGAGAAAACCCCGGCGAGCCGGGACACTGACTTGTCCGATAGATGTCGCTCCACTACTGACCTGGAAGTTAGAAGGATATTTGAGATTTTTCACAATTTCACAATATATAGATAGGTAGCTCATGCACTTGTGTTACGGATATCAGAACCAACAGCGGAATTACAATTATATAGATTTTAATACTTTTCTTTTTGTAAATACATAATTATGATACATACAAAACACCGAGACCAATACAAACAGACATGTTCATGCACACAGATGTTTCTACTGTGCAGGGATCGAACCCGCAACCCTTGCACCAGACGCAACGTTCACTACCACTGATCGTCAAACGGGTCGTCAACCGATTAGTATCCTCATGATTTATTTATATTCTGGATATTTAATTATTAGATACATAAAAAAAAATCGGTAATTTCAGACACAGGTTTACTATGTTAGTACTAAAATAAACTATTACCCGTATTTTAACGCGTTATAGTTTATTTTAGTATCTTTGACGAAATGGACGCGGGTCCAGCGCTGCATGATACATATTATTATTACATTAACACCTTTATTTAATTGTCCATTTGCACTTACTTGAGCGACTGATGCGAGTCACGCAGTGCATCTTGTAAGAATCCCCTGTCATATGAAAATTCAACCTCGCAGAAAGAAACCACTGCCATCAACACGGTCTGAAAACATTATAAAAACAGTTGTAATTTTCTGACTGCAGAGAGCCATGTTACTGTAACTGGCACGTGTATAAATAGAAACTACTAACTACGTATGCACGTCTATTGTCGATATCTGCAAACTGACTGACATATTTCATATTGTTCTAGTAATTTCTAGGAGCTGCGAAACTACGAAAGTCGGAGTTTTAATCGGATTGTAGTGATGTAATGTTAATATTTAAGAGATAACATAAAGGCAATTACTTAGCAATATCCACGATTTTTTTTGTGCAGTCACGTCTGTCAACCGGAGAGCGCAAAAGGCTCTCGGGCTAAATATCTGATACAATGTATCAATGCAAACATATCCCCAAGAGGGTTTCCTCTTATATTCCTTGGCTATATTTCTATTCTAGCATAAATTGCTTCAGGACAGGGTAGGATTATCGGCGAAGAAAACCTGCATCTTCCGGATAGTTTCTGAAACGTGTAACCATGATTCAGTTGGTCGGGTTACCCTATTATAGGGTTGCGAAGGCCAGACGACAGTCGCATCATTGCAATTACCAGACTCCCCAAATCCTGAATCATGGTCCAAGCGTACCCTGGGTTCCAAAGCGACAGCTTTGGATGCAACCGGGAAATATACAACACTAATATGAAGATGTAGAAGAATCCTTTGATTAGATTCCTAGCCACGCCATTGCTCCAAGGAGCTACTCTAATCGCAATATTTGTTGCAAGTCACATGACACGGTTGAGATGGTACTCACGTGGAACTTGGAGCGGAACGCCGCGAGCGCGCGCTCGTCGGCGGGCGAGAGCTGCCCGTGCCGCCGCAGCACGCCCAGCTTCACCGCCGCCTTGATCACGTGCTTTACCAGCTTCTCTGCTTCGCGCTTCTCTACGCGCTCGCGGAGCACCGTCAAAAACTGGAACGAAGAAAGTGGTCCTATAAATATGGAACTTCATTCAGAAGGAGATTTAAGACTGGATTTTTGCTAACATTATCAACCTATCTGTTGGTGGTGAGCGCCGCTCATAGACAACAACAATGCTGGGGCACAGTCATGATGACGCTGCGAGATGAAAGTGTTATTCTATGCATTTTATTCCGGTTAAATTCCATTTGGTGCGCTTTTTCCCATCATAATGGGTTGGAGAACCTACCGTGCGAGGTACCTATTTTTATTTTTTTACTGTAGTGTTGGACGACAGTATAGTAAGTAGTCGGCATAATTCAAACCAACCAAGAACAAGTAGGCGGGCGCTATTCACGCCGCCAAGCGCTATGAACTTCTTGTGCGCCCGCAGCGAGAACCAATCTGCCGATCTGGAACACCATTGTGTATTAACATCTGGTCGAGCAAATTGGCTGTCTGCTCGTCGAGCAGTAGTGCGCGAGCAGAATACAATTCTTATATGCGCGCAGCGAGAAACCAACTTAAACCACATCTCTGTCGATCTGAAACACCATTGTGTGTTTACTAACCTGATCGAGCAACTTGGCCGCCTGCTCGTCGAGCACGAGTGCGCGCGCGCTGCTCACGCCGCCGACGCGCGATAAGAACTTCTTCTGCGCGCGCAGCGAAATGTCCCGGGCGCACCACGCGCCACCCTCCATCGCTGTGAACAAGGAAACCATATGTTTATTACATGAGCTCAAACAAATGTGTTTAAAATAGATTCATCGAGGAAAACCGGTACTTCAAATACCTACCAACCTATTCGTTCGAGGTAGTCAAGACATTGCAGAAGTGGAAAAAAAAAATTTGTCATCTAGGTATCTAGTAGATACTACGAATTATTAAATCTGGAAAAAAACGGGACATCGAACTGATACGCATCTGTATGCGTACCAGATCATTGAAAAACAGCTGCTGAGCTGAGATTAGGCGTAATCTTAGCAGCTATTTTTTCGCGGTAATTCAGGAAATAATGAGAAGTTTTTAACAAAAAGCCTAGGCACGTGTTTTGACCTCATTCTAAAATCAATTCGGAACTCCAAGGGCAGAATGCCCACCGAGCCTACCGAGACAATGATTTGTCCCAACATACTAGAAATGCTTATACAATACAAATGTGATACAATGAAATGTATCGTCGTGGCAAATCCGGCGTCTGTACTAAAAAAAAATATAGTCAAAAGAAGAAAACTTTGGAAACGCAATAACACTCATATTAACTAGTTGTTGTAACTTTCTCACTAGCACGCGACGGCCATACCGTGCTGTTACTGGAGCATCCCGTTCCGAATGATTTCGTGTGCGACTGTACGCACATCAAATACATATTGATATCCGACAGTGATGCTGAAACAACGGGCTCGTTTTATTTAGATCAGTAAAAGTCATATGTAGAGATAGTGAGAGGAGTACGTGCAATATCAATAAAAAAATGATTATAATATAACACATAAGGATGCGTCAGTAAACCTAAGCAATTTAGATATAAAATAATGAGTTGATATCTTTAGACAGACTATTGATGACCTACAATCTACTGATTAACTAATTAGAGTACCTATCTATCACTAAAATCCCTGAAAATATTTACAAAAAGCAATATTCTTCTCTGCCAGCTCAAGTCGCTCATCAAACCGATTATATATGACCGCCGGCGCCGCAATGTAAACTGTTTTGATCGGGCCACTTCATTCGGTTATTGCAGCACATGGCCATATCCATTATTTCGGGAGATGTTTACAATTGGCGCGCATGACCGCAGCCGATTTGTATCAATTTCGCTTCAGACAATAGGCGTAGTCAATTGCACTTTCAATTGAATCTGTACAAAGTAGAACAATGAACTGTAGGGGCATGTTTTCAAGCCGCGCGTGCGGTCAGCGGCTACGAATGCACTGCTCTGGTTAAACAAAGGCACAATCAGTATATGACAGGCAATATTTATTGTGAATAAGCCCGAACTCAAAAAGTGTGTTTATTCAAACGGTCAATTCCCATTTGTGTATTGTCAGGTATGTAAGTATTCAGTAAAGTCAGAAATATTAACACCTCCTTAGCATAGTATCATAATCATAAATTCTTTAATATGTTATTGGCGTAATACATATAAATTAAATTAGTTTATGCCCATAGTTACGCTCTATTTCAAGCAGAGAGCTATAATGTTCGTAATTTTTTTTTTCATAAAACGTTATGCATGACTGTGTGAACTGGAGCCCAATTATCGAGATTTCGATATAAAAAAAACATGGAGGATATCACCTGAAAACCATACAAAAAAAATTGTTTTAGTAGTATATATCGTTTGATAACAAAATATCACGTCCTGAGAATTGGGCTCCAGACAATTTTAAATAAATTATATTCTATTTTGATGGAAATTGTTCTCCCTAAAAATATCCTTAAAAGATCAAATAGACTTGCGTAGAACCACAGACTTATGTAGAACAAATTAATCTCAAAGTTTGATGATATTATTGGACCTATCAGACCGTTTACGTCTTCGGGTTTGAGAGAGCATTTCTTAACAAAAAATATCGGCGACACAACTGAACTGTGACAAACTTATCATGTGTTCACTGACCGCCTAAGCCGCAAGCACTATTAAGGTAATTTTTACTTACTAAACGGAATCTATTTTAAACAATTTCGGGGTTACAACCTCTCGGCAAACACTTATACTATTTATTAAATAACCATGCACAAATTTTGGGTCCAACGCGTACGCGAAAAATAGATTCACGCTAAAAGTGGCCGCTTTTGGCGGTAATCAATTTTTCGCGTACAAAAACGGACCCAACATTTGTGCATGGTTATTTAATAAATAGTATACGTGTTTGTCGAGATGTGCCGAAATAGTTTAAAATTGATCCGGTTTAGTAGCTAAAAAATTAAATCGATTGGCCTCGCTAGTGTGCCCTACCCGTCACCTTAATGTATTACCCTCCTTGTATCTGTCCTCTAGGCCAATCATCAAATCACTAAGATAGCGACCCTAAAGTACCTATTTAGCATAAAGCACACCTCTATGCCGAACTGTAACTAGAAACTTGCAGATTTAAGTAATTTTCCATTTGATAGTCATCCATCTGTTACATAATACAGAAATATCCAATATGTGGCGCTGTGTTAGAGATTTTTTGCAATTTTGATGAATGCCATCTTTGTAAAAAGTACGAGCACATTGTTAAATAGCGGCTTTCTTACAATTGTTTGGTACTTTTATTTAACCTTTTTTTATGCTAGAGGCGGACAAACGAGCAAGCGAGTCACCAACGCCCCCTATGAACATCCGCGAAATTCGAGAGATCGCTAATGTGTTGCCGGCCTTTTTAAAAAAGAGTACGCTTTTCTCTTGAAGGTCCCTAAGTCGTAGCCGTCGGGAAATACTCCTGCAGCCAAACCGTTCCACAGAATTGAGGTATGTGGTAAAAAGTTCTGCGAGAAACGCACAGTATGAGACCGCCATCCATAAAGATGATGGGGATGTAATGACAATCGCTTGCGAGTGGTTCGTAAGAATTCAGCTGCAGGGAGTATATCAAAACCTACTTATAAAAAATTAAAATCACCATCAGGCCTGGTGTGATTGAAACAATCTGAACAGACTATATTATACGAATATATGATATATTTTATTATTTCATAGTTTTCCTTACGTACGAAATTACATTCTGTGTTTTAATATTGAAAATCCGAGATCTTCAATATAAAATTTTCCGCATACTAAAAATCCGAGGCGACGAACCATCTCCGCAGGCAATCACGATAAACAAAGCGAAGTGTTAGCTCGTAAATTCACGGTCTCCTGGGGAAGCACATTCAGACTTAGTTAGCAACTTTTTGATGAAGGAAACACTGATCTATTGAAGCATTCCTTTAGAGAATTAGTTGAAGCTGTCATATAATTAGATTCTGCAAATTAAACTTTAGCTCGGTCTAATACACAACTGCATAAGCAAATTGCTATAAGATTTACGAGTTGAAGTTAAGGCTTCACCGGAGGAGAGCCTGATATAACCCGTCCCGCCCGTCCCCCTGGTGGACGGGTATGCATAAGACGCCGCCAAAAGGCAGCGACATCGGCCCATAGTACTCCGGGCCAGCGGCATCGCAGGCATTCCCCCAAACGGAAAAGAAGTGTCAAATGAAAATAGGAAAAAAAATATACCTATAGGAAATATAAATTATTCCCGGATCCGTTTTTGAATTCAGATCCGAAATATCATATCCTTAGTATGATGCGAATTATTAGGCAATTACAAGTATATGGGATGTGCAAGAGCTCTTATACAAAGTATATGCGATAGAGCAGTAACTGTTGGCCGGGACACCACGCCGTTGACTCATAATCAAGTTTCTTGGCCAAGTTTTAATATAAATTGCGAAGAGTATAGCGTAGCTCCACTATCTTAGTTCAATTTATTTAGTAGATTGAACGTTGTACGAGCGACTAAGGGTATTTCTTACCGGGATTAAAACGGGATTTTTTTCTTGATGATACATACATATATCGACTTAATATTTGGGCTAAATATTTGTGTCGAGGACTAAAACCTCGATGCGTGAAGCCTCTTTTGTTCATTTTTATGGCGCGAAGAAAACTTTATTCTTTTTTTAAATATCGGCGCTCATTTGTTTTTATATGTCACTAATTTTCTTACCTTTGGACAATGAGCGTACCTTTTGTAATGTTTACGCATTAAATAATTATTTTAATACAATTTTACATTGTCCGTCATTTACGAATACCGCACATACGTTCCCGAATCCCGCCGGCAGACGCCTGCCGGTACAATTTGACACCAATTATGTACCTTAATTAAGTTGCATGCACGTAAGAACTAATAAAATAACGCAATAGATCAATGAAATAATTTACCCAACAAGTTTTATGAGAAAAAAATACAAGCAAATTACGAAGGAGTAATTAAAATTTCTAGTAAGATATATCGGCGATGATAGCGAGGAAATACTGTTTAGATTTATGATCATCGATTACATACGTAGATTAATGCCCAAAGTAAACATATTGAAGCGAATTATTGTGCTGAAGACTCCGTGGCACGATATATGGACAAGGAGACCGAGGTGATTCGTGGCAGTTAGGAAGGTGTAACAAAGCCGATTCATTACGAGTTTGCTTCTGAACTACAAAGGTGCTAAAAAGCTGTAAAATAATATAACACTCAAGAGTAGAAATTGCACTGCTTTTCGAAGTTATCGTAGCAACAGAAAATGTCTAATAAATTTCTTGATTATCTTAGCACTAACCATGCGCAGTTTATCTTTACCGAAAGTATGCCCATATGCCTATCCCTGGCTTGTAGGTACTGTACCTCCCAAAGAAGGGTAGCAAGCTTTTAACCCCCATAAATATTCAGCAGGTAAATAGCACGTAGCATAACAGAACGGAACAAGATGGCCGCAAGACAAATGGTTGTTCGTATTACGATTTTTATCTGACCCTGACGTCCTATCACGTCCCAGAGGTATTTGTTTGTTCAGGTAAATACATTAATATTATATGGAGCTTTGGGTTCGACCATGACAGTGATATACTCGTATCAGAACATTAAACATGTGTTTGTATTTGAAAGCAATGAACTCAAAAGACTGTAGCGTTACTTTGACATTGGAATTAAAAATATTTTATATAAATAAAATGTATATAATTTTGATCTAAATAATCTTAAATCAGAGGCAGAGTAGAATAGGCCACCCTCACTCTTACCGAGGTGTCGTAAAAGGCGACTAAGGTAAAGCTGCTGGCATGATCATCAGCACCCAGAGAAGGAAAACTTAAAACCCTCGCCAACCACGTCTGCCAAGCGTGGTGAGTATGGCAATTACCCCTCATGTGATTGAGGGAGGCCCGTGTGCCCCAGCAGTGGGGACTTAAATGTGCTGATGATGATGATGATGTTTCTTAAAATGGAAGCATTCATCAAATGCGAGTACGGTGCCCTTTAAGACTACAGATTCCGATGAATCGCCCTAGCTAACCCTGTATTAGGATTGTGGATCAGTATCCTTACCATAAGTTTGAAAAACTGTTCTCGCTGTCGAAAACTATCGGTTTGTCCCTTTCATTGTGGTGCATCAGAAAGAGACAGAGCAATAGTTTTGGATAGCGAGGACAGTACTCAAACTCATGGTATGGTCTCACAGCGACCATCACTACTTTAGCATTTCGCCAATCACGGTTGACTGACCCGCAATAGAGGCAAAAACAGTAAATGTTTTACTGTTTTCAAGATCATTTTTATTAAATGAGGAAAATATAACAAATGATTCGGCAAAAGAACCAGCATATTGACGGAATTTAGATGAATTTTATTTGCACTACATCTGTTATGGTGCGGTAAACATATTATGATACAACACCACTGGAGAAAAAAAGTAAAATACCTAGAGCTTAGCTCGCAGCGATGCAGATAACATCAAGTATAATACTCTGACTTAGTACGAGTAATAATTATCAAGTACTTAAACAATCTATCTCGCCAACCCGTCTGCCAAGCGTGGTGAGTATGGCAATTACCCCTCATGTGATTGAGGGAGGCCTGTGCCCCAGCAGTGGGGACTTAAATGGACTAATGATGAAGCAATCTATGACTTCATTCAAAAAAAATTTTAGGTAGGTCCAAGTATGGTATAGTACAGGGTCCCAAATAAATTTTAAAGAAGTTATTTGATTTAATCTACATCGGCCACGTTAAAACTTCGCTTCGTCGACTCGTCACTTGAGCACCTGAATGTAACATTGAGCGGCTCAATGGGTAGACCAAGCAATTTCTTGTTCCATCATAATCTCAGCCCGTCATTCCCAGTTGTGTCCGAAACGTCGCTCTGAAAACCGGTATGCTTGGACCGATTCAGTAATTAGTAAATGCAGCGAACCAGACCAACAGAATTAACAATTGTGGGTATCCACAGTTAGAAAAACTCTGCGAAACGTGGAAGGATTCCACACGCTGTGAATTTCCTCACCTCTGAGCTAGTGGTAAAAAACGCACACAGCTAGATTTGACCAAATCAAATTGCTTACTTGGATTCGAGCCTATGTCCTCCCGTAGGCAAGGAACGTTCTTATCCATTGTTCATATCGATATCATGTTGTATCATATCTATTATAGCAAAATTTGTACAGTTTAACTGATTCTCTATAAACTACGACAATGCTATTGATGTATCATCAGGTACATTGAGTGCCTAATATACTGCTAGCTAGAACTACTATATAAACATGTCACTAAAGTAATGACTTTGTCGCTTGTGTGAATCAGTAAATATTCACCTGTGCGTACAGTTATTTTCCCACCCTCAAAAATATATGACTCAAGCCTCAAATTCTTAGTAAGAAAGTAGCAACAAAACCACAATGGCCGCAAGGCTATTTCAGGATAGCATTTATAGAGACGAATTTTATGAATGTTATAAAAATATTTTGAGGTAAACTTAATATTTTATTAAAAATATATCTCGATGCATATAAACATCTTTCGTATTAGACACATATTGCATCAAAGTCAAAGTGTAAGTAACGCCAATCATAGCTATAAACTGCTGAACCAATCTTAAAGATGAGTTAGGTACGAAAATTGCTGGGTAATTTTATAAAACTTTACATTGTTCCCTTAAAAGCAATTTTACACAGCACATTAGCTAAATCCAACTTCAACAAAAGAATTCGATTTCCTTTTACCGACATTGCCTACAAGAAAGAAAAATATACCCGAAGGTGACAAGCCGGGTTACTAATGCGAACGTACCTATGTATATGGAGGCAAAATCCGGCGGAACAGATACGCCGATATTACCATATCGCGTGCCGAGGGCTGGAGGACCGCCAAAACGTGAGCACCGGGTACAATGTCAAGTGCTGGGTACAATGTCAGTGTGCAAGTCAAGGCTGTACCCTGGCCTTCGGGGCATGTGGGCTGATGAATAAGTCGTTAGAAAGGTAAATTGAGGTATGGAACTACAGTTTAATTTGTCCACTATTTAACCTTCCTGAAGGTAATGCCTTACAAAGACGCGACTATTTCAAAGGTTTTCAGAGTAACAAACAATCGCAATACAGAAAGTATTTCAAATGTGGGAGAGCCACGCTTTGGCATGAATGGGCCGGCTCGACCGGAGTGATACCACTGCCTCACAGAAGACCGGCGTGAAGCAGCGTCTGCGCTGTGTTTCGCCGTGTGAGTGAGGTTACCGGAGGCCTAATGGGGGGAAGGGGAAAAGGTTGGCAGCGCACTTGTGACTCCACTGGTGTTGCGGGTGTCCATGGGCGGCGGAATTACTTACCATCAGGTGATCCGTCTGCTCGTCAGCCACCTCTCATATAAAAAAAAAAGTATAAACGAATTTTAAAGATTGTACGGATGTCACGATTTGTGATTCAGAAAGTTAAAACGGGCAAAATAAAGTTATAAATAAACAGGAGTGTTAGCATACAATATTTTTTCGCCTCAACTTATTTGCAAACCTCGTAAGCTTCCCCCTAGATTGAACACAAGCAGTTATGACAAGTTTTCCCATTTTTCACGGGAAACGAGAGAACTGTCGTCGGATGTAAATAATAAATCTAGGGCAAATTGAAGAGTGATGCATAAACTTCTTCGATGAAAATGAAAAAGCAGATCAATTCAAAAGTAATTTGTGCCGTATCGTTTATAAGAAAAGACTCGATTCAAAATACTCTTAAGAAAACGTCTTATAGACAAATAAATCCGGCAATCCATATTCTAAAGTCCGCGCCACGAAAGGAGTCGAGCGGAAAAACACGGAACTAATATTTGAGATTCTAACCACGTTATTAGAAATCGTGATCTAAAGTTATTACCGTACTAAAGTTCATGTCATCCCGTTCCAACACACAATGTTAAGGTGACGGGTAGGGCACACTAGCGACGCCAATTGATTTTAATTTTTAGCTACTAAACCGGATCTATTTTAAACAATTTCGGGGTTACAATCTCTTGGCAAACACTTATACTATTTATTAAATAACCATGCAAAAATGTTGGGTCGAACGCGTACGCGAAAAATTGATTCACGCCAAAAGCGGCCACTACTGGCGAGAATCAATTTTTCGCATACCAAAATGTGTGCCTGGTTATTTACTAAATAGTAAAAGTGTTTGCCGAGAAGTTGTAACCCCGAAATTGTTTAAAATAGATCTGGTTTAGTTGCTGAAAATTAAAATCGATTGGCGTCGCTAGTGTGCCCTACCCGTCACCTTTAAAACGGCCGGCACGAATTTTGATCCGGGACTATCCTTAATTCGCGATTTGTTATAGGGGGCCTTGTGTCTATGAACATTAAGCTCAAATTTGAATGTTGATGGCGACGCAAGAGCTCTTTTTAAGAGACTACTTTGGTGGCGCGGACTCTATATCATTCCTTCTTTGACGTGCATGGTCAATGTTCATCTGAAACGTATTGTAAACTACATCAATCTCTGTTTCTGAAGCCAAAATGTTTGTATTGGCATCAAGCTTGTTTAATCAAAGGTTAGTAGCGGTTATTATGTGAGGATGTATAAAAACATCTCCGTACAAATTTACCTGTAAGCAGATAGAGATTTCGGGAAATCCTCAGAATAAATACCCGTTATCCCATGCGTTATTGGCATTGAACGTTTTCTCAGAAACGTTGATATCGGTCCGCCGCGGCGCCTTCAGTGTTTCTCTTTGTGCTCCTCAGATTTGTCGGAAAGGTAAATGTTTCCTCAGAGGTTGAAGCGAAGCTACCAACATATTTTTTTACTGTTCTTTATAACGTTTAGGATTTACTACGTGGCCATCACTTCCAAAGTACCGGCCGGTAGTAAAAAAAAACCGGCCAAGTGCGAGTCGGACTCGTTCGTTCATTACGACAATCGAGTCATAACTATGGTATTTTTATTGCAAAATGAAATTCATAACATTACAATGGGGAAAAGAACGTCGAAATATAAAGAAGAAGGCTATTTCGTCTTCTTTAAATGTTGCCCTCCCCATACATAGTATAATAACTCGCGGTCATTGCTGTAACTACAATTATGTTTACTATCGCAATTTTTTTGGTGGTATAACTACTTAAAATTTTAAGCTTTTCGGAATTTTTCTGTTACCTGTGCTGTAAGCTATTGCTTCTTACCAAATTTCGAGATTCTATGTCAACGGGAAGTGGTCTTTAGGTTTTAATTCCCTTGCGTGTAGTTGCGAGTTTCAAAGTATGCGGTATCAATGGTTGTACTTTTGCGTTTTTGCGTTGACTTAGATTATTTTTTTTCACGGTTTAAAGGCAATTAGATCTAAGTATTTGATATGAATTTCAACTTGATAGCTCTACGCGTTCATGAGGAAAAAAGTAATAAGTTTATATTTATTAAAAAATATATATTTTGTAATGTAACTAAAAATTTAAGGTTTTCGGAATTTTTCCTTTGTGTGTGCTATAAAACGTTGCTTCATGCCAAATTTCAAGATTCAAGGTCGACTGGAAGTACCCTTTAGGTTTTGATTCCCTTGCGAGTACTTGCGAGTTTCAAAATATGCAGCTTAAATTGCTGTTTCTTTTGATTGCGTTGACATAGAAGTTTGATTTTGTTACAGCTTAAAGGTATTATAGACCTGAGTATTTGGTATGAATTTCAATTTAATACCTCTACGCGTTTATGAGGAAATTGGTAGTAAGTTTAAAATTATTAAAAAATATATATTATGTGATGTAACTAAAAATGTATGGTTTTCGTAATTTTTCCTTTATCTATGCTATAAGACGTTGCTTCGTACCAAATTTCAAGATTCTGAGTTCACGGGAAGCACCCTGTAGGTTTTGATTCCCTTGCAAGTGTCGAAAATTTGCGGCATAAACGGCTGTATCTTTTGATTGCGTTGGCTTAGAAGTTTGATTTTTTCACAGCTTCAAGGGACAGTAGACCTGAGTAATTGATATAAATTTCAGCTTCATACCTCCACGCGTTCCTGAGAAAAAGGGTCTTGGCAGACGGACGGACAGACGGACAACAAAGTGATCCTATAAGGGTTCCGTTTTTTCCTTTTGAGGTACGGAACCCTATAAATCACCCATAAACATTTTCCAGGAACGAATTTTTTATATTCAACTAACTTTGCGCGCGTTCGCGTTTGCAGGTCGATCATTGGCAGGGCGATCTAAAGTGATTACCGTACTAAAGCTCATGTCATCCCGTTCCAACACGCAATGTTAAAAGGAACTGGCACGAGTTTTGTTTCGGGACTATTCTTAATTCCCGATTTGTAATAAGGTAGCACTAATTTTGAAAAATTAACCGGTAAAATTCCACTGTAAGTGAAACGAACTGGAATTGATTAGCTTTTTATATCGAATGTGTCCCCTTACGACAGTCATCTTAAATATTAAGAGAAACAAAAGTCAGCATTATTTTTCCTTAAATTATGGAATTTCGTCAAAGAAGAGAAATAAATATTATTGTGCTGAGCCCAGATAATATCAAAAAGTTATATTTTTTTTTATTCTGTTCGTCCAATTATTTTTAATATGACTGACGTCTTATTATACGTATAGAATTTGACTCTGAAAGCTAATATAGTGCGGTGTAACGACCATTATGCGTTCAGTTAGCCGACCTTCACGGGTCAGGAAATTGCTCCCCGGGGCAAACCGCTCCCTAATAACTCCACTATCCGCGCCTGGCCGGAATAACGACCCTTTTTATATTCACCTTTTCAACCCTGCTTTTAATGATGCGGGAGAAGTTTAACTTTTGTTTTTAACTGGTTATTGTGGTACGAGCAAACTCGATCATACCGGAAAGGCATCTTCCCGAGGGTTTGAGAATCCGGATATAGTCTAATTTTATCAAATTCGAGGACAGCAGATCTGCTCTCTTCTTTAAGTCTTAGTCTAATCAAGTTAAGTTGCAAACAGCTAGCTACAGACTGTGGCTACGAGAGTAGTGAGAAGTAGGCAAAGTTTAAAAGCTTGTTTTCAGACATGTATTTTTTATTCTGGCCAAAAGCGTTTGAATATTCGGAGGGTGATTAAAATTTAATCCATCAAAGAAGTTTAACACAGCCATGTTTAACTTAGATAGCCAGACTTTGCAGTAAATGAGTCATCAAGATTTACACCACCCTATGCGCTACGATACCTCGTCGTTTCACTTTAGACACGTGGAGCTAAGGAATAATTTTACGAAAGTATTCTTGCTGAGGTATAATTAGCATAAGCGACAAAGATAGGAATTTTTGAAGACTTGCCATGACAAAACATGTATTGATAGAATTTTCTACGAAAAAAAAACCGCCTTCGAAAACCAACCACTAAAAAGTGTACGTACGTGTATATAATACAATTTTATTTCTAGATCATGAGAATAAGAGGCCTGCTTTTCTGTGTTACTAAACTGAAACTCTCTTGTATTTATTCTAATAGTATAGCAATATTATAGGTGCATGTTACTTAATTACTACTTTATTCGCTTTACAACACAAACACAGTCAAATTGAACGAGGTAGCGAAATTTTGTCAGTCAGCATTGCTGACGATGATAAACCTAAACCAAATTTTAAAAGAATCAAACGTCTGATTCATAATAAACTAGTTTTCATTCCAAGTAATGAGTATGAGTCTCGTAACATATTTAGAATTTAAACGTCGCCAATTTTTACGAATACAAAGAAAAGAACTTACTGCCAATGTGACTAAAGTCCGATTTTTTTATCCATAGTTAGCTTTTGGTTAAATTAACTATTAATTTCGTTAACGGTCTAACCAATAGTCAAAGTGACAGCGGCAAAGTGCCGTAATTCCTTGTAATATACCTATTTGTTAAGCTAACTATTGATATTTGACCATCGGCAACTTTTTTATACCATTAGTTTAGTTTAACTACGGATCTTAAAATCGGCCCTAAGTAAACTTATTATAACCCTGACATGCATTCACGTTTCATGGCAACCAAATAGTTGATGTAGAATCGCTTAGTGGGCCAATTTGAAGACATTACAGAACCGTTTATTACAGCAACAAAGGTTTCAATTAAACCGGAGATATATCACAAGAGTGACAAGTGTAATCCGGGGGCGTTGACCATCGCAGCCAATTAAGAGCAATCTTTCGTTAATTGAGGCAATTGCGAGAAACACGACAGATGGAAAGCTCTTGCTTTGTTCTGCCTCCAAACACAAGTTGCGCATAAGAGTGAACTGCTCACTCTATTAGATATGAAAGCTACTCAGCGATTCGGCAAATTTCAAGGAAGAACCAAGGGAACCAAGTTGACATGTTTCATCGTCCAGATCTACAAAAAAACTTACAAGGTTACTATGATCTTGTTTTTGAACGAATTTCTTGCGAAAAAACACTAGTTTAAATATGAACTTCTCGATTTCTATTGGGTACCTACATCTGGTATTTTTAAATCCACATTTTATACTATGTTTTCGAAATTATTGTTCCTACAACCGAAGCAGTTCCAAGAACCTTTTTTGCGGTCGCCTAAACTGAATCATCCTAACCTAACCTAAGAGCTCTAGTAAGAACCCACTGGTAACATTATTAAACATACCAAAATTAATTTGCCAAGATTAAATCTGCCTAAAAGGACAGTGCATAAATTCACCAGAAAACCCTACCTTTAATTTTTTTAAATCCGTGATTTACAATGAGGTTAGTTTACTTTTAATTCGGTAGCACGTCCACCGTCGTCAACCCTTCCCAATTTCACATCGGGGGCAAATCTGAAGGTAAATCGTTATATCATTTATCAGCCAGACGTCACAACAATGAAATTCCCCAATCCCAATCATGTTTCCCTTTCTACTATTCTGCTTGAATGAACCCAAATGTGGGTCAAGTCATTATTATTATGTCACGGGCAGAATAATGGTAACTAGGGTGGCATGAGGACTTTCCATTCCTTTTTTCCTTGTTACCGATCCATTTACCAACCAGTGCCTACGTCTTCCCTCGGGATAGATGAGGGTACAGGTGGTACGTAGGTTATATACTTGGCACAAAATACAAACAATGTCTAAACATTATAGACTAGTCAGTAATGTTCTTAAGTTTGTATTTGTTCAAAAACATTGTATTCAAAAAATTTGTAGACAAAAGATAGCTCATTGGATAAGAACGCGCCTTCCATGTGGGGGGTCGTGGTTTCTGAATCTGAGCATGTACCTCGGATTTTTCTAATTTATGTGCATATTTCCACCATTTGCTCGGCGATGAGGGAAAACATCGTAAGTAAACGACCCGTTTGGATCAGTGGTAGTGGACGCTGCCTATGGTGTAATGGTTGCGGGTTCGATCCCCGCACAGTACAAACATTTGTGTGCATGAACATGTGTGTATTGGTCTGGGTATTTTCTATATATTATAAGTATGTTTTTACAAAAGAAAGGTATTCAATGTATATATTTGTAATTTCGCTGTTGAATCTGATATCCGTAACACAGGTGCTTGAGTTACCTATTTCGGAGTCAGATCAATGTATGTGATGTTGTGAAATATTATTAAAAATACCGGCACGTCTCGGATAGTTTCTCAAAATAGTAGATACCTGCAATATTTGAGATTATAATTTATGAACGTGTAACCGTGATCCAGTTAGTATGGTTCCCCTGTCTAAAGGTTGCGACGGTCAGACGGCAATCGGTTCATTGTAATTACCAGACCCGACCTTTAGATCATGGTCCAAGCGTACTCCGGGCTCCGAAGCGACACCTTTGGACGCAATCGGGAATTGCACACTGAGATGAGGAACTGGTTAAAATAAACTTTGAGACACTTAAAACCAGAACCGAAACGATTGTGGAATTTTATAAGTAAATAGATCATTCATGATACGTTCTAAACGAACATAATATGCGCAAACGCGTTTCTTTTATTTAAAACTTACTTCTGAAACAACTTTATTATAGTCACCACAATACAACTCATCTTTGATTTCGATCTTTTATTTACATGAGTTCTGGGTAACATTTATAAGACCTTTACCCAATGTCTAATAAGGCATTCAAGGAAACCTTTATTCTATTACCTATCGTCTGAATAAATCAGGATCAAAAGAGAAAGGTTACAAAACTTTACTGAATGATTTACTACTCCCTGCCTTGACATTTTAGATTTAGGCCAAAATATACTCGTGGTTTGTAGAATAAACTGGAAAATTAAAAACTTGTTTATGTGAGTAAATTTCGTTTAATGCTAGTTTCCTTGGAGATGCAATCCTAGAACCATTTTATCCCTGTCCAGACGGGATAACAACAAGTTCCCAACTATGAAATGTGGATAAAGTGGGATTATCTAGCTAGATCTACACCCTCTACAATCAACAAGAGAACAAAGGAAGATTTACTTTCCAGAAATTATTGCAGACGATGCATAATTATTATTACTACAAGGCAAAATTAATTAATTATGACATGACGCTAGGCGTGCAATTGTGCATATCACAAGGCTTTCGTGAATACGAGTAGATATATTATACTTTTGTCAAATGAAAATATTTGTTTTAAAGACAATTAAAGCAATAACTGAGACCTAAAGCTAAACTAAAAGTAAGTAAAAATTAATATTTTTTTATTGCAATATCAGTCATTAGTTACATAGACATTATATCTACCTACTTAGGAAGAAATTTTAAGTGTGGTGCTTGATCTACACACAGAAGCAATAAAACCGTTTTACTTTTTATTTTATGAAACAGTGAATTGAGTACGGTGTTAAATTGTCTAGTTGAGTACATTTGTATGAAAAATACGCCATGAGCCGGTTGGATGTGGCTCTGGCTGAGTGAATAATGCAAAGAATCGCGGTTTGTAATATTTTATTTCTCTATCTACTTTTGAATTTGTATTGCCATGAAACTAAGGGATCATAAATATGAAGATATCTTTTAGATATTATAGCGGCATTTCGGGTACAGTAATATTCATTTTAAAAAGTACACCGAAGATACATGAAAACAATTTTTAAATAAAACTAGATGAAACGAAACCATATCGTTCAATTCATAACAATTAACCCAAAAGCGAAAATGCTTTTATTTTTACAACTTTGTTCCTGATACCTCGTCCTATTATTTTATTGGTTGTAATCGGGGTTACATAGCATGTTAACTTGGTGAGTTACATCATCGGCCTAATCGCGGCCCTGGATCAAAACAAAAATATAATTGTTACAAGGCAAGAAAACATTTTCGAGAGAGTTACGATACATACATAAATAGCTTGATGGAGCTTTCTTGTTTAAAAAAATTAGTTTGGCAAAAGAGAATGCCCATTCATAGTACAGTTTTGTCTCTTGCGTCAAGATAAAAATTAATAATAAATATTTCACAACAGCACATACATTGATCTGACTCCGCGATAGGTAGCTCAAGCACCTGTGTTACGGATATCAGAATGAGCAGTGGGATTACAAATATATACATATAATACTGTTCTTTTGTAAATACATACTTATAATACATAGCAAACACCCAGACCAATAGAAACTAACATGTTCATGCACACAAATGTTTGTACTGTGCGGGGATCGAACCCGCAACCTTTGTATCAGGGGCAGCGTTCACTACCACTGTTCCAATCGGGTCGTCAAAATAATGGGTATGTATGTATAAATATAAAAGGTCCTGTGCCGTTTATTATTTAGGTTAGCTGTATACATTTCAATAATCTAAATAATAATTTCAATTTTTATTGAAAACTAAATTCAGGTTTAATGACCTAAAATAAAAAAAATATTAAAGTTAGTCAAGTTATTAGCCGCGACTTCGCGAACTTTAACGAAACCGAACAATAAAGTATGAACGGAAAGTAATACAATGAATTATAGAAATGCCGTTAAAGCAATACTGGTTATGAAAATTTAATAGGTACCAAATGTAATGCCGACAATTCCAGTTATGTTAATCGAAAATGAAGTTTAATTTCACTGAACGTTATACAAATTTAACAGGCAACGATTATTTTAGGGTTATTCTAACGCTTATGAGACACATATGCCTGAAACACATTGAAACGTGAATTTACATCAAGAATAAAGGACAAAGGCTTGCTAGCTTGAATTAGAGGGGCACAGGCATAAAACTAGTTTGATTTGGGTATCTCTTTAATTTAGCTGACCCATTTACTTAGAGTACCAAGTAGGATTTATTGTGTTGAACTAACCGGAACAACCAAGGTTTTGTCGATAAATTATATCACACGCAACATGCTTAGGGACACCCGCAACAATTCCCTTAGCTGTTGCGTAGGTTTGTGAGCCGTAAGGACCCGGTCCCTAAAGACCACGAGTACCGCGGGACCGTGGACAATACGGCAGGTCCATCTTTAGCATATTTACTTGCCGCCAGTGTCGTACATAATAGTGGTTTTGCGTGCCACACGCCACCGTATCGATCGCCACGCGTCCCGCACCAAACCACGGGTAGACTTCATATAAAATACATTCAGAACATTGTCTACGGGGCTACTACAGCAGGGTTAGGCAATGTAATATTTAAAAATAACTATAACTTCATTATCTTTACAGGATACCTACCTTTAGAGATACTTCTTAGTACACAGACTTCTAAAAACGACGGAGTAAAAGACTATAATTATTTTTACTCAAATTTCAATTTCGCTCTAAACCTCTTCTACAGAGATGCCCAGAACATAAAAACAAAGTATACGACTACATAAAAGTCAAGTTAAAAACGACCATTAGTACCAAGTAACGTAGGGTAAGAAACACCCCGTAGAATTCATTTATAATTTATACGGATTTCAAACTGGCCGGAGTGTCTCACCAAATTAACGAAAGTACAGCAACGTCTTTATTTATCGAGTAAACAATCGATATCAAGCGCTATTAATAAAATTGTGTAGGTATAAAGGTATAAGGTGTATTTCATCGACCCATTCCTCATGAGTTAACGACTTTCGATAGCCACGATAGGGCACAATTTATATTAGGCGTTGAATACTTCCCAAACATAAATATTGGCCTGTGAAAAATGTAATGACCTCATAATTTTATGATAAAGTCCCAAAGTCATCGACGGAGAATGCCATTCTGTAAGCGTTGTTTCAAAACTCATAAGCGTAAATATTCTTCGATATTCGTGAAGTTTCCAAAACACGAGTATTAACAAGAGTCTCGAGTCTTTCCAAATGTCAATATCAAGTATAAAATTTTATTTTAGACGCTAGTCAAGTGTAAACATTGTCTTAACAAAGATACTACAAAGAAAAGCTTTATATGAAACATAACACTTTAGCCCCTACTTTCCAGATGGACAATGTACGAAGCGATGCCTGCCTGTTATACTAAAATCATCTTTTACGAGTGGTCCCAATTGAAAACACGGTGTAATACGATCGTAACACAGGATGGCGTTTGAGGCATTACTTAATAAAAGTGTCAAGAATAAATGCGTATTATATTGTATTGTTTCATTTTTCTTCGGAGGAGTATATTTCTTGAAGGTGACCGGCATTAGATCTCTGTTGTTGGATAATTTATTACGAAGTTTTGTCTCCTTATCGGGTTCACAGTAATGTTTTAAGAATTGCAGTTTTATTTTTAGCTTTTCTAAACGGTGTTTTTAAGGACCAAACGGATGATAAGGAGGATAGCTAAATCTTAATACTTTCAGCCATCGAGTAGGTACTTTACTTATTTGATTCTACTTATCAAGATCGACAACAATAGGCGATTTAAACAAATACTTAGTCTGCATGTTTAAGTTAGCTAAAACTTTTAAACGATTCTCCCTTCTTGTTCTTGTTTTAACAAGGTACTCTATTACTTTAGTAGAAGCGCCAAGATTGTAGTCTTGACTTTCCAATTCATCCAGAAAACCCTTCGCTTTTCATTGAAGTTGTTTAAGTTGGTTCGTGTTAGACGACTATAACATTTCTTCTTATTCCTTAAACTTTCCTCCGGTCCCTATATAAGGCGACATGAAAACTTCCACTGAGGCATGAAACTAAATGTCCAAGAGGGTGAAAATACACCAGTCCTGGAACACCAACTTTAAATCTAATCACAAGGCGATAATAATTCCCCGATGCTTAAACTGAAGTAGAACGTTTGCTGTGGCCTTTACAAAACGTAAGATACAAATGTGTATTCTAAGAAATACAATTAAAAATGTACAACATGATCGGTAGAACGGTGGTTTACAATTCATCATCATCATCAGCCCATTTAAGTCCCCACTGCTGGGGCACGAGCCTCCCTCAATCACATGAGGGGTAATTGCCATACTCACCACGCTTGGCAGACGGGTTGGCGAGGGTTTTGATATAAATGCAGAGTTTTCCTTCTCTGGGTGCTGATGATCATGCCAGCAGCTTTACCTTAGTCGCCTTTTACGACACCTCAGTAAGAGTGAGGGTGGCCTATTCTACTCTGCCGGGGACCACACGGCACAATTAGTTACGGTTACAATTAGTCTAAACTAAAAGTTGAAGTAGGGTAACTTTTTAGAAAATTGGAAATCCGCAATTGATAGAACTTACTTACTTACTTCGATGGCTCAACGACCCGTTGCGGATCTTGGCTTCCGACACAACAAGTCGCCATTCCTCAATTGATAGAAGCATATATAAAAATAAAAAAGGAGTGTAATAACTAGATAGTTATCACACTCCTTTTTTGTATGGATTGCATTGCATTAGATAATAATAATAATAAATAAATAAATATTTCACAACATCACATACATTGATCTAACTCCGAGATAGGTAGCTCAAGCACCTGTGTTACGGATATCAGAATCAACAGTGTGATGACAAATATATACATATAATACTTTTTCTTTTGTAAATACATACTTATAATACATAGGAAACACCCAGACCAATACAAACAAACATGTTCATGCATACAAATGTTTGTACTGTGCGGGGATCGAACCCGCAACCCTTGGACCGAAGGTAGCATTCACTACCACTGTTCCAAACGGGTCGTAAAACTAATTAACATAACTTGTGGGTAGATAACTTGTTCTAGAAATTATTTATGTTTGTTAAAACTGTAATAAAGGGACAATGAAATCTAAGCAGCAGATAAAATAAATAAATACCTAACCCATTGCCCTGTTCAATATGCCCCAGTGAAGGCCGGCTCCTTTCAGCAAATAAGGAGGCTCGGTGATAACCAATAATACCACTCAATGGCCCAATAAGGACAAGGCATTTCATAAATGGAGGCCAAATAGTTGCTAACATATCTAATATGGTCGGAGCGAGGAAGTGAACTTAGAAATCTGTTTCCATATTTGCTGATGTAGGTATGCTATAGTTGCGCCAAGTAGAATTTTCCTATTCTAGTCTCACAAAAAACCTACAAACTACTAATCCTTACTTCCTTACTAATATTATAAAGGCGAAAGTTTGTTTGGATGGATGTATGGATGGATGTTTGTTCCTCTTTCACGCAAAAACTACTAACGGATTTTAAACGTTGAAAGAGTTAATTAGCATGCATCACCTCTATTTTTTTTAGAATTTTATACCCCGTAGTTATAAAAATAGAGGGGGGGGGACATACTTTTTACGACTTTGAGAGCTGATATCTCAAAAACCGTTCACTTTAAGAAAAATGTTTTTTAGAAAACTTTATATCATTTTAAAAGACCTTTCCATTGATACCCCACACGGGTATGTACATCGAAAAAAAAAATTTCATCCCTCAGTTACATGTATGGGGGGCCCCACCCCCAATTCTTTTTTTTACTATTTTGTGTCATATTTTTGTAGCGGTTCATACAACACATATTCCCATCAAATTTCATCACTGTAGTACTTATAGTTTCCGAGTAAATCGGCTGTGACAGACGGACAGACGGACAGACGGACAGACGGACATGACGAAACTATAAGGGTTCCGTTTTTGCCATTTTGGCTACGGAACCCTAAAAAACCTACAAATTTTTCTAAATCCATTAAATATCTCAGGAGACCAAACACAATTTATGTGACATCTCCTTTCGTACACACCTACGTGTGTAAATAATCTTGATCTACAAATACGCAATATTTAAGGTGACGGGTAGGGCACACTAGCGACGCCAATCGATTTAAATTTTTAGCTACTAAACCGGATCTATTTTAAACAATGAAGGTTTTTGCGTGTGAAAATCCGCTAGATGGAGTAATATAGGCGTGAGGTCCATATGCAATGTGATTGGTTATTTTTAAACGTGATCTGTCAGAATGTCAATTTGACAAACTAAACAACCAATGCGGTAGATGTTGGACCTCAGTCCAACAGTACGCCATCTAGCGGATTTTTCACATGCGAAAACCCTCATTTCGGGGTTACAACCTCTCGGAAAACACTTATACTATTTATTAAATAACCATTCACAATTAATGTTGGGTCCGTTTTTGTACGCGAAAAATTGATTCACGCCAAAAGTGGCCGCTTTTGGCGTGAATCAATTTTTCACGTACGCGTTGGAGGTTCTAACCCCGAAATTGTTTAAAATAGATCCGGTTTAGTAGCTAAAAAATTAAAATCAATTGGCGTCGCTAGTGTGCCCAATCCGTCATCTTAACTGGGAAGATTTCTTTGGAAATACATATTGGTTATTTTTGGGCAACATCTGTCAATAGGTAACATACCTAGATAAAATCACTACCTTGGCGTGTAGTTGATACTCGTAATAAAACCAAGCTATCATCGCGTCAGACATAGTTTATATTTGAGGGTCGGAACGATTTTTGACTATCGGAAAACGATAAAATCAATGATCTTTCCTTCCAAGAACCTCACAGAACGCTACACAACAACGTTACTAACCAAAGTAGCCGAGAAGTGGCAATAATAAGCACCTGGGTCCCTCTTCACAAGAAATGTCTATTTCGAGTTTAATATTGAATGTGATGTTGTAGATTGACGGAGGTAAGACAGAACTCTAGAGGTGGTTTTCGAATAAGTGTTTGTGTTTTTATCAGAAATTCTTACCAGAAATGAAATATTTTCAGTTTTAGTATTTTTATCATCTATTAGGTACAACATTCTAAGTGCCTTTTATTTATTTTGGGAATTGTGTCTTTTCCATTTATTTTACAAGAACAGCCAATCCTAAATTCTATCGGGAAAATGTATGTAAGAACATATAACAGTTTCTAGAGCGCTAAACATATTGGATATCTTGCAACCGCGTGGTACGAACTAAAAACTGTCGTTGCCAAGTTTGAAACTAACAAAATTGTGAAGTCATCATCGTTATTTTTTGCTGAGGAACAAATTCTGGAAGAATTTATTTAAAGGCAATTTGACATTGTGGGTCTTGCTTATCAAACATAAGCATGACCCACAATGTCAAATCGAACACTTTTGAAATCAACATTTTGCTTAATTAAACCTCAGAGCGATCTATGTAACATCAAATTTCCATTTCAAAGAAGATCAATTACACTACCAATATTACCTTAGTAGACACCCAAAATCCATAATGATATAGGTCGACGGGTTACACGTGTATGAAAATATGGGGCACAAACAACTCATTTTCGTAGGTACTCAGCATATCAATGTTAATAAACTACAGTTCATGAAGAACTCGACACCTATTCGAGCTATTTTTACCCCGTCTCTTGGAACTGATCCGTGCTCCCAGTTTTTGCGGAGCTTCCAAAGGGACCCTTCATTAGCAGCCGAGAGCGGGTTCTAACAAACTGTGTACACAAGTCGTCTTTGAATGCATCAGGCGGATGTGCCCGCGGGTAAATGTCAAGTGTCTCGTTAGGGACCCGCAACCAGCGCCTATCACATAAGCGTGATGAATACGACAATCGTCGGGAAAAGGGCTCGATTTATGACAAGTGATTTGGACACTCGTAAAGTTTGACGCTTTCGACAACCAGTTTTGAGTACGGTCTGAACAATCAACGATCAAGCCGAGCGGTAGTTGATCACTTTTCCGAATGTAACTGTAAAAAGCATGTTGACCAGATTGACCAGGAAGTTGACAGATGCATTGTCAGCACTTAAGGAAGAAATAAACTCTTTAGTTGTACGTCACCAGATTGTTTGTTCAAAACACCACCGATTATAGCAAGTTCCACAGGTTTATATTTTACTATGCGCAATAAGAAATTCTAATCTGTAGCAGAGGTAAAGCCATCCAAGTGATGTGGCTGGAATTTAGCATCACGTCCAATTTGAATCATCATCATCATCATCAGCCCATTTAAGTCCCCACTGCTGGGGCACGGGCCTCCCTCAATCACATGAGGGGTAATTGCCTTACTCCCCACGCTTGGCAGACGGGTTGGCGAGGGTTTTGATATAAATGCAGAGTTGTCCTTCTCTGGGTGCTGATGATCATGCCAGCAGCTTTACCTTAGTCGCCTTTTACGACAGCTCGGTAAGAGTGAGGGTGGCCTATTCTACTCTGCCGGGGACCACACGGCGCTTATTTGAATAATTTAATGTTACTATTTAGGTAGACATGTCGCTAATCCTTTATCCTTAGCACAGAGATCATCCTCAGTCACGTAAGTTCTGTCTACACGTCGTCTAGGGAAATGAATGGCCTCCCGGAAGAAAGTCCTTCCTACAAGGCTGGTTATATGGCGCGAGGTGTTTGCCTTGACATGTCATGACCTGCTAGCCTGCACCATTGAGCCAGGCAACAGGCGACCACAACAGGAAACCGCTGCATTGCATCAACTTGCCTTTAACTAGGTAACCTTAAATGTTTTTGCTGGCTTTTTTAACAGAACCGTGAAGATCGCGGATTATAAATTTCCGGTAGCAAAGTTTAGGAAACTAATTTGGATTTCATTTGGCTACTTGGTAAAACACCTTCGCTAATCGTATTATTTACTATAATCAATTTTGTGAATTCAATGCAGATTTGGGAAGGAGTTTCGCACGCCTTCAACACGATCGACTTCGACATCCAAAATTTACTTTTATAATCTAATATAAGTATTAGAGATAGATTGCTTATAGAATAATTATGTGCGAATGCAACATCATGGCAAATGCGCGAGAGTCGCCCCTATGTAACATTGACTTCTATTTCTTTTTTTTGACTAGGAAAAGGCTTGGCCACAATCTCACCTGATGGAAAGTGGCAATGAGGCCTAAGATGTAACGCGTTCACCTAGAAGACTTTCAGAAAAAATCTAGGTATTTTAATTAAGCCCTTTTAGTTCGCTAAAAATACGCTCCTTCGGTCATATTGATCGAAATTACGCTGGTATAAAACTTTAGCTATGTTGCATTAGGCACTGAACTTAAATTATAAACTAAACCTATTTATCTGCTCGAGCAAAAATTTAATTACCCTCGTAAATTTCGTGGTATGGTTTTTCCGATACATCGAATGTAATATTCACCAGTCAGTTAATCCTCCTCTAAAGTAATACAGTTAGGGTTGCTACGCGTCCGGATAAAGCAGGAGGAGCTTGGCTATTTAGATGATATATTTTATTTTGGATGTTATTGGAAAATTAGACAGCGTGGAGCCCGTCTAATTCTAAGCGTATACAAGTGGGAACCGAACCCACGACCTTTCAAGTACCAGGTGGACGTTCTATTATGGATTTATGTTCAAAATAAGTCCAAGCCCAAGCCTAAATATATCTTAAATTCATCAAAATTTATTCAAATCAAATGACGACGCTACTGGACCTAACAAGCCCTCTTTAACTTTTCAAATAAGTAGAAGAAAACTTGCATTTGTCACGCAAAATTTTCGATCTGCCTTTACACCTACATTTTTTTTCATGTGATAGATGGCAGATGAACAGACGGATGGCCTGATGGTAAGCGATTGCCGCGGCCAATAGACACCCGCGACAGTAGTGGAATCACAAGTGCGCTGCCAACCTTTAAATCCCACTGTCCCCCGGATTGGACCTCCGATACCCTCATTCACAGTGCTGCTTCACGGTGGTTTTCTGTGAGGCCGTGGTATCACTCCGGTTGAGCCGACCCATTTATGAAGAAGCGTGGCTCTCCCACGGTTAGTCAAAGACATTTTTATGATCATAGAAAGGCTCTTCAAACAGAATTAAGGGTGTCCAGTCTTTTTACTTCAATGTTTGGTTTTTATAATAAGACATGGCAACCCTAAATAAGAAGATAGTTACAAGTTACTAAACACGTCCAGGGATGATTGAAGGCAAGCCTTGGGAAATCCTTGCTCACCAAGGCGAACTGTGTGTGCTAACCTTGACACGTCATAACACTCGTGTGACCTGAGCCTTGTAGGGATGTTTATCGGTGTGATGATACTTTACACACTTATAACTGAGCGAGCACCTTTGAGAACAGCGAACTTACCATGAATTTGAAATACTATCCTCGCTATCCAAAACTATTGCTCTGTCTCTTTCATATGCACCACAATGAAAGGGTCAAAGCGATAGTTTTCGACAGCGAGAACAGTTTTTCAAACTTATGGTAAGGGTACTGAAAATGTTTACGAAACGATATGTCTACATTTCTGGTTATTTGGAAAATATTAAGACCTCAATCACTCGCGAACGTCACATTGAGCTCTGACTGTTAAATTCCTAGGCTAATTAAATACAACGGAATTTTCAGTGTGCCAATCAGCATTTGACTAACAAGATATTTAGTTAATGCAACCTTAATTAATGGCCCGAGCGCAGCATGTTTAGGATTCTGGATATACAATTCAATAACTACGAGTAACTTGACTTCGGAGTCAACTCTTTGTTTGTTATATTTTTTTCACACTAAGTAGGGTGGTCTAAAAAAATTTATAAATAAAATTATAAATATTTCACAACATCACATACATTCATCAGACTCCGAGCTAGGTAGCTTAAGCACCCGTGTTACGGATATCAGAATCAACAATGGGATTCGAAATATATATACGTTTAATACTTTTCTTTTATAAATACATACTTATAATACGAAAACACCCAGACCAATACAAACAGACATGTTCATGCACACAAATGTTTGTATTGTGCGGGGATCGAACCCGCAACCCTTGCACCAAAGGCAGCATTCACTACCACTGATCTAAACGGGTCGTCTAAAAAAAGGGATCTAAACCACCACCTATGTAGAGTGTAATATAAAGTCTAGATTATTATTGGAAAAAAGCGTATTAAATTGATAACGATTCCAATACCCTCTAATTTATTTAAGCCGAGACTTACAGGCGGTGGAGTAGCTGACTAATGACGTCATTGACCCTACCATCATAAAGTATTAACAAGATTAGGTTCGTTACGTCACACTTGTAAGTTGTCTTTAAGTAGTCGAGTGTTCTACTTATCGGATATTCAACAAATGCATTTCTTATCGATATAAATAAGAAATAATGAAGTATTCATCTAGTTTAATATGATGTTTTAAGTAGATATTGGGTCAATTTCTACTAGTTCCATAGCTTTGTCTAAAATATGAGGAACTGACAATATGAACAATTAGTATAATCGCACACAAATGGTAGTAATTGCTCTTAATACGTTTTTAAGTAGTGCTGTCGTTTTAAAATAAACTTATGTTAACATTGAGGCGTAATTTGAACGCAATGCAGTTAATGATTTATTATTTTCCTCATACGATGCACAACGAATAACTTATTTCTATTCTAATTTTTATTACATAGCCTACTGGACACAGAATTGAACGTATTTCTTTATAAAATATACGAGATATAAAGTAAGAGAGTCAGTGTTATTAACATTTTCATATCTACATATTAAACCTACAAAAAGTTATGTTGCTCGTAATGAAACCAAACGAAAATACCTTGAAAATGAGTTTCGGTTTTTCTGTAAGATCATTTTATAAAAAAAAAGTAAATTTAAAAAATATACGCCAGTAATATATTCATCATCATCAGCCTATCGCAGTCCACTGCTGGACGTAGGCCTCTCCAATTGTTCGCCACTGTGATCTATCCATGGCTTCTCGCATCCAGCTCTTGCCAGCCATCCTGCGCAGATCGTCCTCCCACCTAGCCAGAGGGCGCCCTACATTACGTTTGCCAAGACGCGGTCTCCACTCCAGAACTCGTTTACCCCATCGGTTGTCGGTTCTGCGGCTAATATGGCCAGCCCACTGCCACTTAAGCTTGCTAATCCGGTGAGCAATGTCGATAACTTTGGTTCTCTGCCGGATCACCTCATTTCGGATTCGATCTCGGAGAGAGACGCCGAGCATTGCTCGTAATCGAGTAATATATTATCCTGAGATATTCTAGATCAATAACTTTCATCTTCGATTAGACAGCGAAAGCTACCCCAGTTATATAGACAAAGTGAAGAGTGACTTAAGGAATGTAGGTACTTAAGGTAATTTAGACTTTATAACATATTAATCAGTAGGTAATTCCGAGACAATACCAAGGATAATAAAAGTAAAAGGAGGCATTCATTTTGAATAGCCGTGTCGGGTTATAAAGTTATAATAACGAGAAAACACCGGCTCGTGACGTGGAATGTAATACTTGTTTTATATATTTGGCGTCGTAAAGGAGATCATAACCGTTTTAATTAAAACAATGAATGAATTCGTTGAACTCTCAGACAGGGAAAATTTCCGTAGTATCTTACTAAAATATGCATCGAAGATACCTGGCCTAGGGTTGCTACACTCATTCATTATACACGATTACACAAACATATAACCTGAGCAGGATAATATGTTATTGTATATGTATTTGTAATTAAATAAAAGCTTTTGAAATTAAAAATCATATTCTTTGCCTAGATAGTTTTGTTAGTCGTATTTATTGTAGGATACTTTTTAGCACAATAAAGTGAATTTATGGACCAGGAGAGCGAGTGGAGGTAGAGGCATATGCCCAACGGTGGGAGAATGAATGCTGATGAAGAAGAAGAAAGTGGATTGAATAATAAACCTGTCAGAATCCTTATTAAAACTTGAATTTAATATATTATAGAATTCAACTAGTCACTGCTCAAAGATAGGTACTATCAATAAATTTGTTTGTACCTATTGTGTACGACGACTTCATCAAATACAGTTTTATTACTTTAAAATAATAGTAGAAAATAATAAGCAAAGTCGATCGTGTATAATAAAAGACATATAAACGGTGTCTAGTCTGAAAAATGATTGGCAATCACTTTATTGAAAACATATTGTGCTAATTTTAGATACATTCCAGCACCTTCTAATGTAAAAGCCCTAAAATACATTAGAAAGTTGTGAACCCTGGCGAAGCGCTCAGGCGAAGTGGATCTCAAAGAAATTATGCATGTTCGTTTATCTGATTATCTCACTGAATTTACACTATAATTAAGATGTGTCGAGGTCTCTAGTGCTGACATTGCTTCTCTAGGAGCGGAGATGTGACATGTATGTAAACTTGACACAAATTTGGTAATTTATTACAATTACGAATCATACATTACCTGCTCCTAAATTTAACAGGCAACATGACCCCCGAAATTGACACAATTTGGAATCCTAATTGAAATACTAGATTAGGTAAGAAAACTGGTATTCACTTGTCCGGATCTAACAAGTATCTTAGAATCGTGAATGAACGAACCTTTCAGGAACGATGAAGTTTAAAGTTTGGGTTAAGACCCAAATTGCTAATAGTATAGTATCAGCCTAAATACTGCCCCACTGCAAGGCAAATGCCTCCATCATAGAAATCAAGTCATCGCTACTATGATGGGCTTAGGCTTAATCACCACGCTTGCCTAATGGGGATTGGTTGGACAAACCCGAGCTATGTTCGAAAAACTCTAAACATACCTTTGCTCGACCCGGGAATCGAACCCAAGACTCCGAGATCACGGCTCGGTACTTAAACCACTAGACCAACGGGGCGTTTGTAAAATTGCGCAAAATGCGAATATCGAAACACATATCATAGGTGCTATGTGTTTCGGTATTCGCAAATACAATTAAACAGTTAATCGCGAATAAAGCTAGCCAGCCACACCTTATTCCATTAACAACTGCTATCCATCATTTTCGGGTGAGTTATCGCATACGCGTCAATCACCTGAGATCAGATTATGGAGCTCGTTACATATTTTGTCATGTACTCGGCAAAATAACGAGGGTTACATTGGGGGCCAGAAGTCAACGAACCCGCCTCCCAGTTCAATAAGCGTCGATATTAAAAATAATAGAGCATTCAAAAAACAAAATGTGTTCCCGCGAAGACTAATGAAGGGAAAGTAGGCTGTCAGGGATTTCAGGGAATCGTTTATGAAGGCGAGGTTTTCTTTTTATTTATGTCAAGTCGTTGGATCTCTACCGTCACTTGTTGACTGGGGAGAAACAATATTATCATTGTTGCGATGTAGACAATGTATTTCAGTTTTTTGCTCTGGTCAACAAATAAAGTTACATGACTCTCTACTACTGCTTCCCGCACATACAGAGCCATGCAGAATTCTTTTACCGGTGTAATTGAGGTGTATATGCTTAAAGCATCATTATAATCGAAACAAGGGCACAATCAAGATTGAATCTCCTCCTCACTTGACACACGAGGGAAAATCCTCTGTATATGCTTAAAGCATCATTATAATCGAAACAAGGGCACAATCAAGATTGAATCTCCTCCTCACTCGACACACGAGGGAAAATCCTCTGTTGAAGGCCCTGTTAGGGTAAACACTTGTCGTGACCTCTCCCAGTTTCCCGGGATAATTGCCCTGGCGCGCACTTGGCCTCACGCGCTTTCCTTGACGACGCCTGGAAAGGACTCCTAATGAACGAACATAATAAGGTTCTCTACTAACATTTATGAACAACCTGCCATGTAAGTACTTTTAGTGTTGATAAATTATGTTCTTCGTAGCTAGAAGGTAGTGTACGGTAGTCTTAAGAACATATTATATGTTTACCCAAATACATGTATTGGGAGCAATTATTGCGGTGGTTGCAAATTAATTCACTTCAATTGCAGTGAATTCATAGGTAAATTTACCTATTTCGTAGTGATGCGGTATAAAATTAAGTTATTGTAACCTCATTGGGGAGTCCGAGTAGAAATATAATGAAAGCAGTGTTCTAATTGATCTTTGATATCACAAATATTCTCTTGGATATTTGTGAATGAGACCCGAAAAGTAAAAACTTCTGTATAATGTAAGTATTTACTAACTATTAGGTGTATTGATATCGGTCATATGCTTGTCCGTTTTAAAATACAAAATACAGCACACAAAATTCATGATTACTATTTTTAAAAATTAAGATTTTTATTCTTAAACTTTTGCATGTCTCAACTCAACCCACCAACTTTTACCCACTATGTTTTATGTTAAATAAATAAATTAATATTTTTATTAGTGGTCAATACGAAAAAACCCCTATAAAAAGTAAACTATTTCCTATTCCTGGATTCGGTACAAGGCGGCCCGCTCGGCAGGGACAAGGCCTCACTAACACACGAACACCCATAATAGGACACGTAACAGCGTTTTCTGCCACACTTTATAAGCTGCTTACAGCATTATGTACTTTGAATATTGATAAGTGGATTACCTCGTTCGTTTGAAAAATCCGGACAAGAGTGAGCTGAGCCCGCTTATAGATGTTTGGAGTAACTATCAATACTTTGTTCCACCGCTGAGAGAATAAAGAGCCCCATGTACAGTCACGTGCACTAATAAGTATACAACCTTATTTAATTATGAGTCTTATTGTTCCGTCTTAAGAATCGAGGTGTATACATTTCATTGCAGGCGACTGTACTTACGGATGCGACCCATATTGAAGATCCGATTGATCTTTCGTCCATTCTAATTTTCGAAAAAGAAAGATGAAAATTGAATCATTGATCGTGAGGAGCCGATTGTCTATTCATCGTTACGATATTCATTTTTGCTACGGTCTTCGATATCTTCTTTAATGAAGAAGATTGTTACCGATCTTGATTTCACACTGTTGACGGATTGCAAGCATCTGCCTGCATAAACTCAAATGTTAATTTTGCAAATCCGCTAACATTCTCTGCCTAAACGACTTATCGAAAGAAAAGGTAATAGGATATTTCGTAAGATTACTTAATCCTTTTCAGTCCACCTATTTATTTAATGAGAAAATAAAGTAGTTAAATAAAAATAAAATAATAAAAACAACTTACAGGACACCATGGAGGAAATTTATAATAAGTCTTGAGTAAACAATACGTTCTAGCCGATCAGCTCCTGTAAAGAAACAAAATAAAAGAAAATAAATTAAAAGAACAAAAGAATAAAATAAGAAATCATAAAAGTAACTTTGTACAAAGCGTCACGATTAAATAATTTAACTAAAATTAGAATTCTAGGAACTTGTTACAAATATCCAGCGATTACCAAGAAAATTGTACCTGAACTCTTATAAGATTCACAAAATATCTACAAACACAACAAGATTCCAGATAAATTGCGTCTCATTCGTTTTTTCATTTAGTAAACATTCACTCTCATATTAATTAATTTCTCATCTGAAAGTTTCAATGAACCTTAATAAAATTTAATAATAGCAACATACTCATACAATTTACAGATGACGTTCATATATAAAAACAGGAAATAATAATGACAGCTATAAATAAATTATTTACGAGGAACAAACTTCCTGTAATTCGAAAATAGACGTGGAAAAAGTCACGGGACGCGGCGCACTTTAGTCCGAAGCGCCTAGCCTGTAGCGTTTATATGTATTCTGTTTACGCCACGCCACTGCTTGCTACCACATCTGACAAAATGGCCGATTTGTGGTCTACCGTTTTCCTCGAGCTATATATAAAATCCTTTTATCTGAATGTGCGTCGTCCGGATGCCGCGCGCATGAGAAAAAAAAAGAAAATGCACCCTGCGGCTGACACCATGTGCAACGCTCCGAGATAATACAAAATTAAATAGCAGTAAAGAAGCCGTCTACTTTTTCCACATCTATATGCAAGCTAGAGAGTTGTAATAATTCAAGTACACTACAATATAGATACAAAATAACAGGATATTATCCTGCGTACGTGATACGTCGTTGAGATTGGCCCCCGCAGCCGAAAAATCGGCTGGAGGACATTATTCTTACACTGCCCATTGGATTTTTTAACACTTAGGAGAGTGTACACTAAACACTTTATAGGTATAGCGAAATAATTGAAAAGAAATGCCTTGCTACCTACCGCTATACCTGCTGTACCTACGTCAGAAGGTACACGTATTCTGATTGTGTTTTATACCGAAAGGTTGGCAGAAGGTTGAAGGCATTCTCTACGGGTTCGCCTATGGTATAACTTTTTGTGCAATAAAGTTTTGATAAAATAAATAAATATGACCTACATATTGCGAGTAGGTGGTTGTTTTGGGAGATTAATCTAATGGAGTAGTTTAATGATCAGGTTGGAGATTGCTTACTGCAGTTAATTGCATTGTGCAACAGATGTACGAGTTTAGTTGTGGGATATTATTTTCTAAAACGAAATATTTTTTGTACAAAAACGCGGCAACGATTCAAACAAAGACTTAATAGAGAGGTACAACATAAAACTCTTTTTTTTCTTTTTTAATGGTTTTCGTGTTATTAAATTAACAATATAGAACGAATACGCACAAGTAGGTACTAAAACGTATTTATTTTGGAAATACATCGGTTTTTAATGTGATGCTGACTAATATGAATAAAATCTTACTTTCATCAGCTAAATCTGTGAAATGAGGTTCCAGCACAGCTTACTCGTAAAGGTATTAGTCGTTTGTAAAGATGCCAAGTTTAGCTTTTATTTTCACTATCGCCTATCCTCACATGCAGAGAACTACTCTACTCTTTTACAAAATTGTTATAACACACGTAAACCATTCCTTCCTTGATATTTCTAAGTCCTTTATATACGTCAGGATAATCAAAATTACCTTATCGCTATGCTACTTAATGTTTAGCTTATTTTGAAAAATAAACATGGGAAAACTAAAGTAATATTTTATTACTAACGGTCGCCTGCAGCTTTGCTCGCGTGGAATTCGGTTTTCCACAAGAAGTGTTTTCCCGCGAAACCTATTTCTTTTAAGGAAGTCAAAAGATTCCGTAAGAAAATATTTTTGTTGTCGGGCTAGTAATAACACACAGTAAAAATGTTTTTCAAAGATTTTCAACTGAGTGCTGCTCATAACATGTTGTTGTCTCTGTCATAAATTTGAATTAGTGAGAGATTTTTGAGCAGCTCTCAAAGATAATAACCGTTGAAGTATTCAAGGTGAGAAATATAAAACAGATGTTATTATAGACATCACGGAGCAATAAATAATTAAATAAATATTTCACAACATCACATAAATTGATCTGACTCCGAGATAGGTAGCTCAAGCACCTGTGTTACGAATATCAGAATCAACAGTGGGATTACAAATATATACATAACACTTTCAAATATATACATATAATACTTATAATACATAGAAAACACCCAGACCAATACAAACAGACATTTTCGTGCACACAATGATGGTTAATAATGTTTTATAACGAAGCGGCAGTAATGCCGTCTCTACCTAGCCTGTATATAGATGGGTATAGGTCCTACGGTAACATTGTCTGGTCTGGAATGGGCAGTTACTGTGGTTCTCGCACACGCAAACAATGTATTTGGTTAGTGAGGTACAGACGTGGGAAAAAGTCGTTCACGATAGAAACAGTCAAGTAGTTCACAGAGGTTTAACTTACATAGACTTGCAATCCGCTAAATATTTTTAACATAACTAATTCTAATTATAAATGCTGACCATCCATCACAATCAAATCAAATTCGAAGTAGCTCTTACTTGAAGAACTAAATGTTACAGTCTAAAAACTAATATTTTGTGACAAAACAGAAACCACCTTATTCTAAATCGCGATCTAAAGTTATTGCCGTACTAAATCTCATGTCATCCCTCCCAGTGGACTGACACTTATTTAGTTCCGGGACTGTTCTTCATCGTCAGCCCATTTAAGTCCCCACTGCTGGGGCACGGGCCTCCCTCAATCACATGAGGGGTAATTGCCATACTCACCACGCTTAGCAGACGGGTTGGCGAGGGTTTTGATATAAATGCAGAGTTTTCCTTCTCTGGGTGCTGATGATTATGCCAGCAGCTTTACCTTAGTCGCCTTTTACGACACCTCGGTAAGAGTGAGGGTGGCCTATTCTACTCTGCCGGGGACCACACGGTCCCGGAGTCTACCGGGACTGTTCTCAGTTCCCGATTTGTAATAAGACCTTCTTATAACACTTTCTCTTCATCAATCAAAGTAAAAATTACAAAAATTAGTATATTATAGAACGCCGCTATTAAAAAAAAAGTTATCAGTTACTTTTAGGTCCAGCTTAGACTGACAACAATCTACTCTCCAAAGTATCCATAACCTCACGCTAAAGCTACGTTGAGATTCAATCAGTAGCTCGTAAAAACGTTTAACTTCCTAAAGACACTCCAGACACTTTTGGTCTGAATCTAAAAGAGTTGTTCGGAACTAGTTCGCCGCAAACCACAAGACTATTAGGGTAAAATACGACGCCATTTGGCTGCAGACCGCTTTTATTTCTGATAGGGTGCGGCTGTCGCGTGTTTGTTCGTGTGTGTTAACATGCTTACGTCTGTTTACACTATTTACTTGTTCCCACAAAGTTCACATACACAGCCAACCAAAAAAATATACACGAAAAACATCCAAACTTAAAAATTAAGTAAGCTATTTATTTACTTAAACTATTGCATTGCTATACTTTTATGTGAGCTAAAGAAGTAGGCAAGATTTGACCTAAATGCAAGTACATAATTAACAGATTAAGGTCGTAGAACCACCGTATTTAGACCTTATCTGATACACCAGTGGGCACTAAAATAAACATTATTAAAACAGAACCAACAACCGAATGCAGTAGTAAACTAAACAGGCATTAGATAAAAGAAGACATTATTTGAACAGGTTAATTTAGCGATTAATCAATTCTTGTTTGTATTTATTTATTTGCAGATAACAATCAAATGTAGCAATATATGCATAAGGCGCTAAGAGAGCTAATATAGATCTTAAGATAAAATAGTTTTTTATGTTTATTATTTCTAGCCCAACAAAGTCAGTAACATCAGTCAAAGCCGCAGGCAAAACCAGCGCTAATTATATTGCAGTAGCATGCTTCGGTTGTTCGGACATGACTCACGAACTCGTTGATGACTTAATCGGGTTTAAGTTTACCTCCTTCGCTGACCATTGCTAGCGTCATCATCACACTCATCACTAAAATGGTCAAATATCATGTTTTGCATCTCCATAACTTGCGCTATATTTAAAGTAGTCCAAACTGTAGGAAGGTTTTCTGGACATCATAGGAGACGTTCCCTTATTCTACAGATATGGAATCATAACCTTTTATTTATGTTACGACAGTCAATCATTTAACCTAAATCCTACCTGATGTTAAGTGCAGATGAGGTCCAAGGTGCGCCATGCTTGCTCGTGAAAATCCTATTCACTCTTGCCTTAAAGAGGCCCAGTTTATTTTGTTCAGGAAATACATTCAACGATCGTCATTCCATCTCCATCATCTCGATGGATGGCGGCTTACGATGGCGGTCTAATACTGTGCGTTTCTCGCGAAACTTTCTACCACGTATCTCAGTTCTGTGGAACGGTTTGGCTCCGGGAGTATTTCCTGACGACTACGACTTAGAGACCTTCTTACTTATTTTTAAAAAGGCTGGCAACACTAATGTGTTCGCTAATGCGAACTCTCTGATTTCGCGGATGTTCATGGGCGGCGTTGATTACTTTTCATCAGGTGACTCGCTTGCTCGTAGGAGCTTTGCGTAGCGCTTAGTAACGGACCTCTAAAAATATAAGAATAAAAACTTTTCTAAATAACAGGGGGCTGACGAGCAGACAGATCACCTGATGGTAAGTGATTACCGCCGGGCATGGACAACTGCAACACAAGAGGAGATACAAGTGCGCAGCTGGCTTTAAAAAGGAATACGCTCTTTTCTTGAAGGTTTGCTAATGTCTCCCAACAATGAATTATTTAAAACTATTCTACTAATATTGAATTATTTTTAAGCCAAATGATAAGATGAGTCACTTATTGTATCCCATACACTCAAAAACGCCGAAACGTGCGTAATTTCCACTTATCTGAAAACCACATTACAAATTAGCACACGATTGGTAATAGTTTAATGAACGAATAACAAAAACAGTATAATATTCATAAGATTCGACGTCCAGTTTATCATCTACAATTCTATTTAGTTTTATTTGCAATTTTAATTAGTTAGTCTCAATTTATAACATAACTTTATAAGCAGTCGTAAAATTTAATGATTTTAATGAACAACATTCGTTCACGATGTCCGTAATATCGTGGGATACGTTTTGTAGGCTCACATGCTCTTTAGTAATGTGCTCAAACACATAATGTCCAAACCGATATTTCGGTCATGGCGGCCAATCTCAGCGATCAGCTATCGACGCAGGACATATTATAGGGCACAAGTATTTGCGCAGACACAAGTGCACTCTCTATTCCCGTACCCTATTATTTCGATGGGACACTAGTGTGACACGACCGAACAGGGATTAGGCGCAGGACCAACGGCTTAACTTGCTTTCCGAGGCACGGGGGTACAAGACCGCCAACTTCCAGACTCCGGGCTAACACTGAGAATTTCTTTACAGAAAAACTCAGGTACAAATTTTTGGCCCGACCCGGCCAATCTCGGACTGCCTCGGTGGCGTAATGGTTAGTGGGTCGCACTTTAAAGCGACAGTTGTACTGGGGTCCCGGGGTCGATCCAAACACATATCATAATACTAAGATGATATTTGTTTGGACTTTGAAAAAAATTGAAAAAGAAATAACATCACAATGTATTGCTCACAACTCTTGGTAGATAACTCTTGTGTGTATAGTATTACAAGTGGACCTAAATTAGTCACCAGATCGCTGTTATTTCTTAACTTGTGTACTAGTACATCATTCATGTTTCTTTAAACAGCATGACTTATTTATTTGTTACCTACAAATCTTATCTGGTGGTATCCGTTTATATTCACCTACTCAGCACTAGTTTACGATACGGAAATCACCGATGAGTGTGTGATCAAGGTGTATGTCATATCTTCTGAATCATTTATTTTACTTACTAGTTCAAGTAAACTTAGTTTATTAAATTTAGCTTATAAAGAAAAAAAACTCGTGAATTGTGATAGTCTTCAAGAAGAAGAAGTGTCTTCAAGAAACGAGCCTATACCTTCCTAAAAGGCCGGCAACGCATCTCCATTAAGTATGGTGTGGCAGATGTCCATGGGCGGCGGTGATCACTTAGCATCAGGTGACTCGGGTGCTCGTTTGCCTCTCTTTCTCATTAAAGTAAACTGTTGTTTGGATTTCTAATGCGGTATAGTGAAGTCGTTAAAAAAATGTTTTTGGATATAGGATGCAAAAGTACATAGTTCTTAAAGGATAAAACTATTTAATGATACCTCGATCTACCTTTATTCCTGTTCGAGCTAACAGGCATGGCTAACACTGTGCGACATCACAAACGGAAGAATGGTTGAATAAATCACATTGTGCACGCTGGTGAGCACGCGGGCGACAGATGCTCCTGGATCCTTTGATCGCGCCTCCCCTTTGACATCATACCGTAACCATCTCTACAAGTACATTTTTCGTAACTTCACACCGAGATACACTCAAGCGGATTTCTAAATCATATAACCGGTTATTATTGTTACAGTGAACACATATAGCAAGTCGCTGCAAGAAACGTACCATAAAAATCAATTTGCAAGAACCAATAAGCGATAAATCGAGTCGAAGTAAAATCATTGAAAGTTTCCATGCCATTAAATAATTCTGTTCTCGATTACTTAAAATAGTTTCGGTGTAAATGAGGTGGGATTAATAAACAAATGCGTGAGAGCGCTCGATATAGAACCGGTCGCCGTTCCGGTCTCAAGTTCAGCCTACCGGCAAACTGTTCTACCGGTAAATAAAGCTTTATACGAGCAGATTATGCTGCCGGTGCTACAGGGATGAGCCATTTAGTGATGCTACGAGGAGTATGTAGGCCTCTTGTTTTCTTTTTACATTTGCAGATCGGACATCAGTCCAATCTGACAGAGGGGTCATCCACTCAGCTACTGTGGTTTTTTTTTTGGTGTTTTATCCCCAGTCATGGACTCAACCGTCATGTTAAGGTGACGAGTAGGGCACACTAGCGACGCCAATCTATTTTAATTTTTAGCTACTAAATGGGTTCTATTTTAAACAATTTCGGGGTTACAATCTCTCGGCAAACACTTATACTAATTATTAAATTTCCATGCACAAATGTTGGGTTTTTGTACGCGAAAAATTGATTCACGCCAAAAGCGGCCAATTTTGGCGGTAATCCAAAATCCTAGTGCAAAGGCAGACCAAACAGTTAACTATAAGTATTAAATAAATAGTATAGGTGTTAGCCGAGAGGTTTAGTAGCTAAAAATTAAATCGATTTGCTTCGCTAGTGTGCCCTATCCGTCACCTTAAGGCACTTTCTTTGTTTAAGCTATTATAAAATGTCCCAACGTGTAGCAAACTGAAGTGGCAGTGAGCTGGTCATATTAGCCGCAGAACTGACAGCCGTTGGAGCCGTAAAGTCCTTGAGTGGAGACCGCGACTCGGTAAGCGTAGTGTAGAACGCCCTGCGACAAGATGGGATGATGACATTCGAAGGCTGGCTGGTGTGGGCTGGATGAGAGTGGCCGTAAATCGGGAGCAGTGGCGTGCATTAGGGGTGACCTATGTCCAGCAGTGGACGAATGTGGGTTGCTGCTGATGATGATGATGATGATGAAAATGTCCCAAACCAAACCTTATTTGTGGGAAGCAAGATCACGGTAAATGAACCAATACCAATCCTCAGTCCCCAAGAGTCTGCAGTTCTGACTAAGTAGAGACTGTATTATCCGATTGCAGTCTAATTCGTGCAGATTTGTACAGACGGTGCATCGGTATAAACAGAGGTCAATGACAGGAACCGCACCATACCAATGTAAAAACGCAAAATATTTTGTTGCAATTTCGACGAACAAGTTTATGAGTCGAAACTACTCGATATTTTTGCCTCTACAATTTATCGTTGGTTTCTTTTTCAAAACGTGAAAAATATTTTATGTCAACCCAACAGACGAAGAATGATCAATATGTCTGTTAATTAAGCACGCACTGAATAAATATTTTATATGATTAAATGTCAATTAAAACTTTCACCAGTTACCGTGTCTATCATTAAACAATTACACAAATGAGTGTACAATCATGTAACGCGACAAGTAAGCCGACGGAAACTGATGTCTCTGTGGAGAAATATGAAAGAATTATTATAAAAATGTATCTATCATCTCTCCACTTTCGAGAGGCGAGTAAAATCGTGAGAGACATAAAACAATAACTGTTTTGCGCCGCCGAGATATATCGAGATGTTTCGTAACACCACGTGGGTGCGATCGTGACAATTGCGTGATATAACAATGACAAACATGCTTTTCATCAAAATGCAGTCCTCGTATGATGTAATAAAGCCTCCGCATGACAGTTTGAATATATATTAATAAATAAGCTTTACTTTTTTAACATCAATTTCATTAGTTAAACGAGACGGAATTACTACGATTTTCTTTTCAATCTTTAACCAGAAGTGACTTCAACCATGAATTGGAAAACAAATAGAAGTCCGTAAAATAAGGAAGAAATAATGAACATATCCGGAAAGTAGCCAGCAAGGCAGGAACTAAAAGTAAAAAAAAAGAAAAATCCCATAAATCTGCGTTGGAAAATCTTGTGAACAATATTGAAAGGCTGATGATGAGTTAAGTTTAATAAGATTTAAAGTTTAATGAATAAACCCATCTACCTACGTCCTGCACTCTTTCAAGACTTGTGACCCGCGACAAACTTCGTTGCGCTCTTTTTCAGAAAAATAAGGTTAAAAGTCCTTCTTCAGTGGTCTAACTAACAGGTTTTTCTTTCTCCTGCTACTATGTACTCATAGAAATTATAAAATCAAATTACGCTCAAATAATCAAACATTTTAAATTAATATGTAGATTAGTAGCCATGCGCATGTTCACCGAAGTGCCGTTATCAGGTAACGACTGGGATAATTAGGTACGTCGTTAAACTCAAATGCTACAATCACGACGTCTGGTGGAAATGGGAAAATTTAAAACTAAAAATAATGAAGTCATCTCATCACAAATATCTAACTTGTTTCATTGACTGTTTATCACAAACTAATGTAAAAACTTTTCGCGTAATCTAAACGCCAATATGATTTCTCGGACTGAACAATAATATAATGAATTATCTGGCTAACACCAATTAACTATATAAATTAAGATATTATCAGCCTTACAATTGGTCAAGATAAAATTGTTCGTAACTTCATCGAAATGATCGTCTGATCTGATCTGATCTGATCGTCATCATCAGCCTAACTCATTCGTATTTCATCATAACTATGTATATTAGTAACCTACGAGTATATGACAATGTTGGAATCTTAAATGCATTGTTATAATACAATTCTTATATGTACGAGTTGATACAACAATTAGTAAGTCAAATTTCCAGAAAGAGATCGATCGTAGAATCCAACTCGGCTGGGCAGCGTTCGGGAAGCTACGCTTCATATTTTCGGCCCATCTAAAGCAGTGCCTCAAGACGAAAGTCTTCAATGTGTGTGCGTTACCAGTGATGACATACGGAACCGAAACGTGGCCGCCTAAAATGTGCCGATTAAGGAAGCTCAAAGTCACCCAGAGAGTAATGGAGAGGGCTATACTCGGAGTCTCCCTGCGTGATCGTATCAGAAATGATGAGATCCGCAGGAGAACTAAGGTCACAGACATAGCCCACAGGATTGCATGCCTCTAGTGGCAATGGGCAGGGCACATAGCGAGGAGAACAGACGGCCGTTGGGGTGGAAAGGTCCTCGAGTGGAGGCCACGTACAGGAAGGCGCAGCCGTGGCAGGCCCCCCACAAGGTGGACCGACGATCTGGTGAAGATCGCGGGAATCCATTGGATGCGGGAGGCACAGGACTGATCTGTGTGGAGAATATTGGGGGAGGCTTATGTCCAGCAAAAATGATGATGATGATGATATAAATTAAATATCATGTAAATACGCGTCACAAACTTACATGTAAATTCATTCGGATGTCTAATTTGTAATGACAAATATCTTGATTCAATAGCAATGGGATGTGGTTGGGGTCAATTAGTTCCCTTAGACCCGAGTAGTGTTTACAGAAATGAGTATCAATCGCGGACACCTTCGATGCCTAGCGTTACTGTGCTCGTAGTAGTGTAACCCAATAATTACTGATTAGGCACCTATAATTATTGATATTCGATCTCGTAAACTTGACCTATCTCAGTCAGTAAGTAGCCTTTGGATAGCCTTCCTTAGATAAGCTTTGAACGAATCAAGTAGACGTGGCTAAACTACAAAAATCGACCAACGCAAAACCACAGTAGACATATTATATCTACTGTGGCAAAACTGTCAAAATTAATCCAATCTTGTAGATATAAATTATTATAGTCATGAAGTAAATTTATTTTTAAAGCACGAGTTTATTTTTATAGTTCAGCAATAAGAACGCGTCTATGGAGTGTGTGATGGATGAGTTTTCAAACTTCCTGTCGAAAGTAATAAAAAATGTCGTGATGAATTTGTTTGATCCTTAACTTAGAACCATGATGCTGTTCTATGCTAAAGATGCATCGCTAAGTATTAATATTAGTTATTCGAGCGGATTACATTAAGTTAAGTTTCTAACAGCTTTTCTCCATTTTCGTTTTGTTTATCGTTTCCCACACCACTTTAATAAGCAGTTTCTACCTAATGGTTTCTATTGAGTAACTTTCAAGAGTCCTAAAAAGAACGGTTTTTAACTTTTTTCAATTATCCTTTCCCTGTCCCAACATAAAAGCAAGGCAACAGAAACACGTGTAACGAAAGTGAGCGGGTCGCAGTTGAATCACCTTCCTTTCCTTTCCAATTGAAACTCATTCAATTAGACTTTTATCAACTTCAACTCAAAAGGTGGCGTTAAAAACCTTTATGTGAAGCGTAATGATTGCTTTCGCATTCTATAGGCGTTTTCACCATTACATTCTATCGAGCTATCGTTACGCAGTTTAGCAAAGGCAAAAATATTAGTCTGCGTAAGCTCGTTCGTCGTCAAAAATCTCACGAAAGCTTTGCGGAATCGAAACCTAGAGATCAGATTTTCTATTTCATTCGTTAGGCGACATATACCAAGATTAGGCATCGAGAATTAGAAGGTAATTAACTGCTTTACTTAAATGGGCTGACGATGAAATACCAAGTATTTCATCGTCAGCCCATTTAAGTCCCCACTGCTGGGGCACGGGCCTCCCTCAATCACATGAGGGGTAATTGCCATACTCACCACTTTCTTGGTATTTACCTTAGCTTAAAGTTGAATGCCGAAATAACCACGCAACAAGTGTACAAAAACCGCCTAGTAAAACTTCAAATGTCTACAATTCGTATTAAATCTAGCAATGAACCTCGATTTTCCCAGTGGAGCAGTTTTTCAGAAACATGTCACGGATGGACGGAACTGTGCATCAGGCATCAAGGCAGCATTGACGAACGATGTCCCCAACCTAACTAACCAGTTAAACAAATTAATCTTGTCTCAATCAAACCACTAGTCAACTTTGCTGTTAAGTGACACGAAACTCATGTGGTAGAATGGAAATTCGTTGGAGTAGTAGCATAGAAGGTATAGGACGCTCTGACACTCATTGGGCTGCTGAATGAGGAATGCTGAATAGTTTTTGCAGGAATGCCTGTGACAAAACTTGGTGGCCTTCGTTCAGCTACATTTGGCTGTTAATCGATTGAAATTGGCAATAAAATAGTCACCAATTTCGAACATGAATTCGATGATGCATCTAAACCACGAAAGCACTCCGTGTCCTGGATCCTGAGCCAAAGTTTATGCATCCTATTAGATTAGGTACTCGTTTTCCGTAATGTGTATGTGTGATAGCTTCCAGTTTTATCAAAAATCAACTTTTTTTACCATCTGAATGAATTTCGCAGAGGATCTTACAATAGTTTCCGAAACATGTCACGGGCGACGAAGCGGAACTGCGCGCCAAGCGTCAAGGCTGCGGTAACTGGATCTACGACAAGCGGCGCTGCGGCGACGTCTACGCGTCCTATCGGGTTACTCGGCTCGTACCTGGCGTTATGTAAGGGAGGGAAGTGTTGCCTACGAAGGGCAAATAAACATGGGGAGACGAAAAGTCTGCATGTTACCAATATTACAAACGACAATTATCCTAACGAAAGAATTTCTGTAAAGCTATCCGTCTGAGCTAAACGCCCGGTCTAGTGGTTTAAGTCGTGAGCCGTGTGGTCCCCGGCAGAGTAGAATAGGCCACCCTCACTCTTACCGAGGTGTCGTAAAAGGCGACTAAGGTAAAGCTGCTGGCATGATCATCAGCACCCAGAGAAGGAAAACTCTGCATTTATATCAAAACCCTCGCCAACCCGTCTGCCATGCGTGGTGAGTATGGCAATTACCCCTCAGGTGATTGAGGGAGGCCCGTGCCCCAGCAGTGGGGACTTAAATGGGCTGATGATGATGATGATGATGATGAGTGGTTTAAGTACCGGGCTGTGATCTCGGGGTCCTGGGTTCGATTTCTGGGTCGAGCAAAAAGTGTTTTTCGAATATTTCAAACATAACTCGGGTTTGTGATCACCAATCCGCATTTGGCAAGCGTGGTGATTAAGCCTAATCCCATCACAGTAGCGATGACTTGATTTCTATGATGGAGGCCTTTGCCCTGCAGTGGGAGAGTTATAGGCTGATACTTTACTTTATCCGTCTGAGGGGGAATTCTCGAATTTAGAGATTTCATTTCACTTTAATGTCGAGTGCTCGAGATAGGCCCTCTGCTTTCTTAACCACGAGGCTTTCTTACGTGGTTATTAATGACAAGACGGCTATTTCTAGCTACTGTGACGGTGAGATTCCTCATACTTCAAAATTTATTTAATTCTTAATTCGTGAAAAAGTAGTTTTTGCAGGATTCTTACCATAAGTCATGCACGCCAAAGAATAATTAGTCACGTTAAGGTAACACGTAGCCAGGGAATCACAGGAGCACTGAGGGGCATCGATCCAACCACAATAGTGTTTCTAAACAGCGCATCGACCGTGACTTATGCGTAGTTATTTAAGGTGACGGGTAGGGCACACTAGCGACGCCAATCGATTTTAATTTTTAGCTACTAAACCGGATCTATTTTAAACAATTTCGGGGTTATTACCTCTCGGCAAACACTTATACTATTTATTAAATAACCATGCACAAATTGTGGGTCCAACGCGTACGCGAAAAATTGATTCACGCCAAAAGCGGCCACTTTTGGCGTGAATCAATTATTCGCGTACAAAAACGGACCCAACATTTGTGCATGGTTATTTAATAAATAGTATAAGTGTTTGCCGAGAGGTTGTGTAACCCCAAATTGGTTTAAAATAGATCCGATTTCATCATCAGCCCATTTAAGTCCCCACTGCTGGGGCACGGGCCTCCCTCAATCACATGAGGGGTAATTGCCATACTCACCACGCTTGGCAGACGGGTTGGCGAGGGTTTAGATATAAATGCAGAGTTTTCCTTCTCTTGGTGCTGATGATCATGCCAGCAACTTTACCTTAGTCGCCTTTCACGACACCTCGGTAAGAGTGAGGGTGGCCTATTCTACTCTGCCGGGACCACACGGCAAATCCGATCCGAATCCGAAATTAGATCCGATTTAGTGGCTACAAATTAAAATCGATTGGCGTCGCTAGTGTGCCCTACCCGTCACCTTAAGTTACAGCAGTCTCTATAGTCGCTGAAGCAGAATCAAAAGCATTTTTCGTTGACAGCCAACCCTGAAGACACCCTAACATTTTTGTGGATTGCGTATGAGATTACATTATGCAAACATGTACACGTACATGGCAACACAGAACGGAAGCTCAGGTACGCACGCTGGCACAATGAGCAATTTACGGGGGTCGGTGGAGACCGCTTTTTCATAACATCGTACGATCGTGTTCATCGTCAAGCGTAGGATGCTATCTTCTTCTGATGATGTACTCTGGTTTTTATAGCAGGTGTATACGATAACGCAGCATCATGCGTAGGTAATGAATATATACCAGTACTGCATGGAGGTTTCTTTAATTCCTTTAGCAATTCAAATTAATGCAACTATGGGAGAGCCACGCTTCGGCATGAATGGGCCGGCTCGACCGGAGTAATACCACGTCCTCACAGAAAACCGGCGTGAAGCAGTGCATGCGCTGTGTTTCGCTGCGTGAGTGAGGGTACCGGACGCCCAATCCAGGGGAAGGGGGTTAAAAGGTAAGCAGCGCACTTGTGACACCACTGGTGTTGCAGGCGTCCATGGGCGGCGGTAATCGCTTAACATCAGGTGATCCGTCTGCTCGTCTGCCACCTATATCATAAAAAAAAAAAACTATGTTAGTATTCTTCATGCTTGCTTGGATAGTATTAAAAAAGGTAGCTCATAGTTAATTCATAATTTTTAGACGAATCACGATATGCATTCATACTAAGGTAGATCTGATGGTAGACAGATAGATACACTTTAATGCACAACGTTTATATATATCTTACGGCCGCACTCAGAAACGTCATTTAAGCTTACGTTCATTAACTTTAGTGTCGGTAGTCTTTATGCGTATCAAAATAAGTGTGAATATTTTTTCTTAAGTAGCCAACTAAGTTAATCAACGACTTTAAGTGCGGCAGTTGGTCAACGGCATTATGGTAATAGAATATAATATCATCATCATCATCAGCCTATCGCAGTCCACTGCTGGACGTAGGCCTCTCCAATTGTTCGCCACTGTGATCTATCCATGGCTTCTCGCATCCCGCTCTTGCCAGCCATCCTGCGCAGATCGTCCCCCCACCTAGCCAGAGAGAGAATATAATAACTTTGTATGTAATTAATATGTAATTAATCTAGTCTGATTACTAAATTATTTCTTTAATTTATTATGATCTATGATCAATGCAATGCAAAGCAGCAATTCTATGAGCAATGCGGGATTATAAAAATATCTGTTTCTTGTAGCATTTTAAGTTGTGTCTAAGCCTATTGTGGATTTCGTTAATAACAGCCACCGATTACATGAGGTTTCGAATAATTATACAAATATTGACTCGTGAACTTGAAATGTCAGTTATTCAGATTGAGGGTAACATGATGTACATGAATATAATTGTAACACCTTAACTTCATTCATGAATGCAATAAACGTAATTGACTTTGACTTTGATCAAAAGTCCAAACCACAGATCATATAAAATAATTATATGTGATCCAAACCATCCTCTAATACCTCGGTTCTCTGTGTTCACTTGCCAATAAGTCGGTTCAATTCAGAGAATGCCATCAAAGAACGAATTAAGAGAATTCGGCGAGCGCGTGCGCCGGCGACCGTTACCATTACGGTTACGTTCAACCTGATCGTTGCGAATTTTGGGTCACATATCGAAAAATACTTAAGGTGACGGGTAGGGCACGCTAGCGACGCCAATCGATTTTAATGTTTAGCTCCTAAACCGAATCTATTTTAAACAATTTCTGGGTTACAACTTCTCGGCAAACAGATACTATTTATTTAATACTCATAATAGTTAACTTTTTTGTCTGCTTTTGCACTCGAATTTTGGATTACCGCCAAAAGTGGCCGCTTTTGGCGTGAATACATTTTTCGCGTACAGACCCCACATTTGTGCATGGTTATTTAATAAATAGTATAAGTGTTTGCCGTGAGGTTGTAACCCCGGAATTGTTTAAAATAGATCCGGTTTAGTAGCCAAAAATTAAAATCGATTGGTCTATAGGTATTGACTATTGGTCGCTAGTGTGGTCTACCTTAAATAGCAAGTATGTAATCATCGTTATGTTGCGACGTGAGATGTGTAGGTACTCAAGATTTTAATTCTGGCCATTTAGCCTGCGTATGAAATATGCCATATTTACAGAGTACTATGATTAATGATTACATACGATTTTGAAAATCTCAATATTTTTAGATAATCAAGATTTGAACGACTGAATAAGCGTTAGTTATCTGAGTAAAACGGAGGGTACCTGAGACCTTATCCGGGGAAAAGGGGCTTATAGGTTGGCACTTGGCAGAACACTTGTTGTAACTCCATTGTATTGCGGGTGTCCATGGAATGCGGCAATCGCTACCAGCAGGCGAGCTTACTGCTCGTCTGCCACCTCTCACATAAAGAAGTCGTACAAGTTCGAACTCAAAAACAGCTGGACGAAGTTTAATTTTGTATTCTATCCAATAATACATCAAATAACTATTGAAACAGCGAGGTTTGCTAGCGTCAAATGACTATTGAAGAATTTTGCTAAAAATTTTAAATACTGGACCCACCACCTACCACATAGACACCGCTGCATATAGACAATGCTGCTTCACGCCGGTTTTCTGGGAGGCCGTGTTATCAATCCGGTCGAGCCGGCCTATTCATGCCCAAGCGTGGCTCTCCTACGGTTAAATGAATGTCTTGCCCTCTTTTGCGACTATAAACAAGGTATGACATAAACGAGTGTTTGACTCTATATTCTGACCTTGCTATTTCGTCCTACGAACGTATTGTTACGTCTGGTTTTTTATATGCGCATTTAGAACTAGGTGGGACGTGCATACAATACCAATGAATAAAATTAAGCTTTAAGAATACAACCGTTATTCTTCATTTTGACACAATTTAGCATAATCATAAGTTTCTCGAATCGTGTGTCAAATGGTTTATTAAAAACAACGTTTTCGTGACAACTTTAATAAATTGAAATCTTTATACAACTCCAAAAAACAATAGTTGAAAAACAAAATGAGTCAGTCGTTCATAAATTACTCATTTAGTCATAATGGCATCTGTTATTATTTTCGATTATTTTTAGCTCTTATAGTTTCACGGAAATAATCAAAATAACTCATACAGCAATACCATACTTACCTAGTACGGAGGAGCTTCCGAAGACATTAAGGTGACAGGTAGGGCACACTAGCGACGCCAATCGGTTTTAAGTTTTAGCTACTAAACCGGATCGATTTTAAACAATTTACGGGGTTACAATCTCTAGGCAAACACTTATACTATTTATTAAATAACCATGCAAAAATGTTGGGTCCAACACGTACGCGAAAAGTTGATTCGCCATTTGATTGACAATTGACGCCACTTTTGGTGTGAATAAATTTTTCGCCTACAAAAACGTACCCAACGTTTGTGCATGGTTATTTAATAAATAGTATAAGTGTTTTCCTAGACTGTTGTAACCCCGAAATTGTTTAAAATAGATCCGGTTTAGTAATTAAAAATTAAAATCGATTGGCGTCGCTAGTGTGCCCTACCCGTCACCTTAATTTGTATTTCCATCGACATACCTTCTAGTAATTTTTTTATTACCATAGTATTAATAGTCCGAAACTTGGTAGATTTGGGATATTTTCATATATTATGTAGCTACCTGAGGTCAGAATAAGTAGTAGGTACCTAATAGGCTATTTAATGGAGACTTTCATAGGTTCAGCTCTTAAATTGTATTTTTATCCAAACCTAAAAAATATAATAACGTCCCACACATGTCCAAAAACTTGCCATAATGATGTCAACATCTCATATAATAACGCACGAGTGTCGTGTACATTGCCATAAAAAGTGGCCAGTGACCAGGTTAACGGTCGTGCGACCAGTCAGGTCGCATGCCAACTCCGAATTCGAAATTATCGTTTTTATAACGTACACGGCACCGAATTATCATGTTCTCGAGACTTCTTAAGCTGCATTAAAGTACTCAATAACAATTATCTTTAAGCATCTGGAATAACGATTATAAATCCGTTCAGTGGATCAGTTCCGAGATTAGAGGTAACAAATAGAGAGACATTTTTTTGAACTGTTTATTCATTGTTTATTGATCGCCCCAAGTTAAATTGAGATAAATATCTATTGGCCCACCTTAGAGTTTAGGTTTCGATGGCCCTTACTGAAATATGACTGCTAGATAGAATAGAAACTATTGATGCAGATTTTAACCTGATACATTTTACCAACTTTTTCAATCGTATTGTTTTAAACTTGAATTCATAAGTCACACGACATGGAGCTTATAAGTCGGGTATGCGCCTTGATAAAGGCAATCGATTTTTGAATAACAAACATGTTTTATCAAATGAAGGTTTAATTTAATAAAGCGTGTTGCCTCCATGGACATCTACCACAGCTCTCATACGATTAGTCATAGAATTTATCAACCGCTCTATGAAATTTTCAAGGATCATCTCCCATTCTTCTTCTATGGCAGTTTTCAACTCCTGCATCGTCTGGGCAACTGGCTGACGAGCCCTAACACGTCTTTTTAGCTCGTCCAACATCTGCTCAATAGCGTTCATGTCTGGGCTTCTGGCTGGCCAGTCCAACAAAACCAAAGAGATCAATCACACTTTCAAGAATTAAATCAAATGTAAACTAATTTAAATTGTTTGAGATCAACAACAGGCTCCAAATTGTCTTTTGTTTCTTTAAATTCTGTGCTCGAAACTCAAAAAAGACTATTGAATCAAATGATGTATGTGCCAGGTCCAAAACTGCATAAAAAGTTTTTGCATGACCTAATATAAAATGTTACCTAGGGCTAAACAAAACTGAAAATGCAAGGCAATAGATGTGTCCAGAAGTGTATTCAATGTACAGACACAGCTTGTTACAGACACAGGAGGCCCGCAGCACCGGAGCTGTGACAGAACCCATGCATGACATGTAAATCGTTTGCCATGGCATATTTTGGGAAGAGTATGTTTTGCCGAAAGAAACACTTGATGAAATCATATTTGGTAAAATGAAACATGACCAAACAAGTATTTGTTAAAAAATAATTTGCCAAAAAAGGGATTTGCTAATTAAATATTTGCGTTAAGTTGTATTGACAAATGTTTTTTTGTTAAATGAAAATTTGCGTAAAATAGTTTGCGATGTGATATTTTGCGAAACGTTTTTTGGCCAAACATAAGTAAACCAAAATATATCTTAGCGAATAAATATTCTACAAATTCTTGGAAATTTATATTCATACTACATTCGCAGTGAATCTATTAAACTGATGAGGGAGCAAAGAAGGAAAAAGATGAAGTTATGATGTTTACGCAGTCGATTATGTAAATAATATGGAACATAAGAACCCGGTGTTTTCCTTCAATATGTTGATATTTTCTTTAATATATTTCTATGCAAACTCGAATACTTATGAATTGGAACAATAAAGCAAAAAAATATTAATCCGATTTTAACGCTAAGTAAACATCGCATTTTTTACGAAAAATATTCTGCTATTAATTATTATAAGAAAAGGTTCAATTTCTATAGTTTTTAGTAGGATCAAAAAAAGAGAAAACATCTAAATTATCCCTAGTTAATATTTAAAGAAACAATGTAGAATGTATCTTTTGTGTTTTGGTTTTTTTTTTATGTAATAGGTAGGCAGACGAACGGACGGATCACCTGATGGTAAGCAATTGCCGCCGCCCATGGACACCAGTGGAGTCACAAGTGCGCTGCCGACCTTTAAACCCCCCCTATCCCCTGGATTGGGCCTCCGGTACCCTCACTCACGCAGCGAAACACAGCACAGTTCTGCTTCACGCCGGTTTTCTGTGAGGCCGTGGTATCACTCCGGTCGAGCCGGCCCGTCCATGCCAAAGCTTGGCTCTCCCACGGTAAATTAATTTAAACAATTTGTATATGCTGCGATTAATCATTCATTACACAACGCACGTGACGATCAGCATACTCATATAGACCGCATTTTATTAATATTGATAACTTACAAACAATCCCTTGTGGGTTTATCATAACTCTGACTCAACTCTACAGTTTGCAAGTAGCGACAATGCGATGTTTTTAAACTACCTTATACTATATGCTTATCATGATCCTTTTTTATTATTTTTAATGTTAACCCCGTTTATTACCGAAATATTTAACTCATTGTTGCATAGAATTTAGTGATATGTAAGTATTTTTAAGCTATATTTTTGTTTATTAATAAATTATGGAGTGATTGCTTTCCAAATTAGCAAACATACTCATATACCTACTCATTACTGTGCGTATTGGTCGAAGTCCTTGCATTTCTAAAAGGTTAACAAAGCCAGGTGCAAAAATAATCATTTAATTTTGAACTTTATCCTAAAGGACAGAAGATCCCTGCCAAGGAGTGTACAAACAAGGGTGCGCACGCGTCGGCGACCGTTACTTTTATGGTGGGAAGCAGCTGGCACAACACCTGCCGTAGGACAAATGCCAAGGAACACACCGTCTTAGATGTCTTCGCTTTTTGTATGGAACACAAAGAAAAATGTAACGGAGTACTCGTAACAAATACGAAAAAATGCAGCAAAGAGTTCACCTTCATCAAAGATATTCGCCTGTATAAAAAATAGACCAGACAAAATTACAATGGCCGCTATGAAAGGATAGAACCCAAATGAAGACCCTTCATTACACGAAATGACGTCTATAAAGGCATCCATACACGTCCGGGAATGCAAGGCTGTTGATCCCCGACATACGCCGCTTTATTCCGATAAAGCTGGAAACGCCAGAATACTTACAGCGACCTTGCCCCCCCATTCATAGTCCACATTCCACGCGTAACCCAGAACAATCTTCCAACGAAGCACTCAGCAAATTGAACCGACCTTTGAAAGCATGGAATATTTACATAGGAACGTTGCCATTTCATAATGGCCTATATGGACGACAGATTGCTATTGTAGGTAATTCCGGCTTTGAATGAATGAATTGAAATGAATTACTCGTACAGCAGACATTTCAATTACTGCCCTGAATGCTTCGGACTACGTAAGTTGAGATCTTGTATCAACAAAACAAATTAAAAATTATTTTTGTCATAGAATGTAAGTATACACTAATGACTAAATGAACTACAATTTCAACTCTTTTGTGAATGCTCAGTTCATTCTAGTACGTTTGGATGATTAAAATTCGACGTTTTTACGTGCCTTCCGTTCATCTATCAGCCTCCAAATTGACAAACCTTAATCCGCCATTCTGTTCGATGTTTGATCATTACTTACTCAAAGTGGATTCTAATTTTCCATTGGCGGGATTTTCATCCAGGAGTAAGCACGAGTATAATCTCTTGCGGCAAACCCCGGGATGGTTGGCAAACACTTGGGGATGCCGAGACATTTCGGGCTCCTTCGGGAGCGGTGCGTTTGTTGTATATAAGGATTTACGGAATCTATTGCTTTTACTCTGATTCAGTTATGATTCATTCTCGTTTCTGTTGTTATTTTATGTTGTTTTCGACTCATGGAGGTATGTTCATATAGCTACGTGAATCTCTATTTGGGCTACCTAGTCTATTGCATCAGAATTATTAGCAATAAAATCTACTGTTCTACTTTTTCGATTATGAGGCAGATGAATTAAGTAACATAATTAGGTAGTCTATTCAGTTGCATTTATTCAGGTTCTTACAATAATCTTATCTTAGTTCAGTTCTTCATTACGGTTTAGCAGTATTTCACTTTGTTATTTACATCCTTCTTTTACTTTAACACCTCCAACATATCCTTAAACATACAACTACTCAATTAACTTCTAGCAATTGACTTTATGTATCCTCGAATATTGAAACTTTATCAAGTGAAGCGAAGTTAAGGCCCTTGATTAAAATCGTAACTAGGTAACGTTAGGCGCTGCAAACAGATGTTATCAATAAAATCCTCCGAGCCGGGAACTGGGAACAATAAACAGGAGCTAACATTTATTGATTAATGAACGCCCGATTCGTATAGTTGTATAAGAATACAATTAAGAAGTAACTAGTCGTTTGCTAATCGATTAGGCAAGCACGATAATAATGTAACAGAAAACATATGAGTAAATAAATAGATATTGTTTTTTCTTTCACAATACTGAGTGACTCGTTGTTGACATATCTATCGGCATTATAAATATGCTTTGGTATTTCTAGACAGTACAAGTCTAGACAACATATAATACAGCATGGTAGCCTAATCAATAGAAATCGTTTTAGTCTGCATATTTTTTTCTCTAGTTTGATTAGCTAGCTCATTTATACGAGTATGCATGTTCAATTACGCAAATATTTACGAGTCAATATACTTGGCAAGTTCCAAAAAGGCATATTTTAAAAAGATAATTTCTCACATTGAATTGCGAAGACTCGACCTTGGGTCGGCTGCCCTATGCGTGACAAGAGAATCGCTTTGCTCCATGTAAATCCATATGAGAATTTGATTTAACGTATTTTAACGGAAAGTGTAATGAGACTCTTAGGGTTTTATGAAATTTTCCAGTGCGATGATTATTTGCATTTGTGTCGGACTGAATAGAAATTATCATTTAGTGTTCACTTTGAGTCCACTACGTCGCGTGACAAATATTTGAGAGACATTCGAGAACGTTCACCAATGAATGGAGCTGTGTAGGAAAACCCAAAATTATTCATGGTCAAGAATATAGTTTGATGTTAGGTATGTTTTAAAACCGGTCGATAGTAGGTAGGTACAAGTGCTTGACCGGATTAGTAAATAACTAATACGCCTTTCTTGATTATATCATTAATATGTATAGCCACAAAAATCCCGTATATTTCTTAGGAAGGAGCTGTTTGAAATTCAGGTAGGTGGAAACAAAGTCAATAATTTCTTTCTTATATTGATTCACACCTTTATTGCCAAACACGTTTAGATCAATATCAATTGAAGAAAATTGACTATTAGTATTATGTAGTGTTACGTTGTCTTTAAAAATAAATCAGATTTATTTTAACTACTTACTTAAACCGACGTAGCTGCAAATGCTGCAATACACTTTAAAAGCCAGTTATACTAATGATATCATCATTCAAGTGATTATAACTTATACTAGCTAGCTATGCAGCAGGTACGTAGGTAGGTTTGGGAATGCTACAGTTACTTTCATTTTTAAATTTACTGTCGGCTGTAATATCACGGCTTCCTGTGTTGTTTTATTGCTTCCTATTTACTTTTCTTACAGGTTTCTCGACCATTATGTCACAAAGATTTTCAGTTCGCATAAAAACAAATTTAGAGGAAATAAATGCAACTTAGACTGTTCTGTAATAATAATACTGCACTATTACCGTGTTCCTTGAGATATAAAAAAAACCTAGTCATCTTGTCGAAACTATGACGGATATTCGTTCAGTTATCAATCCCTAACATAATAAAATCTATGTTAACAATGTCATTTTCTGCACGTTCTAGGTCATCATACTGCAGTTAAGGATTTATGTCTAAACTGCATGCACATAAACCGAACTTGAATAGTCCATAATGCACACTTTGTTTTCTGAAACTAATGATATCATCATTCAGATACATACTATAACAGAACTGGCCTTCATTGGGGTCCTCAATAAGATAATCACGAAAGTTGATAACTGATGGCCTATCAGGCGGGGAGGACGGATCATTGAGCTGAAACAGAAGCGGCGTGTGCGCACACTCGCTCAATTAACGTTAATTGAGGAGCGCGCCGCCTGAGCTGATAACCCGGCTAATGCCATAATGCAGGGCTTCAATAATCAGTCCAAGTGCATTGAGAACAAAGAAGATATCTACCATATCACAAACCTTAGATGAGTAAAGAGTAGCACAAATCGAAATAACCCTTAGCTGATGTTTTACTTTCACAGGAACTTGCTTTGGAAACTAGACAATGTAGAAGCTATTAGCTATAATAATAATAAATATTTCACAACATCACATACAATTGATCTGACTCCGAGATAGGTAGCTCAAGCACCTGTGTTACGGATATCAGAATCAACTGTGGGATTACAAATATATACATAAATTACTTTTTTTGTAAATATATACTTATAACATAGAAAACACCCAGACCAATACAAACAGACATGTTCATGCGCACAAATGCGTTTGTAACTGTGCGGGGATCGAACCCGCAACCCTTGGACCAAACAATTCACTACCACTGTTCCAAAGGGGTCTTAGCTATAAGACTTTATTATTTATTATTATTATTATTTAGGTCTGCGCGATTAAAAGTCAAGGGCGCCCTGACGGGCGATATAGCATTTAATATTTTCTTGAAAAATTTCGATAACCCAATACAAATTTAACTAACACCTAACCTGTCCAGCCTGCAAATTTTGGAATGACTTAGTAGCAGAACTTATAGTGTTAAATCAACTGTTGCTTAAACCAAGTTTAAACGCAGGACTCTTAGTCCTGCGTAATTTGGACGGAAAATATTTCTTTAATAGGCATCTTTTTCAGGATATCTGCCGGTATTTTTCGGACGCATTCAAATCAACGTCACACCTGACGGTATAATAAGTGATAGTGTCGATGAACAGCTGCGAGATTAAAGGAGTGATGTAGATGCGTTAGGGCCGTATAAATATATGGTACGCTTACTATTATTAAATCTGTGGGTACGCTCATCTTTTGGAGATTGCCATGGCAGTCCGGGAAATCCTTGATCAGGCTGCGAGTGTTCCCGGCTCGGCCACTTTTGAGACATCCTGAGTAAATGGGGAAACAGTTTCGGATACATAATGTCTGCGATCGCGGTAACATATCCCAGAACACACAATTACAGGGCAACACCAACATGCCGCGAAGTAGAGTATTAGGCTTGAAAAGTTAGGATACAAGAAAAAGAAGTGGTTATTTTACGTAATTTGCCTAAGGATCAACTAATTTCACCATTAACGCCTTGTTAGTCTAGTTGTTTAAGTACCGGGTCGTGATCTCGGGGTCCTGGGTTCGATTCCCGGGTCGAGCAAAAAGTATTTTTCGAATCTTTCGAACATAGCTCGGGTTTGTGATCAACAATCCGCAATTGACAAGCGTGGTGATTAAGCTTAATCCCATCATAATAACTTAGCGATGACTTGGTTTCTATTAACGCTCAAAATTGAATGTCGATAGCGACGTAAGCGCGCTTTTCACGGGACTTCTTTGATTGCGCGGGCGCTACACGCTTTTGCCATTATCCCGCGTCGTTGATACAGCGGTTCCAATTTCAAACTTTTTGACCGTGGGAGATGCACGCTTCGGCGTGAATAAGCCGGCTCGACCGGACCACGGCCTCAGAAAACCGGCGTGAAACAACACTGTGCTTTGTTTGGCTACGTGAGTGAGGGTACTAAGGGTACCGGAGGCCCAATTCCCCTGGATTGGGCCTCCGGTACACAGGTACACCGGTATACAGGGGGGTTTAAAGGCTGGCAGCACTTGTGACTCCATTGGCGTCGCGGCTGTCCATGGGCGGCGGCAATCGCTTACCATCAGGTGATTCACATAAATAAAAAAAATATCAAACTTTTAAAATTAAATTGGTTTATCATGTAACGATTATTGAGGTAACTATTTACCTCAATGGTAACGATAGATCACCTCACGATGTTTATTTTACAGAACGTTCAAGGTCATGTTGCCAGCTAAACACACTTTTTGCTCGACCCAGGAATCGAACCCAGGACCCCGAGATCACGGCCCGGTATTTAAACCACTAGACAAACAGGGCAACACATTGGGTTACTAAAATCTGAAAAATTCCTCATTTGATGAAGAAATTTATCAATTTTGTTTACCTACTTTGATGTGTGGCTGTGTGTACTTTAGTTATATTTTAGCAGGGCTATTTAGTTATTATGAAAAAAATATAACTGACTTACCTGTATAATGTTATGCAAGTTTTAATAATATTTTCGTCAATCTTCGAATATTTTTTTCTTTTTTAAATGGGGATATAAGCATATTTAATAGTTCTTATAGACAAAATAATTTACGCAGATACTTAGTGCTAAATTGCTATTGATAGTAACAAACTGTTACATTGAGCGTCCAATCACTTAATATTGCACTATATAAGTAGGTACCTATCTATGTTAAATTAAATAACGAGTTGTTATTTTATTATTTTTTAAATTTCTTAATGCTACCTACACAAGTGAGGTAGACAATAATTATGTTTCTTTAGTAGGAGTTAGCGGAATTGTTTTAATTGAAAAATATACTCACAGTTGCTGGAGACATGACATTCGTTCAGGACACACTGGTAGATAATCCAGGACTCCAACTCAATCATAGTGGAGGCGGTCATTCTCACCACAAAAATATTATTACGCACTGACTATGAATAAAAAGTCAATAATATTCACAAGGAACGTCTCACCGCCACTCAAATATAAATCCCAGACTGTAACAGGCCATTGATTTTCAGTCAACAATTAGTAAATTCGAATGGAGTAAATAATTCGCGCAAAAACAAAGCGGATGGTGTGTTTGGTTAGCGCCCACGTAGCTTCCCGAGCTGAATGATTTGATTGGGCCTGCTAGACATATCGGTCCGCCCCGACTAAAATCCGGAAGTTGGTGACTGTGTCGCCATACATGTATAAAAAAGCTCCCTACTTTTTGAATATTTACTGTATACAATTTCAATAATAATATTGATATTTTTTTTAAACTCTAACCCCAAATTCATATCACTATTTTATTTAAATAAGGGAAAGTTTATTCCAAATAGAATTAAACTATATAAAAACTTTAAAATGATACCTACAAATCATCACATTTGAATACAGAATATCATTGCGCAGTCCAATCATATAAATAATAAATAAACTGAAAAGGTCATTGTGCACAATTTTGTCAATTTGCGATCACAATCCATTAGTAAATTACCCCTTTACTAGACATAATTTAGAAGCTGGCAACATTTGAACCATAGACTACGCTAGTGAAGTTAAAGTTATCAACCAGTAATGAGCATATAAGTCGATTATTTGAAAATTAATTACAATCGATTTAATTTAGGATAAACAGTAATAAGCGAAATTAAGTAGCATAAAGTGGAAGCATTCAAACATAGGAGCAAAAGGTCATTTTTTCACATCAAAATGTATTTATTGAAAGTTAAATAATCTTTTTTCGCCCCACATTTAAACATCATTTTATTGTTAAGTACTTGTACGTTCTTGGAGAGCTTTCATGCTAATTTGCAATGAGCAGTTTTCCAGTAGGTATTTATAAATTTCCTAGTGATTCGCTAGATGGCGCAATCAGTCCCTGTAAATGTTAGGTGTGGTATGATATTTCATGTAGTCCCTAATTTAATGGGAAACTTGTTTTAGGTTTTTTACATAAAATATCTTAATACTGCGCAGTTAATATGTGTTTTTAGTGCTATGTACATTTTAAATGACAGAGAGTGATTCAAAACGAAATTTAACATAAACAAATAAAATATGAATTTTACTTGTTTACTTTTATCTCTATTTTCTTATGGGTAAAATAAAGTTAAATATGGCAGGACCTTAAATGACATGGTTGGTTTATCAAATATTTCCTATCTAGGTATCATAAACAAAAAAGGCACTTTTAATTGATAGTGTGAGTAGCGTCATCTGGTGTTGCTTTTAGAAACCACCCGAAAATACCTACTGGAAAACTGCTCATTCCCCTGTAGTATGATATCCGTAACCGACCTGATTCCGTAATAACTAAGTAGCTAAATCACTTGTCTTTGCTACATAATGCGTACTGTTTGTAAAAATATGTTGTAAGAATCTATCGATGTTTTATTACTAAGTGCGCTTTTTATGTACCACTCACTACACATCGTAAAATAGTAAAAATGTCCTGTCAAAAACACAAAAAATATACCTATTATGTTTCTCATTTACTGACTCTCAGACAGAATATATTAAACCTGAATGTATTTGTAAAATTCGCTGATTTTATGCTTTATTTCCAACTATTTTACTGTACCTAGATTAGGATTAAATTAGTAATGTATAGATATCTGCATTTTTGGTGCCAAATAAACCTTTTTCTATTTCTATTTTTGCATCTTTATTGATGAAACAGAGATACAATAAAATTACATATTTTTAGTGTCGTTTTAATATTAGGAAAGTCTAAGATTATGAATTCAAAGTAAGCGTAATTGTACGGTTAAGCTCAATTGGAACTCACTGAAAAACAAATCATACGTTTTAGAACAAAGATAAATTAAAGTAGAAATAAAATCGAGTATTTATATTTAAAGAAGGTCGTAATGTGATGAATCGATTAAACTTAACGATAAACGATTAAGCATTTGGCAGCTCTATTAAATGCGCAACAGCTGTCAGTTGTCATTTTGTCTAGAACTCAATTTACTTTTTAGTCTATGGCTTTTCACAACTGCTTCGCACAGTAGAAAGTGGTGTATTTGTAAATAAATATTGTAAATATTTGAAGTGATTTGTGTTCTTACTCTGCAGTTGTTGACTTTTATTAATTTTTAAAGTGTTTTATGGGTTAAAGTTTCGGAGGAAAGACCAGTTGCGCTCCAAAAAAGGTAATATATTTTTTTATAATCCTCCAACACCTGTCGTAATAATTCCGTATGGAAATGCGACGACTTCTTTTAATTTGTTATCAGGTGTTCCTTTTAATGAGCATTCATTTACCTTGCCCGACATTTACCGTCAATAATATTTTGCTAGTATTTGGATTTTGGACACATTTTTTACGTCTTCGCGTAACCTTGAACAGTAGCAACAGCGCAGTCATCGCCTAAATCTGCCTTACTAGTTTCGTCCACACACGATAGCTTATAACGCATGAAAGGCTAAGAAATTGGACAAATGCGTGTTACGTTTTAGCTCCGCTAACTATAAATTCTTAATGCCAAAGCCAAATTATTAGAATTGTGATAAAAAGGTACACTTTTTATTAACTACATTCTTGTTCTGATTGCTTTGTTTTCGTAATTAAATTAACTAGCCATATTAAACTATTATTAAATTTTTATGAAAAGTATGGTAAAGATTAGTTACGGAACATACACTTATAATATTAATAATTGTACTGTCTGTTGTTGTTATATCATACTTGTATTTTGATTTTGTGCAATAAAGAATATCTATCTATCTATGTTATGTAGGTGCTAGTATCTGTTTACGTTACAGAAATAATTACAGCGAGATTCAGAAGTTTTGACAAATACTGTTTAAATTTTTCAACAGATTGATCTACCCAAATCTGTAAATTGCATATATTTTTATTTCGATCCACATAGCAAATTGTAGCACCAAGTTTTCAATGGTCAGCTCAGTATGTGTTACGAGCTTAGCAATCAGTAATATCCACTTCCGGATTCATCTATATAATTTTTAAAACTATCATGATCTTTTGTAAAGACACTGAAAAATTGCCACGGCTGCGACTTCCTGTATGTGGCCTCCACTCGAGGACCTTTCTGACCTAACGGCTGTCTGTTCTCCTCGCTATGTGCCCTGCTCATTGCCACTTGAAAGCATGCAATCCTTTGGGCTATGTCTGTAACCTTAGTTCTCCTGCGGATCTCATCATTTCTGATACTATACATGTTATAATACATACACATAGACAAACTAACAAACATGCTTCTTTTTCAATATTGTGTTGGCTGTTAAAATGTATGTTTTCAACTTTGGGATTCATCCCAAATCCATCCCAATACCAAATCCAGGAACTCGAAATCTTGAATGTTAGAAGGTCAGCATCTGGCATTTATCCTACTGGCATTTATCATCACATTGTATGTAATGTGACATTAATCTATTGTACCTGCACTATTTACTTTGAGACATGCACATGGAAACGTGACACTTCCAACTCTGAAGTGACTGGTTACACACTTAATGAAAATATAGAAGTAATGTTTTCCTCCTTATTTTCTATAAGGAATCACTTTAAACAAACAATTAATTTCTATTGCTGTTAATCATAGATTACTAGTACTTAGTACTACAAATGATTGTGAGATATGAAATGTAAATTTTATTTGCTTCCATGTAATTGTTATTCAGGAAAAAAGAAGAGATAAGTAGTTCCAAATTGAATTGACCAATATAGAGATTTTCTTATTTTTCTTTTACTTCACTTTCATTATCTCACTTAGTCATTTTTTTATATTACAATTGTGCTCATCAGATAAGAGCAAAATTAAATATTTTTTCCTTAGAGGAAAATTATGTTTGTTGTGTTTTCAGTTGATATTGAAAATGATAAGCTAATGTTGATATTTTGATAGCTGGAGCCCAATTCTCGGCCTCGTGATATTTTGACATGGCGGATATCACCTGAAAACCATACAAAAAAGTTTTAGTGATATATGTCATATGAAAATAAATATCACGAGCTCGAGAATTGGGCTCCTGTTGTTATGTATCATAATAACAACTATTCATGTTGAAGAGTTAGATGTTCATTATGTGTAAATAAAATGTTTCTTAACTTTAAACATGTTTGCATTGCATTATTATCCCCCATAAACAATGTATGGCTATTTTAATTGTTTTTACAATATGTATTTGAATAGTTAATTTAGTGTAGAATTTGTATGTACTGCAATCATTAAAATTGGCTCTGGTGTTCTTGAGAAATGTCAACCCGATTTTTTATATAAATAGATTATTTTGTTGTAATAAAATTTTAGTGCATATGAATATTACTTACTTAGTTTTTTTATTACTTATGCACGCCACAGATTATATAACTTACGCATTTCCAAACTTTGAAAACATTGAAACAGTTTGGAAATATCATAGGTTTAAAACAGACAATACATTTTATGATAAGTAGTTTATCTACACTTTGAATATTGTCTATCATAATGGGAGACCACAAAAAAGGTAAGTAGGTTTATCAAATTAAATAGCTAAAAAATTAATTTATTTATATTTATTGTATTATTATTAACAGCAGTTTTCTGTTAATAACCTAATTGCTACTAGTTAGTAACATAATGTCTAAAGTGCCTAAATTCGGACCGCAACCTTATGATTTATCATTATCGGTGGCCAATCAAAGTACTCAATTTCCTTCATCATTGATGAACAGCATTCCGCACTAAATATCCAGCTAAAATTGCATAGTTCGATTGGAACAATTACATGCCAATACGGCTTTCACCTCCGCGATGACACGGGCGGAATACACAACCACCTATTGTGCGACGTATTTTATTTATCGGCCATGTTTGTACTGTCTTTACCGACGAGGAATGTAAGATGCACGTTTTGTCCTTATCAAGTATGAGACATATCTAGTATTTTCTACATTTTGTTGCTGGGTAATTTCTTATCTTAATTAATGACTAATTACTAGATCTACTATTTATTTACATTCACTAGCCTCTAGTTCGTTGGAAAGGGAAACAATAGTCAGGAAACCTACCTACTAACGCTCGAAATCCATTGGGGCTATGTGCCCAGCCCATATCCATTTTCGATCAATTGGTCGATGCACATCACAACTTTAGTTTTCTGCCTGATCAACTGCGTTACGCTTTCGATCTAGCAGCGTAATGACGAGCATCGCTCTTTCCATCGCTGACATGTTTGGATATTATGTCAAGTTGTGGATACTCACAGCTATTGAAATAATGATTCTGAATGTTTAACCATGATTCAGTTAGTCTGTCTAAAGGTTACGAAGATCAGACAGCAGTCACGCTTTGTTACAATTGCCAGACCTACCAATCACTACATCATAGTCGTAAGCGCACTCCAGGCTCTGAAAGGTGCCTACGGCATCGTTCGCAACCGGGAAAGACACGCTGAATTGATGACTTTCTTACGAGACCTTATACGTTACTTATACAGGATGTTAAAACAGTATCCCGATAGTAGAAAAGTGCATAAAATTACAAAATACTTTTTTCTAGCTAAATCAATTCTGTAAATATCTGGTGTTTCCGAACAGATACGACCTGGCGACCTTCAAGAAAAGGGTTTATTCCTTTCTTAAGAGCCGGCAACGCATATGTGATACCTTAGGTGTTGCAGGTGTCCATAAGCGGCGGTGATCACTTTCAATCAGGTGTGCGTCTGCTCGTTTGTCCGCCATAATGTAAAAAAAAATATATATATCAGAGCATAAAGTAAAGAGATATTTAGCTGGTATGATCTAATGTCAACTATTCTTACTGACTATTGTTTGATATAGGTACTTACCTATGTGACCGTTCATGCGTTTACATACCTTCGTAATATTTACTTTTAAACATTCCGTCATGATGAAGTAAACTGATCCATTAGATGGTTTTTATCATCACCATTTTATAAATAGAATTATAGAAACAATATTTTACCTTTCCGCGGTAGATAATTCTCGTGGTTATTTTAAAAATCGTTACGTATGTTTACTTATGACGGTTGATACTATTGATTCACTACATGTGCGAAATTTTTAATAAGTCAATAATTATGTTTAAGTCGAAATAAAGACTTTATTAGCCTAGTATTTACCATTGAAGCAGGCAGTGGAGACCAACTAAATAGTTTGATGCTTGGTGGAAGACGGCCCTTCATATGCACGAGTTTCACAAGGATTCTCATTTACTTCTAGTTCCAATATTTGTACGTAATGAAAATCGAATGCAGTGAACTGCCTGAAATCACGGTTCCAAAGGTCAGTTGTAAATTCAAGAAAAAATGCCTAAACGTGCTTCTTTGATCGGAACAAATACAAAAACTTTTTATTAGTACAATAGCTAACAGCTGTCTCTAATTTTACGTATTTCTTGCTACAGTGCAACATCCTCTTTGCTTTAGCAGTGTACCTCACTCTCCTTGGCACAGATAAAAATGCTTTGTAATGAGAACAAATAAGTTCGTTTAGTATAGCTCAATAGAGATGGTATTTCTCTTGTTCTATTCATCTGTCTCATTAACGCGAGGCATGTTGGACTCGGCGTGCAACACCAAAAACCCCAGAGGCCCGGGGTCGGATCAATTGCGGAAATACTTTTAATTGTATAGAGTCACGTTTTGGGGGACGCCCTTTGCCCGGTGTTAATTATGTGGGAAAACATGCCTTGATGAACCTATATATATGAATGAAAGCCGTCGTAGCGACAGTGGGAAGCAGTTTGTAACCTTGTAGATTGTATTCCTTGGGGCATAAGAGTCACTAAAACTGCAAAAGTGTGGACTAAGTTTATTTAATTATTGTTCATTATAAGCAGTTAACTTGCTACAGAAGTTTCATCATATGAGAGACACCCGTTCACCATCAGTTTCTCATATGTACCAACTTGTACTTGTAAGTAGGTATGTATGTAATGTAACAGTGAAAAAACTGGTGCAGTTTGAGAAGTAAGCGGTCCGCAATCTCATTATGCAACACATCGGACAATGACCTCGGTCGTCAGTGCTAATGGATGTTTTGGTTCAGCATCATTTGGATCATGATAAATTAAATGCCTATAAATGATAACCTAGGATTTTGTAGGTCATAGTTTTAACCTTCATCAAATATATATGTATAAAACTGCTCTTTGTCCACATATCCTCACACATTTTGGTGTCATCGTCGTCAATTTACCATGATCCTAGAGTCTGATTTTGTGCATTGAAGCGATTGAGGTCTGCTGACCTGCTAACCTTTTGGTCAAAGACCAGACAAATTGGATCATGGTCAATTAGTTACATTGGAGTTATCAAATTCATTGTATTATATAGTTATGTATATTGATTCAGTTATATATCAATCTGAATTTTCGGAGTTTTGATCAAACAAGGAACAAGGATCGGAAAACCCAATCCAGGATGAAAGGGAGTTTAAAAGGTTGGCAGCACAATCGTGTCCCGTCTATGCGCACTTCGGGAATCGATTTTTATTAATTTATTCCATAATTTAACAATATTAATTGCAAGGAAGGAAAGCAGAAATTAGATATGATTTCATAAAACAAGATAATCTCATCACGATTTGTTTGATAATGAGTCAATAATAAACAGAAACAGATCAGATTTTGTATACAAACATTCGCTTCGTGGCACCTCGGACACGGAGGCGACTGCGCCAGTCAGCGGCGTTTTCCTTGCGGAAGCAAGGTCGGAGCGAAAAGGTCGTCCGGTCATTTTACGAGTATCATTCCGTCTGAGGCTCTGAACTCACGGGCTCTTATGAGAATCGATTGTCTTTCTTATCTTAATTGGACTTATCTTTTCACGTCTGATAGCAGTTCCTAGTTTGTCAGTGGCTAAGTTATTAGAGGAGCTACTGCTCTGCTGACAGGTACATCGTAGTCAATTTCATCTTTCGATAGAAAGACATTTTTTGGTTTTCTAATGGCTCTTTGATACAATAAAAAGGAGAGAAAAAAGCGTACCATGCGGAAACAGAAAACGCTTCCCCGAAGCTAACAAGCAGATTTTAAAATGTGTTTATTCGGTATAGCCTCGTTGTTCTATAGTAGTTAACCAGTTTGTGTCCCTAAGCTTCAAAAATATTACATTTTCATCCGTTCTTCGCAGCGTATTGCCATTATTTAACCATAATATATTTTATGTCCCATATCAAACACCATACGCATTTACATATTTGGCTACTATAACATTATACACGCGTTTCGAATTTCGTTTTTATTCTTACATAACGTTTAATTATTTTGTTTGCGGATGTTTATTGAATTACGATAAACTTATTTTTGGTTCTTTTGAGTAAACCGTCATACCGTTTGGCCTTTTATCTCAGAATTTTTAGTAGTAAATTAGTGAGACTAGTTTCTAATTCTAGTAGCCAGATTGTCTAGTCTGGTCTAATCGTCGTCACCTCGAGCAAGGTCGCGCCTTTTAAAAAAGATTGCGCTAAACACTACTTACATACTAATCGTTGAACTAGAACAATACTCATAAATGCGTCCATAGCGGGTATCAAGCATATTTCTCATGCATGGAGTCATGCCCAATTTATTTTGTGTAATTGTTTAAAAAAAACCAACATTCGGTGACTCGTATACAATGACCATAGAATAGTCCTTACTATTTATTATCTTACTCTATGGTAAAGTCCAATATAATTTATGCAAAACCAAAGAGAGAGTAACCACAGTACTGTGGAGTAGTTACTCCACAGTAGATATAAGTTATCTACTTTTTGAATTGAATGTTCAGTAAAAGCAGTGGTCACAGGAATGTCACTTTTTACTGATATATCCTGCCTGTAATAGCAAACCTGAGAATTATGGTAGAGAATGAGCCTTGCAGAATAATGTATTGTTTCTTCTGTTAACCTACTCGTATTTAGAAACCTTTGAAGCATTCAGCATTATATTTTAACCTTTGTTTATGCTCATTGATATTTGGACTGGACCGTGTTCATCTTAAAACAAAACAAAAGATCTTCCAATTTAAAGAAGCCAGTCGGTCTGATCTGATGTCATTGTTTTACAATAAAAACCGGTAACATACGAGTACTTATGAAGTCAATTTATTTGACGACGACCTCGTGGAGAACCGTAGAGATATAAGTCTAACTTTACTTATGACAAATTGGTTTTGAGATCTGGTCGATTAGGTAATGAAATGATTGAACGGAGAACTTAGATTAAATAAACAATCAGCCGGTCAACGAAAAACTGTTTTCTGAAAATATCTTTAGGTAAGTCTCTACACAAAAGTTTTGAACATTCTGCACCTCTTCCTTTAAGGAATCCATCGAGAAATAATAGATAGAATAACTTTACTGTTGTACACAACATCGGTACATAAAGTAGCCTATAATCCAGTTAATAATATTATAAATTAATTCTCTGGTGTATTTGTGCAAGTGGGCCATTTCACGCACTTACTTAAATACATTTCGACAATTCTCATGCAGAACAATATCTGAGAACACTGACTTTTAGTAACATATTACTATTGTTCTGCGTTTTCCTAATTTTGGTTCAGTAATCCACCATACGTTGCATAAATTAACTCATTTTTATTTTAAATGTTATATTAACAAATTCAAGTGCCTAGCCAAAGCCAGTTTGTAAGCATATTACATTGAGTTGGAGCTCATGAAATTTTTCTTGAGATATTTTTAATTCGATATATAAATCAATTCGCTCAGACAACCATTCGTTATTTTTAAACAGGCTTTTTTAACCTGACAGCCTTTCATATTACGAACTACATTCTAAGCGAATGGAAGTGGGCATTCCAAATATGTCCAAGGCAAGGACTAATCTGACATTGAGTGAAACTCTCAACAACGGGACCAACTCTACGGATTGTATTATCCTAAAAACACGTATAGCATTGTGCATACATGGAATTCCGGGCCGTGTTGGGGGCGTTCGTTCCGAATCGCCATTCATGGTATGCATTCGTGAGTCATCCGTAGCCGTCTGGCAGTGCCTTATCTGTAGAATGCGGCGTTCAGGTGTGTTGATAAACAGCACCAAAGTACGTCTGTACTCTCCACTTGTGTTTACACGTTTGTTGGGCTTGTGTCACGGTGACAGGTTTTAAACTTGTCGATTTTTTTAATGTGATAGGTGGCAGACGAGCGGCCGGATCACCTGATGGTAAGCGATTGCCGCCGCCCATATTGACACCCGCGACACCAGTGGAGTCACAAGTGCGCTGCCAACCTTTAAGCCTTACCCCCGGATTGGGCCTCCCGTATCCTCACTAACGCAGCGAAACACAGCACAGTGCTGCTTCACGCCGGTATCACTCCGGTCGAGCCAGTCCATTCATGCCGAAGAGTGGCTCTCCCACAACAACGTTTTTATCTTTACTGTACCTTAATTTTACTAAAACGTCGGCCTGGCTATTGAAACTGTTCCCTCTGCCTCAAAAAATGCGATATGATCATAGTTACAATGCACAAGACCATCATCAACTAACATTAATATAACATAATAAGAAATAGTATGAATTTACTCATCAGACTATGAATCGCTTTTATAAAACTTGTCACATTCAGCCGTCAGCTCATTGCTAAATGAATATCAAGGTATTGACTATTATTGAAGATAACTAGACGAGTCTAGTACATACGTCACTCATGGAGAATCCCACGCATCACACAGCCGATTTCTTGAGCTGATAAAAACTAAACGCGTTGCAACGTGCTATTAATTAACAGCATTACACAAATAAATGAAATATGTACACCAATGAATGAATTACATAATTATTGTACAGTTATGTATAAGTTTGACATAATTTCTAAATTCGAAAAACAACTGTTCGAATCAAAATACCATCGGCTCAATGGATCATGACTAGCATTAACTCCAAACAAAACGCTTCCATTAGCCAGAGAATCGACTGCCATGACGGATAAAAACAAACCATCCGATATCTGATTGGACGTATTAGTCACGGTCTGATTTAGATATTATAATTAGTGTAGCGTCTCACAAGAGCACGTGTGAAACAGACTCGGAGGACACAATGAAGACAAAATAACAGTGAAATAACAGCTTTCAAGTAACTATTAATCATAACGTGTGACGAGTGTGGTTATATTTATGGAACAAAAGAACAAAATCACAAGAAAATTAAGATAATAACTTAGAAATCAAAATAAGCTAAAAGTAAATAAAAAGGAAAGTTAAAAGAAAGTAGGCCCCCGTGGCAATGTCCCCAAAATGCTGACAGTATTGCCCCGTTGGATCGCGATGGAAATTCGCTGGGCGAGGTAACTCTCCCTCTCCTCTCTCCCGTGACTTCGACTAGACGCTTAGCTAAGTCACGGAAGAAAGAGAGAGTGTTTCAACACCGAAAGCTACAAAGTGGTAGGTACCAGATAGATGCCAGGCATCACTAGCCTTAGCCGTTCACGCCACTTCAAGGGGAGTGGTTACTAGCCGCATTATCTTTGTTACAAGAGTGGACGTGATATAGATTGAGGAACGAAGGAAGGCCGGTGGAGCAACATGAGTGTTGCGTACAGAATGAAATAAGTTGGGAACTCTTCAACATTGAGTTAAACATGGGCCATTGCCCATGTGATTGTATTTCATCCATTGATTAGATCGCATGATTTAGTTGCCTCTGATCTTTTTTAATTAGCCCATATTTGACCCCTGCAGTGGACAAAGGCCTCCATCATAGAAATCACCACCACGCTTGCCAAATGCGGATTGGTGATCACAAACCTATGTTCGAAAAATTCGAAACACATTTCATTCAAACACATTCGAATCGAACCTAGGACCCCGAGATCACGGCCTGGTACTTAAACCAATAGACCAACAGGCAGTCTGATCTTGCACCTACACAAAACAGAGCCTAAATGGCATAAGCAAACTAAAAGGGATGTAAGAGTACGTTTTACATCATTTTTTAAGTTTAGTCAAAAGTATAAGCAAAAACATGAAGTCAAAATAGAGTTCATGCAGATTCAATACAGTTTCTAATTACGTAGTACGTCGTGTACGTGCTTCAAGGCCGAAACGGGGATTCCTCACTGTTATTTATTCATTTTGTACTCTAGGCGCTGTACACAGAAATCGCTACCAATTTAAAAAGAGCTCCCACCCAACTTCTTTAACGAGGAAAACGATGCGTTTTCGAGGTGACCTAGCTGCAGTTGAGGATTTTCGCGCGCTGGTCGTCGTACACTAAATAAAACAACAATCCATTTCAGACTCAATGTTGGTGGGAATACGTAACATAATCGCTCACGCGTCTATTTCTGTCCTTAATTCGATACTGGCAAACATCGTTGTAAACAATGATTTAAAGTCCAAGAAAATACTTGGGATGGTGGGGTCACGTGTGAATGCGACGCAGTTGGCAGGGCTATGGGGAACCCAAGTTTATGTCAACAAATGCTGAAACTAATAATGTGTAAACGAATGCTCTGGACTAATCTACAATTCTCAATTAAAACATGTATTTTATTTAAGTATTTGGTGGTAGCGGGAATGTCTTCTAATCATGGACCAACCGTCCGTATTTAGACGTTTTTCCGGCTCCGGATTTATAATAAATTATGAGCCATTCACCATATGTATGACCCTTATTTTAAAATTTGGTGTTTGGTTGTATCAACTTGCGGCAAACCGTACTAAACGCCCCGTGCCCACAACCCCATTCCTATATTAAAAAGTACTATGTACACTACTGCAACCATGTCGCAGCCAGCTAGTTAAATTAGCCACCCAATACAATGTTATACTCCAGCTAGAGTCGTGGCAGTCGGTGTCACATTTCAGTCATAATAAATTAAAGAAATAGTCTACCGTCTGCCTCGAATCAGTTTGCTGCAAATGCCGACACGCTTTATGGCCGCATAGGACTATACAGAGCCATATCATATAGCCATACCACAATAATATAAGTCATTCGGCGTAATGCTGCTCGAAACATCTGCCTGCCACAGCTGCAAAGGCCTATATGTAATTGTTTTTTTCTTTTCAGGGTAGCTCGAAATGGTGATGGAAGCCGATCCAATCGCAGGAAAACATACAGAAGGTAAGTGTAAGTACTAAATGTGCCTAGTTAATTCCAATTCGCCTAATGATTCTTGCGGATGCTATTAGGGTTTATAATATAACATTTCGAACTAAAATCTAACAAAAAAAGAGTAGGGGTATTTAGCATAAAGTAAGGTAATTATTAGTCGTATTTAGGTTAGAGAGAAAAAATGAATAAAAACTAAAAAGTTTGAACAAAATTTTTCTGTGAATAAAATCCGCCTTCAAAAACCACGAACTAAAAAGTATAAAATAATATATTTAACACTTTATACACTTCAAATACCATTTTATAACACTGTAAATTAATACAACATTCAATGGACAACATTTCAAAATTGCTAAGCTCTGAAACAAAAAATACCAATTCTTTGTTTACTTTTCCGCTGCTCGAATATATATTTATTCATTTTTTATATTGCTTATTTACTGAGAAAAAAATTAAAAACTAAAAAACGTAAGATGACGCAGAATGTAAAATATTTCTTTGCTTAGCACATTATAGTTTTAAATTTACGTAATGCCAAACTCATGACATGTAACTGTCAAAAAAAAAGACAACTTGTCAACGTTGAATGTATGAATGACGTTGACATTGTTGACACTAGTATTATTTACCTTTGACAGTAGTACCTTTTTTTTATTAAAACAATGATAAGCAAAGGAATATCGCTGTATTCAGCCGTCCGATGACGTCATTTGGCGCTTACGTCTATTTAGAATAAAAAGAATTTCAATAATTATTTTATGCATGAAAATGGACAAATTTTGAAAAAGTAAAAATATGGGTCTGTTCATTTTATGTCTACTTTCATATAAAAAAACAATATGGACATGTTAAAAATTTGAAATGTTGTCCATTATTCACTCGTGAATAATTGAATGTTGTATTAAATTACAAGATTGGGCGCCGACTACGGTAACACCTTTTACTGTACTATTATAAAATGTTATTTGAAGTGTATAAAGTGTTAAAAACATTATTTTACACTTTTTAGTTCGTGGTTATTGAAGGCGGGTTTTTTTTCACAGATTTTTTTTTTTTGGATTTACGCCTGTACAGAATAAAGTAATGGAAATGTTAGTGACATTTGAGATGATCATCTACTGTTACGCTACGTATAGTTAACTACTTAATAATATGTCATTCCGAAATTGAGTTCTGAAATCTTTTTTTTGTTTGTTCCTTTGTTGTATTTGTCATCTTCCGTTTCAGTACTCACCTCTCTGTTTTCTCCTAATGACATGAAAATGCAATTATTAATGTTTTAAATTTGAATTTTGGTACTTATTAACAAATTCCAAATTTCACCCACATCACTTGGATGGATTTTACTCCACCCCACAGTGCGCTTTTCACGCCACTTCCTACCGCGCGTAGTAAAACTATGGAATCAGCTACCAACTCCAGAATTCGAGTGCAAAAGCAGACCAAACAGTTAACTATAAGTATTAAATAAATAGTATAGGTGTTTGCCGAGAGATTGTAACCCCGAAATTGTTTAAAATAGATCCGGTTTAGTAGCAAAAAAATAAAATCGATTGGCGTCGCTAGTGTGCCCTACCCGTCACCTTAATAGCCGGTAACGCATCTGTGATGCCCCGTGTGTCGCAGATGTCCATGGGCGGCGGTAATTCACTTACCATCAGGTGAGCCGTCTGCTCGTTTGTCTGCCATAATGTAAAAAAAAAAAATTGTGCGTCAGCTCTCATTGATGATGACCTAATGTCAAACTAGGGCAGTTCCTGTAATATGAGTCATGATCGTCATCGTCAGCCCATTTAAGTCCCCACTGCTGGGGCACGGGCCTCCCTCAATCACATGAGGGGTAATTGCCATACTCACCACGCTTGGCAGACGGGTTGGCGAGGGTTTTGATATAAATGCAGAGTTTTCCTTCTCTGGGTGCTGATGATCATGCCAGCAGCTTTACCTTAGTCGCCTTTTACGACACCTCGGTAAGAGTGAGGGTGGCCTATTCTACTCTGCCGGGACCATACGGCGTAATATGAGTAGTAAATACCAATAGCCGGGAGCGTTTCCCAGCACACAAGAACACAATTAAGTCAGAAATACGAACTTTAATACATACCTAAGCAAATAAAAGTAAGCGCCTCAATGTTTGCTTGCCCTAATATTTACAAAGCCGTTAAACATTCTGATCGAATATTTCACCTCGTGTTAGTGTTATTTCGGTTTTATATAAGGAATGCAACTAAAATACTTTTCTCATACTTACATGTGATCTAAATGCGTTGGCCTAGTTGGCGCCTTGTGGAAAAATAATTAAATGCTTTTATAAAATGAAGTCATACTAGATGCGTAAGAGTGCACTTTCTGCCCACGCGATGCAGCGCCCTTTACAAAGCAAATGTCATTGAAATTTATTATTATTAAAAAAAAAACATGTTTGGCACATACTCAAAATATCGTTCGCATTCTTGTCCAGTCATATTTCGCGGTTTCAACAAAATTTGTGTTTACATTTACTTCTCCCTCTAAGCACAGAATAAATACTCGGAAGATCCCCTTTCCTTGATCTTTTTTTTTACGCTTACAGTATGTTTGAGGCTGTCACACAAGAAGACCTGAAGGATTTCTGTCATTGATATTTTTTGAACTATCCATAGTGGTGTACCATGGACTGCGTGTTCAATTTGTATAGATTCCACAAGGTAACTGTGGTTAAATATGAATGATAATTATTAATGAAATTCCCGATAGTAGTAAAATATGAATGATAATTATTAATGAAATTCCCGATGACGTACAGTTGATACGTCACTCGCGCATCACGCTTATTGTAATTTGCCTTTATTACTCATAAATCAAAGATTAATAGGGATTAATTCATTTCCTTATGAATGAACCTCGTGGTTCATTCATGGAACTTAAGGTAAGTCTTGTAGTATACAATATACTAGTATGTAGTTGTTTTCAGTCAATTCTCACATGATGGTATAAATATGTTTTTACACGAATTTCTGTAACTTCCCTAGATACGACTATAATACCTCTACTGCCAATATCTCTATTAGATCTGGGGGCCCGCCAGTCGAGCGCGAAGCAAACACTGCCGTACCATCCTACTACCATCGTACTAGAACCATTTCGCAATATTTTTAGGCTTTGAGAACCTCCGGATAAGACCAGAACGCAGAAATGTTCGTCATTCGTTAAGCTATAATGACATACTTTTAATCCTAAATTTCAAGTCTGTATATCATTTAGTTGCGAAGTTAGGGGACGTTCAAGTATTACGTAAGCAGATTTATTACAGTTATGTACCCCCCTACCCCCCTTGTCAGCAAAAGTAAGCAAAGCTCTTACCCCCTCCTCCCATGTTTACGTAAACATTTTTCGATTTTTTTGTCACAGTTCGGCAACCCTACTAACATTTATTTGTAGGTAATTACCCGAAAATACGTTTCGTTTTCAAGCAAACAGAATGTGAGGGTTGCCATTTGTGTAATGTGATGATGAGATAAAATAATTATCTCATCATCTAGACTCCCCTACCCCCATGTCATCCAAAATAAGCAAAGCAAAGATCCCCCGCCCGCCCATAGTGCTAACATAATACTTGATAGGCGAAAGCAAAGTTTCGCATTTTCGACAGACACTCACTCACTCATGATCATCAAAATAAAACTAGTACTTCCCATAATCTGAGAAAGCTGAAATTATAATTTAATTTTTATTTTATTAGATCAGCGGTTAGTGAGTGAGTCGAGTTATGTGCAATAGTGTCATGGCGCACCTCTTTTTGTACCCTTGTGTACCCTTCAACGGCCAAGTCACACAACATTAAGTATAAAAAAAAAAGAAATCGCAGTAAGAAACCTTAGACTTGGCACGACTTTGTCTAGATTTCATTAATTTTTAGAGATAAACAATCAGCTCCATCGAGACTTGACTAGTTTTTTACAGAATGTTTTTGGTGGGATAATATTGGTCGGGGTGTGCTCGCATGGAATTCACCTGTATGCCGCCATATAGTATGTTTGGTTTGATTTTGTACTCGAAACTTTGATTCACGCCAAAATTAGTCACTTTCGGCTTTGTTTTCTTGGCCCAAAATATTATGGTGTCTGACATCAAAACAATAAGGAAATAAGGGACCGATGCAAAAATTTTGGTTGCAGCTAATGTACACTTCACTTGTACGTCACATAATACTGAATTATATGCTAAATAACTATGAATATACACCGTTGATGTAATCTAATGAATAAGAACAATGACATTCATAAGTTGGTTTTATATAGCTACATGGCTTTTTATATATTATTTTATGTGACGAGCAGACGGTTCACCTGGATCTCCTCTTTCGTATATGAGTATTACACTCCTAACAAAACTCCTCAAGCCACATATTCCAATCACCATTTCGGACAACTTTCTTGGTTAATACAATCAACAACAAAAAAGCATTTTGTAAAAGAAAGACCTACCTTTAGAAAATAACTTTATATGTATGTGAATTTATTATGTATTATGAATGACGACCCGTTTGGAACAGTGGTAGTGAACGCTGCCTTTGGTCCAAGGTTTGCGGGTTCAGCTCCCGCACAGTACAAACATTTGTGTGCATGAACATGTCTGTTTGTATTGGTCTGGGTGTTTTCTATGTATTATACGTACGTATGTATTTAGTTTACAAAAGAAAAGTATTGTAAATGTATATATTTGTAATCCCACTGTTGATTCTGATATCCGTAACACAGGTGCTTGAGCTACTTATCTCGGAGTCAGATCAATGTATGTGATGTTGTGAAATTATTATAAATATTAATTTTAAAAGTATTCTAAATTTAGTAGTGATATTTGTAGCTAATAAATTTCCAGAATAAGAAGTAATCCCAAAAACGCTCACAAACGGACTGATGGCAGCTTAGTGGATAAGAACATTCACCTACACAACCGGAGGTGCGTGCTCGGTTTTAATATACGACTATATTAAAACCGAGCACCTACGGATTTATTAAATCTGCCCGTGCGTATTTCTACCACTGACAGTGGTAGAAATACGTGTGTAATCTGTACGTTTCGGATACTTCCCCAAACTGTGGCAACCCACAATTGTTGTGGTAATGATTTTGGACCATGGACGTGTAACCATGATCCAGTTGGTCTGGTTGCTGTCTAAGGGCCTATTTTATGATACGTAGTTAAACTGAACTAATGGTTTAATAAAGTAACCAATGGTCAAATGTCGCCAAATTGTGTTTTTTGAACAATAGTTAGCTTAACCAGTAGTTATATTACAAGGAATTACGTCACTTTGACGCTGTCAGTTTGACTATTGGTTAGACAGTTGACTATAGTTAACTTACCAAAAGGTAACTACGGATCAAAAAATCGGCACTAAGGGTTGCATCGGTCAGACGGCAGTCGCTTCATTGTAATAACCACACTTACCAAATGCTAGATCATGGTCCAATCGTACCCTCCAGGCTCCGATGCGATGGCTTTGGACGCAACCGGGAATGACTCGTTGAGGTGATACGAGTAAGTAATTAGATACTGCGTTATTGTGTAGGTAGTTATGCATACTATAGTGGATTGTTTATGTTCTACTAACAAACACACACGCAATGACACGTGACTTTGAAATCGTGTGACTACATGCTGTGACGAAATAGGTATGTAACGGTATTTATTGCATTTATCAGGACGCATTCTAACCTAACGCGACCTCCTATTTATGGATACAAACGTGTTGTTTATTCTATTTTTAAAAATGATCTTGTCTTTTCTATTACTCGATTGTAAACAATAATAGGACTATGTTATTTGGATAAATTAATAGAGCTCCACTAAACAGTGAATAAACGATTTAAAAGAACTTCATCTACAAATTCGAAACGACTCCAATTAGGATGATAAAATATTCTGCTCTGTTTTCTGTCCAAGTCAGTCACCTGACAAATCACAGATGTAGTTTACAGAATCCACCGACACTGAGATTTTTTTGGATCGATTCCAACTTCTCAAAATACTGTCCCGGTTTGTCGTACCACTCGCACTTACTATTTTTATTCCCTAAATGGTACCTCATGCCCAAAAAACAAATTGGCGACTGACATGTACATTTGAAAAGTCGTAGATGATTTAATTAGCTGTTGGAAACTAACAGTTTTAGGTCACACGACCTATTTTTTGTTTGGTGCGGTATTTCGCACAGACAGTCGTTGCCCCAGATCGTAACATGTGGTATGGGCTATAAATACAGGACTCACGTCTGTTTATCTTCTGAGAACCAAAAGTACTGGACAAGAAAAAAAGTTTGTATCATCGAAGTTATTCCATTTTTTTTATGTAGGTAATATGTAGCAGACGGGCAGATGGATCGCCTGATGGTAAGCGATTGCCGCCGCCCATAGACACCCGCGACACCAGTGGAGTCAAAAGTGCGCTGGCAACCTTTAAAACCCCCTTTCCCTGGGCCTCCGGTACCCTCACTCACGCAGCGAAACACAGCAAAGCATTCTTCTACGGTTATTATTTTTATTTTCATAAATCACTTGCAAAAACCCAGTATACAAATATAAATGTTCTTTATCTATCCATTATTTAAATCACATGTACGAGTATAAGTAATGCATATGTATATGAAAATTAGGCTGTCTGCGTATGTAAGTTACAAACATACAAGACACGCAAGTAATTTTAATTCGTTGTTAGCAGTGCTACGAGTGCGGTTGTACTCTCCATCTTCAATACACAAACCCATTTACCATATTTAAAGTTAATTAAATTGAAAGCGAATAGATTAGCTTCCCAGAAAGACCTTGGGCTAATCATAATAAACACCGGTAAACCAATTGGATTTCACCGCCAATTTCCTATTCAATCACTACTCATCGTCTAATCGATTAATTATATACTTAGATCCCTCGAGATAGGTGTGAAACATCTGACATTTACATCGCAGTAAAAGCCAACGTCAAGAGGACGATTTTTCTCGATCGTCACTCCTCCTCCGTCGTGGAATAGAGAAACTCATTTTGTCAACGTCATCGCCTACAAAAAAAACCTTTTTTAATATATTGTAAGATAAGTACATTTATAACAGTGACTGCTGCAAACAATGACTAAAAATACAATATTGGTTCAGTTTGTCTTCAGACAAAGAGAAATGAAGTACATTTCAAGAAAGGTATTTTTTAATTTACATCGTGGGATGCCTGGTTAGGGCGGTGTGGTGGAGTTTTCAAGAATATGTCCACCCCCATACACAAATAGCTTTAGGGTTCATATTGGTATACCTACCCGAGTCATTGACCTAGCACTGTATAAGCATAAGCTAGCGTGCGCATTTCAGACAAAACGATTTATAGCTCTACGAGAACGCTATATCACGATCGCCTACCATTGTCCCCTTCATTTTTGTAGTCGAACATTCGAACGATAGACCTAAAATTACTGTACCTACAGAAATCGTGTTTGACACTTTTAGTCCTAATTTTGTCACAATCCCAGAATCGGCTTAGTCGGTAAAGTGCTACTTCATTTCTCGTTAGTCAAAGTTTCTGTATCATCATCATCATCCTCCTGCCCTTTTCCCAGGTTATCTGGGGTCGGCGCAGTATGTTTTCCTTTTCCATACGTCCCTGTCATTCGTCATCAAATCATCCACCTCTTTATTATTATTTTTTTTTTTTAAGTTTCTGTATATCATTGCAAATTCTCATTTAGGTTGTTAGCTATTGCTGCAATAGTTGTACGTAGGTACGTGTAACGTGTTTCATCTGCACGCCAGTCCCAGGAAAGCACATATGGAATACTCGTACCTGAATCCCCAAACTTATTAGCTAAGACACAATTACACAAAGTGGTCACTGTAGTCGAAATCGATTGGGAAGGCATCAACAGCACGCAAGTCTGTAATTACATAAACATGTAAGTCATTTACCAATAAAATAGAAACGGACGCGATGCTGATTCTGAACGTGTAACGGTGATCCAATTAGCGTTGCGATGTTCAGACGGTACGGCGTTTTTTTGTTAAATTACAAGACTTAACAAAATCCTAGATCATGTTACAAGCGCACCTTAGACTTTGGATCGACTGATTCGAATGCAATCGGAAAAGACATGTTGAAGTGATGATGGAGAAACAGACCCACCGTGTAATTCGAGACTTGGAGTAAAGTCAAACGCGAAGCTCAAGACCGAACGCGATGGAAGACCACTGTGACGCCCTCAGCTAGAGAATTGACCTTGCATATTCCTGCATAGTAAAGGCAAAAGCAGTTCCGTTTCTGATTCTCCCACGGTCGTAGACAGTAGTGTTTCAGGTACAACAGTTTCACAATGTCATAATGGGCAGCGGTCTGCCGTATCGGGCGGCCATTGTCGATCGCATCCTGCGCCTTGCTTCACTGATCCCATTGTTCGTTTGTTTAATGCTGTTGCACAGATTACTTTGTTATGTGGGATATGTTTTTATCAATTCTTTTTTTAAATATTTCCTTCAAAATGTGTTCAAAATGTCAACAATAAATCAAAATCTAGAATGTGCACACCGAATTTTTTTTTTATATGAGACGTGGTAGACTAGCTGACGGATCACCTGATGGTAAGCAATTCCGTTGCCCATGGACACCCGCAACACCAGTGGAGTCACAATTGCGCTGCCAACCTTTACCCCTTCCCCCCCATTGGGCCTCCCTTAACCTCACTCACACTCGCGCTGTGTTTCGCACACAGCGCAGGCGCTGCTTCACGCCGGTCTTCTGTGAGGCAGTGGTATCACTCCGGTCGAGCCGGCCCATTCATGCCTAAGCGTGGCTCTCCCACATTTTTAATTGCCTACATTGTCTTTCATATTCGTGACTGTTCTGTCTAAACGTCCTTCAGCATAATGAATTTCACCTTTTGACAGGATTAACTGACTGAACCGCTGAAGTACAGAGTTTTGATGGTTTATGATGAGTGATCCCTCTATAATACAGTTTAATCGTTTTATCTTCTATTCTATTTCTGATGTGTGAGTGAGTCACACTTTAGTAAAAAACCCAGGATCAAGATTTGTCTTTGAAATTCCAAGTAGGTTAATGTTTTCTACTCTAAGGTAAATTACATTTATTAATATAGGTTTTAATGCTCGAAACTACTGTGGAACATAATATCTATTTTTGCTGATGTCTTAATGGTTTATGATATCATATAATAATAACAATGCAACCTTTTACCACAGTAAAATAATACTTTGCCTTTACTTATCGGAAGTAGGTAGATTATAAGTCGCACCCCCAGTGGAAAATAAGCATACAAGTGATTTTACTTGGAACTATCGATTTTATTATATTTGAAAAGAACGTTGAAAGGTACATATGTGGACCTTTTTTTATATTTTTCTTATCTAATTTGGCGAATTAATGGAAGGAATTTAACATTCGCACCCTTAGTAAAACACCGACCTAACTCAAAATTTTAACATAGATGCTAAGTGAAAATAGTATCGGCTAAAATCCAGGGATATAAGGTCACCTAACAACAATTTTGAGTTAGGTACGAGATGAAATTTGAAGTGCGTTATTTACTTACCTACTCAAGAATAAATTGCAAAAAATTGCTATAAAAATTTCAACAATTTTGAGTTAGGTCAGTATTTTACTAAGAGTGCGATATGTATATTTTAACGTACTTTTCTAATATAATAAAATCGATAGGTCGAAGTAAGATCACTTATGCTTTAATTCCACTTGGGGTGCGAAGTGTTGTGAATGGTTGTTGATAATAATGGGATAGATTATGTTCTAGGTCCGTAGTACAGTGGCGGACACATCAAGCTATACAAAACTGTCAAATTTCTTCATTCGATTATAAACCTTATATTGTTACACATTGAATTCGAAATCGATTGAGGAAATTTGACACTTTTGTATAGCTTGACCTGTCCGCCACTGTACCTTTGTACGAGTGTACGAGTCATATTTTGGCTATGAATATGTATTAATCAAACTCCTCTTAAATGTGTTTTAAGGGTTTATTCATACATAATAGTAGAATTAATCACGTTAGATTGTAGGTACTCGTATTAGTTATATAATTCATAATCTTTCCTTGATATATTAGGAATAAATTTTAGTTTGTCTGAATCATTATCTGTAGATTTTGTATTCGTATGAGTGGTGTTTAACTTAAGCTCAGAATAGAATGAAGACCTCAGATGGCGAATTTCAGTAACCCTGTGTGGCTGTTTGTACATTTTCCTTTATGATAAATAATCATTAGAAACATAAGTACTATCGATAACAGATTCTAATTCAAGTGCATTGACATGTTTTCCTAACGTGACAGAAGTCTCATTGTTTCCTCGTCTTTTTATCCGATGGCCTCATTCCTGGTCAAATACCTTTGGATCTAATTTATTTATGCTAATTCGAGTTAATTCTTCGGTAACGATTTGATTATGTCACCGGCGGTAGATCTGATTAGCGGTATCGATTGGTTCGGGTTTGTTAAGTTGAACGTTCGCCTACCAATTAAACAACTTTCCAAATTTGATCAACAATCAGTCAACAATCTTCGTATGAAAGATGTCGTTACTTCGCTCAAAGAAGTAATGACATCAATCCGTGATTGAACTCAATTTTAATTCCAAAACCAACAATCTTAAAATTTACTAAGAAAAGATAAATATATGTCAATTGCAATAATCCATAATACCTACACTAATTTGTTCAGCATTTAACTAACTCGAATCATTATTATCAATATCCACTTAAGGTGACGGGTAGGGCACACTAGCGACGCCAATCGATTTTAATTTTTAGCTATTAAGCCGGATCTATTTTAAACAATTTCGGGGATTAACCTCTCGGAAAACACTTATACTATTTATTAAATACATACACTTAACCTTTGGGTCTGCTTTTGTACTCTAAATTTTAATTTTAAAGTACAGAATTTGATGGTTTATGATGAGTGATCCTTCTATAACACGACCCGTTTGGAACAGTGGTAGTGAACGCTGCCTCTGGTCCAAGGGTTGCGGGTTCGATCCCCGCACAGTACTAACATTTGTGTGCATGAACACGTTTGTTTGTATTGGTCTGGGTGTTTCCTATATTATAAGTATGTATTTACAAAAGAAAAGTATTATATGTATATATTTGTAATCCCACTGTGGATTCTGATATCCGTAACACAGGTGCTTGAGCTACCTATCTCGGAGTTAGATCAATGTATGTGATGATGTGAAATATTTATTTATTTATAAAAAAAAAAATTACCGCTAAAAGCGGCCACTTTTGGCGTGAATCTATTTTTCGCGTACAAAATCAGTCCCAACATTTGTGCAAGGTTATTTAATAATTAGTATAAGTGTTTGCCGAGAGATTGTAACCCCGATTGGTGTCGCTAGTGTGCCCTACCCGTCACCTAAATATTTTAGTTACCTCTTTCCTTATGGGAACAATTGACTGTGTTGAAAGTCCCTGTAGTCTTCAGTTCAGCGGTTTCATGACTAAAGCCGGTTAGCCTGGTTAGAAGTTTTGGTAATAAATGAATTGTGTTAGTGTTTTTTGGGAAATCCGGCGCATTTTTAGAGGAGACAGGGGACGTTTGTAAAGAGTGAAATAAGCATTAAAACACAAACGGGTAAATATGGAGAAATACGGATGTTATTCCCATTTATTTTTTCGACGTATTAATACAAATGTGCAATGGTGGAATAGGATAAGGATTGATCCCCTAATAGCCCTACGTGTGTTGGTCATTCAAAAATTAAAAATACTCGTTTAAAAAAAATAAAGTATGCCTATAAACTGTGCCACTGCAGTGCAAAGGCCTCCATTATAAATATCAAGTTATCGCTACTATGATGGGATGAGGCTTAATCACCACGCTTGCCTAATCATCATCATCATCAGCCCATTTAAGTCCCCACTGCTGGGGCACGGGCCTCCCTCAATCACATAAGGGGTAATTGCCATACTCACCACGCTTGGCAGACGGGTTGGCGAGGGTTTTGATATAAATGCAGAGTTTTCCTTCTCTGGGTGCTGATGATCATGCCTGCAGCTTTACCTTAGTCGCCTTTTACGACACCTCGGTAAGAGTGAGGAAGGCCTATTCTACTCTGCCGGGGACCACACGGCTAATGCGAATTGGTAATAACAAAACCGAACTATGTTCGAAAAATTCGAAACACACTTTTCGGTCGACCCGAGAATCGAACCCAGGACCCCGAGATCACGGCCCGGTACTATTCCAAGAATGGTTCTTACGGCGAGAAAAAATCGAATAATTTTCGGAAAAACCCTAAAAACAGCCCTTGTCTTTTTCACATACAAACGTTTTCTAACTAAAACGTAGAATCAATTTGAGATAGATAGATAGATAGATATTCTTTATTGCACAAAAATAAAATACAAGCATGATACAACAGCAACAGACAGTACAATAAGGCGGTCTTATCGCTTGTAGCGATTTCTTCCAGACAACCTTTGGGTAGAGGAAAGAAATATCGTATTCGTAATAAGGGAAGGCAGTGCAAAGTAATTTAACAAATGAATTTGAGAATGGCAGAAATATACATTATTTTATATATTAATATTATTACATTACATAAATAATAATAAACAATACATACATACCCAATAAGATATACATAGATAATTTATAACAAAAATTCAATAAAAATATTTCAAATTTATATTATATATATATATAAATTTGAGTTTTATTGCTATTATATAAAGTTCATATTTGTTGCCACATTACAATTTTTTTTGACAGGACGAAGTCTGTCGGTTCAGCTAGCAACTAGTGCGACTGTTGGTTGTTACTGCTAGCTTACCCAGTCTTCCTTTCTCGAGGCCAGCAAATGTTATTGTTCGTGACATAGTTGAATTAGGAAGCGGGTGTAGGCGGCACGGCTACGACTCACAATGGAGGCGTTTTTGTGCATCCGTAACCGTACTTGCCAACTGATTCTCATGCAGATTGCGTCAAGACCCAAGCGTATTAATCACATAGCCTAATACGGCTCTCAGTGTATGATAACTCTGTCTGTATTATACTTGTAGGCTTGGTGGAGATAAGACTTGTATTGGTCTCCGTTGATGCTGAGGTGCACGTTTAGTTTACGTTCGTGTGCAGACGGAGTGACAAGTGTTTGTGAAATAGTGTGGCAGTTTAATTGTTATTAAGTGGGTATTGTTACCTGAGTGTGGTTGTCTGGAAACAAGACGCCAATACGTCAATGGGTGTGTACTTGATACGAATCTAATATAGCCTATCATTTTATTTTTACCTGTATTTTCTAAAGGATATGAGTGTAAAGGTGTCTTTACCAGGTGTCAGGGGTGTGTACCCCTGATGGAAATATTAATAAAGGCCAAGTAGAATTTTTAGTACCCAAAATGTATAAATTGATGGACATGTTTTATGTTTTAAACATTGATTTGATATCGTAATGTTTATAATATACAATATTTTTATAATGTAAATAGCTATGTGTGTGTATGGTCAAACATTATTCTTCATCGTACCGTCCAAAGCTATCACTTTGGTCACCGGGGTACGCTTAAACCATGATTAAGGCGACGGGTAGGGCACACTTGCGACGCCAATCGATTTTAATTTTTAGCTACTAACCCGGATCTATTTTAAACAATTTCGGGGTTACAACCTCTAGGCAAACACTTATACTATTTATTTAATAACCATGCACAAATGTTGGGTCCGTTTTTGTACGCGTAAAATTGATTCAAGCTTTGGCGTGAATAAATTTTTCGCGTACGCGTTGGATCCAACATATTTTGCATGGTTATTTAATAAATAGTATAAGTGTTTGCCTAGAGGCTGTAACCCCGAAATGTTTAAAATAGATCCGGTTAGCTAGCTAAGAATTAAAATGGATTGGCGTCGGTAGTGTGCCCTATCCGTCACCTTAAGGATTTGTGGGAGTCTGTTAATTGCAATGAAGCGACTGCCGTCTGAATTTCGCGACCCTTTAACAGAGGAACCAGACCAACTGTATCATGATTACACGTTTCAGATATTATCCGAAATGTGCAGGTTTCCTCACGGTGTTTTCCCTCACCGTCGAGCTAATGATAGCAATAAGCACATCGATTTTGATCATTCAGAGGTGCATACTCGGATTCGAACCACGACACCCCGTATAGAAGGCACATTCTTATCCACTAAAGTACAATCGCTCTCTGAATTGTAATTCCTATTAGATGCAATAAGCTAAGTACACGATAGCACCAGGTTAAATAAATAAAATTTCATAACAATGTGGAACCCCACGCTTATTTTATAAGTTGTAGCGAATTGAGCGGTGTCTAAGTATTGATCAACTCCACCATTGTCTGCCGGGAGTCGAACCCTCGACCTTGGGCCGGGCGGGCGGGTCAAGGTACGCGAGACACCCTAAAGCTAAAGCGATTACACAGCTCGTGATACGCCCGCACACATCCACATGAAACCCGTTAAATTATAAATTTGCCTATTGTAAATGTCACCTTTATAAAACTTTTGGACAGGTCACGCTAGTGCGAAAACAAATGGCAGTAATTTAATGTAAATTTCATGATATATGACAGCCTTTTACATTAATAACGTTGAAAATCAATCATTATTTATAAAAATAAGCTTATTTTTATATACACCGTTTTTTTTTTTATCGTTCACATCCTGAAAACCTCATAATAAGTATCGTGAATGAAGAAGTCGCTTCGCTTCACTTATTTTGTATATCTAACAAGATAAATAGTTTGTTAGATAAACAAAATAAGCGAAAATAAATCAGTGTTCTATAAATATATAAATATTTCACAACATCACATACATTAATCTGACTCCGAGGTAGGTAGCTCAAGCACCTGTGTTACGGATATCAGAATCAACAGTGGGATTACAAATATATACAAATAATACTTTTTTTTGTAAATATATACTTATAACTGATCTGACTGACCGGATGGCGCAATTGGAAGTGACCCTGCCTCTTACGCCAGAGGTCGTGGGTTCGATCCCCACCCTGGACAAACATTCGTGCGATGAACACTTGTGTTTGTTCGGTGTCTCGGTGTAATATATGTATTTAAGTATATATTTGTGTTCCTCTGTTGTCTGATATCTGTAACACAAGTGCTTAAGCTACTTAGTACGGAATCAGGTCAACGTATGAGATGTTGTGAGAATTTAGATTTACTTATATACTTATAAAAAAACATAGTAAACACCCGGACCAATACAAACGGACATGTTCATGCACACAAAAGTGTGTACTGTACGGGGATTCAACCCGCAACCCTTGGACCAGAGGCAGCGTTCACTACCACTGTTTCAAACGGGTCTTCAAAATCATCGTCGGTCGTCGTTCTATATACTATTGCCGGGTGGATATTCTATTTTGTATGGAACAGCTGATTTTTTTTCGCTTATTTTGTTGATCTAACAAACTATGAGGTTTTTGGGATGTAAACGATGAAAAAAATATCGGTGTATAGTTTGAAAAATGTTTTCAAATTACTTCCTTAATATTTATTACATTTTCATGTCTTGCATTTGTATAACTTTAAGACAAAACATAACAAAAGTCCCAAGCCATTTACAAAAACAACAGCACGTCTAAGTTCAACGTTTTCGTTTTAGGTAGGATGCACACGCGATATGTGCATGTGTGTGTACGAGTAGCGTCGCCTTTGTTCTAACATCTCACAAACAACACGCAAACTCAAAAATAATCTCCAAAAGTACAGCAGAAAAAGCTCCATGACTCAACGAGACTCAAATATAACACGAATATTTTGATCCGCTAAGGCGCGTCTCCACTGAAGAGGGATTGCGCAGAATAATATTAGAATTGAAAGGAGTTTTCCCTTCAGTATATCAAAAAGTATTTTGTTAACCTATCAGGTAAGGGTGGCCACAAATTTGCATCGCGAAAATACATTTTTATATAAAACAATCGAAATAGCGTTTATCAGCACCACTCTTTAGACGTTCTGTTTTTCAGACAGAACGTTGTTTTGATTAAAAAGATGGAGAAGATCTCAATCAGCCCCAAAATTCTCCTTTGATCGTTGTTTTTTTCTCTCAACCAAACGGGTAGACAATTTGGTACTGCAAACTCTGTCACATCCAGTTAAGATAACAATCCCTAACCACCTTTTTATAAATCGCGATCTTAAGTTATTATCGTACTAAAGCTCATGTCATCCCGTTCCAACACGCAATGTTAAAAAGGGATGGTACGAATTTCGTTCCGCGACTATCCTTAGTTCGCAATTTGTAATAAGGAGAAGAAGGTTACTTCCTGACTCATACGTATGAAGTCCATTTTGCTCTAATAGATCGAGGCCTACCTCTGTCTGCGTATAACACAAGGTATCTTTGCCTACAATACCTGTCTGTCCTTAGTCCTTAAGTAAATCAAGGCGCTTCCCCAATAGGTAGCCATTACGGACCCACCTTTATCTTAGTCTGTGTATAATTTTATCCAAGTGAATGTCACTTGTTATAGATAGAGTGCACGGCGCATCGCTGAGGGCGCGGGCGGGAGGCGACGTCATCGCTCCAGAACGGTCGGTCAGCTCGCTAGACCTGGCCATGCAGTACTCCGCGCCTTCCAACCTCGTGCTCACGCCGGCACCCGAATGTGAGTTTTAATACCAAGCAACAAAGACTACAGTTAATCATCGAGTGAACTGGTGATAATGGATTTTGACGATTGGCTTCAGGATGTCACAGATTATACTCCTGGTTCGTAAATTTGCGTTTGTAGAGTTTTTAAAATCCGACTCGAATATACAATATAGAATTATTTTTTTTCCATTCATTTGGCTAACAGCCATAGGTAGACTTTAAAATAGTTTTTGAGACACCTGAGTTTAGAGTCCAATGACTTGATTTTCATACTCATTGGATTGCTGATATGTCAAGTAATACAATTAGGCGCTCTTTCTCACTGAGTGATGGCATTATATTTTTGAGTGAGGTAAAAAGAGACTGCATATAGTCTAGCTAGATACAAAGGTGTTAGTAGTAGCTGAAACCTTGAAGATCAGTTTTTATTGAGATTTAAAAGCAATAAGGAAATCATCTCTTTATTTTCGTCACGTTAGTTTTTATTGATTATAGAGTACTTGATGATGATAGTCACACCTAAAGATGAGGTTTAAGATTTTACATATTTGCCTAGAAAATGCCTATTCACTCTTATCTTACTTAACGACTACCAGACTTATCATCAAACGATAATGATCAGGTAACACTAGACCTAGGCAAAAATCTAATGTCTGTTTACTCCACCAGGCCGCAAGTTGTCCCGAGGGATCTCCCGCGCGACGGACAACGAGGGGCTCGTGTGGGCCCTGCGCAGCAACACGGAGCCCGAGCCGAGCAACCTCAGCTCCGACCACATCCTGCTGCTGCCTGACATATCGGTGTACCCGCCTGACTTCAGGTAACAACAGAAACAATGTCCAACATTAATCCAGGCGCAAGCGGCCCCGAGGGATCTCCCGCGCGACGGACAACGACGGGCTCGTGTCGGCCCTGCGCAGCAACACGGAGCCCGAACCGAGCAACCTCAGCTCCGACCACATCCTGCTGCTGCCTGACATATCGGTGTACCCTCCTGACTTCAGGTAACAACAGAAACAATGTCCAACATTAAACCAGGCGCAAGCGGCCCCGTGTGATATTTCGGGCGACGGACAACGAGGGGCTCGTGTGAGCCCTGCGCAGCAATACAGCTCCAACCACATCCAGTTGCTGCGCGTGACATATCGGTGTACCCGCCTGACTTTAGGTAACAATATAAAAGCAACGCGGTTTTTTTCTGTCCTATGACGGTCCATTCAGCAGAGTGGTCTACTTGAGATATTCGTATAAAGATTGTGGGTTCGATTCGCGCACCATTAATTGAAATCATCATGGCCTCCAACTTAAACCTTGCTTTCCTCTTTGTATTATTATAAGCAGTGTTTCGACTTGTATCAGATACATTGATCGATGATTATTACAAAAATCATTGAAAATAGTATGCAAAGTGGTATACGAAACAAAAAATATGCAAAAAACGTCCAAATTTTTTCCCGAGACCGCAGGAACCACGTTTTTTATATCAAACCGCAAGGTTTACTCAACGTTTGTTTGTCTACGCGTGTCGCCCCCATATACTTCCGTGTTCGTGTCATAACAACGTGTCAAATAGATGCCACCCACACCTTAACTGTGTTAATAGATCATATTCGTCTATGTGTACATAGGAGAGCAGTAAAATAATTATTGTTTTATGTAAGGTGAACATGCGTTCATAGACTCATGCGCAGAGGGTAGTTCTAGTCCCAGGGCTGCAGGGGACAATATTTCTGTTTCTAATAAGTGACCTCCAGTTAGAACTGATCGCCCGAAAGTCCCGTCACCTAAATATTTTGTAATTCTGACACCTGGGCTTAAATTGCTAACAAGATATAAAGACTAACTTTATGCAGTCTCTCAGACTTCAGCGACTGGGGTATGCTTGAATAAAATATAAATCCACTATTATCAGTATTTTGTATGAGGTTACAGTTACTAATTAAATGAGCCTACTTAATATTTTTCTTGAAACAGGTCCTTTAGATAAAATTCCTTTTCACCCTTTTTAAACTTAAAAAGATATAATTGGATTTAGTATAATTACTTTTATATTAATTATATTATTTCTCTTCTTTATTATTTATTTATTTATTACAGTATACCTGTGGCTTGCAGAAATGATTCCAACACGCACACAAGTTTAAATTTTACATAAATAATACAATTGAACGCCCTGTTGGTCTAGTGGTTTAAGTACCGGGCCTTGATATCAGGGTCCTGGGTTCGATTCCCGGGTCGAGCTAAAAGTATGTTTCGAATTTTTCGGACATAGCTCGGGTTTGTGATCACCAACCCGCATTTGGCAAGCGTGGTGATTAAGCCTAATCCCATCATAGTAGCGATAACTTGATTTCTATGATGGAGGCCTTTGCCCTGCAGTGAGACAGTTTATAGGCTGATTAAAAAATATACAATTGAATTAAATTTAAAAAACAAACAATAAAAAAACACATTATGTAACTATTACCTACAAGGCTTATAGTTAAACTGCAAATACAAAATACTTGCGTATTGCAACTGACACCCAGCACCCCCTATTAGTGCAGTTTGGAATGAATACAATTCCCCAAACGAAGTAAGCGCAGGCCACTAGTCATAAACAAAACGTCTCAGCCAACCCTTTGGGACACTTTACCCATCGCATTCAAGGTGCTAATAGTATTTCACTGTATAGCGATATTTGGCCTCGGGCCAACGACGCTCATTAGCGGGCCACACGCGACAAGGGTTGCCATACGGTATGCTTTTAAAATCCTCACTAAACGCCTAATTTCCAGTAAAAACTCTATGATATAGCGCCCGTGCTGGAGTCGCGGTGGTATAACAAAAATAAATACTTACCCAGCTGATTTTTATCAACGACAAGAATCTGTATACATAAATAAAAGATAATCAGGGGAAGGACAAAGGAAACTTTTTATCTCGAAAAATACTGTTATTTTTTGACACTACTGTTTTTTTCGTTCCTGTAGGATTTATTTTATTGATGATGGGTTTGCTCTTGGCTTTACACTGAACTCTAGAGTTGAGAAGAAACCCACGATGGAGCGAGTTTATCCAAAAGCAGCCTATTGACTCTAGCTTTAAAAATATTGGAGTTGTAATTACTGAGAAAAACAGACGCTGGCAGGGCGTTCCACTCCTTGGCTGTGCGCATCACGAAGGAAGAGGAAAAGCGCTTTGTCGAAAATTGAGGAATATTCACCCAAGAAGGGATGATATCCCCTAATTCGCCTGCTCTCTCGAGATAAACCAAAACGAATACTACGCGCTCAACGCCGCGGGCAAAAAACGAGTATAAATAAAACTATATTTCTACAAATTATTTTACTCCAAAATCTTTAAATTCTTTCACTTTCCCAGTCCTGTCGGAAACCTGATAGGGACCAAAAAATTCTAACATGTCCGGCTCCGGACAAATCAATTACGTATCTCTTATGACAACCCTACACGCGACCCGCCCGCCGACTGCCGTTGAACCCCTGTTATTGTTTACCGCGACCTTCCATGTCACTAACACATGAATTATACAAAAAACGTGTAACGAAAAACTTGTCCTCAAAAATGATTCAGTGTTGGGATGCATTTACAATTCGATTCGATGACGACGATGTAGTTGGTTTGTACAAATTCGTTTCGATAATTATTTTAAAATCACCGTTTTAATACTGCTAATTATAGGGCCTAAAAAGAGAAGGACCCAATATTTATTCGTTTCTTTCACACGCTGTGTCCATCGAAGCTCTGTCCGTATATATATATTTTAATATTTCACGAAACAATACATTACTCTGATTCTATGTAGGTACAAGCACTTGTTCGGATATCAGAATCAACAGCGGAATTACAAATATATAGCAATAGTTTGAATGTTACGGGATGATTCGTTGTAGGCCCTCAATAATAATTGGACCATTACAAAAATAAACTTAAAAGCGTTGTCAGTATTTATACAGATTTGACATTTTTTATCTTATTAAGGGTCCGCTTCGACCAATCTTATTCCAATACTAAATCAATGGTATATTATATACAATGTCACTCTATACATATTCTGACGTTATATTGGTCAAATCTGCTCTAAGAGAGACAACACACATATCTACATACATTTATGTCCTATTTTATTGTGAGCAAGATATAAAAATATAATGGTGTTATAAGTCTTAGACAAAGTTCATCATCATCATCATCATTTCAGCCAATAGACGTCCACTGCTGGACATAGGCCTCCCCCAATGTTCTTCACACAGATCGGTCCTGTGCCGCCCGCATCCAATGGATTCCCGCGATCCTCACCAGATCGTAGGTCCACCTTATGGGGGGCCTGCCACGGCTGTACGTGGCCTCCATTCAAGGACCTTTCCGCCCCAACGGCCGTCTGTTCTCCTCGCTATGTGCCCTGCCCATTGCCACTTGAGGCATGCAATCCTTTGGGCAATGTCTGTGACCTTACACAGACATAGCCCAGACAGACACTCTATTGGAGGACATGTTTAAACTTCTGGACTGGGATAGACTTGGCATCAATATAAATGGCGAGTACATGACGCACCTTCGATTCGCAGATGATATCGTAGTCATGGCTGAGAGCTTGGAAGACTTAGGCACAATACTTGACGACCTCAGTCGAGTCTCCCAACAAGTGGGTCTGAAAAAGAACATGAACAAGACGAAAATCATGTCGAATTCCCATGTCGTACCCACTCTTCGAAGTTCTACACTGGAAGTTGTAGACGAGTACATCTACCTCGGACAAAAAGTCCAGCTTGGTAAGTCCAACTTCCAGAAAGAGGTCGATCGACGAATCCAACTCGGCTGGGCAGCGTTCGGGAAGCTACGCAGCATATTTTCGGCCCATCTACCGCAGTGTCTCAAGACGAAAATCTTCAATGCGTGTGTGTTGCCAGTGATGTCATACGGAACCGAAACGTGGCCGCTTACAATGTGCCGATTAAGGAGGTTCAAAGTCACCCAGAGAGCAATGGAGAGGGCTATGCTCGGAGTCTCCCTGCATGATCGTATCAGAAATGATGAGATCCGCAGGAGAACTAAGGTCATAGACAAAGTTATAAATCAATAAATCCGACTGAATAAGCCTTTATTCCATAGAATAAGGAAAAATTGTCCCAATGCCTTTATTGCCAGTTGAAATAAAATTATTGCTTCCACGGCATAAAAATGATACGTACAAAAAAAACGTGCAAACAGAATTAAAAGCAACTCCGTAAAACCCTGTTATTCCACAAAGGATGCGCTCCGAAACATTAATTTAAATTGTTACATTGGTCAAGGTCATAGCCGTGAGCAAAATAAATGGCGCACGGAAAACCTCCCTCAAATAATGCGGGCGGGAAGTTCGATGAAATGTTCGAATGCCTCATGAAGCTTGATATTATCTTTTTATATACCAGGAAGGAAATTTACTGCAAAATGTTCTTAATCCCCGACACAACCAAAAACACTGGGGTTTGTTTTACATTTAATCTGTTTGTCCCGTTCTATTTGACGACCCATTTGGGGTCGTCAAATAGAACGGTTGTGGGTTCGATCCCCGCACAGTACAAACATTTGTGTGCATGAACATGTCTGTTTGTATTGGTCTGGGTGTTTTCGATGTATTATAAGTATGTATTTACAAAAGAAAAGTATTATAAGTATATTATTTGTAATCCTGTTGATTCTGATATCCGAAACACAGTTGCTTGAGCTACCTATCTCGGAGTCAGATCAATGTATGCGACGTTGTGGAATATTTATTTACTTACTACCTTACTCTATAGCGTTTGTCTGTAATTCTGTTTCTGACATCGTGGTTAAATGGATGAACCAGTGCGTAGAAAGGCGTAGAATTGATGTGCTTTTTCTAATTTTGGATTTGATAGTTACGTCAGTATTGAATCACTATTGACCACTATTATTCTTCTTCATTCTATAATATCGCACCCTCGTAGAGCTTTTAAAGCGGTGGTAGCCCAACAGTCAGACGGCAGTCGCTTCATAATAATTACCAGACCCCTCAAGTCCTGGATCGTGTTCTAACAGTAACCTGGGCTCCGTAACGACAGCTTTGGAATTAGACGCTGAAAGACAATATCGCGCACCCTACTTTTTTGCGTGTCTTCTTTACAGACTATTGCTTGAGCTACCTATTTCAGAGTCAGATCAATGTATTGTTAAAAAAAAACAAAACTGATAATATAAAAAAACAACTGTTTGTTCCAGGACATTCATCGAAAAGGATCTGCTAGAAACAGCGACTCTAGTCACCTTAGAGTCCGCGGGGATCCTGAACTGGTGGCGCCACGGTCGCATCCCGGGTGCGCCGCGGCTGCTGCCTCTCGCCACCTCGGGGGACGGCAACTGCTTGCCGCACGCGGCGTCGCTTGCCGCCTACGGGTTCCACGACAGACTGCTCGCGTTGAGGACAAAGGTCCAAGCTCTGCTGTCTGGAGAGGGAGGGGATGTTCTCACAAGTATGTTGGATACTACTCATTTCTCTTTATTCCTCTGTCTATTGTATCTCCTAACAATAAGGTTCGTGAGCGATAGTTTCCTGTTTTTTTCGTAATCGAACGACCTTTACGTGAATTTATGTTTTTTTTTAAATCTATAAATTCACTTAAAGGTCGTGTTGCTTATTCAAAATTTGTAAACAAAAGTTAATATGTAATGCAATGTGTATGTATTTACAAAAGAAAAGTATTATATCCGAATAACTAAATCGAATCCGAAAAAGTATAAAGTATTTGTAATTTCGCTGTTGGTTCTGATATCCGTAACACAGGTGCTCGAGCTACCTATCTCGGAGTTAGATCAGCGTATGTGATGCTGTGAAATATTTATTGTTATTAATGCATTATCATCATCATCATCATCAGCCCATTTAAGTCCCCACTGCTGGGGCACGGGCCTCCCTCAATCACATTAGGGGTAATTGCCATACTCACCACGCTTGGCAGACGGGTTGGCGAGGGTTTTGATATAAATGCAGAGTTTTCCTTCTCTGGGTGCTGATGATCATGCCAGCAGACTTACCTTAGTCGCATTTTACGACACCTCTGTAAGGGTGAGGGTGGCCTATTCTACTCTGCCGGGAACCACACGGCTTAATGCATTATAATATCGTTTAATATTTAATAGCCCAACATAGTGCGTACGATGTAACGAAAAGGATTTACGGTGACGGGTTTCAATTTATGGTCAAATAATGGTCATGGTAAATCACAAATTCGGCGAAGTACTGTTATTGATACTTGTCTCCCAATTGTTTAGTTTGACGATTTGACCCTCAGTATCGTAGCCTTCAATAGTATCATGTACCTACATAAAACATTAACTGGACTATAAATAAATAAATAAATAATAAACAAATTTCGTCAACACCACATACATTGTCCTGGGCTCCACCTAATGTACTGTACTATCGAAACCAGAACACAGGTACCACCAGGTAATCCTACTCGTCATCATCCTTGTGTTTCCACCAGCGCTAAACGGATCGTCACTCTCGGTTTAAGGCTAACCAAATTGGACCTTCCTTCCAGACGCAATCAAGCGCCGATGGCGATGGTCTGAAAGCCTATGCCTAAAGTCGGCCGGGCTCACGCCGTCGGAGTCGGAATGGGAGCGGGAGTGGCGGGACGCGGTGTCCGCGGCGTCCGCCGAGCCCAGGCCCCGCGGGTCGCCCACCACAGCTGCGCCGCCGCCCGTGCCGCACTACGCGGGCCTGGAACAGCTGCATGTGCTGGCCTTGGCGCATGTCATGAGACGCCCGGTCATCGTGTTCGCTGATGTTGCGTTACGGGTAAGTCTGTTGAAGCTCAATGGTATAACGCGGCGTCCGCCGAGCCCAGGCCTCGCGGGTCGCCCACCACAGCTGCGCCGCCGCCCGTGCCGCACTACGCGGGCCTGGAACAGCTGCATGTGCTGGCCTTGGCGCATGTCATGAGACGCCCGGTCATCGTGTTCGCTGATGTTGCGTTACGGGTAAGTCTGTTGAAGCTCAATGGTATAACGCGGCGTCCGCCGAGCCCAGGCCTCGCGGGTCGCCCACCACAGCTGCGCCGCCGCCCGTGCCGCATACGCGGGCCTGGAACAGCTGCATGTGCTGGCCTTGGCGCATGTCATGAGACGCCCGGTCATCGTGTTCGCTGATGTTGCGTTACGGGTAAGTCTGTTGAAGCTCAATGGTATAACGCGGCGTCCGCCGAGCCCAGGCCCCGCGGGTCGCCCACCACAGCTGCGCCGCCGCCCGTGCCACACTACGCGGGCCTGGAACAGCTGCATGTGCTGGCCTTGGCGCATGTCATGAGACGCCCGGTCATCGTGTTCGCTGATGTTGCGTTACGGGTAAGTCTGTTGAAGCTCAATGGTATAACGCAGTGTCCACCGAGCTCAGGTCCACAACAGCTGTGCCCCCGCCAGTGCAGTATTACGCGGGGCTGGAACAGCTGCATGTGCTGGCCTTGGCGCATGTTATGAGACGCCCGGTCATAGTATTTGCTGACGTCGCGTTACGGGTAAGTCTATTGAAGATGAATGGTGTGACGCGGTGTCCGCCTATCTCAGGCTCACAACTGCTATGCCGCCGCCCGTGCCGCTTTACGCGGGCCTGGAACAGCTGCATGTGCTGGCCTTGGCGCATGTCATGAGACGCCCGGTCATCGTGTTCGCTGATGTTGCGTTACGGGTAAGTCTGTTGAAGCTCAATAGTATGGACTTACCTTGCAAAGCTATTTGCATAGCTTGTCTGCAGAATCACGGGTATCTAACTTTTGTAAGTTAGATACTCGTGAATCCCGCAGACAAGATATGCAAATAGCTTTGCAGGACTACTGTACTTTAATGTAAGAGTCCCCGCCGTCTGTCGAACTCAGACCTACAACAGCTGTGCTGGCCTTGGCGCATGTCATGAGTCTCCCCAGCGTCCGTTGTGTAACATAATTCCGTTGTTCTAAGTTAAGGTAGATATGTCACCGGATTCGTAAGTTTATCAATTTACTAGGAAGTTTATAAACTTTCGTAGGATTCTAAACGGAAGATAAATTGTATTATTTTTCGTCCACAATTTCGTAATTTTATCAATTTCCGACGTCCCACGGTAAATTTATAAACTAACGGATATCTATTCGTAAAATTTTACATGGTTCAACCAATCGGAGAAATTCTTTTAAATATACGCATCTTTGAAATACGTAAAATAACACACTGCTCTCTGATTGGTAAATATTCATAGTGGCAATGCCAATCAGCTCGCGCATAGCGTTTGGATATTGCTTACTTATTTTACGAGTGAGTTCAGTAAGTTTATCAATGTACGAAAGTGTGGACGTAAAATAATAAAATTTATCTCCCGTTTAGAATCCTACGACAGTTTATAAACTTCCTAGTAAATTGATAAACTTCAGGATCTTGTTATTTTCCGGTGACAGATACAAGTCAAGATTGTATCTTATTTCAAATTCCTTCTTTTCCTGTTCATTCTTTCGTCCATAATTATTCTGAAACATCAGAGAATTCTTAGCATGATGATAAGTGTCAGTCAACTTTACCATTGAATATCTTAATTGTGATTTCCTTCCAGGATTTCCGAGGGGACCCCATCGCACCCATACCCTTCGGAGGAATCTATCTCCCTCTGGAGCTGGACCCGGAGTCGTGCAGCAAAGCTCCGATCCTGCTGGCGTACGACGCCGGCCACTTCTCCGCGTTGGTTCCCTGCGAGCCGCTGCCCACAGATGGCGCCAGGGTGCCACTCGAGGATCAGAGCGGAAATCCTCTTCCTATCAGGTCAGTATAACCAGATACGTTGAGTCTTACCTCCGAAATAGCGTTTGTGCATATCGAATGCCTGATTGGGAATCCTCTTGCAATTAGGTCTGGATACCGTGATATACCATGGGTTTTCATCTCCTAGGTATATACTTACTTGGAGTCGTGGAGCACAGGTTCGTTTCTGTTGACATACTACGCTGTCTACTTATCTTGTTTCTAGCTTTACGTTAGTATTTTCTAACAGTTACGGCATAAGGACTCTTCAAGAGGAGAGCGTACTCTTTCCTAAAAGACCAGAAAGGCATCAGCTTCCTCTCTGATTTCGCGGATGTTCATGGGCGGTGGTGATTGCTTACTACCAGGTGACCCGCTTGCTCATTTGTCGCCTCTAGCATAAAAGAAGAAAAAATAAATGACATTTACAATTCCATTTCCAGATTTAACGTGGACCCAGGTGACGACTTCCGATGGGACGTAGAACCGGACCAAAAGACCATCAACAACCTCCTCCCTGACGAGTACCAGCGTTCGGCCATGCTAGCAGCCTACCTGGACCTCGAGCAAGTGGAGTGCCTGGTGCAGGGCCAGCCCCCGGAGGAGCTGAGGCGCTCGCTGGACGCGCTGTCCACGAAGAGCTCGAAACAGATGAACTCCGTCGCGAAACAATTCGGAAGCATAGGGAGGTCGATGAGCAGTAAATTGAAGAAAAATTTCGGGTGAGTTTTAGGACAATACCTTACTTCAGCTATCATCAACCTGCTTCAGTCCACTGGTGGACATAGGCCTTTCCAATACTTTCCAGTTTACCTTGTGTTCAGCTTAACGCATGCAGATTTTCTCTATTTGGTTTCCATGACAACTTCTCGGATCGTCTTTTGTTTTTCTTCTTAAAATACGTGATGTATTTGTACATCAAAAAAGCGTCGACGTCATCATATTTTAACCATCGGATAAATTACCGCCAAGCGTACCCCTTAGGGCCTAATATAAAGCAGACGTTACGACCGAATCGGGTTTTCCCCCTCTTTCACACGCACCAGGTTCCAAAGCACCTACGACACGCTAATTTGGTTTCAGTTAGCATAAGTAGTTAAGATATAATGTAGATGCATCTATCCTTTTACCGTGTGGTCCCCGGCAGAGTAGAATAGGCCGTCCTCACTCTTACCGAGGTGTCGTAAAAGGCGACTAAGGTAAAGCTGCTGGCATGATCATCAGCACCCAGAGAAGGAAAACTCTGCATTTATATCAAAACCCTCGCCAACCCGTCTGCCAAGCGTGGTGAGTATGGCAATTACCCCTCATGTGATTGAGGGAGGCCCGTGCCCCAGCAGTGGGGATTTAAATGGGCTGATTATGATGATGATTGTGTTCAGCTTAACGCATGCAGATTTTCTCTATTTGGTATCCATGACAACTTCTCGAATCGTCTCTTGTTTTTCGTCGTGCTTTTTTGATGTTCAAATACGTGATGTATTTGAACATCAAAAAAGCGTCGACGTGATCATATTTTAATTGTCTTAAATTACCGCCAAGCGTACCCCTTAGGGCCTAATGTAAAGCAGACTTTACGACCGAATCGGGTTTTCCCCCCCTTTACTCTTTCACCTACGACACGCTAATTTTGTTTCAGTTAGCATAAGTAGTTAAGATATAATGTAGATGCATCTATCCTTTTGCCGTGTGGTCCCCGGCAGAGTAGAATAGGCCGCCCTCACTCTTACCGAGGTGTCGTAAAAGGCGACTAAGGTAAAGCTGCTGGCATGATCATCAGCACCCAGAGAAGGAAAACTCTGCATTTATATCAAAACCCTCGCCAACCCGTCTGCCAAGCGTGGTGAGTATGGCAATTACCCCTCATGTGATTGAGGGAGGCCCGTGCCCCAGCAGTGGGGATTTAAATGGGCTGATTATGATGATGATTGTGTTCAGCTTAACGCATGCAGATTTTCTCTATTTGGTATCCATGACAACTTCTCGGATCGTCTTTTGTTTTTCTTCTTAAAATACGTGATGTATTTGTACATCAAAAAAGCGTCGACGTCATCATATTTTAACCATCGGATAAATTACCGCCAAGCGTACCCCTTAGGGCCTAATGTAAAGCAGACGTTACGACCGAATCGGGTTTTCCCCCTCTTTCACACGCACCAGGTTCCAAAGCACCTACGACACGCTAATTTGGTTTCAGTTAGCATAAGTAGTTAAGATATAATGTAGATGCATCTATCCTTTACTTGCACTCATATTTGAGATTGGTTTTTGTTCGTTCAGATCAATGGCGAAGTTAGCAGGGCGGGGTAGTCATAGCAACCCGGAGGAAGGCCTCCCGCGCCTGGCGCGCACGTGCTCCGTGGTGTGCTGCCGCGTGCTGGCGGCGCGCGCGCCCGTGCAGGAGGAGATGGTCAAGAACTACCTCAACGAGGCGTGGCTGGGGTGAGTTTGGGTACTTGCTACTTGAAATATCCGAAAAATGTCCAGTGGGTCGTTCTTCTTTTTACCCGACTACGGCAAAGCAAAAGGAGGGTTATGATTTTGACAGGCTATGTATGTATGTATGTATGTATGTATGTATGCATGTATGTATGTATGTATGTTCATCTGTTTCCACGTAACTTCTTAACTACTTATCAGAATTCGACAAATGACATATCATTATAAGCGTCTTGATCGTCCGCTGGTTATAGGCTATATGAAGTTTCACAAAATCTAATGTGGCGCCCTCTAGCGGACAAAACATACAGAGTAAAAAAATAAAGTTATGATAAATATGCCGTGTTTGGTATCATTTGAAAGCGCTTGACTTGTACATTTTGAATATATATATATATATATTACTAGCACTTGGACACCAAAATAGTACAAATAAAATAAAAGTAAAAAACTAAAACCCAACTACGACAAAAAACGTCGCTGAAAAAGTATAAAACAAGCCTTCGTTGTCAATTTATGCAATATTCACTATGTAGAGATAAAATTTCATGTTTGGAAAGGCGTAGTCACACGTTAAATATACTACCCTTTGACAACGTGTGACTGCGGATTTCCAAACATGAAATTTTATCTCTACATAGTGAATATTGCATAAATTGACAACGAAGGCTTGTTTTATACTTTTTCAGCGACGTTTTTTTTATCGACAATGAGCCCGTCCTCGGTAACTTATGAAGTAATTAATTATATAAAAAAATATACGTTACACCATCAAGATATTCCTAATTCACCATGAAATAATGACATTACTTTATCACCTCGCAGGTACTTTAGCTTGATTTAACTATGTAAAAAAATATATAAAGCGTGACAGAGGTGTAAATGGCATTAATTTCGGGGGACGTGACGGAGGTGTTCATTTCAATTAAAAAGTATTCTTTATCAATAAAATTTTACATCATGTAATAGTCCGTCTGTAAAATAGTACATTAACGAATATTTAGGACATACTATTTATCATTTGAAGTCTGTTATATAAAAGTTAAATGTTTATTTGTAAGTTTGACTCATTGTCGATAAAAAAGAAGAACGACCCCAGTAATGATTCCTATTGTCAACCGTTCTTTTATTAATCTTATTAAATTAAGTGTATTAAATTCCATAGGCTTTCAAAAGGCATAGATCCGCGCTGTAAGCGGGCCAACGCCTGGAAGGAACGTGTAGTCAGAGTTCATTAACTAGTACACATGTCTCCTATCCCACTCTGGCAAAGAGGGAGCGTCGTTGGGGGTTTAGTCAGTAGGCCTTCAGTTTTACTGGAGGAGAGCCCGACATAACCCGTCCGCCCTCCGGCAAACGGGTATGCAAAAGCGCCGTCGAAAGGTGGCGACGATCGGCCAATTGAACATCGGACCGGCGGCATTCCCCCAACGCAAAAAAAAGTGCCCATTTAAAATATAAATGAATTAGCTGGACAGTAATCTTTAAATAGCTTACACAGAATTGGTTGTTTCTTCAAATTGACATTTTCACATATAACATTCAATACAGTTTATAAAGTCCATTCACGGTTATTTGGCATGTGGTAAAAGACGGAACTAATGCAGTTTTGACATTTTCGCATAGAATAGACGTTTGACAACGCCTCCCTGTCAATGTCACTGAAGTGCCTTCTGAATGTGGTCGCACTGTAATAACCAATCACCGTGTCTATATCGCGATACAACCGCCGCGACACGCTCCGTAACCTCATAAAAATAATTATGCTGATAACATATTTCCCGGCGACATTTTCAAGGCGCCCGACAAGTCGGCGACTATCTATTTCGTGAATGAAGCTAGCAATTTCGACGACAAAAAATTATCAACATTTGTCGGCAGGTCGGCGACTTAGATTGTTAGATAGAAACATTTAATTGTTTAACATACACGACACGCAACATTACAAACAAAAAGACAAGCTGTCGAAATGAAAACAAAAGTGGGAACAACACACAAAACAAAATAATAAACAGAGAAAATAAAAATAAAAGTACTTACAAATTTGAATCATTCGGTCGGGCAATATTTACTTGACAATATTGAGTCCGGTGTCTCTCGGTGCATAACAAAAAGGAGCTCAATCAGCTAAAGCCACGACATAAGGAAGGTACCTTCTTGTAGGCCATGGCGCTGTATTATGTGAAACCTGATTGCTATGACACACACGGTATAAATATATATAACAAGTGTGTGCAATAAATACTTGTGTTATACATGGTCAAAAATATATAGAATAACTAGACTGCGCCCGCGACGTTAGTCACGCAGTTTTAGTCTTTATTACAAAAGTCTTCATTCAAACTTCAAACCCACACAACTACCCCTTAGGGGTTGAAAGTTAAGTCACTTTTTTATTCAAAACCCGTGCCCAAACATCAATATTATGTTTCTTACTTTTCTAATTAGCAAACACCCCCATTACATTTCACCCCCTATTTCACCCCTTCAAAGGGTGATTTCCCAAAAAGTTTTTGATGAGTTATATTTAATTTCCAATTATTAGTCTAAATACAAATTTTCACATTCCTAACATCCAAGATGGTGGACTTTCATTCAAACTTTTAGCCCCCTTTTTACCCCTTATGGGTTGAATTTTCAAAAATCCCTTCTTAGTGCTCGCTTTCACTTTTAAAGGAACGTGCTTACCAAATTTCAAGTTTCTAGGATCAGGAGTTTGGACTGTGGGTGCATACTTAGTCACTCAGGTTTTCCTTTTATATATATAGATAACTATACCGGGACCGTATGATATCATTGGTAGGCCACCAGTCCGCCGGGAGGCAGCTGGTGGCCCGGCAGAAATGATGCACCAGGTCTTGTATACGTGACTGGTTTATTATTGATAATGCAAATGGTATCATGGGAGAACATCTCCAAGGTTTATATACTAGAGATGACTAACGTCATCTCGTATCACATACGTGGTCAGATCTGCTGACAAGGCGTAAGTGACAGAGATACAGTGGGTCTTATAGATAATAGATAGATAGATAGATAGATACACTTTATTGCACAAAAATTTACAGATCTTAGCCTAAGTTATTATACTAAAACAATGTAGGCGGTATAATCCATATCGTGTGTGCCGAGCTGCCACAATAACGAAGACACACCTTCGTGTGTCTTAGTTATTGTGGCGACTGAGACTTCTGTGTGTTATTGCACTTTATACAACACTTTCTAACGGATTTTAACTCGCAATAAGGCGTATTGTTTGCATGAGCGGTTCTATGGAAAAGGCTATGCTCGGAGTATCTCTGAAGGACCGCATCAGATATGATGTAATCCGACAGAGAACCAGAGTCACCGATATAGCCCACCGAATTAGCAAACTGAAGTGACAGTGGGCTGGTCATATTAGCCGCAGAACTGACAGCCGTTGGAGCCGTAAAGTTCTTGAGTTTAGATCGCGACTCGGTAAGCGTGGACGCCCTGCGACAAGATGGGATGATGACATTCGAAGGCTGACTGGTGTGGGCTGGATGAGAGTGGCCAAAAATCGGGTACAGTGGCGTGCATTAGGGGAGACCTATATCCAGCAGTGGACGAGTGTGGGTTGCTGATGATGAGCGGTTCTATGCTTAGGTACACAGCGGAGAAGAACCGGTCGGAGAGCGGTGGCGTGACGACGCCGCGCTACGGCACGGGGCGCTCGCAGTTCTACGCGGAAGCCTCGCGCGCCGCGCACGACGCCGCGCGATCCCGAGGCCTCAAGTCCGCCCGTCCCGCACAGGTATGTACATCCGGCAAAGTTTCCGGTCAGGGGCGTAGCTACCGCCGTATCTGCCGTATCAATTATACGGGGCCCCCAAAGTGTTAAGGAAATAATAAAAACTTTCTAATTTATTTTATTTTACAAATGACAAAATTCTATGAAGAACGGCTGGCAAACCTTTCACTTATTCTCCATAGAGGCAGAAACTTTAGAAAAACTAAAATCATCATCAGCCATATGTAAGTGATTTAATAAATCAGTTTGCCGAAAAAAAGGCAAGGAGAGTGAATAAGTATTTAAAATTTGATTTTTATTTGTAAAATGGTTAAATTATGTTTGGATAAATAAATGTTTCTTTTTACAATATTTTTTTTCTTTTGTGAGAAATCTTTACCCCCATATAAGGGCCACCAAACATTTTTTTATATACGGGGCCCCGACAAGGCACGCTACGCCACTGTTTCCGGTAGACCACTTTTAGACCCTATTCCAATAGTTTAAGGTCGAAAAATGATCTACCAGGAACTTTGTCGATGTTGTACACTAGCGAGCAACCAAATCGACTCAGGACCTAATTTTCATACAAACATGTTTGTGAAACGCCCTGTTGGTCTAGTGGTTTAAGTACCGGGCCGTGATCTCGGGGTCTTGGGTTCGATTCCCGGGTCGAGCGAAAAGTATGTTGCGATTGTGATCACCAATCCGCATTTGGCAAGCGTGGTGATTAAGCCTAATCCCATCATAGTAGCGATAACTTGAATTCTATGATGGAGGCCTTTGCCCTGCAGTGGGCTAGTTTATAGGCTGATACTAGACTACTAGATGTTTGTAAATCACTACGGTCGAGCCGGCCCATTCATTCCGAAGCGTGGCTCTCCCACGGTCAATTGCATATACCGTTATTATTATTTTTAAGAGGACTTCACCATCTAAACATGTAACATAAAATTATATAATTAATCTTATATATTATAAATATTGTATGTAGTAGTATATTCATATTTTATTGATGTATTTGTATTTAAACTTTTTGTGTAAGTATATAAATATTTAAGATTGCACCGCCCTACACCTTCATCAGGTGTCCTTAACCTAAAGGTTGCCTGTAATACCTAGTTTTGAAGTTTTCATACTTTATTTTGTGTGCAATAAAAGTATATTCATTCATTCACTAGCTTTTGCCCGCGACTTCGTCTGCGTTCACACAATATCTTTATAAATTATAGCCTATGTGTTATTCTGATCTATAAGCTACATTACTGTAAAGTTTCATTAAAATCCGTTTAGTAGTTTTTGCGTGAAAGAGGAATCAACATCCATACATCCATCCAAACAAACTTTCGCCTTTATAATATAAGTAAGGATTCATTCATTAATTATATTGATTGTAGATTGTCTCATATCCCCAGGACCGAACGCTGTACCTATCCAAATCGACGTTCTACGACGACCGCCCCCCCTCCCCCAAGCCGTGCCGCGCGCCGCTGTGCATGTACTACGGCAGCGCCGCCAACAACGACTACTGCTCCCGCTGCGCGCGCCTGCAGTGACCGCCCGGGGTATAGTAAACTCTTTACAGTACAGATACCTCGAAAACTACTAAACAATATTTTAACTACTAAAAAAATATACGGGGGTCCCGTATTTTTCTTTATATTCGTTTCGAATATTTGCTTTATTGTTACATTAAATATTTTACGAAATATTGTAAATTTTCATATCTTTTTTTTTCAATTTGATTTTTGACGATAACATCAGCTATTTGGATCTAAATTATTTTTAAATTTTAAATAAGTTGAATTCACTTAAACTTTTATAAAAAAATAATTTGAATGTTACCTTTTAAAGGTACGAGTATATTGCGTTTTAGAATACTTTTAATTTGGTAGATAAACTTAATAAAAACCGAGGATATTATGACTGTATTATGCTACCCAAGGGCAATGTAATGTTGTAAGTATTAATATTTTGTTTTTGTGTTTATAGCATCTGAATTAGTCACCATGTAAAGTAACTTTCATAGAAATTAGAAGAAAACTTCGAATAAAAAGTTCAAATAATGAATAATAACTAAGTTAATGACACAAAGTGTTATTTTAATATTAGATGATGTGTATTTTCTTACAATGAGGTCAGCATTTTTAAACGATGCCAGACAAAATCTTATTTTAGTTCGAGGCAAGTTAATTTGGTTCTTAAAAGCAAGACATAAGAATAAAATTGGCTTGTGCTATATTAAATTTAAAAGAAAATAAACACTCGAACATCGCATCGTTTCTAAATATGGATCTAAGACTCTAATAACATTAAAACTCGATTTGTTACATTAATAAGAGTTAACTTTGTTATTTTTTTACTTTTTTCTTTTAAAGTCGTGACTATGCTAGTGATGTAAATTGTTATTTAGTTCATAGAATGGGGCACCTTTGAATTCTCTTAAGATTCGAACTTATCAAGCATAATAATAATAAATATTTTAAAGACAGATGGAAATTTTGTGTGATGTAATGATGGTATTTCATAATTTGTCTTCTCATAATCAACATTGTGATTTATTAAACAAGTGCCAAATAATGGCTTCTTATTTTTTACAAGTACGAATATTTCTGTCGATATGAACCGCAATGAGGATCACAAAACCGGATCTGCAAGCGACGTAAAAATATTAATGTTACTTATTTTAAAGATATAATTCAAAGCTTCTAAATACGTAAATACAATACTTTTTTCACTCTATCAAAGCAACAAATGGCAATACAATTTAGTAAAATAATTACGGAAATGCCCTTTGAGAAAGAGACTAGACTTGGGAGTTCAAAAGGGATAATTATAATCCTCCTCTTTTATAAGCTATGTACTCAAGATTTTAAATATTTGCATCTAATATTATCCGATTTTAATATGCTAGCAACATTAGCACGAAGAAAAGAGAATATACCTGTCGCATCCAAACAAAGGAGAAACACAGTGCGGGTGAAAGGGAGAACTCAGATTCGGTAGTAACGTCCGGTTTGCTCTAAGGCCCCAGGTTTTGTGATGCTCATTACATTAATATGAAACCAATGTGTTCAAAATTCAGTGCCAGGAATTAAATGGGGGTAATGTAAATTTTGGACAATATTAAACGAGCGACCATGAGGCTACATTTAATATGTTTGGTAGTACATAAAATGTCTTGAAATGACTGTTATTGTGTACAATGTTTGATCTGTAAGTCTGTCGTGTTAACTGTAACTCTTATTTATTTGTATATTTGGCATTTCTAATACTGAAACTTGTGTACTTACTATTATTATTTATTAGCTTCTTTACCTACAATCGATATTTGAATATCAAGTTGATATTAAAAATAATACTTCTGAATGTTAAGAATTAGAAACACGACAGACGATGTATATTTCAACAAGTTGTTAAATGGTATATGGAATGGTGTGAATAAAATATATATTTTTTATTTTGATCACTCATCTACCTCATAAAAAGCAACAGTTTAAAAAGATAATATTTTCCTAAACGTAACAACATCGTTACTAGTAATAAACTAATATTTCTTGGATTCAGGGTAATTCAGAAGCACTGTAAATTATTATACTAATAATACTGATAATATGATATTTTTTCACAACTATTGCTAAACCATAATAAATAAATGTAAAGGGATAAATGAGCTTGGAGTGTACCTCCGTCCTTATTTTGCTTGATTAAGATAATAATTATGAAAGTAAAATGATCTTCTAGTCGTAAGATGGTGCTCCAGTTTATACATCATTTATTTTCATCTGAGTAAACATTGATGCAAAAACAGACCTCATATGAAAATTCATGGAAATAAACTGGAGATATCATCCCGTATTTTTAGAATAAGTATGTTAGCATATGAGTGATCTAGATTAAGTATTAAAGTATTAAGTTTGTATGAAACTCAATTGCATAGTTAATGTACATTGAATGATTGTTTCCCACCTGATTTGTTCTATCAAGCCTCTAAAGTTTGTTATATGTACTAGTAATTTTGTTATTCTAACAGCTATGTTAGATATTATGTAACTTTTGAAAAGATCTGTGTGTGAATAAGTAATAGATCATGACAAATATAAAACACATTGTGACTAAAATGTTTAATAGTATGTACTTAAATGTATGTATAGAAGAAAATAGTTCATGATAAAAATCAGTTAAAACAGAGGTTAAAAGTTATATTTTTTCATAATATGTAACAAATAGAGATGGCATATCATGTTTTGTAGAAATAAAAATGGTTCATATGCAATATAGTTTTTTGTGTTTTATTAGCTATCCCACTTTACTGTTTCGATGGACGCCCATGAGCGTGCACTACCCCAGCCAGAAATTGTGGATTTTCGTAATTTTGAGTATGCAGATAATCAGATAAGAATTTGAAATAAATGAAATGCCAATTTAAAAATTTGAAATACCTATAGTTTTTTAGTTATTCAAAATCCGGCTGGCGTAACGTTTGGCCTATAGCTGGATCTCTGAAATGGTAAGATGTGGTTTTGTATTTTTTCATTCACGACGTCTTGCTGAATTTGAAATAATTTGAAATGCAAAAAAAAAACTACAAAAAATTGCATCGTTTTGGAGATATTTGAATAAATAGAAATACGCTTTAATAGGTCCTAGCTCTTCCAATTGGAGGTGTAACGACTTGGTTTAAACGTTATTTTGTAGGTCTTGACTGCTTTTTAATGATTACTGAGATTTTGTTTATGTCCTGTAAGTAATAAGATCTATTATTTTATGAAAAATGTAAATCTAAACTATAACAAGATAGGATTTAGCTTATTATAAAATACCTACTAAAGACATTTGGGTATAAAGGCCGGACTGATACATAGTTTACGCAAATGCACCAAGTAGGTACTTCATAAATTAATAATAGTTATTTAAATCAGATCATATTACTACTATAAGAAGTTTTCATTTTAAAATCAAACACTTTTGTTTGAGTCTGTACTTAAATTTAAACAATGCAATGTTATACTGTGAGTTTTTTAGGTTAGCGCACAGTATTGAACGGCCGCTTTTTTGTGACCATCTAAACCTGGTCGGATTACACTTATTTTGTATTTTTCTTAATTTTCTCATTAATTACCAAATTTCAAAGGCTGAATTTCGCAGGCATATAATTGAAGAGTTTATCTAATTATTGGTATATTCAGTGACCACATTTACAATAATACTCAGTTAATCGGTTGGTTAATATGATGCTACGCATTGTGGTCGCAATGATTTTAATTTTTATGATATCTTTGTTATTACTTACAGGACAAACAAAATCTCAGTATCATTAAAAGGCAGTCAAGACCTACAAAATAACGTTTAAACCAAGTCGTTACACCTATAATTGGAAGATCTAGGACCTATTAAAGCGTGTTTCTATTTACTCAAATATCTCCAAAACGATGCAATTTTTTGTAGTTTTTTTTGCATTTCAAATTCAGCAAGACGTCGTGTATAAAAAATTACAAAACCACATCTTGCCATTTCAGAGATCAAACTATCGGCCAAACGTTACGCCAGCCGGATTTTGAATTACTAAAACCCTATAGGTATTTCAAATTTTTAAATTGGCATTTCATTTATTTCAAATTCATTTCTAATTATGTGGATAGTTTTTATTCCAAAATAATCATTAATAAGAAAACATCTGGCTGGGGTAACGTTACGCCAGCCAGAACTGTTTTTACGAAATAACTTAAAAACTATAGGTATTTCTAATTTTTAAATTCGCATATCATATAATTCAAATTCTTATCTAATTATCTGCATACTCAAAATTACAGAAATCACACAATCACATTTTCTGGCTGGGGTAATGCACACCGCCCATGAGGGTAGATAATAATAGTCAGGTAACAATACTCCGGCCGAATAAGTTAATTCTCATCTAAGTATACAAGTATTTATGCTCATCATTTAAACTTTAAACAAAAAAGTTCCATGAGCTAATAACATTGCTTTAAATTTTAAAGCAATGTTATTAGCTCATGGAACTTTTTTTGCCCGCCCCATAGCCTATACAAAATGGCAGAACATAACGGCTGGCTTTGCAATAACCAGGAGCCTTATTTTGAAGCCGTTCCGTAACGAACGAGATACCTGTCGCGTCCAAACAAAGGAGAACCACAGCGCGTGTGAAAGAGAAGTAAACTCCGATTCGCACGTAACGTCTGCTATAAATTAGGCCCTCAGAGTATTATTAACTTGCTCTGTTTTGCATTTAGAAGAGACAAAAAAGTTGCAAATATTATGTAACGATAGAGTTGTTTTGCGAAAAACTTCTGTGCTAAAAAGCATCTGTTCTGTGTTTTCAATCCAAGGCCCAATAGGAAAGGCTGGCGCATTTGTGACTGCAGGACCCCAATTCTCGAGCTCGTGACATTTATTTTCATACGACATATATCACTAAAACATAGTTTTTTTGTATGGTTTTCGGGTGATATCCGCCATGTTTTGAAATACCTATAGCCCAATTCTCGTGCTCGTGATATTTTGAAAATATCAGGAGCACGAGAATTGGGCTCCTGTGGTGTTGCGAGTGTCCTTGAACCCCGCACACTCGCAACACCAATTCACACAATTGCTTACCATCGGGTCATCCGTCTGCTCGTCTGCCACGTATAAAATAATAAAAAAAACACCCCAATGATTACTTATTTGGCTCAGGAAAAGAAGGCGAAGCCTGGAGACAATTCTTTTTAAATGATTAAAAAAAAAGGAGGAGGTACTCAATGCAGACCAAGAAAAAAAAGTTCTCAGCGACTCGTATATTTTTCCTAGAATGACTCAAAAGTTCAAAAGACATTGACCCACAGCAATGAATATTCGTTTAGAAATGTGTTGAAGAAATTGATAAAAAACATTAGTTGATGGGCGGGCAACATGAGCAAATTTTTCACAGGACTTCTTTGGTGGCGGAGACTCTGAATAGATTTTTTTATTTTCCGAGCTTGTTCTGTATAAATATACTCCGTTTCTGAAAAGGTTACTATAACTCTGTCGATATATCGATATGTCTGATATTTCTGAACTGTGACAGTATCTGTCAAAAGCTTGGGAATATCAAAAAAGATGCTTTCTTAAAAAATACACAATTTATTGAAAATATCCTATTATCTTTGTGTAAATTATGTCAGGAGGGCTTATAGATAAAGTGTACATAGGTCTGGACCATGCGCCGGCTGCGTTTGATATAAAAGGACGGATTCTTGGCCCAGTGAGTGCTCAAGCCATATTTGGTAACTTTTCTGATTTATACTGTTAATAAGCTTATTCCGTACTACTTTTACAGAATAGTACCAATTTGGAGTATATAAGGTCGGAGACAGGCGTAGTGGCAGCTCTCAAGAGCGATAAATTCGACCCGTTGCATTTAGCTTTGCACCACACAAGATCGGAGGCTTTGGCAGCTGCGCGGTCGCTAGCGTTGAACCTGATAGAGACAATACGCGCGGAACTGGCGCAATGGAGTGCGGCACAAGGCCGGGGGACCGCCGCCCGCGCTCAACGTGCCGCCACCTTCGCTCACCACTACTGCCGCGCCGCCACCCGTCCCGCCGCCCGTCGCCACAGTCTCGCTGCCCACCCCGACCTCCCTGTCCACTGCGCACCCCACACATCAACACATCCCCCCAGTAGTCAGTGTGGCTCCTGCCTCCACCCCCCTCATGACTGTACGCCAGCCCACCGTCTTGCAATTCCTGCCTCAGCAGCAATATGTTCTAAATCAAGAAAACGGACAGCTCATACCCATAGTTCAACCTGGTGTGCAAGTCTCAAATACCAATTTTACATCTCTGCCTATAGCTCAACATTTAGGCATTCAGCAGCCTAACTTTGGTGCTACTCAGATAGTTGATATATCTAGTATGCAGCCAGTCAATGTTACACAGTTGCGGCTAAGTGGTGTACCGTCTTCCATGTCCATGATATTACCGAATGGATTCACTTTTCCGCAAGCCAACTTGACTACCACAGATACAACAACAGTGAGCTCGGCAACATCCGCTCCTGTGGTTTGTGCAGCTCAAAGCACTAATGCTTCCCAAAAGATCTTGTATACTGAGAAGGGTGATAAAGATGTGAAGTACCACATCCAGGGGGCAGATACCGTGCAATGGACAGTGCCTGGTTCCCAGACAATGCTTATTCCTTACCAGCAACTGCAGGATTTGACATCTAATCAAACTGGATTGACCAACTTACAGCCACAACAATTTGTATCTGTAAGTATTTATTAAGCTAGTATGATGTTATTAGGTACTCTGTTATAGTTTATCATATACATCAATCGTCATAATTATTATATTTCAGATTGCGCCAGCCGGGGCATTGCCTCAGACCTCCCTGCCACTCACAGCAGCTCAGTTGCAGCAACTACAAACTGGTGCCATTATGCAGCTCAATCAAAAGGTATTTGTGTACTATTTTCACATTTTTGATATCCCATACAGATGAAGAACATTTTTTTATCATGACATAAATATGATTTTTGAATAGTGTTTTATAAAATCTAAGAAGTAAAATAATTATTAATATAAAATATTTCACAACATCATATACATTGATCTGACTCCTGAGATAGGTAGCTCAAGCACCTGTGTTACGGATATCAGAATCAACAGTGGAATTACAAATATATACATATAATTTTTAAAATTTTTTAATAATAAAAGTTAAGCCCATAATATCCAAATTGAAGGAAAATACAGTAATAAAAGTAAAACAATATTATTCATATTAAGTTTTGGTGTCTTGTATGTACAATTTAAATAGATCAAAATAAAATATTTAATAGGTTATGTATGTATTCATTATGTTAATAGTTTTAATATTAAGAAAATGACTGTAATATTTTTACCAAGATGTATTTGAAATTCCCCAGCCAATAGTGAGCAGTGGTTCTTTGATAAACATAATTTCGACGGGGCAGGCATCCTCGCCACAAATAATATCTGTGAGCATCACTAAGAGTACCACATTTAATCACCTAACAGCTTAATACAATACCCGATGCTGTTTTAGTTTCCGCTCATTCTTCATTTTGTTCAATTTATCAATTAATCCAATCACTTCATTCTACTGGGTTTTTTGGTCTGCTTTTAATGTTTCAACCACATCTAATACATATTGCGTCCTCAATTTTATTTTATATTGTTTAAGTCTTGGTGTTGTCATAGAGAACCCTATTTTCATTTAACTGCTTATTTAGTAACCCGATAAACCTAATGATCTTTTATTTCCTGGTTACAGTTACGTTCCCGCTATCCTCTTGTTTTTTTTTTATTTATAATAAATAAACTAGTTGAATGTAGATTTACAAGAATAATAATATTTGATATTTATGTCATTTCATCCTTATTTAATTTTAATTTATTCTTATGTTACAAAACTTTCATGTAAGAATGTCAAAGTACTCATAGCAAATTAACTGACTGAATAGTAAAAGTAATTTTTCCCTATTTCTAATACATCCCCCTGATAAAATATTCAATAACTTTTCTATGTAGCTAGGTCTTTGGGCATAAATAATAAAGGGGGATGTATAACAATAAATATTAGGGGTTCAAGTATGAAATTGCTGTTTTGTATGGCGATTTACTTAGAAGTTGTGTTTTCCATACCAACTTTTAATTTGCAGAGTAACTATTAATGCGACTACTCCATAATTAACTGTGCTTTAATGGACAACGTTAAAGGATGTGTAAGATAGTTTTTACAGAAAAAAGTAATAAAAAAGTTATTATGGAAAAACATCAATTCTGCCAAATAAAAAAAAGTGTAATTTTCAAGTATTTTTTTGTTGCATCAAGAATACAATAATACTTATCTGATTTCCTTATATTTGATATATATTGATTTATAAACCTTAAAAATATAGCCTTAAATCAAAATAAAATTATAGTATGGTGACTTTTCGCTTATTAAAGGAGTTATACATCTTATTGTGACTAGAAAAAAAAAAGGCAATTTCATACTTTAACCCATATAATATGTATGAAATGAAACCTCAAATTTTACAATTGATTTGCATTTATTCAACTTTATCAATTATTGGTTAATCCACAAATTAATAAATGTATCTACAGGGTGTATCTGTGAACATTTACATCCCTTTAAACCACGTGTTCTACCATCCATTCTAAACAAAATTTGTTCTCTCGACGACTTTTCGAAATTCATCGAAAAATTTTTCGACTCCCCATACAAAATGACTAAGTCACGTGACCAACTTTGTATGAAAAGTTAAAAAAATTTATGCGAATTTCCAAAAGTGATAGAACAAATGTTGTTCATAATGGTTAGTAGAACACATGGTTAAAGGGATGTAAATGTTCACAGATACACTCTGTATTTAATTTATGCCTATAATACTATCATCATAATGAATGGAATAAATGTTTGCAGAGCTCATCAACTCCAACTAAAAATGTGTCGAACCATGAAGCAAGAGGACAGAAGAGGCTCTCTGACGGGACTCCAAGCCAATTACAGTTGAGGCCAATCGCGCCAGCCGGGTATGTAGTAGCCACTAGAGACTAACTCCAGACTACATTAGAGCTATGTTTAAATATTAGAACACTAACGTGTCTTCATTTCAGTGTAGCCTAGTTAGAAAAAGATTTAACCCCACAAATTAACAACTGTCTCAATAACATGAAGACTCAGTTTAATTCTTTTTCTTAACCGCAGCAGCTTTCATATGAACAATGTCGTAAAATCACATGGAACTGATACATTCATTTCAATTATGAAAAGCAATTGGCGTTATTTAAATTATATTTGTTTCTATGAAAGCTGAGCTGTCGATCCAGTTCATTCCAAGAAAACTACAGAAGAAAACAACCTGGATGGAGCTGACTTTTCTTTATTTACTAATATTTTTGACTTCTAACATATATGAGATTCGTTATCATTCAAGAACAAGCAAATACGTTTTTTTTAATGAAATTTACTTTAATCTAGATGCAAAAAATACTGTTGAATAATGATGGATCTTTGCTAAAAATGTATCCATAGGAATCATCGTCAGAGGATCTGGGCAACACATGTAAAGTTTTTTTTCTTTCTAAAAAGCATGCCTCAACCATTTCGAAGATATTTCCGCTGATTTGGCATCGAGAAGAATCTTTAACATTAGACTGTTTAGAAGATATCTGCTGAGTATTAGATTGAGAAGATGTTGCTAATGAATTGTTTGACTAGTACGACGTGTGTGTGAATTGTAACCGTGTGGGTGCCGCAGGTCGCACGTTAGCGCGGAGAAGGCGGCGGCGCGAGACGCGCGCGGCTGGACCAACGCAGGTATTTGGAGACGATGTGACTCTTCACTCGTAACTGAGACAAATATGCCAATAACAACTATGGCTCTACTATTTATTTTAAAACTTGTATCTACAATTATAGAATCAACTAACTCTGACAATACTTACTTGTGCTTACATATCATATCTTATAATAGCTTACATAACATATCATATAAAAAAAATCCTTGTTATTTTTTAAATACAATATTTTAAAGCTAAGATTTAATTTGCAAACCTATACTATGTATATAGACGCAAATCCTACAGATAGCGGCAACGCTAATAGGTGATCCGAAAACACGAAACCCTTGCGCGGTGTCAACACCTAGCGACATCTATTGGTATAAAGTGGAAATAATGTCCCGAAACGTAGTGAGGCGCGCTACTATCATACATAAATAGTTAAAGATAAATTTCATTTATACATTCGAAGGGAGTTCGGCATAATAGTGCCCCGAGTGGGTAAAAGTAGTACATATTTTGTAATACAAATAATAGATAAAACCGGGACTATTTTGTAATGTTGAATACGTAAATTTTTAATAGCATATTTGTGTCAGTTATGTTGAAGAATATTGTTACAATTTTATTGACTTGTCTTTAATATGTAAATAAGTACCCAATATTATTCAGCGTAATATTTGTTTAAGGGCGTAATCGAATAAACATGTCGCTGTGCACTTGAGTTTGCGTCATTCATATAAAATGCGTAATAATTTTGCAAAATACTGAACTAACACCGGTAGTTTAGTTTCATTACCAGACTCGCCAATCCTGAATTATGGTTTAGCCCATAATACGCTTACACTTAGGCGTACCCCGGGCTCCAGAGCGACAGCTTTGAACCCAACCGGGAATTACACGCTGAGACGAGGGCGAGGACTAACCTACCGGTACATGGGAGTAAATTAAACTTGGTATTTTTCTGTAAATATTTGCAATGCGTAACTTATCAAAAGTCGCCTACCTATGACTCTGAATAGCGTAATCAATGCAAAAGCGTCTGAAATTTCAGCAATGATAGCGTTGATTCTTTATAGTTCGTTTATTGACTAACCTACCCTTTTCTTCGTCAGCTAAAATCAGTAAGTAATCTAAGCTATGTGACAACAGAGCCTTCATAATTCGCTTCCTTGTAGTATAGTCGATGTCGTCAGCTTTTTCTACAGAGTCCTTCAGTTCTGCGAGCAACAGTTTTAATACATACTTACCTATTACTTTTATTTCTATGCTCTTATAACCTTGTTTGAAGCTTCTGTTTATTAACGTGCATGTTATTTGTAATGTAAATGATACAATATTTGTGTTTCAAAAAGGCTGCGTAAAGTGTCTATTTGGAAAGGCGTAACGTTTGGTTGTTTTTTGCCCACGTTGACGGTGCGGTGATCACTTGGCGTCACATTTTGCCCGATAATGTAATACAACCTAAAATATAAATTTTAGGATACAAGGCGTAATTTACCAAAAACAATTATTTATATATACGGGTAGATCCATTATCGCTTTAATAAATTTACTAAAAAAACAATAAGTCAGTTTATTGCAACATTTATCGTATTCTTCTCTTCACCATTATAATTCATCAAAATAAATTTATTGACGATAAATATATTTCAAAATTCGCTAAAATTGACTATAGCGTAATTTAACACATGCTTTTCCATTTAGTTAGCGTAGTAGGTAATTGTGAAGGAGCAAATTCAAAATCAATAATAATATATTGAAACTTAAAAAATATCAATAATAAAGAGTTAATTTCTATAGACATCGACAAGGGTTAAATGTATACAAATCGAAATGGCAAAACACTTGCGCGGTGCATTTGACACCCAGCGCCATCTTTTAATAATGTTTAGAACTAAGTAGCAAAGAATCCTGATGTAGGGGCGAGCCACTAGTATTTGTTAAAGCGATTTTAACGTAGCATATATGCGTAAACTATATCTTTAAAATTTGGACGACACGTTTTATTCTGTGGTAGTGAACGATGCCCCTGGTGCAAGGGTTGCGGGTTCGATCCCTGCACAGTACAAAAAAATGTGTGCATGAACATGTCTGTTTGTATTTGTCTGGGTGTTTTCTATGTATTATAAGTATGTTTTTACAAAAGAAAAGAATTAAATGTATATTATATGGAATTCCGCTGTTGGTTCTGACAGGTGCTTGAGCTACCTATGTGGACGGAGCCAGATGTATGTAATGTGAAATATTTATTGTTATTAAAAAAAATAACCTATAACGTGCTTTAAAGGACATTTTTAACGAATAAGTAAATAACAGCGTAGACGTGCGTAAGGTGTAAGAAAATTTGAGTCAAAGGTTCGATATTACTTCATGTAGGTATATAGTTGGGTAAGTAAAACTGCTATATAGTCCTCTAGAAATACCTACTCATGTTAATTTTTTATGCATGAAGCGAAAAGCCTAGGTATTTTTTCTTTAAATCCCCATAAAAGCTCCCCGTGCTACACGTCGTAGCAAATGATACGAGTCGCTTTGGTGTGAACATAGCATAGCAAACGATGAGCCGCCGGGGATCCCTTCGCAGCAAGCTATGAGCCGCTGTGGAACCCACATTGCAAATGATGAGCCGCCGGGGATCCCTTTCGCAGCAAGCTATGAGCCGCTGTGGAACCCCCATTGCAAATGATGAGCCGCCGGGGATCCTTTAGACGACCCTCTGTGGCCTTGGAAAACCATGCCTAGCCACGCCAATGCTGAGCGTAACAAAATCATTTTCGCGTTCCAAAAAAAATCCTGCTAAAGCTTAAAAAGGTAGGGTATTTTGTCAGCCGAGATGTCCGCGATGATGCGTGATTATATGTCCTTTCTGCACAATGTGGGCATAAGTTTCTTTTTGCAGGATGCGAAATGACAAATTGGCAAATTGTGTCGCGGTCGCAGTGTCGCAGTTACAGATTTAGGTACTACAATACAGCTGCCGCTTTCAAGAAAACATTATATTCCACACTTAGACAATTGCTATTCTTCTTATGTTTCCTTAGCACCAGTTTTACAAGTCCGCCGCGTGATGGTGTGAGAAGACGCGTTGCTGGATGGAGTTCCACCTATACAAGCATCCCAATTCTAATACACTGTCTTTCTTAATTTAGTCCTTCCCCAGATGGAGATTGAGAGTCCAGATTTATTAATCTTCGCTTTGTAGTTACATTTCCTGGACGAGATATGTCAATAACCAACCTGCATGTGTAAAGTAACTCGCGTAAAGCAGAGCGATTTAGTAGTCTTTTGAATGTTGGATTATATTAGTGTCTGTTGGTCCGCAGCTAGAGACAACACGGTCGTCAGCATGGGAATGAAGATCAACCCCGCACATGGTACCATCATCCATGTGTCTTCGGGACAACAAACCAAGTAAGCATCTAACAAATTCTTATAATTTACATGCAAACTCTATTAAACAATTTAATATAAGTATCACTGGTCGTCTTATCTAGTCTAGTCTCTTTTTAAATGTGATAGGTGGGAAATGAGCACACGGATCACCTGATGGTAAGCGATTGCTGACACCCCTGGACAATTCAGTGGAATCATTAGTGAGCTGCGAACCTTTAAAACTCCCTTCCTCCCGGATAGGCCTCCGGTAGCTTTACTCACTCTTCAAGACAGTTCATGCGCTGCATCACTTGTTGCTTAATTAAAAAAATGCTTTCTTGAAGACTAAGTTCGGGTCAATGAAATAAACATAAGATATTTTATCCACAGCGTATCAGCATCAGGCGTCGCTCAGGATGGAACAGGGATGTATATCAGGCAGATTGACAGGAACGCCATACAAATCCAATCCAGCAAAGATGGGCAGAAGCAGGAGCTCTCCGCGAACAAAGTGCAGAGCTCGGCGCAGAACGTACAGATGATCACTGTCCCGCAGGGCATGACGGTGCTGCAGAACCCGCTCAACATCAGCCAGATGCCCGCCGTCCTCGGCCAGCCCAACAGCCAGGTGTACATGATACCCGCCAACCACCCCAACCTAGTCCAGGGAGGCTTGCCGCCCGGCCTCCTCGGCCAGCAGGTGCTTCAGCCCGGCCAGAACGTCACGGTCATGCAGCCCAACCAGCTCGGCATGCCCGGCGGCGTCCAGTATAACGTGCCCCTCATGCCTATGAACATGCAGGCCAACTCCCAGTACATGCCGGCTGGCATCAACCTCAATACGCAACTCTCCGCGCAGCAGCTCAATGCAGCCCTCGCCGGCCAGCAGCTCACCAACCCGAACCTAGCCGTCTCTGGCACCATCCCCATCGTCCAAGCTCCGCCGCCCTCCTCGCCGATGACGAACCAAACTCAGACAATACCAGCCTCTCAACCGCCGTCGGTCCATCAAATAGTGCCGCAGAATCCCTACGTCACTCCGACGACGCAGTACGCCAGCATGCCCCCGCAATACATGATGCAGACCAACTCCGGGACCATAACCGTTCCCACGAACAACCCCAACGTGCAATATACCTTACCCAACAGTCAGTCCACCAACCCGTCCGCCAGCAACGGCAACGGCCAGTCCAATGCATCTAGCGATACGGATACCACGAATGGAACAACTAATCAAACCAATTACATTACTTCGTCATCACAAGAAAACTACACGATGTCAAGTGGGACTACCGTGCAGAACCCGCAACAGAGCTTTCAATCCGACGGGACCACGAATCAGGCGGCAGCTTACACTCCAGGAAGTCAGACGGCGACCCCGCCGAACTACGGGTCCTCGAACGGGAGCAACCAAACGGCGACGTACAACGTCAGCCAGGCCACGACGTCGCAGCCGCCCCCGAACTACAACCCCAACGGCAGCAACGGGTCGAACCAGTCGGCCGGCCAGGGCTACGGCCAGGCCTCGACGCCCATCTCGCAGAACAGTTCGACCAACTTCTCCCCCTCGACGACGCCGGCCCCCAACCAGAGTTACCCGGCGACGAACCTCCCGAACATGCCGAACGTGGCGTACCCCACGAGCCAGAGCGCGCAGAACCCGTACCCGAATGCGACTGGGCAGAACTTGGCGGCGTACGCGAACAACCAGTACCAGTACACGAGCAGGCCGTGGTTCCGGCCGCGCTACAGCTCGCCGCAGGGCTCGCCGTACGGCGCGGGCGCCGGCCCGCCCGCCGCGCCGCTGCCCGTGCCCCCGCCCAGCGGCGGCTACAACTACTGGCAGGACAGTTGAGAGTACGACAACCTTTCCGACCTGGACGTGATAGCCAGTGATGAAACTATGTTTTACAACTACATGCATAATGGATGACTATATATATGTATACATAGGTAGGGAGATATTTTTAATTTAGTATTAGTGTAAAATAAAAGAGACTGCTTTAAATGAAAAATACATTTATAAAATGTAAAAAGAGAAGTAAATATAGATGACTATTTTATATTTTGGCTTAATTTATTTCAAACACGACCTAATCCTTTAGTAGTAACCATAGGGTAAGGTAGGTAATGATTGTCTGGATTGTGTCTAGTCTTAATTAATTTAAATAAGGTTAAATGTAGGTACTTATGTACTTTATGACGTCAGCACGCACAGTGACGTCCCTTGGACTCCACGGAAGACCAGCGTCGGGGTATCCTTTAGACACTGTGACACATGCTGAGTGGAGCCCATTTCAGTGCTATTCTAATGTCCATTTCGTTATTTTTTTTTTTGTGTATGTTTGGCGCTGAATAACTTATTTTATTCTTATTCTAATCCTTATTGTATTGTCGGTTGTTCTATCATACTTATATTTTATTTTTGTGCAATAAAGAATATCGATCTATCTATCTATCTAATGAAATCAAACAGCTTCTTAGGTATAATTCCTTTGACGTTGCAGATGTCCATAGGCGGCGGTTACCATCAGGTGATGCGTCTGCTTGTCTGTCCCCTATTTCATAAAAAGCTTGTGAGATCAAAACGCTTTGGAGTAGACCATTTCTTTTTAATATCTATCTACTGTGCGTTTCATCTAAGGTTTCATTCAATTCATTGATTTAATATTATCGATGGTGCGTTTGATTGACATAGGCGGCCATTGGAAGTCTGTGATTGACATTTAATTTAGCCATCAAACATATATAGTAATCTGTGCATCAAATCTCGAAGTATCGTATTGTGATCGTACGTTTATTAGGAAAATGAATACCGAGAACCGTTACCCAGTAACAGCTTCTCTCTTCATGCTGCGAGAGATCAAGCACCGCCAAGAGCAAGTGCACCGGGGCTACCAGCTGCTGCGACGCAAGGCCGAAGCCCTGCGCCTGCGGGGGCGCCAGGCCGCGGCGGAGCTGGCCTCCACGCAAGCCGTGCTCGGGCACACGCTGAGGGAGGCCTACTTCTCGCTGGCGGCTGTCAAGTTCACTAATGGCGAGTCCAATGCTATGGTTCTGGAGAATATTGGACAGGTATGATGAATTCATTTGTTATGCCCTCCAACCGATGGTCCCGAAAGATTGTCATATTAATGAATTTTGTCCTAAGCAATGGTCCCTAAGTGGGAATCCAACCCTCGAAACTGGGCACTAAACTCATTATTACTTATGGTGACGGGTAGGGCAGTATAAATATTTGAAATGAAATGAAATGAAATGATATTTATTTCTTAAAATATGGTGGCATTAAGATGTTACATAAAGCATAAATTCTGCATATTCTGCCACTAGTGGCGTAGAAATTACTAAGTACTTAGTTATACATAATATAAAGATACATTGCTTAAAATCTTAATAAATTCATTTTAATAGGTAATCAATTCATAATTAAATTAAATTAATATTTTTAATCAAAACACTCACAACAAAAAATAATACAGACTACCAGTTACAGAATAATTTTATACATTCCTGGTCAAATAATACTTACAAAAATATAATAATATGTCATTTGCTACTTGAACATGGAGTCACATAAATTCGTCTCTTGGAATTCTTTAACAGTGTAGAAGCATTTTTGCAATAGCCATTGTTTCAGTACGTATTTAAACTTATTTATTGGGAGTGCTCTAATTGATGATGGCAGTTTATTAAATATTCTAATTGCATTACAATATACATTGTTCGTGTGTATGACTAGTTTTTGTGCCGGTACATACAGTTTATAAGGGTCCCTGCCATTTTTAACCAAGCACTACATCACGCAGAAGAAAAAGATGGGGATGCTTTTTTAACAAATAAGCAGATGTCCAAAATAAACTGACATGGTAGGGGGAGAATTTTAAGCTCTTTAAATATGGGTGTACAATGAGCTAAATAATCAGCACCACATACCGCTCGTATGCATTTTTTTTGAGTTCTGAATGCTCTTTCGACATCCACTGACTGTCCCCACATAATAAGTCCATATCGCAATACTGAGGATACATAGCCATGATATGCGCATAGAGAAGCATCTTGATTAGCCACTAGCTTTAAGCGCCTTAGGGCAAATACGAATTTGTCCAATTTTACACATAATTTATCGATGTGTTCTTTTCCAATTAAGGTGCTCGTCTATAGTAATACCTAGAAAAGTAGTGAAGTTATCTTGACGTATGGGTGTGCTATTGTAGTTTATGCTCGGATTAACTGCTACATTATTGTAGGGCCTGAAATGTATAGCATTTGTTTTATTGATATTTATTTTAAATTATTCTTTTTTAGCCACGTTATAGCAAGTTTAAGCTCATCATTAACCGATGTTTCCAAAGCGTTTCAGTCCTTACATTTGACTAATATGGTTGTGTCATCAGCGAATAAAATGGATTCTTGTTTCAATTCTAGTGGCAAGTCATTTATATATAGAATAAAGAGCAGTGGCCCCAAGATACTTCCCTGAGGTACGCCACAGCTATTTATTTTAGCAGAGGACCTAGCAATTTCCTTTTTGTTATTCTCTATTTTGCAGATTTCTGTAAATTGCCAACGTTCCGACAGGTAGCTTGGTATCCATTCAAGTGATTTACCTCTAATGCCATATTTTTCTAGTTTACAAACAAGTCGGGAGTGTGAACGTAGTCAAACGCCTTTGACATATCGAGGAAAAGGCCCATAACATTAAGTTTGTTGTTTAACGATTCTGTTACATCCTTCACCAGCGAAAAGCAAGCTAAAGCGGTAGAACTCCCTTTTCTAAAACCAAACTGTTTAGGAGATAGGATTTTGTGTTTAATTAAGAAACTATCAATTCTTTCCAACATTGCTTTTTCAAAGATTTTTGAAATTATGGGTATTTTGGTAATTGGTCTGTAGTTTCCCATATCTGTAGGATCACCTTTTTTGAAAATAGGTTTAATCACAGAAACTTTGAGCCTGCGAGGAAACGTACCTTGTTCGAATGAGCGGTTTAATATGTGTGCAATTGGAGAGGATATAAGATCGGAACAAATTTTTATTATTTTGGTATTGATCTCATCATAACCCGCAGAATTCGTGTTGTTAAGAGATTTTATAATTTTAATAACTTCAGCTGAATTAATTGGCGTTAAAAACATGCTATTGGGGGTGCTACTAATATTGATATTGTCGTTATTAAGATTACAGTCCTTCGCGGTTTCTGATGTTAAATTAATAAAATAATCGTTAAATATTTCTGATATGTCACATGGTTTATAAAACATCATGTCGTCCTTTTTAATACATTTCATGTCATTTTTATCGTTAATTGAGTTATTATTAGATTTAATAATATTCCAGGCAGCTTTGCATTTGTTTTTCGAGTTGGCAATGTATTTTTTATTATTAATCTGATGCGGTTTCTGAATGCATCTCTTTAATATTTTAGTGTAATCTGAGTAAGTTTTCTTATTATGTTGTTTATTACTGGCCTCGTTTTGATATTTAAAGTAGAGGGTTCGTTTTTTTGAACAGCACTTCTTTAAACCTTTCGTAATCCATTTATTGCCAGCTACTTTTTTTTGTACTTTAACACGCATAATTGGAAAGCAGAGTTCGTAGAACAACTTAAATAAATCATGAAAAATTTCAAAAGCTTTATTACAGTCCTCCTCTTCATAAATCTCACTAAAAGATAAAGATGAAATGCAATTATAGAATTATTTTATATTTTCTTTACATACATCTCTACGGCTTTCATACCAATATTTTACGGGCTTCATTTTATTATTATTAGTTTTGGGTACAAAAAATGATAATGTTTGTCCTGTCTCGTGGTCTGACAGACCATGATAATGAATGCCTGTATTTGTGTCTGTAAGTTCTATGTTAGAGGCTATCTGATCTATGCAGGAGGTTTTTCTTGTAGGTAAGTTTATATGTGTATTTAGGTTGTAGTTAGTTATAGTTATATGTGTATTTAGGTTGTAGTTAGATAGTTAGATAGTTTATACTTATTTGGGTCGTTCTTCTTTTTTATCGACAATGAGCCAAACTTACACATCAACATTTAACTTTTATATAACAGACTACAATTGATAAATAATATATCCTAAATATTCGTTAATGTACTATTTTACAGATGGACTATTACATGATCTAAAATTTAATCGATAAAGAATACTTTTTGATTAAATGGACACCTCCGTCACGTCCCCCGAAATTAGTGCCATTTACACCTCTGTCACGCTTTATATATTTTTTTACATTGTTAAATCATGCTAAAGTACCTACGAGGTGATAAAACAATGTCATTATTTCATGTTAAATTAAGAATATCTTGATGGTGTAACGTATATTTTTTTATATAATTAATTACTTGATAAGTCACTGAGGACGGGCTGATTGTCGTAAAAAAAGAAGAACGACCCATTTATTAATACTTATACATATCTTCGATCAGTAGTGTAATCGAAATTTGAATTACCGTCAAACAGCCACTTATGGCGTTAATCCAAATTTCGAGTGCAAAAACAGATCAAGAAGTAGTGCAAAATTATTAAATAAATAGTATAAATGATGTAGTTGTATGTAGTTCAAAATATTGGTGTCGCTAGTTAAGGCTACCCCGTCGCCTTAATACGCCAGATTATAGTAGTGAGTTGACACCAAAGGAAATCGGTCGAACCTTCACGTTTTAATCGGTTTTTTTATCGACTGAAGCAATGCATAATGAACCAAGTACTTAGGTGTCTTAAGGTGACGGGTAGGGCACACTAGCAACGCCAAGTGATTTTAATTTTTAGTTACTAAACCGGATCTATTTTAAACAATTTCGGGGTTACAACCTCTCGGCTAACACATATACTATTTATTAAGTAACCATGCAAAAATGTTGGATCTAATACTTACGCGAAAAATTGATTTGACAACTGACCCAACATTTGTGCATGGTTATTTAATAAATAGTATAAGTGTTTGCCGAGAGGTTGTAACCCTGAAATCGTTTAAAATAGATCCGGTTTAGTAGCTAAAAATTAAACTCGATTGGCGTCGCTAGTGTGCCCTACCCGTCACCTTTAATACGCCAGATTAGTAGTGAGTTGACACCAAAGGAAATCGGTCGAACCTTCACGATTGAATCGGTTTTTTATCGACTGACTAAACAGACCGCTGCACTGAAGCAATGCATAATGAACCAAGTGGTACGAAAACAGGAGTACACTTTATATTTAAGTTGCAGATCGCTGAAGATATCTCTATGAAACGCACACATATCAAAATCCTGATCTTATAATTTCTTAGAGTAATTTTTTTAGGCTCAGGTAAGGGTACAGCGTATACCAGAAAACATATCTGGAGTGGCAACAGTATCCCTGCAAGCAGTAGAAGACCTGAGCGCAAGCGATGCTCTGAGGTATGCGGGGCTGGGCGCGGGGGGGCACCGCACCGGCGAGGCGAAGAAGGCCTTCCGGCAGGCCGTGCACATCCTCATCAAGTTTGCCTCCTTGAGGAACACCTGTATACTGCTGGATGAGGCTATAAGGACTACACTAAGGTGAGTAGTGCCACGTTAATAAGCCATTCATAACATAGGTAGATACTTACAGTTTTACCAATTTTATAAGTAACACCAATGTACCTGCGCAGAAGTCTTATTTTCGAAAACTGCAGCAAAATCTTAACCAATCACAACGGTCCATTTACGCGTGCCAAAAACTACAATTTCTTATTGGTTGATGCGACAGTCAGTGCCATGTTCGATGGGAGTGCGGTTAAGACAGAGATAGCATTCCTCTCTGGCCTTATTGTATTTAATCATAACGTAACGCAATAAGGTCTGTATATCAACTGCTTTCGCAATCGTAATCAATCGGATATAACTTGCTCTTCTGCGTAGACGAATTTTGCCGATGTAACTTATAAAACGGCCAAGTGCGAGTCGGGCTCGCGCACAAAGGGTTCCGTAGCAGCAAAGTCCAAAATTACAGTTAAATCAACCTATCTCAAAAACTATAAGAGATACTTTGATCAAACCAAAAATCGTTGAAAGAGTTAATTAGCATGCATCACCTCTATTTTTTTTAGAATTTTATACCCCGTAGTTATAAAAATAGAGGGGGGGGGACATACTTTTTACGACTTTGAGAGCTGATATCTCAAAAACCGTTCACTTTAAGAAAATGTTTTTTAGAAAACTTTATATCATTTTAAAAGACCTTTCCATTGATACCCCACACGGGTATGTACATCGAAAAAAAAAATTTCATCCCTCAGTTACATGTATGGGGGGCCCCACCCCCAATTCTTTTTTTTACTATTTAGTGTCATATTTTTGTAGCGGTTCATACAACACATATTCCCATCAAATTTCATCACTGTAGTACTTATAGTTTCCGAGTAAATCGGCTGTGACAGACGGACAGACGGACAGACGGACAGACGGACATGACGAAACTATAAGGGTTCCGTTTTTGCCATTTTGGCTACGGAACCCTAAAAACGTTGTCACCTGTACCTACCTATACGGTACCCTGTCTAAGTTCAGATAGCAATCGCTTCATTGTAATTACCAGACTTCCTGAATTGCTTCGAAGCCACAGCTTTCGACGTAATTGGGAATAACGCTATGATAAGAAGGGGGGAGGTGGGGGGGGTACCTCTCAAGCAAGGTTGGACCTATCTCGTCGTCATCGTCAGCCCATTTAAGTCCCCACTGCTGGGGCACGGGCCTCCCTCAATCACATGAGGGGTAATTGCCATACCACGCTTGGCAGACGGGTTGGCGAGGGTTTAGATATAAATGCAGAGTTTTCCTTCTCTGGGTGCTGATGATCATCTATAATAATAATAATATCCTCCAACCGATTTCGGCTACGGCGGCCAATCTCAACGATCAGCCACTTACGCAGGATATATCATCGGGCAGCACCTATTTGATTATATCGGTGTTAGAGATCGACCAGGATTCGAACCCGAAACCTTCCCCACATATGTGCGCTACATTATACCTAAGTAGCTGCGCTATCGAGGTCACTACAAAATCAAATAAGCTACTGTGTGATAGCCCTTAGATTAATTTTATAATCTTTGTTAATATAATGATGACCATAGTTTTGCAAAATACCGCTAAAGGAGAGGATTTTTATTTTATTACATTTTTCTTTTTGTCGCCCTGTTGGTCTAGTGGTTTAAATACCGGACCGTGATCTCTAGGTCCTGGGTTCGATTCCCGGGTCGAGTAAAAAGTATGTTTCGATTTTTTCGAATATAGCTCGGGTTTGTGATCACCAATCCGCATTTGGCAAGCGTGGTGATTAAGCCTAACCCCATCATAGAAGCGATGACTTGATTTCTATGATGGAGGCCTTTGCCCTGCAGTGGAACAATATGTAGCCTGATACTTTACTTTACTTTTTAAATTTTTTTGGGTTCTTTAGACGTTATGTTTCCATTAACATAATTTTAACTGATCACACATTCCAGAAAAGTGAATGGTATTGAAAAAGTAATAATGCCGAAGCTGAGGAACACTGAAAGCTATATTTTGATGGAAATGGATGAAAGGGTATGTCTGGTAGTTACCTGGTAATACCTACATAATGTGTTGGCCTAGGTACTTGAATTCGTTTAGCAGAAACTGAAATGTATAGTAAGTAGGTAATCCGGAGGAAAGGGGGTTTAAACTCCACTGGTGTCCATGGGCGGCGGCAATCGCTTACCATCAGGTGATCCGACTGCTCGTCTGCCACCTATCACATAACAAAATAAAATTAAACTGGTAAAACTAGTTTTATGCTAAGCTGTGTTCAAGGTCTCTTTAAAAGAAATGGGATTTACCGTGGGAGAGCCACGCTTATTCGTAAATGATCCGGCTCGACCGAAGTGATATATATTACCTATACCTCCACAGAACACCGGGTTGCTGTGTTTCGCCTAGTGAGTGATGGTAGAGGACCAACCAGTGGGAAGGGGATCTTAATGGTAGGCAGTGCACTTGTGACGCTACGGGTGTCCATAACGGGTGCTATCGCTTACCGCCAGGTGATCCGTCTGCGGGTTTGGCACTCACCACATAAAAAAGGGAAGTTCAAAATTTGCAAGTGAAAATTGCGTGTTGTGGGGAAGTTGAGATATAGGAACCTGTCCAGTTTATCTACCCGCGAACTTGGAGAAATAAAGGGAGATTCCAGTGACAAAATTCGTCCCTTCTGGATAAAGCCTAAATAACCTAGACGTAGAGCAAAGGTATGCTTCGAATTTATCGAACATAGTTCGGGTTTGCGATCCCCAATCCGGATTTGGCAAGCGTGGTGATGAAGCCTAATCCCATCATACTAGCGATGTCTTGATTTGTATGATAGAGGCCTTAGCCCTGCAGTAGGACAGTAAGTAGGCTGATACTTTACTTTTTTTTAACCTAGACGATTCTATTTTAGGAGAGGGAAGAATTCCATCGCTTGAAAATGGTGAAGGCCAAGAAGACACGGCGTCGCGCATTCGCATCCTGCCGTTTGGAGAGCCAACCTGAAGATATTGCTGAAACCAGCGGTAAGAGTCTTGATATACGTCCATGTGCTCCCACGCAGCAGTTATATAACGCTAAAAAATATCGTGTAATACGATAACAGTGTGAAGAGGATTTAAAGGGTTGACAGCGATGTCCATGCATTGGAGGTGCCACTTGCTTACCGTCAGGTGAAACGTCTGCTCGTCCACATATCACATAAAGAAAATCATTTTGCAGACTTGTTCAGCGTCCCCTCCGCGAGTCGGATCCGCTCGCTGGAGTGCCTGACGGTGACGAGCATCTTGTACCCGTGCACAGGCGCGCTGTCCTCCACCACGGACTCCGCCGGAGACTTCAAGCCAGTCTGCTATCCGCACAGCTGGGACGATGACGATTTGCTTTTTTGATTTTAAAGCTTATTTTTGCTAATTAAGTAGGTAGTTACGTTACGACGAGGTTGATATTTTGTTGTCTGTGTGCATGCATGCCGTTCGCTACTGAAACCTGGCTGAAGTTTGCAATAGTAAACCCGACGCTTCCATTTAAAACTATGATGTACGGTCAGCATCAAAAGTAGCTTACTTACACTTTAGTAGGTACGATATCAAAGCGATATTTTTTACGTACCACTTAGAAACTGAGTTATTTTGACATGGTGCTTAAGTGTTAAGCTACTTTTGATGCTGACTGTACTTTTGTTATAGTACCTACCTGACCTAAGTTTAGAATTTAGAGTTATTTTCCTTGCGTTTACACTTGTTCGTTTTTATTTTAGTTACATATTAACATTGAATTATTTTTTTCGTCACTTTATTAGTGGGTGCAACGTATAATGTAATGATATGATATACCTACCTAAGTTGGCTGGAATTTAAATTAAAACTACTTTATTTCAATTCTTTTTTATTTCTCAATCAAACACGTACGAATAAATAAACACACTACACGTTTTAAATTACAAAACCCAGCCAACGTCCAATCTCTCCTCCATCGGCTTTGTGAAGTATTGGCATCGACGAAACTTCTCCAGTATTTCGCCCTGCAAAACCAACGTTCCCGATAAATATTGTGAGTCATACAAAAGTTTGATACCTACTTCGATCCCACTTCGGTGTATGATTCTGTAGTATAGTAATAGGAAATACCTAGCTATGAGTTGGTACGGAATCTTGCGCCGCGGAGCGACCCCACACTGACTCACCTAAGTAGGTACATAAGACATTCCCACGAGTGGGGAGTGAAATACAATAACCCCTCTTCACAGTTGCAGTCCACTGTTGGACATATTCCAACTACCACCCACTAAGTTAGATACATATAGTTACCTAAGTAAGTGTGATACCTATTAGGTAGCATTGAAGTTACTTACAGGACCAGTCTTCTTTATGTTCTCACTATAATAAGTGATCGCGCTCGATCCAGTTCCATAAAGGGGATACTTGAGATGCATCTGTCAATATGAAAAATATATTAACCTAGAAACAAATATGTTCACGTCGCAAATACCACGCTGGCACCATAGCCACTCACGTCATGGGGTATAGTAACCCAATAGAGTTTACTTACCCCTTTGACAATTTAACACATTGCCTAAGACATACCCCATTGGTTATAAAACATGGAAACTCCCGATAGTTCCTCAAAAATCCGTCGTCACGACTTTCTTGGCGCAGTATACTCGTAGGCTACTATAGCGCCCCAGTAGAGTTGTTCCGGGATGAATTTCCGAGTCGACCCGATTTTAAGCCAATTTTTTTCTAAATTGTTTCGGATTTGGGTGACGCGTCATGCTATGCATGCATTAAGTAAAAAGGTAAGATTCAGATGCATAAGATTGAGTCTGGTGATCATGTGTGGCGCCATAGCCACTCACATCATGGGGTATAGTAACCCAAAAGGGTTTACTTACCCCTTTGACAATTTAACACATTGCCTAAGACATACCTACACCATGGGATAAAAAACATGTAAACTCCCGATAGTTCCTCAAAAATCCGTCGTCACGACTTTCTTGGCGCAGTATACTCGTAGGCTACTATAGCGCCCCAGTAGAGTTGTCCCGGGATGAATTTCCGATTCGACCCGATTTTAAGCCAAATTTTTCTAAATTGTTTCGGATTTGGGTGACGCGTCATGCTATGCATGCATTAAGTAAAAAGGTTAGGTTCAGATGCATTAGATTGAGTCCGATGATCATGTGTGCATTTACCTACCTTCTTTTTATTTTTACAACACCCAAGAAAACCACTTAATAAAGCTCATGCATTCACATACCAACACGCAATAAAAAGCTAAGAAAAGGGGCTAGAACGTGGTTACTTCCAGCACCGGGGGGAATTTTGTTAAAAGTTGAAAAACAATCGATGAATAGACATACATCCTTATCAGCAGTGACTTGGAGGTTGCGTGGCTCAAAGTTGTCTCTTATGTAGTTGGCGTCATACTCGGTGCAATACTCTGCCACTGGCTGAGAAGTCGCCAACTCTTCGATCACCTCGTCAAGCATTTGTTCCCAGAAGAAATCTGTGAGCATCCGCTTACGGATTCCTAGAGAAGTTAAGCTTTATGAGTGAGATGAGAGACCGTTGAAAAACGGTCTGTATTGTTAGCTTATTTCATATTAAGAAAAAAATGTTAGGTAAGTAAAAATATAAGTAGGTAATGAATTATGTTTAGATAGGTAAGTATACCTACGTTCCTAATACGGAGGCCACAACCTGGTTCATATTAGGTAATAATAAGGTACCTATTACCTACCTACCTACCTACTCACCTTCACCATGTTTGGGCTTCTTGGGATAACCAAACCTATCGTGCATTTCACTAATTTTCAACGGCCCTTCTCGACCATCCTGCAAGATCCAGGGTCTACTGAAATTTTTGCCCTTTCCGTACGCGGACTTTTCTATTGGCACTTTTGGATGAAGTGTTATACGCTCCAAAGGCCTGATTTTCAAATTTTGCTCTTCTTCATCAGGTTCAGGAAGATCAGCTTGAACACCTTCATCAATGGTGTCCGATTCCATCGCGGATTTGCTCTTAGGAAAAGTAGTGTGTAAAATACGGATAATATCAATATTATGTACAAACCAAAGAGTAGTATTATACAAAGAGTAGTATGTATTTGGTACAAACACAAAATTAATTATAAACAATCAATGCTGTTTCCATGGAAACATATTTTTGAAATTTCAGATGAGTAACGAAACGCAAACGGTACCGGAATAAAAAAAGTGCTGTCAACGCCAGCTGTCATTGTAATTTGTTGTCAAAAAAAGTCATCCAAAAATGTCTAACGCTTGTATAGTTCGTAACCAAGATTTGCCCCCTCCTGGGGGCTACAAGCCGATTCCTTACAAAAGGATTCCAGCCAAATCATATTTTAGCGGTAAGCGAAAATTTCTATATATTTTAATCGATTTTTAGACCAATTATTATGTAATCTTTTAGGTTATGTTTGATTATTTTATTCTATTTCTTCTTTTATTTACTACCTATTAAACTAATTTTTCAAAACAATTTAATTCATACGTAATGAACATGAAACTCTTGTATATTCAATGACTCTAGGTAACAGAACTTGCTGTATTTTCCCAGAAACCTGGCATTTGTTTTTGATTTTTCTACTCATTTTATGCTTCTTCAAATACTGTGGATAGCTGTAATAGTAACATTTTTATATTATACTTATAATTAGGGCCCGGATTAATATGTAAATACATATTTTTAATTCAGTAAGGGCCTAAAGTTGGCCTTAAATATGGCATCTACACAGATCATTGTATATAAATTGTGAAAAACTAATTTAATTTTCCATATTTTTCCATGTTTCATGGTCCTATGGAAAATATTTCCATATAAAAATATCACTATCATCCATATTTTCGAATTTCAGCCTATATTTAGATCAAAATCATCAGTTTTGATTTAAATAATGAAAAAAAATTGAGATTGTGTATGTACACATATATATGTATGTACATACATATGTATGTACAGCATTAAAATTAATACAATAGAAAGAAAATATATAGATAGATAAATTATTTATTTGCATCAACATAAGACACAAAAAGTTTACGATTTTTAAAGAAAAAAGGGCATGCTAAAATAATACAAAATAAAAACTAAAATTATTAAATGCTTATTTCTTTGCCCACGTGTTATTGCTTTGTTTGTCGCAGTGATACAAAATGGCAATAGCTCGGCAATTTGATTCATTGAGTGACAAACTGCTGATTTTCAGCTACAGCCTGACATATATTATATGGTTTTGCAAAAGAAAAGATTCCCGTTTCCTTCCTGGAGAAAGTAATATTTTTTTTTCAGAATATCTAAGGCCACTGTTAGCATATTCCTAGGCCTTTAAATTTTTTCATAAATTTATAAGTGAAAAAGGTATTGATATTGGTTCAGTTTTGGAGAAGAGATCAATATACATTAAAATATTTTTTTTTGTACTTTTGCTGCAGTTTTCTTTATCACACTCTGCAGGGAGAGGTTTGAGGCTAAGGAGGCTATTCTCTCAAGGAGATAAATGAAACTTGTTTTAAGCTGAACATTTTGCAACCTTTTATAATTATTGGACTGTTACTGAAGTAATTTTTCATAATAAACAATGTTTAATATTATGAGATTATTTTTTACAATTTTTTTTATTTTCCATATTTTACAGTTCATAGTATATTGTATTTATCTTGGCCTAAATAATAATGGTTAACCTAAAGAAACAATATTGTTTCAACAGGATTTCAAGCTCCAATTTGTCATTTTCTCCAGGATATGCAATGTTTGCGGGATACATCGGCATTACAGCAGGAGCGTGCTACCTCTACAGCCTGAACTACAAACAGATCAAGCGCAGTGAGATCGAGATGCGCTCGGCCAAGATGGCGATCTACCCGATGCTGCTGGCTGAGCGCGACCGCGAGTACCTGAAGCAGCTGCGCAGGAACCGCGACGCCGAGGCCGAGCTCATGAAGGATGTGCCTGGATGGGAGGTAAATCAGGGTGGATAATGGGGGCTATCGCGTGTGAAATATCCGCTAGATGGCGTGCTTGAGAACCGAGGTCCAACTTCAACATCATTGGGTGATTCGTAAAATGACAATGTGACACAATTATCACGTCTAAAAATAAATACCCAATCAACTTGTAGATGAACCTCAGTCCGCGTACTATACGCCATCTTGCGGATTTTTCGCACGCGATAGCCCCCATTGTAGAGCCACGTATTTGTCCTCGGAGGGGCCTCGCACGTCGCCCACGCCTTTTTTTGTACATACAAGTTGATTAATTATTATTAAATACATACTCTCATAATGCATAATTTACCTGCATGCATTTTTGGTCCAAATGTGGGAAACTAGTATATAAAATCTGGTGAATGTAATATACACTCACCGGCACGGAATCTTGGTCACACCTTATTTTTGCTTTAGTTAGAATATGGACAAATTTTTGGCCTAAAATCAAATTTAGTAATAATTCATATTTACTTCTTTATTGTTTTTACGACTTTATTAAGTTTTCAAGAAATTATTGCATAAAAAAGAATAATAAATGAAAAGTGACACTTTCACAGAAACTTTGACGTTATTTACAAACGTAAATACGTTTCGTTATGTACCTACCATAACGAAACGTATTTTTTTTTTAGTTTTTTGGGCACTTTAGTATCGGGTGTTTCCTCCCCTTGCCATGCTTGCATCCGATCTGGCATGCTCTGGATGATGTTTCTAACATCAACTTGCGGTAAGCTCTACCAAGCGGTCAAAGCTGCAGTTTGAAGCACGCCTAGCGTTTGCGGTGGTGTCACGTATTATTTATTTATTTATTATTTAAAACTTTTATTGCACCAATTTTGATACAATAAGGCGAACTTAATGCCAAGAAGCATTCTCTACCAGTCCACCTTTGGGTCACATCATCATGGGTTCGGAGTAGGGTTGCATGTGCTCGATTGGGTTTAAGTCTGGGCTTCGCGCAGGCCACTGTAATTTTTGGATACCAAGGTCTTGAAAGTAGTCCTCAACGCATCGTGCAACGTGTGGGCGTGCATTATAGTGCATTAACAGATACTGGTCGTATTCAATGAACCCCATGTATGGTACAACATGATCCTGAAGGATCTTCGTCAATGTATCGAGACGCAGTTAATCGGTTGTCCACGATAACCAACTCCGTACGACCGTCAGAACTTATTCCTCCCCATACCATTATAGAGCCTCCGTGAAAACTGACAGTTTCGGTAATGGGAAGAAACCTCTCTCCTCTTCTTCTCCACACTCTTACTCGACCGTCTGGTGCACGTAACGCGATTCTGCACTCATCCGTGAACAAAACTAGCCCATTGCTCGTGAGTCCAGTTCGCGTGTTCTCGGGCAAATCGAAGCCGCTCTACTCTGTGCTGTCTGAGGAGTTCTGAACCACGGGCCGGTCTGCGTGCTTTTAGATTTACCTCGTCCATTCGTCTTCTTATCGTACGTTCACTTACATTGACCCCTCTTGCAATTTGGAAGTCGCTCGCGGATCTCAACTGCAGTGATGTAACGATTTCTCAAAATTTCCAAAACGATAAAACGATCGTGCAGATGTGCATCTTACACCTCCACTGCCTGGTCTACGGCGACAGCTACCAGTCTCGCGGTATCGTTTTAAGGCGTACTGAATTGATGAACGCGGTACTGTTGAGCTACAACACCCACCTCACGTTGAGTTAGCCCTTGGTCGATTAGGGCAACCGCCTGTGCAACTTGTGCTGGACTTAATGGCATGTTTTTTTGCTTTTTAATTCGGCCAGAACTTAAACAAACATAAAATCAAGGAATCACGAAAACGGGACGATAAGTTATCAAAAAACAGAATTCAAAACTTCGACTTGATTGCTCAAAATACCCGATGTTACTAAATGTCACTAGCCACAAGACAGAAACACTTAAAAATAATGAATTATCCTCTTAAAACAAAGCTTGGCTATTTTATGACCCACCCTCATCAACAACATTTGTTATTAATACTTATAATTTTTGCTTTCGCTCAATAAGTGCTTGGCCAAGATTCCGAGCCGCTGAGTGTATTTGGTGCTGTATATAATATTCACTCTCCAATGTCTCAGTTACACTTACATAACAAACTGGAGTATTATACAATAGCGTAATTACGACAGGAGGAGGGGAGTCCCCCCGGTTGACTTGTTCATCATAATGATAAATATGGGGCAGAATTGGGCGGGGCTCTCTTGGGTCAACAGAGTCCTGTGGTATTTTGCAACATATAGTTACGCCCCTGGTATTATGTATAAGTTAAATAAACGCCATATTTTTTGTTTCCAGGTTGGTACCTATTACGGTGAGCGCGTCTACAAGAGGCTGCCCCCTGACACTCTGGTTGAGCCTATCTTCCACGAGTACTACGCCCACGCCGACCCCAGGGAATGGTTCAAGAGAGCCTACATCAAGCTGCGATCGTAAACACATCTTTTCAGAGATACTTACCAATTTTTACCAGAGATGCTGGATCCGATGCTTGCTGCAGAACCTCGATATCGGCAGATCCTAGTTATTCTGACTGCAATCTATTTGCATAAGTATCTCTTAAGATTTTAGTGCAATTGTGATAGAGGGAGTGGATGACTGCCCAAAGTGCAAAAGCATTTCTCAATCAAATGTTATTTGTAATCAAACTTTTATTTCATATTTATTGATGTATCTACCACTCTTGAATTAATAAATATGCAGTCTTTAGCATGTAAATGTTTTATTTTTATTTTTTAATTTTATTTTTATTCTCATTGGTAGGGTTACCCACGTAGTGCCTAACACCCTTAGCACCATACCTACGCGAACCATAATGATATATTATGATAATAAGGTGTGCTACGGGCACAATGAAGAGATTTCTCTCTAGACCTGATATCTAGAGGAAAATTAATCACAGAAGTTTAATGGAAACATACATAATTAAAAGAATATTAATAGTGAAAAGCAAGATTAAACAAAACCATTTATTGACTTAGTGATTCTTAATATAAAAATGTAAATAAATTATTTTACAGTACATATAAATGCGAACTCCGGTTTGGCATATCTTTGCCAAGATTAACAAAACACATACATAACAGTAATAGACATGGTTCCAAAAATGTTGCAATGAGACAAAGAATCCGAATGTATGCTATTCCTGTTTTTGTTCATATCCAGAATCAGATCCTATTTAATTTCCATCAATCAAAAAGATATGTTGTGCTGAAAGCATCACATACATACATATCGTTGTTTCGTAGCAGTCTCTCAAAACAGTTACTTAAGTAACAAAATCTTAATTTTATAGTAAGTTAAAGTCAGGTTTAACACAACTTAGAAATGCTCTTACTACATTATAATGTATATACTTAATACAAACCTATTGGTTAGCATTGGAACAGGTAATTATAAAATTAAATTTATTCAAACAAAACAACACCGAAAAAAGTCAGTTACTGAAACAGCACTACCTACACAATATTAATTTCAATGAAATACTATCCCAATTAGTTCAGTTCTTTTTACATTTTACTATGTTGATTTAGACACTGATTTGTGTTTGATAAACTAGGATAAAACTAAATAACTATGAAAGAGAAAATACTTCTACCTACAATAAAATTTTATTTGATTTCAGAATTTGTAGTTATAATAAGAATTACATTTATTTTTGTTATTTATTTTGTTTGTAATAATAATTACATTTATAATAACAATTACATTTAAGTTAATTTACAGAATGTGACCAGTCTTCGACGATTCAGTCAAAATTTTATAATTTGGATGTAGGTATAACTGGTTATGGTATCGATAGAAATCTACCTTTACTCCATTGTATGCATATTATAATAAGGGCTGGTTTGACTAATCTTCATCCGATAATAAATCTATGGTATATAATGGTATAACACTAGTCAATGTATACAAATGTGATGTTTTATACCATAGCTGTATCTATGGATCGAAGATCGAATTAGGGCCTTATAACGACAAACTGACATTATTAAGGATAACCTAATCATTCACCCCTCACCATGACATAGACATCACAACATAATATGTTGACCAAAATTAATAAATATTGCATTTATTTTAGATATCTTTATCTAAAATGAATGCAATATTTATTGCAATACTTAAACACTAGTCCTGAAAAACCCGAAAAAAAACAGAGCAAAGCCCATCTATTTACACTTCTTAATGACAATCTTTGGCCTCAGTTTATTAATTCTTAATCTATACATATGTCTCATCAGGGATAATCCTGCGAAAGCTAATATTATAAGGTAGATTTTGGAGAAAGTTGGCATGTGGAATGCGAAATTCCAGGAGTTTGGCAGGGCGACACTGAATCTCTTAGTCTCCTCGAAGTAGGGAATGTTTCGGAGGATTATTATGGACTCGCACACGAGCCCGAGGGGGTACAGGGGCACCCAGATCGTGTAGCGGAGCCACTTTATTAGAGCAATATCCTTCTTGTACAGCTGCGTTATGTAGTATGGATACCTGGAACCAAAGTCGCATGTAAATAGAAATAAACTATTTAACTATTATTGTGTGAGTTCCCCACATAGGTACAGTTTTACTTTTATTATGTACTAGCTTTCGCCTGCGGCGTTGCCCGTTTTCGTTTTGGTTTATCCCATGGTTAAGGGATAAAAAGTATCCTATGTCCTTCCATGGTTCTAAGCTACCTCTCCACCAAAAAAAAACCACTCACTGATCGCCTATAGGTTGACTGCCTCGTTAGAGTAGTGGCTAGTGGTTCGCACTATAAAGCGACGGCTGCGCAAGAGGTCCCGGGTTCGATCCCCGAGTCGGGCCAATTTGTATCTAATGAATGAATGAATATACTTTTATTGCACTCAAAGTACAGTATGAAAACTTAATACTAGGGTATGTACAACGAAGGCGGCCTTATTACTATGAGCAATATCTTCCAGGCAACCTTTGGGTAAAGGACACTTGATGGAGGTGTAGGGCAGTGCAATATTAATATTTATATACTTACATAGAAAGTTTAAATATTAATACATAAATAAAATATAAATATACTAATACACATCTGCATAAAATATCATAAACTACTTCCATATATTTGATTAAATATAGATAAATATTGCAACTACAAATAATAACAATGGATCTGAAAGTATGCGAATGATTTTAATTAAAGGGCAGGAAGAGATGGGGAGAGGAAGTGTGATCTCAGAGGTTAAGGAAATGTAATTTAATTTGGTTAGTTTAAAGATGGGTAGGGAGTTGGATTGCCTTATTGACAGAGGTAAAGCATTCCAAAGTCGGATAGACTGCACGGTGAAGGAGTAAGTAACTAAGTTTTAGGTAAAAAATTCTTTGTGTCAGCCTGGAGTCTGGATGTTGGCGGTATTGTACCCTCGTACCTCCGAAAGCACGCCAAGCCGTTGGTGCTGAGCCCAATCACTCTCCGGTCGTGTCACGCTGGTGTCCCATCGATATATGAGGGTGAGGGAATAGAGTGCAATTATTTATTGTTTTAAACTTTCATGGTCACTAATAATAGAATAGTTATTTATTAACGGGATTTCTACCATGTATCTACCTTATTGTTGAGTTTCCGATATTCCGTTTGTTGGAATAGAGTCCAAATCACTGGATTGAGTTTTATAACTCCTAGATAATTTCGAAAGAACGCCACTACATACCAAGACTGGTCAGAAAAGCGATTGAAATTACAAAGTACAAATATTTCAACCATGAGAATGGGTTTAAAATTTCAAATGACCGGATGGCGCAATTGGTAGTGACCCTGCCTCTTACGCCAAAGGTCGTGGGTTCGATCCCCACCCTGGACAAACATTCGTGCGATGAACAGTTGTGTTTGTTCGGTGTCTGGGTGTAATATATGTATTTAAGTATATATTTGTGTTCCTCTGTTGTCTGATATCTGTAACACAAGTGCTTAAGCTACTTAGTACGGAATCAGGTGAACGTAAGAGATGTTGTGAGAATTATTATTATTATTGAATTATTATTAAATGTCTGGAATCCAGTGGAATCCGAAAATTTAATAACCGTAATGTCTGTAGTGTCGTGTGTCGAGAACAAGTGCGAGAAAATAGTGAGTTAGTAAACCTGGTTCCGCAGGTGCGCAGGTCGAAGGAGGGTAGACCGTTTTGTCTGGCAGTGACAGCTTCCCCACAAAAACTTCAGTTACTCCTTGACCATGGCGCTTGCAACAGTGCCGAAATATCGGAAACTCAATAATAAGGTACATGGTAGAAATCCCGTAAATAACTGTTTTTATGAGAGTGCACTTGTGTTTTTGGTCACATGATTTATTAATTCTATTTCCACAACACTCCTTTTTTATCTTGAACAGACAATACCAGTGTCACGTCACCAGCCTTGACCTGGCACGACTTATGCTGAGCGGGCGACTATTTGGCACAACACTTATTTATCATTATCACTTATTTCATTCATTTCGACGACCCGTTTGGAACAGTGGTAGTGGACGCTGCCTCTGGTGCATGGGTTGCGGGTTCGATCTCCGCACAGTACCTACATTTATGTGCATGAACATGTCTGTTTTGTATTGGTCGTATGTATTTACAAAAGAAAAGTATTATATGTATATATTCGTAATCCCACTGTTGATTCTGATATCCGTAACACAGGTGCTTGAGCTACCTAAATTATGTGATGTTGTGAAATATTTATTTATTTATTATTCATTCACTTGAGCACTAATATATCCTGCGTACGTGGCTGATCGTTGAGATTGGATTGGTAGCCGTATTCGATTGAAGGATATTAAAGGTGAAAAAAGTTACTAAAAATCCTCGGCTCACCTCACCACCTCTACCAGGCTCCACACAACGAACAGGTAGAACACGACCGGCTTGGTCTGCATGCGCGGCTCCGCCTCGATGTTCATCAGCAGCACGATGATCCGGCCGGTGACCTGCGCGAACGGCGTCAGCACATCGCCCTGGCATACGAACAATAACGATGAGAGCCTGGTAACCACAAGACAGGCACCTTACAATACAATGTGCTCTCTTTTGGGCGCGTGAGGCGGGGTCAGTATCAAATATTATCAATAACAGGTTTTATTAGTAAGAAGAATACAATCTATCAATACGGGGATTAACACGATATTTATTATGTGAAACAACATTGTGTACTCACATATTTGGCTCGTCCGACTGCAGACCGCTCGTGACCACGGCTGCTGTAACGTAGCCGAAACGTCGAGCCAAATATGTGAGTACACAATGTTGTTTCACATAATAAATATCGTGTTAATCCCCGTATTGATACATTATAGAATACAATCTCCCTTATTTTTTTATTTATATTAAATGCGTTTGCACTTGACCTCATTTCATCTGATGGAAAGTGGCAATAAGGTCTAAGATGTAGTGTGCTTACCCAGAAGAAGCCTATTCACTCTCGACTTAAAGACATTCAAATTGTAGCTCTCTGGGAATACAGAAGCCGGCAAGTTGTTCCATTCCTTAGCAGTTCGTACCAAGAAAGAGGAAGCGAAACGCTTAGTACGAGCTGGTGGAACTTGCACAGTGTAAGGGTGGATTCATGTCGTCTTCCGTAATGTCCGGTGGTAGAAACGAGAAGGTGAAGCTCATTCGAACACTCTCCATTTTGATCCTATAAAAACCGATAGACAGGCCACTCTACGCCGATTTACCCCCCACTAATAGGGTATATGACTAAGCTCAAGATTTTACAAAATATAAATATTTTATCAAAATATAGGTCAATATGTGCCAATGGCAAAAATTCTCAATTAAAAATATAACGTCTAGCCGGTTTTATGGTCATTCAAAGATTCATGGGCAAGTCCATTTTAAAAGTATGAAATTATTAAAAAATAATTATACCATTGAATAATCCATACAATTTGCACCAACTATTATAATAGAACCATTGACATAAACAAACCATTTGATATAGCTACCATACAAAATTCAAATGAAATGCATACAAAATACTGTCTTGTGACGTCACATCTTAGTAGCCATTTGTATGGAGCGTTTTGGGTTTGCCCAAAATAATATGATTTTAAAGTTGTGATATCTCAGGTAGTTTAAATGAGAATCAAGTGATTCTTTCAACGATGTTTCTATCATTGAGAAGTCTTTTGATTGCAAAAATAAATAAAAAATAGTCATATACCGTATTCTGCGTCACCAAACTTCATGGCTCGACGCTCAATCGAGTCGAGGGTAGCCAGCTGATACTTGGCAGAGCCATCCCATAGGTGACTGCAATACTCCATGCACGACCGAACATGAGCTTGATAGAGTTTGCGAACCTGTTCCTTATCAAGTTAAGGCCACAGCACACACGTTAACTTTAGCAACGGCGATTTTGCAAGTGTATCGATGTTGTGTCGCGATTTTGCGACTTCCTGCGTTCATACGCGTTTTAGCGGCTAGTCTGCTGCCTGATCGGGGACACTAGACTGGCGTACGCGATTTAATCTCTGCGTGTGTGGTCGCACTGTTTAGCTTCTAAAAATCGACAAAACGCCAATCGCTGATGCTAAAAGTAGTGTCACACACACATGCTGTGGTTTTGAGGGCCGATTTGACCAACCTTATTCCGATACTAAATCTAATGTAGTGATGTCATTCCATTCAAATCTGACGTTATACCATAGATTTATCAAAGTAGGTTAGATAAAAAAATCAGGTATAAGAATAGGGGCTATTTTTGCTTATGAATGATCCGCAGGAAAGGCGTACTGTTGGATTGAGGTCTAACTTCAACACAGCATTGGCTGGTTCATTCGTCAAATTGATATTATCAAAATTAACCAATTTTGTAGATGGACCTCAATCCTATACTATATAGCTGGTGAGCTACCTAAGAGTTTTCACTTGCGATAAAGATTACTCTCCACATATGGCCATTACATAATCACTCACTTTAGTGTACCCAAACATTGGGTGCATGACTTCCAGGTACTGCAACAGCTGCACAAACTTCAACGCCGAGCCGACGTGCGCGTACGTGTCCGCCACCGAGTCGAAGCCCAGCTTGGCGTAGCGCGTCCCCATCACCGAGAGCACATACGTGAAACCGACGAATTGGAACAGGTTGTATATTATCAGGTACACTTTTATGTAGTCTTCTGTGGACAGGAACAATGACAAATAAATAAATATTTTACAACATCACATACATTGATCTGACTCCGAGATAGGTAGCTCAAGCACCTGTGTTACGGATATCAGAATCAACAGTGGGATTACAAATATATACATATAATAATTTTCTTTAATACAAAAGTTAATATGATAGAATATAACATTCATTAAATACTTAGTTAGCTACATATGTACAGTCAACTGCAATGAAATTTAAACTCCTCAACTTTTAACGCGGAACAATAAGGTTTAAATTTGAATGAGGTAGTATGCTTAGACTGTAAATAAATAAAATAAATAAAACTTTTTATTTGCTAGAAACACAGTTGACATACAGTTCTTTACAAATTATCTTGGGTACATGTACTAAGAAATAACGTGTGTACATGTATGTACAACCTGAGCGGATAAAGAATGGGATCAGAAATGGCGGCGCATCTATTTACTTCTCGCTCGCACACTATTTGCGTCTATACTCGCACCCCACGAGTGCGAGTATAGACGAAAATAGTGTGCGAGCGAGAAGTGGATAGATTGGCCGCCATTTCTGATCCCATTCTTTATCCGCACAGGTTGTATGAGCTTTAATATTCTTACGCGCGATGATAACACGAGCGACAACATGCTAAGCGCCCGCGCAACGCTAGTCAACCGCCTCCGACGCTTGGCGAATTGGCAACCTGTGCCAAAGAAGCTGTATGTCGCTACAAACACGGCGGGTAGGTGTCAATATATAAACACGCAATTTTTAAGGTTCCGTACCTCAAAAGGAAAAAACGGAACCCTTATAGGATCACTTTGTTGTCCGTCTGTCCGTCCGTCCGTCTGTCAAGACCCTTTTTCTCAGGAACGCGTGGAGGTATGAAGCTGAAATTTATATCAATTACTCAGGTCTACTGTCCCTTGAAGCTGTGAAAAAATCAAACTTCTAAGCCAACGCAATCAAAAGATACAGCCGTTTATGCCGCAAATTTTCGACACTTGCAAGGGAATCAAAACCTACAGGGTGCTTCCCGTGAACTCAGAATCTTGAAATTTGGTAGGAAGAAACGTCTTATAGCATAGATAAAGGAAAAATTACGAAAACCATACATTTTTAGTTACATCACATAATATATATTTTTTTAATAATTTTAAACTTACTACCCATTTCCTCATAAACGCATAAAGGTATTAAATTGAAATTCATACCAAATACTCAGGTCTATAATACCTTGCTGTAACATAATCAAACTTCTATGTCAACGCAATCAAAAGAAACAGCAATTTAAGCTACATATTTTGAAACTCGCAAGTACTCGCAAGGGAATCAAAACCTAAAGGGTACTTCCAGTAAACCTAGAATCTTGAAATTTGGCATGAAGCAACGTTTTATAGCACATATAAAGGAAAAATTCCGAAAACCTTAAATTTTTAGTTACATTACAAAATATATATTTTTTAATAAATATAAACTTATTACTTTTTTCCTCATGAACGCGTAGAGCTATCAAGTTGAAATTCAAATCAAATACTTAGATCTAATTGCCTTTAACCCGTGAAAAAAAATATCTAAGTCAACGCAAAAGCGCAAAACGCAAAAGTACAACCATTGATACCGCATATTTTGAAACTCGCAACTACACGCAAGGGAATTAAAACCTAAAGACCACTTCCCGTTGACATAGAATCTCGAAATTTGGTAAGAAGCAATAGCTTACAGCACAGGTAACAGAAAAAATCCGAAAAGCTTAAAATTTTAAGTAGTTATACCACCAAAAAAATTGTGATTGTAAACATAATTGTAGTTACAGCAATGACCGCGAGTTATTATACTATGTATGGGGAGGGCAACATTTAAAGAAGACGAAATAGCCTTCTTCTTTATATTTCGACGTTCTTTTATCGAAATGATATGTGTTAATATAAAATAAAGGATTACTTAAACGATAAAGAGATCTTTGTCTTAAATTTATGCTCCTCCTTCTTTCCCCACCTGTAATGTTATGAATTTCATTTTGCAATAAAAATACCATAGTTATGACTCGATTATCGTAATGAACGAAATTTGTAAACCTTGCAGGTTTGTACGGAACCCTCGGTGCGCGAGTCCGACTCGCACTTGGCCGGTTTTTTTTTATGGAATAGAAAATTTAATTAAAAATAGTTAAAACGTAACAAAAGTATAGATGTATAATTATAAGGTACGTACAATACCTGCCTTAAGATCCAATATAATAATATCTAAATCACTTCACTACACATTAAAAATAAATTGAAAATTTAAAAAACCCCCGACACAACTAAAGCTTTATTAATTATTTATTTTATTTATTTATTTTCAAGCTTATACTATCATTACAGGCTTAACCTAAGCTCTTTCATTTGATACCTATATTGAGGCAGTTGGAACAACAAATAGGTTATTCGTCATTTTCTGACGGCGGCCATCTTGGATTTTTCACAATTAATATATTCTGCTACTCAAGCCCATTTATATGATACCCATATTGTGGGAGTTGTGTTAAAACATAAAAACCAAATCTTTGTGACGGCGGCCATCCTGGATCGATTTTTATCAAACATAGCTAAGAACACTCCCTCCTTATTTATCTTTCAAACAAAAAAAAAACATATCAAAATCAGTTCATTTGTTCGGGAGCTACGATGCCATAGACAGACACACACACACACAGACACGTCAAACTTATAACACCCCATCTTTTTTGCGTCGGGGGTTAAAAATCAAACATTGGAGTCCCTTCAAAGTGCGATTAGAGATTTGCAAACTATGTTCTATGAGATAGCTGCTCCAACATCCAACACTGGCCGCAGATTTCGGGAGCTTCAAAAAGTATGTGGTCACAGCGCTGTCGCAACTGCAGTCTCAGGCAAACCTCCTAGCCCAAGAATGCGACAGGATTGAAATGAGCGGACGCCGTAAGTTTCTTCTCGTTTACGGCATTGTGGAAGTTCAGGGAGAGGAAGCAATATCGGCCATGTTACGGTTGGCTTCTGAAAGGCTGAAGGTTCCTCTATCCTCCGATCATATCAGCCGCTGTCATCGTTTGGGATCGTTGGGCTGCTGGAAGCAAAACTAGACCAATCTTGGTTAAATTCACTCTAGTGGTATATCAAGATAAGTGCTGGTTTGCGAAGAGGGATCCTGCATCACAATCTCAGAATTTCTGACAAGGACGCGCCGCGAAGTTTTCATGGAGGCACGTAAACGCATCGGGATCTCAAAGTGCTGGACCAGGAGCGGTGTCATTGTGGCCACAGCGGCGGATGGTTCGCATCACCCCGATGTGCGAGTTGGACAAGGTTATACCCGTGACCACTACATCGAGTGTCCAAGCATCCATTACGCCGAGTGGACGATCGCTGAGGTTATCAAGAAACTGTTTGCAGCAGCTGGATCCCTAAATCGACTCCGTAATTTCCTACCAATACCCACCATAAATAGCGCTAGTACAAGCCTTACTTTTCCCAATTCTCGACTACGCCGATTGTTGCTATCTCGATCTAAATGAGGTTCTACTCAACAAGCTCGAGCGTCTTCAGAATTACTGCATACGTATTATTTTCGGCTTGCGTAAGTATGACCACAGATCTGAGTATCGGCTGCCTATCCGTCTTCGTCGTGACTCTCACATTCTATCTTTACTATTTTTTTCAGTCCCAAATCTCCACCTTATCTTAAAAAACGTTTCAAGTTTCTCGAGCCCACCCGAGGTCATATACGTTCTTCCAAACTTCTCCATCTTAAGTTCCCACCTCATTCATCTCAATCCTACACCCAATCCTTCATCGTGAAGTCTATCCGACTGTGGAATGCTTTACCTCTGTCAATAAGGCAATCCAACTCCCTACCCATTTTTAAAGCCCAAATTAAATTACATTTCCTTAACCTCTGAGACCACACTTCCTCTCCCCATCTCTTCCTGTCCTTTAATTAAAATCATTCGCATACTTTCAGATCCTTTGTTATTCATTATAGTTGCAATATTTATCAATATTTAATGAAATATATTATGTAAGTAGTTTATGTTATTTTATGCAGATATGTATTAGTGTATTAATATTTTATTTATGTATTAATATTCAAACTTTCTGTGTAAGTAAATATATATTAATATTGCACTTCCCAACACCTCCATCAAGTGTCCTTTACCCAGGTTGCCTGGAAGAGATTGCTCATCGAACAAAGTACAACGAAGGAGGCCTTATCACTGGCCTCCTTCGTTGTACATATCCTCTAATACCTAGTCTTAAGTTGTCATACTGTACTTTGAGTGCAATAAAAGTAAATAAATAAATAAAATAAAAAATAATTTATTCAGTGTTACAAAATATGACACGGTTACAATAAAAATAAAGTAACTTACAAGCTATTTCAAGGTAAAAGTTTATAATTAAGTATACTATTGACTATGAGTAACACTAAAAAGGTTTCCTCTCATCATTTGTCGAGGTGTCTGGTAGACTCCTCGACGCTGGTCTTCCGAGGATACCGGAAGAGTGGTTGCCATTGCGTGCGCCAACGTCGACCAGATAAACATTTAAATGGATGAATAAATATGAAAAAACGAAGAGCATATAATAATAACATACATAATAGTGTTAGTTAATTTAAGTTAGATAATGTACACAGCTACTCTGCTATTTAATTCTTTTGGAGGTTTAATAAATATAATTTTAATTTTGTTTTAAAAGATTTAACACTTGATAGTTTTCTAATACTCGGTTTCTAGTACTCGGTAAGCGTAGTGTAGGACGCCCTGCGACAAGATGGGATGATGACATTCGAAGGCTGGCTGGTGTGGGCTGGATGAGAGTGGCCGAAAATCGGGAGCAGTGGCGTGCATTAGGGGAGACCTATGTCCAGCAGTGGACGAGTGTGGGTTGCTGATGATGATGATGATGAGTTTTCTAATTGGTGGAGGTATATTATTCCAGCACTTCGTGGCAGCATAGCGAAAGCTGCCACGAAATGCAGCTGTGCAGGTTCTAGGGCAGACAAGACTGGTAGCTAACCTTAAAGGGCGTTGCGAAAACTGTATCTGCTCATGCAAATATACTGGTACTTTAGTCTTCATAACGCCAAATAATAAACAGGCGAAATGAAGGGATCTACGCGACTGCATGGTCATTAAATTATTTTGATTGAGGAAAGGTGTTATATGAGCTCGGCGTGGGACAGGAAAGCAAAATCGGGCACAGGCATTTTGGACTCTCTGAATAAGCCGCTTTGTGGAATCGAGCAAACATTCACCAATGACAGTGTCCGCGTAGTTAAGCTTCGACAGAATTAATACCTCGCAAAGCCTAATTCTCACGTCAGTGCATAAAAAAGGACGGATTTTATAAAATACCTTAAGGCGGTAAAAGCAGTTTTTCACCACATTCACTACATGGTTTTGGAAACCAAGTCTGCTGTCCATAAGGACACCCAGATTGCGTGCTTCAGAAACAATGTCTATAGTACTATCTTTAATTTTTACTACAGGAATTTGCTCATTTATTTTAGTTATCTGGGCCTTGGAACCTAAAATTAGCACATTAGATTTTAAGGGATTCAATTCTAAATTATTACTATGAGACCACTCAGCAATTCTGTCCAAATCTTTAATAAGTTTATGTACTGCTTCAGGGGTATCCTTAGGGTAGCAAGAAGTATAAATTTGAAGATCATCAGCGTAAATGTGATAGTTACAGTTACGTATACAGCTAACAATATCCGAACAGTACAAAATAAAAAGTACAGGTCCAAGTATGGAGCCTTGTATATTCATTCTTTCATTCAATATATTCATTCATTCAATCACCATTTGTGTGGTTGTCTTGGGCGGTGGTGGCATATTGTCGTTCGTCTGCAAGCGCCCTTAGTTGCTCAAAATAAAATAATATTGTTTATAGGCAGCATAATGCAATAGACTTCATGTATGTACCTATCACCCTTATTAGCAACATTTTTATACAATAGATAGTTAGTTTGTCTATTGAATAAAAACCTTAAAGTTTACAAAATAGCCTTTGATCTCAAATTGTCAAAATCCCATAATTCTTACTGGTGTTTTGCCCTAATTTGTCAAAAGTAACTCAGTAATAAAACAAAAGTTGAACAATGATGAGCTAAATCTGGACCATTACTTTGATGACAACTGGCCATGTCCTGTCATGATATTTATTGCCATCGCCAATATACAATGTAAATACCTCAAAATAGATCGGAATCCTTAAAATTGAACCGGCCAATATTAATATATAATGTGTCTCTCTAAACACTTGACATTATCGGAATCACACGTGCGGCCGTCACCGTGCGCGGGATTAAACCCATAAAAAAAATACAATGTAAAAATAATCTCGACATTCTGATAAATTAGATCAATAAAAATATTACAAGTAACATGCTAAATTCAAATAGGCCGCCCCAGAAAACAATGGAAGGACAAAATGGTGGCCACTGCATGCAATCCAGGACAGGTTGGCAAAAGCTTGAGACCGGGATAACAATAATTAGCAAATTTTTACATGGTTTACCTTTTCGATATCCCATTTCTTCTTTTTGTAGTTTGTCATACATGCCAGGATAATCTTTCATTATGTCACGTTTCTCCTCGTCACTATCTTGTCCGTCTTCTGACTTCCACAAATCGAAATTTATCTTTAAGAATAAATAAATTAATCATAAAGTCAGCATTAATTATTAGCTGCCCACACACCATTACCATTATCAATGTGGAAAAATAAATGTTCAGAAATAAGTCATATTAATTTATTGTAATATATATATTTTTTTTATATGAGAGGTGGCAGACGAGCAGACGGATCACCTGATGGTAAGCAATTCCACCGCCCATGGACACAAATTGTATTTTGAGTATCTTGAAAAGAAATACATGTTCATAGCTTATGTGAGGAATACATATCTACATAATAAACTATATAAAATAATTACTTTTAACCAGGCTGGCTTCTGGGGCTGTGCAGTTAACCGAGGCCACCAAACTTGCTTTTCCTTCTGTAATACAATCTCTACACGGTTGTCAAGGACACGCACTGTCGTAGGCTTGTCACCTTCTGAATTTTTCTGGAATCAACAAATTATTTGATAGCACACTTAAAATTAAAATACAAAATAACAGAAATTTAAAGTAAAGAAAAAATAATAAAATGAACCCAACCGACATTGATAGCAAAACTGATACTTTGGTCAGTTGCTTATGCTTATTATCTTAAAAAGATGTTATCTAATAAGTAGGTGAGTAACTATGTGAGGATAAATAAGTAGTTAATCTGTCTTTTTAATATGTGTAATATATCAGTTCCTGATAAATGATAAAACAGGTGCTATGGTCGTCAAGGGAAGCTGAGATAAAGTCATAACATTTTTATTATTAACACTTGATCAACCAGTCCAATACTGCTGTGGGTTAAAAAAATCTGCTGGAAACTAAAGCAATGTCTAGCTAGATGACTTCTACGAGTTCAGTAAATTGAAAAGCCGGCAAAAATATAAAATTAATACAAACGTTTTTAATATTCGAATACAAATCCAGGCTAAATCTGTAATGACTTTGTCCGTGGGCACCGATCCCATCTGATGAAAACTGCACTTTATTTTCAAGAATTGTCACATCGGGCTTCGAAACATTCTTCAAATCGATTTTTAAAGATACGACAGTCTCGGTTTGTGCCCAATACACAAAAGGGCTGGGTACAACCATTTTGAAGCGATGATGTATGTATTTATTTGCTGGTTAACCTGTTAAAGCAGTTACTTAACTATTTTACTTTCCATACGCAAAGTCACAAATTTAATGTAAAGCAATTTTTTATTCAAAACAAAAATTAAAATTCACTTCACAATCACAAACGTCAAACTACGCTTTTTTTTAATCTTTTACTTTTTTAAATAGTGCTACGCTAATTTACTTAGGATTGTTCAATTGATGATGTAAACTTTTCAATTGAAATATTATTTTGCTACAACTTTTTTATTATTTGATTTATATGTTACAAGATTGTCAATGCTTTTCACCTGATGCGTTTTTAGAATTTTTGCACAAGTTTACTGCAAAATATAGAAAATAAAATTACATTTCCGTAAAGAAAGGTAGCTTTATATTATAGACACTCATCTTATATGTGACAAATATATCACGTGAAATAAATTAAATATCACGTTCCAAATCACCCATGTGTGTACTTAACCTATCTGTTCTGTCAAAAAACCGTTTGCTCTGTTGATGGGTGTCGAGTTTCTATAAAAATTCTAATTTGATTGTTCTTTTTGCGGCTCAATAATATTTCAGTCGTTTGAAAATGGTTTAATTACGATCTAGTGTTTAAAATTGTGCTGAGTGGTCGCTTTAAGTGTAAGCGTTAAGTTGTAAACAAATCCAAAATGTCCGTTCCGAGTACGGGTTTGAGCAAATTGAAGAAGAAACACATCCGTGTGAAACATCAAAAAGTGAAATTGTTTCGTGCAAATGAACCGTTACTGTCTGTTTTTATGTGGGGTGTCAATCACACGGTAATTACATTATTTCTATTACGCTAATTACGATAACCATGTCAGGACATAATGGGATTTCAGGCACCAATTACATTATGTCATTTCCTTAGCTAGATACCGGATTGTTGTGGTCGTACGATGTTTACTATTGTGTGCTATTGTACAGCTATTACAAAATTTAATCACTTTGTTTATTTGTCTGTATGCATTTCTGGCACTTGGTCAAATCTTACTCTTTTAACAATGTCCTTGCTTAGAACATAAATAGTCTATAAAAATACATGTTAGTACCTACTTCTAAACTACGTCTTAATTAAACAAGACGCTACATTCAAAATAATGTTCAAATTGTTAAGAAAATCAGACTTTAATAATATCTATCAGTCTCTGTAGCAGGAGAATTCTAAAGAGTTGCTACTTTTAATGTTTTCTTTGTTGTTTGTTTGGTTAAAACGCAAAGGGTTCGATCTCGCACCAACACAAATATTTGTTGATGAAACCAATATTTGTCAACACAAACTGTCAGGTCTGGGTGTTTGTGGTGGTTTACATAACACAAGGAAAACGTTAGTTTGGGACAAAGGCAATGTATTTGATGTTGTCTCAATCTAAAAATAAAATCTCAAATTTTATTTTTCAGTTTTATTAACAATGATAGAGCATACTTTTGAAGTATGTATGATTTTGTGAAATCAGTTAAATACCTGGAACCAGTAAAGCCTAGTTCCTACTGAATTTATAACACGTCAACATAGATTCTGATGAATTAAGGTTGAGGTGTATTCCTGAATATGCTTTAGATGGTGATTATGAATATGGTATTCGTATTTTTCTATCAGCTCTCGTTTATAAGTTACAGGACTGAAATTCTGAAAATAGGTCATTGGGGGCATATTCAAATGCTACTCAAATATACAAACATTTTACTTAATTATTGGTAACTATATTGATGATAATAAAGGTACTCACAAATCATTCTCTTTTTAATTGAGTTAAAAAAAAGGAGGTTTTTTTATTTAATAATAATTCTCACAACATCTCATACGTTGACCTGATTCCGTACAAAGTAGCTTAAGCACTTGTGTTACAGATATCAGACAATAGAGGAACACAAATATATACTTAAATACATATATTACACCCAGACACTGAACAAACACAAGTGTTCATCCCACAAATGTTAGCCCAGGGTGGGGATCGAACCTTTGGCGTAAGAGGCAGGGTCACTACCAATTGCGCGATCCGGTCAGTCAACAGGCTTAATTCAACATGTTTTTTTTTCTTTCCTAATTTTTTGTACACCACAATGGACAACATTTCAAAATTGCTAAGCTCTGAAACAAAAAATACCAATTCTTTGTTTACTTTTCCGCTGCTCGAATATATATTTATTCATTTTTTATATTGTTTATTTACTGAGAAAAAAATTTAAAACTAAAAACCGTAAGATGACGTCATCGGACGGCAGAATGCAAAATATTTCTTTGCTTAGCACATTATAGTTTTAAATTTACAAAATGCCAAACCCATGACATGTAACTGTCAAAAAAAAAGACAACTTGTCAACGTTGAATGTATGAATGACGTTGACAATTTTGACACTAGTATTATTTACCTTTGACAGTAGTACTTTTTTTTTATTAAAACAATGATAAGCAAAGGAATATCGCTGTATTCAGCCGTCCGATGACGTCATTTGGCGCTTACGTCTATTTAGAATAAAAAGAATTTCAATAATTATTTTTTGCATGAAAATGGACAAATTTTGAAAAAAGAAAAAATATGGGTCTGTTTATTTTATGTCTATTTTCATATAAAAAAACAATATGGACATGTTAAAAATATGAAATGTTGTCCATTACTTCCTCCATTCATGTCAATCCTTGCTTACTTAAACTTTTCTCTGTAATAACCCCAGTGCATGAGTGTCTGTTCTAGACCATCAATAACATTTATTTCTTCTTTACTATTCTTATAACACTTTTTTTATCTGGAACAGACACACTAGGGTCAGTGGGGTGCTGCAGGGTCACTCGCAGAATACCAGCATTGTGACGTGTCAGCAATGTCCCGGCATGAATTATGCTGCAGGCGCCTATTTGGCACAACACTTGTTTATATTTTATATTATTCTTATTTTTTTATTATGTTTTGTTCCCATATCTTAATTCGTGTGATATCTGTTATGTATTTGTTGTGTCAATAAATGTTTCATTCATTCATTCAAATCAAAATAATGATAGGATTGATATTTTTATCTTAAAACTAAGGTGAGATATATTGATTTTAAAATCCTGAAGAAAACTCCATACAACGACGCACTCAAGCAAAGTATGAAAAAAATACAAGTTTTGGTGTCTTTACAAAAATAAATCTTAAAATTATGATTTACTTGTATTTCACAGGTAAGGGTTAGTTGTTTGATAAAATAGTTTAAAAGGTAAAAAATGTTAGGTGGGTAATTTTTCAATGAGCCATATATTTGCCATATTTTTGTATTTTTCTGTATTTTGTCTGTGAATAACTTAAAAACTAGAGCTGATATGGAAATTCTGGCAATGTTGTTGTATCGAGGAACTTTAATTTAGTTTTAAAAAATACTATTACAGTATACATTAAGAAAAAGGTTTATTTTGGTAAGCCAGTGTTATTATGTTTTATTAAAAACAGTTACACATTGAAATATTAAAATTCATATTAGTTTTCATCATTTATTCTAAATAAAGTTAGATGTAGGTTTTGTTATTTTAAATTACACTTTACCATATCAAGACAAACAATAATTATTAACAGTACCTACATCATTTGAATAATGAGATATGATAGGCTAAGATTTATTATGTAAATTGCAGGACTGTGTTGTGTAATCAAATTGTTTTTCTTTCAGATAAACGAGCTAAGTCATGTTACTATACCGGTCATGCTGCTGCCAGATGACTTCAGAGCTTATTCAAAGCTCAAAGTCGACAATCATTTATTTAATAAGTAAGATATTACATATTATTGGTATAAGACAAAGAAAGAGATGTACAGATTCATATACCATATTATACAGAGTTCCTTTTATTTGCCATATTTTTTTTTATGCTAGAGATGACACACAAGCAAGTGGGTCACCTGATGGTATGTTATCCACACAACCCATGAACATCTGAAAAATCAGAGAGATTTAGCTGTTTTTGTGAACATTCTGTATCCAGTTTAGCATTATTTGCTGTTTTAAGCTATTTGTTAGTGATATGTTGGATGTGTTTGATGTAAATGGATTAAGTGATAAGGATTGTATTTTATGATTAATTCTAAAAAAGTATTTCTTATCATGAAATATTTTTTTATCTGCAAATGACTTATTGTTTTTTGTTTTTAGTGCATTTCTTTGTAAAAGTAGAATTATGTGAAGGATTCGTTTCCGACATTACGTTCAACCTGTACTTTAGATGGCGCTGGGCGCCGAATACATCGCGCAAGTTTATCGCTTTTTCGGTTTACCTATAGCTATTACCCTTTGCGTCTTTTATAGAAATTACCTTTAATATAGTTCAGATAAAACTATAATATCTTAAGAGGAAAGCAAAGGAATATGAATAGGTACATTAAAAAAAGCAGTCCTTAAAGCGTAAATATGTCATTTTAGTGCAATGTTCATTTTATTTATTTATGTATTATGAATTAGGCTTTAAGAGTACATAACTTAAAGTCCTCCTTGTTTTCAGGGAAAACATGCCATCTCATTTCAAGGTGAAGGAATATTGTCCATTGGTGTTTAGGAATCTTCGCGAGAGGTTCGGCATTGACGATCTCGATTACAAAGAGTCATTGACAAGGTAATAAATAACAGTTTACAATTTCAATAAACAGACCATTTTTAATTGATTTCTAAAGTCGGCACATGATGATAATGCTAACGATTTACGTCTTTATGCCTATGTTTATGTATGCATATTTATTTATGTTTATTTTTAATTCCCACATAATTTGGTCTGGCATCCCGTTCCCACCTCCCCTCCTTTCCTAGGTTTAGAAAGCCAGATAACTACCTCATGTCCCGGGCTCAGAAGAGGCTGTGCGGTAAGCTGCGGCGCTCTGCCACCGCGCCCACAGAAGTAGCCAACATGAAAAACGAAACCCACCAAGAGAGCATATTCCATGATGCGAGCGAATACTTCAAACGGGGCCTGACGATTAAACGCCTGAGGTCAGCGGACGTTTTACTTCGAAGCTGTACGATTTTTTTTGACAAGTTTTATTTTTTTTTCAACTTAACAGTATGTAGTGTGCCTTTTCAACTGACACGGCGATCATTAGCATAGACCACAAATTACACATCGAAGTCATGTCCCTGTTAACAGCTTACAAACCAGTCTATAAGTGACTGAGAATGCGTGTTGATTTTCCGTGTGAGGAGTGACTCCTTATTTGTTGTTTCGTGTTTGTCACTATGATCTCAGAATGATTTCCTCTGTTAGAAATATCTATTAATTCATTCTCAAAATCTGCAAGAGCAGGAGAGAGGCAAAGAAACGATATTACATTTGATTAAGGGGGTAGAAGTCAAATTTGTCTTGATGCCCCGAAAGGCATAAGGCTCATATCAACGATAACTACATAATAATTGGCTTTTTCATAAGAATAACAATGAGAAATAGTTTAAAAGAAATATAATCTATTTTCAGAACCCACAAATTCCTTGAATTCCTAACATCAGATGCACCGAGGGTCACAATATTGCCAGTAGTTAGCAGCAGTAGACGGTATAGTGAGAATCACCAAAAATTAACTTGGTTTGACACCCATGATACTATGATAATGGCGAAAGTATATTAAAAATAAATATCATTTAGAAAACAATAAAATTTAGATTATAACTGTAACAGTAATTCTGTCTACGTATATTTATACAAATGTAACAAAATAGTTGTGATAGAACTTCAGCTAAGATAGAAGAGTCATACTTGTATTCCATTTTTTTAACCGACTTCAAAAAAGGAGGAGGTTCTCGATTCTCGTAGGGACCTTTTTTATGTGTGTTCCCCGATTACCTACTCAATGACGTCTTGACCGATTTTCATGATTTCGAGTGTGATTATATGTAAAATTCAGGGCTTCCAAATTGCTTGTTTTTTTAAATCCATTTCAGGATTTATTTCTTTTTATTTATTTTACAAACTTCTTTATTTATATTCTTGTGGTAAGTAAAGTTCGCGATCGGTGTAAAAATACATACATACAGGCTGTTGTCACAATTACCCGCTCCCAGGTTGGCTGGCCTTGACCCCCACTCGTGATCCTTAACCCCGCGTCCCACATACCCACTTGTACGCCTGTTGTTCCCGTTTCTATTTATTTTATAGTATTTACACTAACACGAGTTTGCAGCACAACATAATTTATGACGGATTTTCACCTGATTTTATAACAAATAAGCTCATTTGCTTCATAATTTTACATTAATCTTTCGTCATCGTTAGCCCATTTAAGTCCCCACTGCTGGGGCACGGGCCTCCCTCAATCACATGAGGGGTATTTGCCATACTCAGCACGCTTGGCAGACGGGTTGGCGAGGGTTTTGATATAAATGAAGAGTTTTCCTTCTCTGGGTGCTGATCATCATGATCCTGGCATGATTGCCAGCAGCTTTACCTTAGTCGCCTTTTACGACACCTCGGTAAGAGTGAGAGTGGCCTATTCTACTCTGCCGGGACCTCACGGCTAATCTTATTAAAAAAATAAACATTAATCTTTATTTTTTTAATTTTTGCTTCACAAAGTTTGTCATGAGAAGTTAATATAAAATCGTCTCGGGAATAAGATTTTTTGGGTATTTGTTGTTAAAAAACCATTTTACGCAGCAATTAACTATGTCAGTAAGTGAAAAGTCGTTACTTCAAATAAAGCCGTGCGTGAGTGATGATAAGTTGACCTTTCACTTGCGTGCGACATTGTTATTATAATTTCTAATAATATCAATAATACAACCAGTAGACTAATTTGCAAGTATGAAAAAAAAATTAGAGACTTAAATTTTGAGCTCGAATTTAATCTCGAGTGAATTACATAATTGATATCCATATACAGTCGCGAGCAAACCAATCGACTCAGGACCTAATTTTCATACAAACATACTAATTTCAGCGGCCTATAAATATGAAATGATCTGTTCCACCAATTTCAATTAATTATTTTAACAGATTACAGAAACGTGCCGATTTCTTTAAAAAAAAAAAAGGAAATTGTGGTTGATTTTCGCATCCCATAATAATTGCATGGAGGAAGACAAACGACTTGCTTAATCCTAATTTTAAGAAAATGGCCATATTTATGGAGGCTTGTTAAACGATTAACTTAAAGAAGAAGTTGAAGTTTGTATGAAAATTAGGTCCTGAGTCGATTTGGTTGCTCGCTAGTGTGGACCTCGGTTCTTTTGCCCGTGTATTCGAAATCTCGACAGAATGGACAACATTTCAAAATTACTAAGGTCTGAAACAAAAAATACCAATTCTTTGTTTACTTTTCCGCTCCTCGAATATATATTTATTCATTTTTTATATTGCTTATTTACTGAGAAAAAAATTAAAAACTAAAAAACGTAAGATGACGTCATCGGACGGCAGAATGTAAAATATTTCTTTGCTTAGCACATTATAGTTTTAAATTTACGTAATGCCAAACTCATGACATGTAACTGTCAAAAAAAAAGACAACTTGTCAACGTTGAATGTATGAATGACGTTGACAATGTTGACACTTGTATTATTTACCTTTGACAGTAGTACCTTTTTTTTATTAAAACAATGATAAGCAAAGGAATATCGCTGTATCAGCCGTCCGATGACGTCATTTGGCGCTTACGTCTATTTAGAATAAAAAGAACTTCAATAATTATTTTATGCATGAAAATGGACAAATTTTGAAAAAAGAAAAAATATGGGTCTGTTCATTTTATGTCTACTTTCATATAAAAAAACAATATGGACATGTTAAAAATTTGAAATGTTGTCCATTGGCTTGGTTTTACTTTTATACACAGATATCGAAATACGATATTGTGGTAAACCATAAAAGTTATAACAAAGATACTCAAATAGCCTCATTTGTTATAAAATCACATGAGATTATCGTCACCAGTTGCGATGAATCACGCACGACACGAGTTGGTAACAAGACATCGTATGCAGGTGATATGTATATCTGCTTACGCACTGTTCACGAATTCACGTATGTAGATAAATAGGTATTTCGCGGGTAAGTATAGTATGGAATTATTGTATACCTACGTAAATATTCATTTAATTAGCTATGATAACAGTTTTTTTATAGTTACTATTATGAGAATATTAATATCAGAATCTATTTTCCTCAATGTTTGCTCGGGATATCGTTAGGTTTTCTTCGATGTTAATTTGACATCGTTAAAATATACTTTTAACGATAAGGTTCAATTCTCGCGCCTTAGTTTTGATATGAATGCAACTTGCTCAGTGTCACAGCACAGTTGAAAAATAACTTAAATGTTTAGCTTAAATGGGTTCCTACGTATAATATTTAATATAGACCAATTTAATTTTTATTTCATCTTAATAAGTTTTGGCTTGGCTTGACCCACATACAGGCACATTCGAAATTATTAGCCAAGACTTCATAATTTCAGCCAATAAATGAATTTGGATAGTTGTCCTTAAGGTAGGGCATACTAGCGACGTCAATCGATTTGAATTTTTAGCTAAGCATAATTCCTTTAGATAAGCATAATTGAAGTAATTGAAGGTTTTTCATGTTAAGTTCATGACTAATGAAGGATGATAACATCCATGAGGTAATCTTGCGTCTGCTTTCGTCTTTAATTGCTGGTAACTCCGGGTGGGAAGTACCATGTCGGATGCTCTACGTCATCGCATTTCAACAGGACGATGATGTATTGATTGGGTTTGTTCTTGGCTTTACACTGAACTCTAAGAGTTGACGAAAAGCCTACGATGGAGGGAGCTTACCCAGAAGTACCAAACTACTCTAGTTATTCACTCGTTTTAAAAAAAGATTTAGTTGTAGTCAGTCGGGAAAATAGACGCAGGAAGGGCTTCTTAAGATATTATTACCTTAAACCTATAAGGCCAGGTCGAAACTGGGCCAATAAACCTTATTAATTAAGTAAACACCGTGATTTTTTAAATACCTGAGAAACTTCTCAAGGGCATCATACTAATGAAAACAATAATTTTTCCCTAACGAATGTAGGGTATAATTTTATAAAAATCACCTTCCCATAAAAAGGGCATCAATGAAGAAAATGAAAAATGTTTTTTTTCACATTCGACCCATGTTTTTTTTGGGCTATAGGCTTGGCCACAATAGGGTATTTGACTCGAGATTTAACAAAATATAAATATGTGTAAATATGTGCCAATAGCAAAAATTCTCAATTAAAAATATTACGTCTAGCCGGTTTTTATGGTCATTCAAAGATTCATGGGCAAGTCCATTTTGAAAGTATGAAATTATTTTAAAAAAATAATTATACCACAGAATAACCCATACAATTTGCACCAACTAATATAATAGAACCATTGACATAAACGAAACATTTGATATAGCAACCATACAAAATTCAAATGAAATGCATACAAAATACTGTCGTGTGACGTCACATCACAGTAGTCATTTGTATACAGCGTTTTGGGTTTGTCCAAAATAATGTGATTTTAAAGTTGTGATATCTCAGGTAGTTTAAATGAGAATCAAGTAATTCTTTCAACGATGTTTCTATTATTGAGAGGTCTTTGATTACAAAAATAAATAGTCAAATACCGTATTGCACTTGATGGAAAGCGACCAAGGTGTCTAGGATGATACGCGTTCTTTTTTTTACGCGTCCCTTGAGAAGTTTCTCGGGTATTCATGTACCTATGTCCCCGTGGGATGCGATCCTTCGTAATTAGGATTTTAGAGACGCGCGTTTTATTACATGTGAGCAGGAACATGTAATAAAAATAAAACTTCGGTAGAAAATTGCATTTATTGTGGAAACCCGTTTGTGATCGACAGGTTTATCAACTTCTGACTAATGAATGTGCAAAAATGGCTTATCGCTTTGCAACGGGGTCTGCACCGGTTCAGTGCCCGTTTTAACTTTTTCTAATTAGCTTTTCAGTTTAAGGATAGTAATTAACATAATTTAGATTGGTACCTACCTAGTTGGAAATAACAATAAAATAAGGACTAAAATATACTCGAACCCAATTGTTGTGCTCGTGATATTTTGAAAACGTGGCGGATATCACCTAAAAACCATACAAAAAAACTATGTTTTAGTGATATATGCCGTATGATGATAAATGTTACGCTCCTGAGAATTGGGCTCCTGGTATCTCTCTGGGCCCTTTAAGGACAGGCCTTTTGACAGAGAGGAAGCTTTTTCACTTAGGGAGTTGCCACACTGGCGGATTGCGAGCGTTTTCAAAGCGGAGCGAACACGTCGCGTCTGTGCAGCGTTCACGCCGCGGATGCGCAAAGGATTCGCCGCGGATGCGCAACGGATTCGCCGCAGATGCTCAACGGATTCGCCGGCGTTTTTCTGCGTGGTCGCTACAAAAAACAATGGCGTTCAGACTTATCTCCAGGGTGAATCCGTCGCGCATCAGTTGCGCATCCGCGGCGTGAACGCTGGGCAGCCGCGACGTGTTCGCTGCGTCATCGCTCCGCTTTGTAACCGCTCGCAACCCGCCAATGTGGCAACTCCCTTTGTATTGAAGTAATATTCTTACTTCACCTTCAAACATCCCCATACCCAAAAGAGAAATATTATCGAAAGTGAAGCGGTTTCTAAGTGCACAAAATAAATAGACACAAGAGGTCGACTCTAGCTGACATTGATATTGATGAATTCATTGACCTACGTGCCCTAGCACGTACTAGACCTACACTGCCTACAGTATATCATAATACATTCATCATCATCAGCCCATTTAAGTCCCCACTGCTGGGGCACGGGCCTCCCTCAATCACATGAGGGGTAATTGCCATACTCACCACGCTTGGCAGACGGGTTGGCGAGGGTTTTGATATAAATGCAGAGTTTTCCTTCTCTGGGTGCTGATGATCATGCCAGCAGCTTTACCTTAGTCGCCTTTTACGACACCTCGGTAAGAGTGAGGGTGGCCTATTCTACTCTGCCGGGGACCACACGGCATAATATATTGTAAATACACAATAAGAAATAATAATAAATTAGCTCTACCAGAACCCCGCTTTCAATTAAATTCCTCAAGCACTTTCAGTTCCTCTATAAAAATTTACAACAAATTAACAGACATCTTACAGAATAGAAAAATGATTAAATATTAATTAAAAAATTAAAGAAGTACCAAATTAATAAACGTTACTATAACACTAATGAATATTTTTCTGACCATACTTATCTACTTATTATCTGACTATACTAGGTAGGTTTCTCCAACGGGACGTATGGAATAGGAAAACCTACTTTTTTTTTGCTCACCCAGGAGAAATGATTACGCATACCCACTGAGCCAAGAACCATGACACCCCCCGGACGGTGCCCGCCTTACACGGTGGGCTGGGCGCTTTTCCCCCCGGGGTCGGGGGGAGGGATTGGGACAGCCGGGAGAGCCGTGACGTCCCCACCAGGCGTAGGAGGGTGTCCGTGCAATGCCGGCGGTGTAACGCGCTAGCGGACTCCCTCCTCGGAGAGAAAGGAGACGCACATATTCGCGTCATCTCCTCCCCGTGCCTTGCGGATCGCGGGGGCGAGAGGGTCAGCCTCTCGCTCGCGCTTCGCCGCCTCCTTAGCTGCCATCACGTGCTCGCAATATGCAGCAAAGGCCATTCCAGGACATCCACACTCGCTAATATAGCTCTCGCTCGCTATATTAGAGAGTGAGAGGTCCTGGCCGACCTTTGCCATCAATGCATGGCGAGCCTGTGCCCACGGCGCACACACCGCCAAGGTCATTGACCTGTCATTTAACTGAGTGGGCTCTTAACATAGCGAGACAGTGCGGGTAGGATACGCAGAACGCAGAAGATATGCCTTAACTATAGTACAAAGCAAGTAACTGGCCAGCTAAAGAAAATCAAAACAAGAGCCAAGCCAGTTAAAAAACTCAGTAAAATTAACTGTTAGGTAGTGATTTTTACTCCTTCAAAATAAAACCTATAAAATTTTACATTTTAGTGGTTCTTAGGTCGAAATGACTATAATTTAAATAATGCGCTTAAGAATAAATTGCAAAAGATTGCTATAGCCAAAATATTCATAATTTAACTGGTATAACCTTCGATATGTTATTTTATGAAAGTTGCGACTGACAGTCTGATTGACTGACAGTACTTATGCATTTAAGTGTGTATCTTTAAATATGAAACAACCTAAATTTTTTGCTCATATACATATAGGAGGTATGTTAATTTTTTGCTTATGTCACGGCTGTAAAATACATTCTACTCCAAAAGTTTCAGCTTCCTCAAAAACTCACTCGACTAAATGTTGGGCTTATAACAAACAAGTTCATTTATTATACAACAGTGTTACGTTGTCACAGATCTCAGCCCACCCCCGATGACTCCTCGGGCAAGTCTGGCGCCAAGTTCTACCAGAGCTATGACCGGCTCTTCATCCTCAAGACCCTGACTTCGGAGGAGGTGGAACGAATGCACTCCTTCTTGAAACATTATCATCCGGTGAGTAGTTTTTACATGACCCAAGAATACATACTGTTTTCAGAGTTCATGTATTTAAGTGAGAATCACATGCTGCCAGGTGAGATGAGATGAAATCCAAATGCAGGAAAACTTGGGAGTAGAACCACGTTTCAATCCTGAAGGAGCTTCGAATCTAACAAAGACTTTCGTCGATTGTGCAAGTGCGAATACTTACCATGTTTGGACATATCATCCGAAACGAGAGCTCCTTGGAACGTTTAATGGTATAGGGAAGAGTGGAAGGTCAACGCTCCCGAGGCAGATCACCTACAAGGTGGACAGTATCAAGTCTGCTACAAAGTGTTCCTTGACTGAATGTGCACGCAGTGCCACAAACAGAGAAAGATGGAGAAGTCTCGCTAAAGCCGCCACCCAACATACATACAATCCATAATCACGACCACTCCGTCAGGAGTGTACGACGACTGAGAAGAAGAAGAACCACCGTACTCGATGCCTCATTTGTTTTATGAAATAGAGGACAGACGAGCAGACGTATCACCTGTTGGTTAGTGATTAATAAAGAAGTCTACAAACTTTCTTTTGTCTCATGACTCGGCAATAGTCAGTAAAAAGTATAATTTATAAAGTTCAATGACGACTTGGTCGTTATGTATGTTATCATCAATTTATCATTATTTTATCATAAATATAAAATGGAAAAAAATATACTAATATGGATTTCCATGAATTTATTTTATTATGTTTGATACGAGAACTTTCTTAGAATTATAGATATAATTTGTCGAGTTGCATCTTTATCAGAAAGCCTGCTGATTTTTGCTATACCTAAACACGAGTTAAGAGATATTAATGTTAACGATTATTTGCTTTGTGTATTATATCTTTCACTTATCAGCACATACGACACTGACATTATGCTTGAAAGAGCTATGTTTATAAAAAAAGATATAAACTTATCAGCAGGGACGGGAAGAAACCGTATTGAAACTAATTTTAGTAGCATTATAGTGTCTACTCCTGGGAAATCCGGATGTTAAGGAATGTTTCTCGCGTATTAGTTAACAGATAACAGACAGAGACCGTGAATTTAACCGTGGGAGAGCCAAGCTTCGGCATGAATGGGCCGGCTCGACCGGAGAGATACGATACCACGGCCTCACAGAAAACCGGTGTGAAGCAGCACTGTGCTGTTTTTCGCTGCGTGAGTGATGGTACCGGAGGCCCAATCTGGGGGAAATGGGGTTTTAAAGGTTCGCAGCGCACTTGTGACTCCACTGGTGTCGGCAATCACTTACCATCAGGTGATCCGTCTGCTCGTCTACCACCTATGACATAAAAAAAAAATATAATTAACTTAAGAATCCTGGGTAAAAGCTAAACCGGGACTGGACCGTTTTGCTAGTTGCATTCGTCGCTTCATTCTCAACTGGTAATAGGTTTCCAGTTTCCCTGGTCTTCCGTGGAATCCAGAGGAAGTAAGGGACGTCACTGTGCGTGACGTTATAAAGTACATGAGTACACTTAACCTTCATTAAATTAGTTAAAATTTGTTACAACTAAAGAAATAGCAATACAACTTATAGGGGGTACAGCCTTAACTGATTAATCCTAATATAACATTAAACATCACATTCATACACTTCGCAGAATCAAAATATCTAGATTACTTAAACACAACATAAATGAAAAATAACAAAAATAAATACACGGCTTGACTATTTATAGCAACTTTTGGACGGATAAAAGATGTGACCTAAATTTGATTTAAAAAATATGAATTCTTCTTCTTCTTCTTATGAGAGGAGGTATATTATTCCAGCATTTCGTGGCAGCGTATCGAAAGCTACCACGAATGGAATGGACATTGTATGTCATGTTATCTCAATTAATTTGTTTATTTTATTTAATTGTGAATGGTTTGATTGTCGCCAGTACATCGTGGAGCGGCACGGTAAGACGCTGCTGCCGCAGTACCTGGGCATGTACCGGCTGACGGTAGACGGCATCGAGCACTACCTCGTCGCCACCAGGAATGTCTTCTCGAACCACCTCAACATCCACAAGTGAGTTATTATTACTATCGACAGATCCTTTATCCGACACATAATATTTTAGTCAATGGGGGCCGAGGTAAATTGTGTACCTACCTCAGTTAACAGTAGACCGCCATTGTTCAACTTCAAACATGATTGGTTGTTTCGTTCGTCAAATTGGCATTTTGGCAAATCACTCTTAAAAATAAACATTCACCATGTATTTGGTATACGGATATGAAATACCTTCGATTGGTCAAGCGCATCCCGTAACCCACATACACGTACATAGCCCACCGAATTAGCAAAGTGAAGTGGCAGTGGGCTGGTCATATTAGCCGCAGAACTGACAGCCGTTGGAGCCGTAAAGTCCTTGAGTGGAGACCGCGACTCGGTAAGCGTAGTGTAGGACGCCCTGCGACAAGATGGGATGATGACATTCGAAGGCTGGCTGGTGTGGGCTGGATGAGAGTGGCCGAAAATCGGAGCAGTGGCGTGCATTAGGGGAGACCTATGTCCAGCAGTGGACGAGTGTGGGTTGCTGATGATGATGATGATAATCCAGTAAGCTTCATAAGAATGGTGGAGAAGTGGAAATCGAATCCTAGTACCTAGTACCTAGAAGCGTGAGGCCTGATGGCAGTTTTTACAATTTTTTTCTGTTTTTTTTTAATAATATAAGCATAATAAGATGAACGCCCTGATGGTCTAACGCCCTGATGGTCTAGTGGGTTAAGTACCGGGCCGTGATCTCGGGGTCCTGGGTTCGATTCCCGGGTCGAGCGAAAAGTATGTTTCGAATTTTTCGAACATAGCTCGGGTTTGTGATCACCAATCCGCATTTGGCAGGCGTGGTGATTAAGCCTAATCCCATCATAGTAGCGATAACTTGATTTCTATGATGGAGGCCTTTGCCCTGCAGTGGGACAGTTTATAGGCTGATACTTTTAAGCATAATAAAGTAAATAGTAAAGTATCAGTCAATATTACTGTCCCACTGCAGGGCTAGGGCCTCCATCATAGAAATCAAGCGATGATTAGCATAGATGTTCTAATTGTTCTCCAAGCGCTGAAAAACGTGTGCATTTTACAGATTTTAATTAACGGCTGACTACGACAGAAATAACTTGAACGCCTATTCTAAGATAAGCAAAACTTAGATAAGGTACTAAAAAGTCTAGTACAATGCTTCTCGCCACGCATCAATTGTATCATAAAAGTCATGTCTTGCTCATGCATTTACATAAAACAGTTTGTAGTGAACTCTTTGTTTCCAAGGTACGCTACGCGTGCATGATAATAGGAAATTTAGTTTTATGCTGAATGACATCAAATAAATAATGTACGAATATTCAGTAAGGTTCCAAAGGAATTTCCTCCCGCGAACGCTCCGGCTATGGAATGAGTTATCAGAGGTTTTCCCGGGGGAATACCGCACGAGGTTCTTAAAAAAAGGAGTGTTAAGGTTTTTAAGTGGTTGGCAGTGTGAATGCAGGTCCTCTGGAGTTGCAAACGTCCATAGGCTGCGATAATCGCTTACCATTAGACGAGCCGCAGGCTTGTTTGCCACGGATGGTAGAAATGTACACATGGAAGACAGGCCGCATAAGGGCCTCTGATTTTAAACGCGAATGAATGATGCTTGCTTATAATAATTCGTTTTTTTTATTGACAACCCATAAGATTCTTTGCTAAAGATATGAGTGATGCATTTTACCACGTTTGGAACTCTGACACGCACTACTGTCAGAGTCTGTCAAGAACGACTGACATACTTGTATAGTCCGACCACGAACATTTGGCACTTTGCAAAAGAGGGATTAATGAAAAACAGATTAAAAATATCACCGAATGTCACCAGTGTTGCCAGACTTTCCTCCTAATATTTCTACTTAAAGGACTTACTATTTTAATGCACGGTCTTGTCATCCATTATGACGTCAAGCCACCCCTTTTTTGTCTACCCCTTCTGCCAGGACCTGGCGGTGGTGGCATGGTCAAATATTAGTTTCATACGTAGCTATCCGGTTTTCGCAGGACCTGACCATACCAGCATAGACGACTCCCCTGCAGTTTCTCTGTTATGTCACGGCCATGGGGGCTTCCACACATGCTTTAGTTGCCCACGCGGTCTTTCCCCGTAACTCCACACATCCACCGCAGCGTATTCATCGTGACATGCAGCTCCGGCTAGTGTGTCGCTCAAATACAGACCAAGTCTCACTTTTTTATTTTTGTTTTTATGTGATAGGTGGTGACATGATGGTATGTAATTGCCGTCGCCCATGGACACCCGCGACACCAGTCACAAGTGCGCTGCCAACCTTTAAAGCCCCTTTGCCCCGGATCGGGCCTCCGGTATCCTCACTCACGCAGCGAAACACAGCACAGTGCTGCTTCACGCCGGTTTTCTGTGAGCCCGTGGTATCACTTTGATCGAGCCGGCCCATTCATGCCGAAGCGTGGCTCTCCCACGGTCACTGCGGTACCACTGATTAACCACCGCTCTATAACAAAGCCTAACTTGTTTCATATCTCCCATCTCTTTCCAGGAAGTACGACTTGAAAGGGTCGACGGTAGACCGGGAGGCGTCGGAAAAGGAGCTCGAGAAGGACCTGCCGACCCTCAAAGACAACGACTTCATCAAGCAGGGCGTTCGGATCGACATCGGCGACGCGGCCAAGGACAAACTCTTGGAGACGCTCACTGCCGATGTGGAGGTAGGAAACCGGTGTTAATTTACTCCTATGACTTAGCGTCTTCGCATGCGACGTATGTCACTTTCGCCTTCTAAGTTGCATAAAGCCGATTTTCCTTATTTTAGAGTCATTCAATTTCGATGTTGCCAATATAATACAGTAAACTGACATTCTAATCCTTCCATGCAGGATTGTACCAAAACCGGTAACTTCCGCATTGCAAACGGAACGCAAAAACCATAGACTATTGTCTGAACATGAACATCTTTGTTTTTTTTGTCAAAAAAAACTATGAATTGAGTCAAAAACTGTGAATTGTACCTACATGTTTTTTATCAGACTTTTATTTGATTTATAATGTAATTCTTCTGATAGTTTAAATTCTAAGCCCTGTTAACCTTCTCGACTTCCACCTTCAGAGAAGCTGGATTGGCTGAAAACCAGCGCTGCTCTTGGAATGTCTCATTCTGTGGCAGCACAAGCTGAGCCACCTCCTTTTGCTTATAAAAGTATCAGCCTATAAACTGTCCCACTGCAGGGCTAAGGCCTCCATCATAGAAATCAAATCATCGCTACTATGATGGGATTACGCTTGCCAAATGCGGATTGGTGATCACAAACCCGAGCTTTGTTCGAAAAATTCGATACATATTTTTCGCTAGACCCGGGAATCGAACCCAGGACCCCGAGATCACGATCCGGTGGTGATTAAGCCTAATCCCATCATAGTAGCGATGACTTGATTTCTATGATAGGAGATATCATTTTTCGATTTTTTGTCACAACTCGGCAACCCTACTAACCGCATGCATTTATTTGTAGGTAATTCCCCGAAAGTACGTTTCGTTTTCAAGCAAATAGAATGTGAAGGTTGCCATTTGTGTTAAAAAGAAATTAATTATCTTTGACGTGATCATCATCTAGGCTCCCCTAATCCCCATGTCATCCAAAATAAGCAAAGCAAAGACCCCCCGCCTCCTCATAGTGCTTACATTATACTTATTTATTTATTTATTTGGGAAAGAAACAATTTAGTTATTTTGAATAATTTACACAATTAAATAATACACAAATCAGCAAAGTTTCCACAGAAAATTACATGTCAAACGTAAATTATAAAATAAATGCAAAAAAAAAATAGACGAATAGTGAAATAAATAATAACAGTCAAAATACAATGTCAGGTAATTTAAAAGCTATAACTAAAATTAAATAAAAGAACAAAACACACTTACAAACCACCTACACCTACATTAAGATTATTATAATATACTAGCTTTTGCCCGCGACTTCGTCTGCGTGTAATTCGAATAAAAGCAAGGTCTTATAGATATCTTTATAAATTATAGCCTATGTGTTATTCTGATCTATAAGCTACATTACTGTAAAGTTTCATTAAAATCCGTTTAGTAGTTTTTGCGTGAAAGAGGAACAAACATCCATCCATACATCCATCCAAACAAACTTTCGCCTTTATAATATTAGTAAGGATTAGTAAGGATAAATGTCAAAATTAATAATAATAAAAAAGCATAATTAATAAAATAAAATATAAAAATTATAATAAAAATAAACACTTGTACGGCCCCTTACTGTGATATCGGAGTGTGTTGATTGTAACTTAATTTTCAGTTCCTAACAAAGCTACACTTGATGGACTACTCCCTCCTGCTCGGCGTCCACGAGTGCGGGCGCGGCGAGGCCGAGGCCGAGGCGGCGCGGCAGCGCGAGGCCGAGGCGGAGTCCGACAACGACACCGACACTGACACCGACACCGACAACCGGCATCACGGCGACAGGCAAGTGTCCTGCTACTAGGGATGATCGATATTAGAAAAACATCGATGTTGACATCGATGTTAACATCGAATCAAAAGTATCGATGTACGATAAATATCGATCGAAAGACATCGATATTTCTAAATTATCGATGTTTTTGGAAACTAATAAAACTGTGTTTTAATTATTAGATAAATGCACTCTTACGTAAATCAAATTTGCTAACGCTTTACAAGTTTACTCACAATACGACACCTCACTCATCAAGTGTGTGACAGTGACAGTTTTTTTCAATCTCTTGAGAAATTAAATCAAACTTATTCGTACGGCTGTGGGCTTACTCCGATTATTTTGATCAGCGCCTTCTAGTGGATAATAGTTGAAACTTAATAGTCATCTGCTTATAATATCTATGCAAAATTTAGTTGAAGTTAGTACACCTACTGCACGCTAGACCGCGCCGGAAAATAATTGATGTTTCGATATTTTATTTAGGTAACATCGATGTTTCGATGATATCGAAGTCAACACATCGATGTTAAAACATCGATGTTTTATAGTTAAACATCGATGTTTATTCAACATCGATGAATATCGAGCATCCCTACCTGCTACTCCGGTGGTTCTCAAGGTGACGGGTAGCGCACACTAGCGACGCCAAACGAAAAACAAACTGGATACGAGGTGATCCGGCAGAGAACCAAGTCATCGACATTGCTCACCGGATTAGCAAGCCTAAGTGGCAGTGGGCTGGCCATATTTGCCGCAGAACCGACAACCGATAGGGTAAACGAGTTCTAGAGTGGAGACCGCGTCTTGGCAAACGTAATGTAGGGCGCCCTCTGGCTAGGTGGAGGGACGATCTGCGCAGGATGGCTGGCAAGAGCTGGATGCGAGAAGCCATGGATAGATCACGGTGGCGAACAATTGGAGAGGCCTACGTCCAGCAGTGGACTGTGATAGGCATGATGATGATGGTGATGATGAAACCGGATATCTTTTTAACAATTTCGAAGCTGCAGCCTCTCGGATAAGACTTATACTATTTATTTAATACTTATACTTAACTTTTGGGTCTGCTTTTGTACTCGAAATTTGAATTACCGCCAAAAACGGCTACTTATGGCGTTAATCCAAATTTCGAGTACAAAATTAGATCAAAAAGTAGTGCACAATCATTAAATGAATAGTATAAATGTTTGCTTAGAGACTCCCGCTCCGAAATTGTTTAAAATAGATCCGTTTTAGTAGCTAACAATTTAAATCGATTGGTGTCGTTACTTAGAGGCTACTCGCCGCCTTACCCTTGGGTTCGTGGACCACTGGTGGTCCTTGGAAGAATTTCAAGTGGTCCGTGGAGCCATTATAATTAATTCATATGATACAAACACAACGAGGCGACTAACGCTTGCGGAGCGAATTTGGACTACATCTGGATGGTCCGTGGCCAGACACCGTTCCCAGCATGGGAGAGCCAGCGCTTCGGTTATGAATGACCGAAGCGATACCACTGTCTCACAGTAAGCCGGCGTGAAACATCGCTGTGTTGTGTTTCGCTGCGTGAGTAAGTGTACCGGAGGCAAAATCCGGGGGAAAAGGGGGTTTAAAGGTTGGCATCGCATCTGTGACTCCTGTGTGTTGCGGGTGTCCATGTGCAGCGGCAATCGTTTACCATCAGGTGATCCGTTTGCTCGTCTGCCATATATACTTCTCAATACGCAATGGGCGTTGCACAATATCGAAAAAAAATCCAATTGCTTTTAAGGAATAGGGTTTTGACTAAGCTCCAGATTTTACAAAATGTAAATATTTTATCAAAATATAGGTAAATATGTGCCAATAGCAAAAATTCTTAATTAAAAATATAACGTCTAGTCGGTTTTATGGTCATTCAAAGATTCATGGGCAAGTCCATTTTAAAATTTAAAAATGATTATACCATTGAATAACCCATACAATTTGCACCAACTATTATAATAGAACCATTTACATAAACGAAACATTTGATATAGCTACCATACAAAATTCAAATGAAATGCATACAAAATACTGTCGTGTGACGTCACATCTTAATGGAGCATCGTTTGTATAGAGCGTTTTGGGTTTGCCCAAAATAATGTGGTTTTAAAGTTGTGATATCTCCGGTAGTAAATAAAAATCAAGTAATTTTTTCAACGATGTTTTACAACATTGAGAGTTCTTTTGATTACAAAAATAATTAAAAAATTGTCAAATACCGTATCACTGAAAATAAATATTTCACAACATCACATACATTGATCTGACTCCGAGATAGGTAGCTCAAGCACCTGGGTTACGGATATCAGAATCAACAGTGGGATTACAAATATATACATATAATACTTTTCTTTTGTAAATACATACTTATAATATATAGATAACGCCCAGACCAATACAAACAGATATGTTCATGCACACAAATGTTTGTACTGTGCGGGGATCGAACCCGCAACCCTTGCACCAGAGGCAGCGTTCACTACCACTGTTCCAAACGGGTCGTCCGTAATAGTGATCGGATTTGGATTTTGTTTCGAAACGTTTGAGATATTTATTTATTTATTTATTTTCTTTATTAAGGAAAAATACAGCTGTTAAATAGTACTCTGTTCTAAAATTACTTAAATAATACATCAGCAATTTAAATTTTACACTACAGATTAATACGTTTAGTGTTGTGAGACAAAATACAAAAAAAAAAAAAATGTGAAAAAGGATGATTATTTTTGTTACCTATTAATTTACTTCAAGACTAAAGATTTTTTAAAAACTGTAATCTTATCATGAAAAGATGTCGATATGGTTATAGCTGCTATTAAATTTATTACAAGCTCTAACAATAAAACTATTTTTCCTGTAATTACATTTACATAAAGGAACATTGAAACATATGAATATTGTAACAGTTAGTGTGTCTGCGTGTCAGGTGGGGCTACAACACGCCGCCGGACAGCCCGCGCGGGTTCGCGCGCCAGTCGTCGCTGCGCTACCAGGGCATCATCCCCGAGCTCGACATCTACGCCATCCCCAGCCACGACGGTCAGTCGCACTCTTTATTTATTTATTTTTTCCCAGGGGAAACCATCATGGCCGTCACCTTGCTACATGTAGGGAACAAGGTGGTGTGTGGGACTCAAACCCTAACTAAAACCCCTGGGGTGTCCATCTCCGCGCAATCGCGGTCGGAAACCCCACAGCCGGGACTAGACCGTACCGCTAATCGCGCTCGCCGCTTCACCCCTATCTGACGCAATCATCATCATCATCATCAGCCCATTTAAGTCCCCACTGCTGGGGCACGGGCCTCCCTCAATCACATGAGGGGTAATTGCCATACTCACCACGCTTGGCAGACGGGTTGGCGAGGGTTTTGAACTAAATGCAGAGTTTTCCTTCTCTGGGTGCTGATGATCATGCCAGCAGCTTTACCTTAGTCGCCTTTTACGACACCTCGGTAAGAGTGAGGGTGGCCTATTCTACTCTGCCGGGGACCACACGGCCAATCTCTATCTGACGCAATACAGCCTTCAATTCAATTCAATTCAATTTAGTCATAGCAAAATACATGTTGCGTCGAATATGTTGCTAAATTGCAATGATTAGGTACTTACTATTATTATTAAAATGTCAAAAATATATATATATATATTCATAAATTACTTACAATTATTATTCTTAAAAACTATCGTCAGCTAACAATATGATTAATGAAAATTTTCAACGCTTGTACGACCTACCAGGTCGACACCCAGTAATGTCGTCCCCGCGGAGTCGTATGCTAAGCAAGCCACTCCCCAGCAGTGGATACGCTCACGTAACTCTCCGAAAGCCCGTTTAGTCGGCTCTCACGACTGCTGGGAAAACCTTGGCAGTATTCTTAAACGCCCGATGTCGATTACATTGCGCAAGCGTTTCGTGTTATCGAATTGAGGGTTATCCTCCAAAACAAAATATTGCATCTTCGGTGGATCCTGCACTTGTCAATGGTGTAGTTTTTTTAAAAATAAAATATGTTGAATAACAATCTTTTTCAAAAAAAATAATAGGAGCTTTTTCCTAAACTTGTTAACTAGGCAGTGTCCGAATAGGAACCATATTTTATACCTTATTCATTTAAGATAGAGTCCAATACCAATTAAATATAATATAGCCCGCGCCTGGCTAAGGGTGGATGTCAAGTTATTGCCTAGTCTTAAAGGTGTCAGCAAATCACTTTTATGATTGTACGTCCTCTACATCGGAAGATATTGCTAAATAAACGAATTTACCCGGACTCAATAGTCGTCGAATTGCCTTATAACCAGTGATCGGATTTAGGTGTGCAATTTTTGACGAAATGTCAACACGGACACGCCAACGCCGCGTATAAATGGATGAAAATTTCCATCAAATTTGCTTAAACTAAATGTAACGTTTTGCTTCGTTAAATACTTGTTTTATTTTTCTATTTCTGATAAGAGAAACATGTATAATATACATTTCCGAAATTTCGTAACCACGCGGGCGTATCCATACTAATGAAATTTTTGAGACCTATTCCGATCAATGCTTATCACAAAAGAATGATTGTTTTCCTAAAAAAACAGCATTAATACATATTTTGTTTGTTTCTATTTACAGGTTCACCGAAAAAAGAAATTTATTTTGTCGCATTAATCGATGTACTGACGCACTATGGAGTGAAGAAACAGGTAAGATTTTATCATAAAAACCTACGTGTAATGGTTTGTGATTCCGTCAATTCACCTCTCTCCCTCTCGCTCTCCATCTCTCTCCCTCTCCCCCTCTCTCCATCCCTCTCCCTCCCTCCCGCTCTCTATCTCTCTTTCCCTTCAGCCTGCCCAAACCAGCCTTCACAAACAAGGTGCAACCCATCCACATTCACTGATGACCATCCATCCCAGATGTCCCGATCTGCTTGTGGTTACACAGAATTAGAGTTCCAGCACCAATTTCACTGAGTATTCTTGTCACCTTTACGTTAACACCGAAATCACAGGGAGGCACACATAACCTTAATTCTCGAAACCCGGTGTTTCACGAAAACCGTCTCGAATCACTAATTATTATATATAATAATTACAACTATATAATAATTACAACTACCAACACAACGACCTCTAAACATTATATTTTACTGCGACAAACAAAACGAAGGCGAGCCCTTTCGCCATAACAGCCAATAGTGACGTCGAAAAACCGATGCGGAGCTAGTGTTGCCCGCAGGAGGCAGAAACACAGCCCAGAAGGAGCTTTATACGAAACAGTCGCAGTAAATATTTTGAGTATTGAGTATGTCGTCCTCCCTTTGGGGCTACGGTATCCTTGGTGGTCGTTTTTGATCCCATTGGAGATTTTGGAATTTGAAATTTATCCTTTTTCGTGCTTCAGGCGGCGAAAGCGGCAAAGACTGTGAAATACGGCAGCAACGTGGACGGCATCTCCACCTGCGACCCCGAGCAGTACGGCAAGCGCTTCATCGAGTTCGTCGCCAAGGCCATCGAGGGCAACTAGACCCCCCACGCCCGGGGCCGTGCTTCGACTAGCAACGACCGCGACTGACCCTCACTCTAGTGGTGGACCGATACGAACGGGTTAAGAAACTGCTAAAAGTGATTAAAGGTACATACAACCTGTGCGGATAAAGAATGGGATCAGAAATGGCGGCGCATCTATTCACTTCTCGCTCGCACACTATTTGCGTCTATTTGCGCACTCGTGGGGTGCGAGTATAGACGCAAATAGTGTGCGAGCGAGAAGTGAATAGATGTGCTGCCATTTCTGATCCCATTCTTTATCCGCACGGGTTGTAAATGTTTTTATCTTTTACCAGATGGTTTTTGACCTGCGGCCGACGAAAACTTTCTTAGGAAACAGTTTGATATTATCAAAAAAAAAAACTCCTATAAAAAAATTCACCCGCGAAAACTTTCATTTATAAATCATGTCGTAAGCCTTGAGCTCTGTATAGGTATGAAGTAGGCAAATATGCCAACAAAAAAAAACTAAGTCATTGAAAACTTGACAACGAAAAATTTTCAAGGAGGAAGGTCGTCACCCCTTCAAAATCTAGTTTCTTGGATACATACATAAATAAATAAAGTATACAGCCTTGCGTATTAAATCCATTTCGACTTTATGCTTGTCTATGAAGATATTTTTTATCGTTATCGTTTATAATGATATAAACGTCAGTTAATTTCAATGAACTTTAGTTCATTGAAATTAACTGACGCTAACCTTTAGGTTTATTATTTAACAGAGTTTCATTCCATAGATTTGTACGACTATAGACCTAAAGATCATTTTTCCGTGACACCAATAACGGTCATTTTAATCAAGCTACATTTTACTGAATAAAAACTTAGGTTCTAAATTAAACGAATAAATGCCTACTGCTGAAATTCTTATCAGTTATGTTTTGTCTCGGTCCATCACTGTTGTGTTGTGGCAGGCGTGATTTACGTAAAAGAGATTGATTTGCCGCCGGTTGATTTAAACGATAATTTACAACATTCTGTATATCCTACATTCAGCAACTTACTTTCCATTGCTTAAGAGAGGAAGTTACTAATCAAAGTGTAATCGAGTTAATTGCAGCGCTCGAGTTATTTTGGGCGAGTCATGCGCTCAACTCGCGCGCGCTCTATAGGTATTTAGCTAAATTCAATCAAATATAAACTTAATATTTGTCAATTTAACATAAAAAATCTACTGCTCTTGGGGATTTGCTACGCCATTTCAATCCTTTTCATTGTTACAAAATCAAATTCCTAAATAGTTTGTCAATTTAATGTCAATCTTACGATAAGTGTTAAAGATAAAAAAATATTAGCAAGTACGGAAACCTGTAAGCTGAAGCAAAGACAAAATGTATCAAATATCGTTTAAATCACATCAACGGCCACGCCCTTAAAGTTTGAGAATGTCTAATTCATTACTTGAATGTTTGTTTTAATAAAATCGGTTGTGTAAGATATGCCATTCATACTTGAGGTGCGTTCAAGGTTTCAATGATTAAATAGATTGTGGTGCAAGTTATTGTGTGAAATCACGATCATAGTCACAATCAAAACAATCTGTATGACCATAGTAAATGTAAGGAAAAGTAGGTTGAATAAAGCTGAGAGTGCTAACGCAAAAACAAAAAGATTACTGGTTGACATTAACACATCACGGAAGAAAATTTAAAATGTTAAAATTATTCTCCAAACTTAAGAAGAATAGAAATACCATTGATAAAATACTGTAATCTTGCTCGATGATACAATACCAGAATATAGTGAAGCTTATAAGCTAAAAAAGCCAAAATGCGTAATGTCCTTTTTAATGATTTTTATCTTATCTTTATTCTTACTATGTATGAGGTTAGAATACAGTAAATAACTTGCATTACATTCATTCAGTTCAACAATTTTAGGGTCACAATAGAAAGAAATACAGTTTACTTGGGTGCTCTATGAGTTCTGTAACTAAAAGTCACTAAAAGTGAAATCTATTCTACTCTTAACAATTGCACATGATTAAGTAACCAGGTAAACTAATTTCTAAGGTATCGGACAGAGACAAGTACGCAAGGTTTACAAATAAAGTTAATTTTTAGTTCCCGCTAGAAACATCAGGTGTAGACTTGTTGAATTCTATAGCAATCCGTTAGACTTGGTCGGCACAAATCTACTGTGGGAAGGGACTGTATTTTTTAAGAGGTAGACCGAAAAATAGATGACTTACTTCGCTGACATTATAACCAAGTGATCTGTTGACATGTTGTTACACTATCTTAGGATGATATTGTTTTGGAAATCTAGACTTTTAAATTACGAAGACAAAATTGGTTCCATTTTCGATACGTCCATTGAATTTGTATCAAAATCCTTAATAGAATAATAAAATTGAATTTTATAGCAGGAAACATACTTGTATATTGATTAGTACAGTCTCTTCCATATCACATTACAAAAGCGCGCCTAACCCCTTCAGTCAAAATGGAATTTACAGGGTGTTGTAGTTGTAAAGAGTAGTGGTTTCTTTAGCCGTTCATCGGTCGCTTGCTAGGAGGAGCACACCGCGACTGTTATGCCGCAGCAGCGCTGCAAGGCTTGCTAAGTGTAATTACGTCGGTTGCTGGGCCCGACATTTTGTTGCGCAACAAATCGCGCCATGTCACCATGTGACAACCAACTAAGAACGTGTGGCTACAAGTTGATAGTATTCGCTGTGTGACCGATGTTGATGAACAGGCTGGAAGGACATGGAAAACATAAGAAAAAGCGAGAATTGATACTTAAAACGGCAATCTGCATAATCAGTGTAGCTTGTTTTGCTTTTAAGGTCTCAAAGACCAATAATATAATCAATTTAAGATGATTGATAAGTGATCATTATACATCTGTTAACTTTGTAGCCCTTGAAAAAACATGTGCGATTTGTTCAAACAAGGCATGTAACATGATGAAACGTGGCATGTTGCATGCTAAAACATGTTATGTTGCATGTTGAAACATGGTAAGTTGCATGTTGAAACATAGCGCGTATTGATGTTGCCAACACGGGCCCAGGTTTATAATGAAAAATATATAAAGTTCGTGTCGTTGAAATGTAGTGTGGAGGTTTCTTAAAAGTTTCATATTTATGATAATGCGAAAGTATCGAACAGTTGTCGGATGTACGTCGTTTTCAAATCTTTCTCGTATTTATTCGCTTCGCGTGCGAATTGTAACACTGGTGGAAATAGTTTGTGTGTGTTTTCGACTGACCAATGTTTAAGTTTGTTATTAGTTTTGGTACAAAGGTAGTAAAGCACAAAGTAAGTTAATGTCGAGGATAAATTCTAAATTACTTACATTTCGGAAGGTACCAAAAAAAAAACCGATGAAGCTCTTTGTTTTCATTTTACAGGTTCTGAATAATGACAAAAGCGTTGTAAAAGTTATAATTTTCTCATATATAAAATATATAGAAATACCTACATTTCTAATGCGAAAATCTGGCTCGATGTAATTGTATCGTTAATATTAATTGTGGTTCAGTAGAAGAAGAGTATCCGATTCCCTTTTCGACCTTATTAATCAATAAGGTCGAATAGTGGTCTACCGAAAACTTCGTCGGCTGTATCTTCGTTTAATCTAATTTCCGTAAGTAATACAAGTATTACAGCTACTTTGTAATCTTATCAATATTTGTGAGGTCATTTTCGCTGTGTTACATAATGTGGTTAACGGCATTATACTCGTAGTTAACTCGGCTTACAACCCGTGCGGATAAAAAATGGGATCAGAAATGGCGGCGCATCTATTCACTTCTCGCTCGCACACTATTTGCGTCTATACTCACACCCAACGAGTGCGAGTATAGATGCAAATATGTGTGCGAGCGAAATGTGAATAGATGCGTCGCCATTTCTGATCCCATTCTTTATCCGCACTGGTTGTCAGTGGCGTAGCGTGCCTTGTCGGGGCGCCGTACAAAAAATAGTTTGGAGGCCCTAATATAGGGGTAAACATTTTTCACAAAAAAAAATTGTGAAAAGAAATATTTATATTTTATCATAACATAATTGAACCATATTACAAATAAAAAAATTTAACTTTTGAACGCACGCTTAAGGCAAGAAAAAAAAGGAATTGCTTTATAGAATTTGGTCATTTGTAAAATAAAATAAATTAGAAAGTTTTTATTTTTTTTCCTTACACACTTTGGGGGCCCCGTGGCCGGGGGCCCCGTATAATTGATACGGCAGATACGGCGGTAGCTACGCCCCTGCTGGTTGTACTTGTTATTTATTCGCGGTGTTGGTCAGTCGAAGCGCACGCGCCGTGCCGCGCCCGCGGAGTCGCCATCGATCGAACGCATCTCGTCTTTCACTTTTGAACTGATATTGAGCACATTTTGCAATAATTCATAACTCGTTATTAGCTTTTATAATGTTCCGCTATCGCGTAGATTTATTAGTATGAACAAATTAATGAAAATGTTGAATATCATTAAATATAGGATGTTCACGTGTTAAAATTGGACTTGTAATAATGTTATTCTCAGATTAATAGTAAACAGTGATAGAGGGTTTACGGATGTTGTATACTATGCCCTGTTTCACAGGATTCTGTACCACTTGAGTGACAAACACAGATGTTTTGATGTCTATTAGTACAGTAAGTCATGTTGCGAAGTATTACTTTCCATTTATGTTTTGTCTTCGTAAGAGGCGGAGGTAGGTATATTCTATTATTATTTGCGATATTTTTGAGACTCTGTTTGATTGGATTGTACACGATAATTTAATTTTACTATTATTTTATTACGGATTTCATCGTCAGCCCATTTAAGTCCCCACTGCTGGGGCACGGGCCTCCCTCAATCACATGAGGGGTAATTGCCATACTCACCACGCTTGGCAGACGGGTTGGCGAGGGTTTTGATATAAATGCAGAGTTTTCCTTCTCTGGGTGCTGATGATCATGCCAGCAGCTTTACCTTAGTCGCCTTTTACGACACCTCGGTAAGAGTGAGGGTGGCCTATTCTACTCTGCCGGGGACCACACGGCTTTACTGGATTAGAAAAACATGTTTAAAAAATATTTTGACATACAATTATGTATTTCATCATGTTTGTTACTCATGTGTCGATACTATCTATGATAGTCGAGTATTAAACACGTTGTTTGACTGATTTGAGACTGTGGAACAGGCCCATACAAATGATAGTACATTGTAATTACTGAAGTAATGTTTAAAATGAAAACGGTTTCGTTGAAGTTCTGATTGGTCCTAAGAGCTTGCACGCATCGGTGTGCGGTCAGCCTAACCAGTTAACCGGAGGACGCGGTTGCGATAACAGTAAGAACGAAGACGTCATGTAAACCACAGACATGATTGCGATTGAAGATGCACTGTCGTAAAATAGTTTTCCTTCTATTGTAAGGATTTCTAATAAAATAACGTGGCTTCGGTATATAGACATCGTTCAGTTGCCTGGCACGGGGTACGAATCATAACTTACCTACCTATACACTATGCTTTTTTAACCGTCTCACTCCCTTATCTGGGGCACTATACTAATGAAAACATAAATTCTTCCTCAAGGAACATAGGGTTGAATCTCTAAAAAAATTTTCGCCTTCTGATTCATATTGCACCAATCAGCTGATCACTTTTGTATGGAAAGGTGTTTTTTTTCTGAGATTAGTCCCAATGTTCTTTGGGGAAAAATGATTGTTTTCATTAGTATGGTGCCCTAGATAAGGCAGTAAGGCGGCAAAAATGCATGGTGTATACATAGTACGAGCCATAGTGCGACCGGTTCGGTACGGTACGCATATCACAGTGCGAATGAAATCTATTTTAGTACGCATTTTAAGTTGTATTTAACCAGACGGCTGACCGCATACTACATTCGTGGAAGCTTTTATAGTTAAGTGCAATCAGTTGCATAGTGTAACCATCTTATAAATTTCTAAAGAATGTATGTATAAAAATAAAAACCAATATTGCCTTTTTGAATGTACTTTTTTTGTATATTATACTTTTTAATATCATGAGATAGGACTTCATTATTTTAAGACCAAGAGTAGTCTGACATTATTTTGTTGTTCTTGTATTTCTTCAAGTTTCAAAAGTGTATTTCCAACCATCTAGTGTCAAAGAAATCAGCCTTATTATATTCAGTTACCTGACTTTTGTTTTGAACCTAAAGCAATATAATTACTAAATATGTGATAAAATATGTAAACGTGTTCAAAGACTTAATATTGTATTGTACTCCATAGTTCGACCTCGCAGAACTTCAGGTAGCACGTTCTGACCGAAAAGGGCATTCACCCAAGGAATTCATGTCATATTGCCAATAATATACCTTATACCTAGTGTCGCTTAGTTTCTGTCTAGAGTAGATAAATAGTATGGTGTAAGATTTTGTTATTTATTATTCTATTTCGAATTAAGACTTGGATTGTTATTATGAGAGTCTTGTGATTTATTCTATGGAAATTGATGCGAGCCTCAACGGCTTGAGCATGGGAGGAATTTAATACTTTATACTATAAAGTATAAAATCGAGACAGGCAATGACTATAAAGTTTATAGATCATTGCCTGTCTCGATGCAAGCTGTGTACGGTCGGGGAATCTGGCGCTTTTAACCACTTTCAAACGCGATTCGCTTGCAAGCACCACACAAGATTGGTGTCATTTCAAACGTAAAAAAATATGCAAGCTGCAAGCGATTTTTGCTCTTCCGGTGGTTTAAGCGCTAGATTCCCCGAACCGTACATATACTCTGATTTTTAATTATGTGAACTTAACTAACAGATGTCAATGTCAAGTTCCCATAGATTTTATTTTGACCTCTTTTGATGTCATATGTTTTAACCGTGGGAGAGCCACGCTTCGGCATGAATGCGCCGGCTTGACCGGAGTGATACCACGGCCTCACAGAAAACCGGCGTGAAGCAGCACTGTGTTGCAAGCGAAACACATCGCTGCGTCAGTGAGAGTACCGGAGGCCCAATCCGGGGAAAGAGGGCTTTAAAGGTTGGCAGCGCACTTGCGACTCCACTGGTGTGGCGGGTGTCCATGGGCAGCGGTTATCGCTTACCATCAGATGATCCGTCTGCTCGTCTGCCACCTATCACATATTTTTTTTATGGAAAGTTGGCATTTGCATTGTCAATTTGGTTCATTATAAATAAAATGATAATGTAGCTCTGCAGTTGATCCTTTTCTATGAGGAAACGAATTGCTAGTGATTCTTCGCTTACCGTCACCTCATTTTCTATGTATTCATATTTGAGATAAGTGAATACGTCTCTATCATTGGTTACCGATGTGCATACGTTGGAAATTTCCTCAATATGTAACAAATTTCATTGGACATTAAGGTAAAATCATAGACGTGCGTGGTTAGGGTAACCAGACTGAGTCCTTTTCATAGAAAGCCATACTTGAAAAACCGCGCGAAGGCGTTATTACTGGGGTGTCGTTCTTTCTCTACCGCACCCTGTATAGAGATGCATTAAAGCTGCGTCAGGGCCGGCTGGATCTCTTTCACACTCTGGGACGTTTTTTCCGAAAATGGCACTTTCCGTTTAAAGCGAGCTTTTTCTAGTTCCAGGGGTAAAACCGAATGAAGAAATTTGATAGGTTAGACAAACAACCTGTCAAATTTCTTCATCTGATTTTACACATGGTACAGTCAACTCCAAAAATATGTATACACTTTAGAACGTTGTCACAATATATAATATAAGAAAGTAGACCTCTACTTTCTTATAGGTAAGTATTATGACAAGGTCCTAAAGTGTATACATATTTTTGGAGTTGACTGTACATCATTGTTTTGTCGAAGAAAACTTACATCATTGTTATTGTCATCGGGAATTGAAAGTCTTATTAAGGTGACGGGTAGGGCACACTATCGACGACAATCGATTTTAATTCTTAGCTACTAAACCGGATCTATTTTAAACAATTTTGGGGTTACAACCTCTCGGCAAACACTTATACTATTTATTAAATAACCATGCACAAATGTTGGGTCCAACGCGTACGCGAAAAATTGATTACCGTCAAAAGCGGCCACTTTTAGCGTTAATCAATTTTTCGCGTACAAAAACGGACCCAACATTTGAGCATGGTTATTTAATAAATAGTATAAATGTTTGCCTAAAGGTTGTAACCCTTGAAATTGTTTAAAATAGATCCGGTTTATTAGCTAAAAATTAAAATCGATTGGCGTCGCTAGTGTGCCCTACCCGTCACCTTAATTCATCGAAGTTGTAAACGGAAATAGGTGCCTTAGCGTGAACCGGACATTACGAACGAATCTGTGTTTCACCTTTGTTTGGATGCGACATGTATATTCTAGTTCGCGTTAAAAACCCTGGGGGGCAATTTTCGTACACTACATCGAAGTCAAAATTTGAGATTTCATACATTCGTCCATATAAATGTTAAACTCCAATGTCGAGTGCTCAATAGGCCCTCTGGTTTTAAAAGAAACAGTGCCTAAAATTGTATTGTATGTATAAAGTTTTAAATGATTTGATAAGCGTTGAATTACTTGCATTCGATTAAATAACAGATTTAACAGTATTTGGGTCCCACTTATTTACCCTTAAAATTGTAATAAATTGTATTTTACGAAAGGATAGATTTTGTGATAGATATTGTTTACTTTTAGATGTTAATTTTTACTTTAGAATAACGAAGTTGATCACTCTGGTTCAATCAATTTATCAGTTTCTTTTGTTTTGTAGTTTTTATTGACAAGTATGAGTTGTAAAACAGTAATTAAGTTGTTTTCAAATGTTTACAGAGTGGTCAGTTTTACTAGACATTTAAATCTTCAGTTAGTCTCAGAGTGAAGTGGTCATAGGTTGAAGGTTCTGCTCAATTCCAAAAGAATAGTGTTGACCGAGTTAATCGAATTTACAAGTACAATAAAGCTTTTGCCCATTGTCGTACTGATCATTTTGCTGCCAACATAACCAATCATTTGGCCTACAATGGAACTCAATTAACGACCGCATCGTTATCCCCGTCCCTTTTACAGACGCTGTGCGTCTATTATTTGCATGCGACAGGTATATCGTGTTTAGTACGGGAACGTTTAATTGTAGGCCAACAATTTTGAATCATAACGCTTTTTGATCGGATTGGACCAGTGTGGCCATAACATAAAATTTTCACCCGATTGATTCACTTGAACGGACACTCAGCCTAATTGTCCCTTCACACCAATGTATCAACATAGATTCCTGAACAATGTGTTAGTCATGGTAATGATTAAAATATGTCATATGTGTTGCCATTGTTTAGGTGGGTAATATTATTTTTATTTAGTTGTGTTACTATAAAATAGGTTTTATTTTCTTGTTATACGGTGACGGTTGAAGCCACGTGCCCTGTAAGGCATACGATATTTATTACAAATACGAAGCTTCGCTACGAACATACGTATTCGGCATGTAAGCAACACGATTGAAATGTTAATTCTCTAGTCTCCTACTCTTGTAAAGACAAAAATGTGTATGAAAAATTAAACTTAATTTTTTAAAATGTTCGGTTTATAAAGTTTCTGCAATATATCTGTTGTTTTATTTTTAATGCCCTGTTATGGAGCAAACGCATGATCACTTGTATTTAGGAATGCATTACTACAAAGTGTAATTAAAGACACCATTATATTTATATAAAATATTTTAATAGCAATCTTTTGCAATTTATTCTTAAGTAAATAACACACTTAAAAATTTCATCTTGTGTTCAGGTGGGACTCGAACCCACACCTTTCACAATCCGGGTGAATGTTCTACTAATTAGACCACTGAACGCGTTATTAAGCCGACGAAATTTGTAAGTGCTTGATTTGACATGAGCTGTCGCCGATAGTCTCATCAATATTGTAGGTATTTTTACAATATCCAGTGGAAAAGCAAACGCATGATCACTTGTATTTAGGAATGCATTACTACAAAGTGTAATTAAAGACACCATTATATTTATATAAAATATTTTAATAGCAATCTTTTGCAATTTATTCTTAAGTAAATAACACACTTAAAAATTTCATCTCGTGTTCAGGTGGGACTCGAACCCACAACTTCCACAATCCGGGTGAATGTTCTACTAATTAGACCACTGAACGCGTTATTAAGCCGACGAAATTTGTAAGTGCTTGATTTGACATGAGCTGTCGTCGATAGTCTCATCAATATTGTAGGTATTTTTACAATATCCAGTGGAAATATTATTACAAATATTTGACCGCCAGTTAAGATGAGACAGCTAAATCAATAGTTAATATTTTATAACCAATCTTTTGCAATTTATTCTTAAAGTAAGTAACACACTTATAAATTTTCATCTCGTGTTCAGGCGGGACTGATGGTATGGTAAGCGATTGCCGCCGCTCATGGACACCCGCGACACCAGTGGAGTCACAAGTGCGCTTCCAACTTTTAAACCCCCCTTTCCCCCCCGTATCGAGCCTCCGGTCCGGTACCCTCACTCATGCAGCGAAACACAGAACAATGCTTTTCACGCCGGTTTTCATTGAGGTCGTTGTATCACTCCGGTCAAGCCGGCACATTCATGCCGAAGCGTGGCTCTCCCACGGTCCCACCATAGTATTTGTACTGTACTTACAATTTAACTCATCCTTAGAATAAATGTTCGCAAAGTTCGTAGGCAAAAAAAAAGATATACTTATAGACATTTTTAGAAGATGTTTTTATTAGTAAAATGTAGATTATACACCATAAACCTTAATTAACCTAGTCCATCCTCGTCTTGACGTGCTTCTCGGTGATCTTGTCTTTCTCGATGATGTAAACGACGGCGCCCCAACCCGAGATGGCGTCGCGGTCGGCTGCATTCACCAGAGCCTGAAGGAGGACAATGTAAAGTATCAGCCTATATACTATCCCACTGCAGGGCAAAGCAAAGGCCTCCATCATAAAAATCAAGTCATTGCTATATTGGGATTAGGCTTAATCACCACGCTTACCAAATGCTGATTTGTGATCACAAACCCGAGCAATTTTCGAAAAATTCGAAACACACTTTTGGCTCGACCTGGGAATCGAACCCAGGGCCCCGAAATGTAAATGTATGTAATATAGAAAAAAACCGCCTTCAAAAACCACGAACTCAAAAGTGTAAAAAAACATTTTTAACAGTTCATACTCTTTAAATAATATTTTATAACAGTACACTCGAGAAAAGGTGTTATTGAAGTCTGCGCCTAATCCCTGTTGAATAATGGATGAAGTATTTATTACAAGACAGTCTTGGGCGACGACTTCGTTCGGTAACACCTTTTCTTGAGTGTACTGTTTTAAAATGTTATTGTACACTTGCTAGTTCATGGTTTTTGAAGACGGTTTTTTTTCGTAACAATTTTTCATGCTTTTTATAGTTTATTTAGTATGTGAAAGTAAATAGGTTAGTTCTATTTTGACATTAACCCATATTTTTAAGAATCGAGAATATTTTCTTTAGAAATCTAATCGACTTTTTATTTTCTTGTTTTTTTTTTTTTTTTTTTTTTATTTATTTATCACATGAAATAAAAATACAATAAATCTTATACAAAAGCTTTTAAAAAACCACTAAGGTTTACTCTAAAGCTTAAGAGTTCACAAATGATATATTTTTTTTAAAAAATAACTAATACTAAATATTATTATAACTAATACTAAATATAAATATTGTTATGTTCTTGGTCCCTAATGCAATATATGCGGACATATTTTGCACGAAACAATAATCGTGATTCGATGGTAAGATGGTCGGCATACCGATTACTGATTTATTGCAATTTTTTGTCAATGCCTATGAGCAAAAATTCCGTTAAGCGCATTATGCAATTCATAAGATATTTTTGACGACGACACACATTTTATTGGTAATAACTCTTTTAAGATCTTGTTCAGATTTATTGAAAAAGTTAATACTTGTTATTTTGGAAGAATAAGAACACCAGAAAGTTAATGATTTTTACAACTTAATATTTTTATTTGGAGAAAGATGGATGCATGATAATGATAATGAAACATTTGAACTGTCTTATTCACCTTCGCATACTGAATGGACTATAGTGTTTAATTTTTCGGTTAAATTTCATGACAGTATATGGTGCTAACCAACAGCACCCAGGGGTATGTCTACTAGTGTGTTTGATGGGTTGATATTTATAATTAAGAAAAATTAGATTACTAACGCCGCGGTTCTATCAGCTTCTGTTAAAATAAGTTTAAATCAACTGCTTCATTAGTCAGTCTTAAAATAAAATCTCTGAGGTTTGATATGATCCTGGTATCTTATAGCTGTGAGATTGCATTATGTACAATGGACCGAAAGAGAGTCTAAGTGTGGAAAATCCGTATTAAGACAGCTGTTGGTCTTCCGAATAAAACAAAATAAAATAAAAAAGGAGTCCACTTTTCACCTGTGAGATAGTCTCGAAAAGTTCATCTGGCTTGAGGTTCGGCTCCCACAAAGCTTCACACATTCCATACAACTGCTCAGAGCAAGTTCCAGACACAACAAAATCTTCAGGTTCATTAGGGCACCCAATCTGTAAAAGAATCATTATTGAAACTTTAATAAAACATTTTTAAGTTAATTTAAAACATAGCAAATCTTAGAGCTGGATGCGAGAAGGCATGGATAGATCATGGTGACGAACAATTGGAGAGGCCTACGTCCAGCAGTGGACTGCGATAGGCTGATGATGACGAAATCTTTTGTTGCCTGAATTTATTTACTAAAGTAGATAACTTTTCATTAATAATAGACTTCTTTGTTCCAATAGATTTTTTTTTATAAACTATAGGCCAACAATTGACCACAATCTCATATGATACAAAGTGACGATGAGGTGTAACGCATTCGCCTAGAAGTTCTCTGTTCACTCTTGCCTTAAAGATGTCTAGATTGTAATGGTCCAGAAAAACAGACCTTGGCAAGGAGTTTCGTCAGCATTATAAATGTGCAAGCAATTAGCTTGGTGTGGATAAGGGGTAAGACAACATCGTAGGGATGAAACTCCTCACCGGGCCTTATAGTCCAGTGATCGAATGGGCTATAAAATTATAATAATAATAATTCTCACAACATCTCATACATTGACCTGATTCCGTACTAAGTAGCTTAAGCACTTGTGTTACAGATATCAGACAACAGAGGAACACAAATATATACTTAAATACATATATTACACCCAGACACCGAACAAACACGTGTTCATCGCAAATGTTTGTCCAGGGTGGGGATCGAACCCACGACCTTTGGCGTAAGAGGCAGGGTCACTACCAATTGCGCCATCCGGTCAGTTTTATGCAGATCCTCTGCGCACTCCCCGAAATAAATAATGGTTATAGGTTTTTTTCCTGTGGTTTTGGAGTGCCTATGAGTGCATTTAAGGCCATAGTATTGATCACTTACCAAGTCCATATTGCACACATAGGGCTGGTTGTCTACGGGATCGAGTCCAGCGATCACAGGCTCAATGAAGTAGGGGCCGAAGCGCCTTTCATAGAGCAGGTTAGACAACATGGCTGAGAATGTTTTCGGCCTCATTATTCTGTTTTCTTTCAGCTCATACAGGTTCATTCTAAAAACATTTGTACAATCGTTATTTTTAGTCTTTAAAATATAAAATTTATGCTGATCGGGTGAATATAGAAAAATAATTATGTTTCATTTAAAGAAGACTCTTCAAAAATAATTTTGTCAGTCAAATTGCTACTGTAATATATTTATTAATTTATTTAGGTCCACCAACAGCACATCATACAAAATATATTTAAATATTAACCTGAATTTTAGTCTCTGAAAAACAGTTTGTGTGTCTGTAGCAAGCCCTGGCAAGCCGACATACAGTGTGGGGCCCATCTGGTACACCTTGGGGAAGTTTGTCGAGACAGTCTGGGCCTGGATACCATAGCGCTTATCCGTGGCAATCGCCACGCAGTCCTGGCCCTTCATGGCTACCACAGCACCTCCATTGTACGCCAAGATAGACTGGAAACATGATTAGCTTGGTTTCAATTTGTTTACTATTTTGAGGAAAAGATCAATATGATTATGGAATAAAATATATTAAAAACAACTTTAAGGACTGTAGCTAACATTTACCTGAATAAATTATAAGAATATTGAAATAAAAATACAAGATTTTTTAAAATTGTTACAAGACGCTAACATAACCAAAGAATACTTCTGAACATTAGAATTAACGAACGTAGACATTTTAATTGAAACAATTTTTAGTAAGATTGTATTCATAGCTTACCATTTTGATATTTTTGTAGTAGTTCTTCAGTAATTAATTGTTGTTTTTTGGATGATTTACAGAAATTGAAAACCGAAAAATGACATATCATTCGGCGACAGCTCACTTTTTCTTTGCGCAGATAAAAAAACCACCAACTTCGTGCAAGTTACAGTGCGACCACGATCAGAAGGCACTTCAGTTACATTGACAGGGGGGCGTTGTACAACATTTTTATTATGGGAAAATGTTAAAACAGCATTAGTTTCCACTTTTGTCACGTGCCAAATAACCGTTGAATATTCACAGTACTAACACTACCCACTCCCAAAGTAGCTACGCTATAATTTATATATTTGTACACAGCTAAAGCTGTGGATCGGTTTTTCCGAAAGCCATTTTGAGCCTCGTCAAATATATGGTATTTTTCGAAAAACTTATTCACGCGATTACACATGGCCTTCTCGAAAATTTTTGACGCAGTTGGTAATAGGGCAATCGGACGGTAGTTACTCGGGTCTATTTTTGAATCTTTTTTGTGCACTGGTTTTAGTATGGCTTTTTTAAGTTGTAACGGTGAAGTTCCTTCATTGAATGATTGATTTATTCTTACGCAACTGTGTACCTACTAAGTGAGTCTCAAAATCGTTTGGGGTGAAATGATCCGAACAAACACAAATATTTCTGTAGATGCCATCCAATTTTTCGATGGATACTTATTCCGGTGGATTTGATGCACTGTCGCTTTAGGTTAGGAAAAAAAAATTATTGCCAATAAATGGGACTATTTTTTTTTACACTTAAACAAATACCTAAAGAACGTACGTTTATTCCTAAAAAGAACGTTTATTCGAAGTGTAACAATATTATCTATTTTATATTATCACGGCTTTAATTAACAAACCAATTTTCCCGAAAATTAGAGAATCGAGAACGCGAGTACACTCACTGATTTGACAGTTAATTTTTTTTATTTTTATTTTTTATGTTATAGGTGGCAGACGAGCAGACGGATCACCTGATGGTAAGCGATTACCGCCGCCCATGGACGCCTGCAACACCAGTGGTGTCACAAGTGCGCTGCTTACCTTTTAACCCCCCTTCCCCTGGATTGGGCCTCCGGTACCCTCACTCACGCAGCGAAACACAGCGCATGCACTGCTTCACGCCGGTTTTCTGTGAGGACGTGGTTTTACTCCAGTCGAGCCGGCCCATTCATGCCGAAGCGTGGCTCTCCCACTGTTACTTTAATTTTTGTGACTTTCACGCCATCTAGTAAATGTTTTGGAACTATTTCTTTTTTTTGGAAAACTCCTCATTAAAAAATTAAGATGCTTTGTTTATAGACCTAATGTTCACATTCTTTTACTATTTTAGGATACTTGTACCTATATATTTTAGGAGCCATAACCAATACCTACACTTTTCTAAGAAAATGCAGGCTTTGAAGGAACCATATGAAGTTTATCGGGGCGACGTTGACTTTCCACAAACCATTTCCACAATTTTGGTTAGACAAAACATCCATCTATTTAATGGATGTTTTATATAACAAAAATTAAGATCACACACAGATACAAGGATGGCAGTGTCAATACACTGCCATCCTTGTATCTGTGTGATCTTAGTTTTTGTTATACAAAATTCCTAAAATCGTTCCAGTCATCAACAGTTCCAGTTCCATGCCCATCATCTACCTAGATGGATTTAAGGACGTTAGGGCTCAATCGCCCTGTAGTGGAATGATGACGCAATGAAACGGCAGGAATGGGTAGGAATCAGTCCGAACAATTCCTCAGAGCATTCCCCATAGTAGGTAGGTTTAAGCGGGTAAATGCGAATATAACACTTATTGTAATGTAGTAAATATAGGGCAGGTAGGTAGGTAAATATATATGTGAATGTTTCCTTGTTTTGTATTGTGGCAAATGAAATTCAATGTAGGTATTGTTAGCCGAATAAAAATCGGATGGCTAGACGTCATTAGTCGATACCCCATCCCTAGTGGCGTCTGTCAGTCGAGCGTCAGATTCATGAATTCATTGTAGATTTTGGCGCGTACTCATCATCGTCAGCCCATTTAAGTCCCCACTGCTGGGGCACGGTCCTCCCTCAATCACATGAGGGGTAGTTGCCATAGGTACTCACCACGCTTGGCAGACGGGTTGGCGAGGGTTTTGATATAAATGCAGAGTTTTCCTTCTCTGGGTGCTGATGATCATGCCAGCAGCTTTACCTTAGTCGCCTTTTACGACACCTCGGTAAGAGTGAGGGTGGCCTATTCTACTCTGCCGGGGACCACACGGCTAATACGGCGCGTACTGATATTGGTTAATTAATTTATCGCTTTTATGATATGCATACTGAGTAGGATTAAAATTATTTTAATCCTACTCAGAATGCATTTCATTGTTAATAGTATCTACCTCGTGCGTGATTATATTTCAACTCACAAACATCGATCTAAAAAAGGATCCAAGGATCTAAAATATCCGTGCTCCCAATTTAATGACTGACTATTTACTTATTTCTATTTATGTTAAATTCATACATCTCATACATTAACCCGATTCCGTAGTAAGTAGCTTAAGCACTTGTGTCACGGATATCAGACAACAGAGGAACACAAAATATAGACTTAAATACATAATACTAGGTACATCCGTCTGGATGTAACAAACACAAGTGCACATCACACGAATGTTTGTCCAGGGTGATCGAACCCACGACCTTTCGCCAACCAACCTAACCAACCACGATAACTTTGTGAATCCAACACTTTAGGTAGTAAAGGTAGTTAGTACTTACACTTTCTTAAGTAAAATCATACTCACCTACAGTGCAGCGACCAGTTCATACTGAACCAAACGTACAACCTGTGCGGATAAAGAATGGGATCAGAAATGGCGGCCAATCTATCCACTTCTCGCTCGCACACTATTTGCGTCTATACTCGCACTCGTGGCGTGATCTGATCCCATTCTTTATCCGCACAGGTTGTAAGTGATTATAATCGATTGAATAAATTTGACAAATTTGCATTCAAAGTAAGTAATGAGGTAATTTATTAAATGTATGTCACATATGATATAACAATAACAAATGTTATCATTTGAATACCAATTTATAGGTAGATATTAGGTACATTTTAATAAACATCCCTGATAAACCGACAGATCTATTTGTACTTTAATAGTTCTTTAGCATACATATCCAGGCGCGAAGTCATATTAAATCCCCATTGATCCTTCACTTGCCTGCACAAGTTCAAATCTAATTGTGCAATCAATAAACCATCTTTATCCCTTGAGAGACTAGGAGTCCGGACTCCGTTTGGTGCCGTTACGTAACTAGAACCGTAATACGTTCTGGATACGGTCTTCTTTTCTTTTCCTTCTACGGTAAATACTTCTGCGCCAACCCTGTTAATACCACACGTGAAATATCCATTCGCGATTGCTGCATTGCGCGCCTCGATGGCCCAGAACGATTCTCCAAACTCAGAAATAGTCGCCGCAGGGTTAAACACTATTTCTGCGCCGTTGAGTCCAAGCATCAGCCAGTTGAGAGCCTGATGGCGCCCGTAGCAGATGTTTACAGCGATTTTCGCATATTTAGTATCGAAAACTGGATGCCCAAGATTGCCTGGAGCGTAATAGTCTGTCTCACTGAAGCTTCCAATGCTCGGTAAATGGTTCTTTCGATGCTTCCCCATGAATGTACCGTCTGCGTCAATCAGCACAGCAGTGTTCCACCATATTCCATTTTCATTTTCTAGGATAGGTGAAACTATTACCATATTAAATTGCTTAGCTAAGTTTTTAAGTAATGTTGTGCTTGGACCATGCTCAGCTGATTCAGCGAATCCGGACCATTTTTCCTTTTCTCCCGTACACAGAAAGAATGGCATCGGCCATGTCTCTTGTAAACAGACGATTTGGACGCCTTCATCTGCAGCTATACGAATGAGGTTACTGACCTTTTGGAATACGGCGTCTCGTTGTTTCGTAAGTGGTCGATCAACGGGCAACACTATGGAATTTTGGATTAATCCTATTTTAACTGTTCTTGGTTTTCTTGTTTCTTCTTCAGCTGCTGTGAAGGAGTAAGCTGCTATATCGAAGTTTTGTTCCTCACACTTGGCTGCTGCTTGTCGACTTATTTGCAGTTGTCCATGGTCTTCCCGGCCGTAGTAGATTTTGTTGAACTGCCTCAGCTGTTGAGGGTTTAGATTTTTCTTAATAATCTCGTCGAAGTGGAGTTCCGCCGGCGCTTCCATTTTGCACGATACTGATAGACTTGCGCCTATAAATATTTAATCAGAGCCGGTTACGTAAGTTGACAGAGTAAATAACTCGGACGGGTAACATATACTACATGCTGTATTTAATGTGCGTACCTACAGTTTATGGTAATAAGGCGCGATGTTGTGTTTACGCTCAGTGGGATTATTCATAAATCGTTAAAGTTCTAGTAAGTGTCACTAGTAAAGTAAGTACGTGCCGATAGTGCCGATTAAGGAGGCTCAAAGTCACCCAGAGAGCAATGGAGAGGACAGGACTATGCTCGGAGTCTCCTTGGGTGATCGTATCAGAAATGAGATCCGCAGGAGAACTTGGGCCACAGACATAGCCCAAAGGATTGCATGCTTCAATGGCAATGGGCAGGGCATATAGCGAGGAGAGCAGATGGCCGGCAAGGTCCTCGCGTGAAGGCCACGTACAGGAAGTCGCAGCCGTGGCAGACCCCTCACAAGGTGGACCGACGCTCTGGTGAAGGTCGCGGGAATCCATTGGATGCGGGCGGCACAGGACCGGTCTGTGTGGAGAACATTGGGGGAGGCCTATGTATGTCTACGCCATGTGGCTAAGGGCGTTTAAGAATACTGCCAAGGTTTTCCCGGCCTGTCGTAAGAGGCGACTAAACGGGCTTTCGGAGTACGAGAGAGTCGGCTGTGGGGTTTCCGACCGCGATTGCGCGGAGATGGACACCCCAGGGGTTTTAGTTAGGGTTTAAGTCCCACACACCACCTTGTTCCCTACATGTAGCAAGGTGACGGCCATGATTGTTTCCTCTGCAAAAAAAAAAAGAAAAAAAATATGTATGAGGCAGCGGACGTCTACTGGCTGAAATTATGATGATGATGAAGTAACTACGTAAGGATCTAACCCTCATCTCTATCTCAGCATGTCATTTCCGGTTGCGTACAAAGCCGTCTCTTAGGAGTCCAGGGTACGCTTGGACGAATACATTGAAATCTTCAAGAAACAAACCTGCAACTTCCATAAATGCCGGCAACGCATCTGCACTCCTTCTGTTGTGGCTGATATCCATGGGCGGCGGTGATTACTTACCATCAGATGACCCGCTTGTTCGTTTGTCCCCCTTTATCATAAAATAATATCGGCTTAAAATAATATTCATCCCTGAAGTGTCTTCCGTCCCAGGGGACCAACCCCCACGCTACGCCACTAGTGGCATGGGATAATCTTCGAATCGACCTCTGATAATATGCGTGGTAGTGTACCCAGGGCCGTACCTAGGAGGGTTATGGTGGGACAATGTCCAATTTTTAAATGACCACACCCTACCTTAAAAATGATTCCCGTCGTAGATGACACGAGGAGACCCCGGGTCGCCCCCCTCACCCAAGCCAGCCCTATCTTAAATTCGAATCTAGTCACAGTCCTGAGTCATCAAAATCCTCCTACCATTTTCCCAGGTTATCTGGGGTCAGCGCAGTTTTCCTTTTACATACGTCCCTGTCATCATGTCATTCTTCACACAATCCATCCACCTCTTTTTCGGTCGTCCTCTGTTCCTCCACCCACTTACATTGAAACTCATCACTTTTTTGGTTACATGTTCTTCCCCTCTTCTCATTACATAGTCACAGTCCTGAGTGTACCTAAATAATAACCTTTAAATTGCTTGATCTTTGCGTCCCAACCGCCGTCTGGTAATTAAACTGTTTAGGATCAAATGGTGATTTAATTAACATGCATTGAGATTAGAGTTTATTACCCACTAGCGGCCGCCCGCGACTTCGTCCGCGTGGAAAAGTAACTTTTTACCCCCCTTTCAACCCCTTACAACCCCCTTTTCGCAATAAAAAGTAGCCTATGTTATTTCTCAGGGTCTAGATTATCTGTATACCAAATTTCATTTAAATCCGTTGAGTAGTTTTGGCGTGAAAGAGTAACAGACAGACAGACAGACAGACAGACAGACAGACAGACAGACAGAGTTACTTTCGCATTTATAATATTAGTAAGGATTATCTGCGATAGTCTATTGAGATGTGTCCACATTGACAAACACGACAGACAAATCCAGAGGTGGCGTGCTCGAGTTTGAAGTTAACCACTATTAATATCCTCCAACCGATTACGGCTACGGCGGCCAATCTCAACGATCACCCACGTACGCAGGATATATTATAGTGCTCAAGTGTGTGCGCAAACACAAGTGCACTCTCTATTCCCTTACCCTCATAATCCGATGGGACACTAATGTGACACGACCGGAGAGGGATCGGGCGCAGGACCAACAGCTTAACGTGCTTTCCGAGGCACGGGGGTACAAGACCGCCAACTTCCAGACTCCGGGCTCCCACTAAGAATTTCTTGCGTAAAACTTAGGTACAAATTTTTGGCCCGACCCGGGGATCGAACCCGGGACCTCTTGCGCAGCCGTCGCTTTAAAGTGCGACCCACTAACCACTGCGCCACCGAGGCAGTCACTATACATCGTTATTTTTAAACGGGAATGAAGTCAATTTAGCAGGTTACATCAACAAAATATGCGAAAAAAAATCTACTGTTCCGTATGTACATTATTGCAGGGTGGATATTCTATTTTGTATGGCACAGCTGATTTTTTCTTCGCTTATTTTGTTGATCTAATTTGGACTTCATTCACGGTACCTATTACTTATGAGGTTTTCGGGATGTAAACTATAACAAAATACCCATGTATCATTATCATCATCATTTCAGTCAATAGACGTTTACTGCTAGACATAGGCCTCCCCCAATGTTCTCCACACAGATCGTTTCTGCGCCGCCCGCATCCAATGGATACGTGATCTCCACTCGAGGACCTTTCCGCCCCAACGGCCGTCTGTTCTCCTCGCTATGTACCCTGCCTATTGCCATTTGAGGCATGCAATCCTTTGGGCTATGTCTGTGACCTTAGTTTTCACCATTTCTGATTCGATCACGCAAGGAGACTTCGAGCCTATGATCGGAGCCCAGAGAGTCTCTCTGGGTGACTTTGAGCCTACTTAATCGGCACATTGTAAGCGGCCGGTCTCGGTTCCGTATGTCATCACTGGCAACACACACGCATTGAAGACTTTCGTCTTGAGACACTGCGGTAGATGGGCCGAAAATATCCATAAAACCGGTGTATAGATCTCCTTTAGTTTGAACTTTCTTGGCATAGATCATGTGCAGACTATTCAAATCAAAGACTTAGGATGCCGCCCTGCATTCTATATGATGCAAAAAGTATTTATACCTATGCATTGAAATATGATAAAAAAATATCTGTAATAGGTATGAAAGCAAATCAACACTTTATATAAGGTGCGATGTTTTAGGTACCTAGAAATTATTTAAATAAATAATAATATAGATAAATACCTAGGCAATGTTAAACTTAATGAGCTTAACTTCCTACTTGTAATTAAATTATTCACTTCACGTCTTCTGTCTGTTGTCAGCATTGCAAACTGATCGTTGTTGATCACTACAAACCTACCTAGAGATGCTTAGTATAATCTAACTACACCATAGAGATCTACTGGACACAGTTTCACAAGTCTACATTCCATGGCTAAACTAAGATATTTATTTAGGTTACTTACAACAGGTTGATAAACCACCCACCTTTCTGGTAGCCCAACCATGTCGTTTGTTTAGTAGGCCATAATGACATGCCTAAATCCTACAAACCAAATGCAGTCGGTTAGCTATGATGCCGGTTATACATAGTTAAATTGTCGTTCACCGCATTTGGTTCGTTTTGAGTTTTCTATCTGAGCAAATGCTAGGGTATAAAAATATAAAAAAGGGATACCTACCTATCTAAGGTGAGTAGCAATATATCCACCATCCACCCATATTCACCTACCTACACACATATCCACCTACGGAGTGCAGCAGTAGTGTTCTTGTCTCCTACTTATTGGCTTTTGTTGTTAAAAAAATTACACAATAATTGATGAACATTTTAATGGAAAGTCGAAAGTCGAAATTCGAAAAAATATAGTGGAATAACCATAGACGAGTCAACACTGTATACACGGCGTCACGTTGAAATACCCTTATTGACCTTTGGATCATCCTTTTGTCTGGGGCACAAGTGCTATTTCTCCATTGCAGGGGATAACTTGATCTGACGGTGACTGTACCTACACACAAAATAAATAAAATAATCAGAAAAATTTAATAATTAAGAGCCGCGAGTTGAGCACTGTCTTAGACCCAGAGGGCCACAACGAAACTCTAGCTTGAACGGCTACATTTGAATTTTCTAGATTCTACTCAAACCCGCTCAAGATCAATTATATTTTGCCATTAATAGCTACCGTTCGAATAAGTTTGTTGTTTCTAACTTTGGATGAGTTAGCGTAATAGGTACTGTATATGGAGCTTTACCTATCTATCTCTCTATCACGTAGTGCTGTTGTCGATAAGTCAAATATTTTCACTTCGGATATTGTCTCTAATTATCGCGGCAGGTCGAAGGCCACCAGGATCGGACCACACAGATAAAGTAAACAAGCTTCACGTTCAACGAATTAACATTAAAGCACCTATTTAAGCCGAGCGCCCGGCGAGATTGGCCAGTCGCCGCCGGCAAACCCTCCCGGACACACGTCATCACCATGGACAACGAGACACAGAGCCTGGAAGCCATCATCAACAACAACCTCAGCGGCAAAGATCTTGAGGAGTTCAACAGAATCTACTACGGTAGGAAAGACAACTACGAAATTAAGTTTAAGGAGTCCTCCATCGCCGCCGCTAAAGATGCCGACTTTGAAATAGCTGCATATGGCTTCCCGGCTAAGAAAGAGCAGACCAGACCACCGAGGATAGTCAAGGTCGGAATAATTCAACACTCCATTGCCGCGCCAACCGACCGTCCTGTCAACGAACAGAAGAAAGCTATATTTGAAAAAGTAAAGAAAATCATCGATGTGGCTGGCCAGGAGGGTGTCAACATCCTCTGCTTCCAAGAGCTATGGAACATGCCGTTCGCCTTCTGCACCCGCGAGAAGCAGCCGTGGTGCGAATTCGCCGAATCCGCTGAAGAGGGTCCCACCACCAGATTCTTAAAGGAGCTGGCTGTCAAATACGCCATGGTGATTGTGTCCTCGATCTTAGAAAGAGATGAAAACCACGCTGAGATACTGTGGAACACCGCTGTCATCATCAGTGATACTGGTAACGTGATCGGTAAGCACCGTAAGAACCACATTCCGAGGGTAGGTGACTTCAACGAGTCTAACTACTACATGGAAGGCAACACCGGTCACCCCGTGTTCGCTACTCGCTACGGGAAGATCGCTGTGAACATTTGCTTCGGCCGACACCACGTGCTCAACTGGATGATGTTTGGCCAGAACGGCGCTGAGATTGTGTTCAATCCATCTGCGACTATCGCTGCTGAAGCTGGGAGTGAGTACATGTGGAACGTTGAGGCTAGAAATGCTGCGATTACTAACTGCTACTTCACAGCCGCTATCAACCGCGTTGGTTATGAGGAGTTCCCGAACGAGTTCACGTCTGCCGACGGGAAGCCCGCTCATAAGGACTTGGGCCTGTTCTACGGGTCGAGTTACTTCTCAGGCCCGGACGGCGTCAGGTGTCCTGGGCTGTCGCGGACGAAGGACGGTCTCCTCATCGGCGTGATGGACTTAAACCAGAACAGGCAAATCAAGGACCGTCGCTGCTACTACATGACGCAGCGGCTGGACATGTACGTCAAGAGCCTGAGCAAGGTCCTGGACCTGGACTTCAAGCCGCAGGTTGTCCATGAGAATGACAAGAAAGACAAGTGAATTTGATTAACGGCCGACTGAGATAGGTTTACCTGAATACTGTTAATTGCTCTGTTTTTTATTTAGTTGTTAAGTACTATTAAATAAGAAGTTTTAAGATTCGGATGATGCTGGTTAATATTCAAACATCGTCAAAAATAAATTTATTAAGCAACTGATACCAATAATTATTTATTTACGATCAATAGGTAGGTATTCCATTTGATTGTTGGTTAGGACCACCTAACCAACGATCAAATAGAATACCTACCTATTGTTACCTATGGTTTGGTAGATACGGTCGGCCAAAAATATGGTTTACCACCCTAAGGTTGAATTCCGTTTGCAGATTCATAGGCGATAGAGATTATTTTCGCTTGCAGATCGATCTGACAACTTCTATCTATCATTATGTCTGATTGATAACGATGCTTACAATTTGTTATGAGGCAGCATAGAATAATTATTATTCTATGTGAGGCAGCTATTCTTAGTTTGATTTTGATGGAACCAATGACGTCATAATATCACTGGCGGGAAAATGTTAAATGTCAAAAGAAAAGCTATTTAAAATTTACCGATATAGGTATTTCAATTTTCGAAATCGCATTTGAATTTCCATTGTAGCAAGTAATGTCTTATCAGGTTATAAATAAAGGTTAAAATGTCTTGCACTTCGTGACTTATGTCAATATCTTACCTGCTTTATTTTTATGCATCTCTTTCGATGATATATCTGGTATGAAACTTGTTGAAATTTTCAATAACTAGGAAACTAAATCAAAACTGGTACACCACTTTCTTGGCCGACCGTACCAACCAACCGTATCCACATTTTTTTTCAATTGGCCTTGTTCCAACCCTCTTTTGCTGCTTACAACAATACTATTGCTATTAAGTACTTAAGTCTACCTGCTTATCCAATCAGAAACATTAACCTGATTCCGTAAAATAGGTCGAACCTGACACCTTCTTGCTTGGGCATAACACAGCATAAGCCATCGTGGTCATCATCATTTTCGGTGTCGTCATAAGTAAGTATAAGAAGATTAAATATCGCAGTTCGTCAGAATTTTCCAGAAATAAATCTATGCTAGAATCCAACTATTTAATTATTTAGGTACGTACCTACCTACTAAATTTCTGTGCTTAAGGTTTTAGAAAGAAAGAAGAAAATACATTTATTGACCATCACAATACACAGGAAACAAACATATACAGTTGGTACACGGTTTAAAACAACATAAATTTTACACAGAAGAGGGACAAAGAGATGTGGATAGTGTGTGGTCAATCAGGTCCCGACCTCAGCATTAGCTGCTACTACAATATCTGCATTGCCGCAGCAGCGCTGGTATTCTGGCGAGACCTGTTTGCGAGCGAGTGTGATGGTGTGGTGTAGATAAATAAATAAAAATACTTGATTTCTTCTTAGATCTTGATGCCAAAGGAAATAAGTAGGTACTTACAACCTTATTACAAATCGTCCCGGAACAAAGCTCGTGGCAGTTCCTTTTAACATTGCGTGTTGGAACGGGATGACATGAACTTTAGTACGGTATAACTTTAGATCGAGATTTATAATAAGATGGTTAGTGTTTAATATCAGTTGAAAATTTCTACTAATTTGTAGTAATCCGACGTGAGGTTTACTGTACCTACATACCTGTAAGGTGAATCAATTTTTCGCGTAGGTCGCGTTGGACCCAACATTTGTGCATGGTTATTTAATAAATAGTAAAGGTGTTTGCCGAGAAATTGTAACCACGAAATTGTTTAAAATAGATCCGGTTTAGTAGGTAAAAAATAAAATCGATTGGCGTCGCTAGTGTGCCCTACCCGTCGCCTTAATGAGTTGTTTTACAAAGGGCTTCCCTTTTGACAAAGTAGGACAGTAATAATTTAATATAATATTACATTATTATAAAAAAACACATTATAAAATTGGAAAATCAACTTCTGATGTTTACTTTAACTAAGTTTAGAAACATTATTCGACCTTATAAGAATAAGTTGGACTAGGACTAGCCCCGAGCCCCAGCGCATGTGTTTCCTCCTTCATACAATCCGGGGTCTTTTAGGCGGGGCGTGAAGCGGCATCTCAGCAGACCATCAGGGTGAGGATGGCAGATTTAATGGGTACTTTGTTAGTTCTTTTGTGCCTGTCAGTCTCATATTTGGATTTCACGGCCGCTTACCATCAGACGGAGTGAGGTCATCCTGATTGGCCTTTCTATAAAAAAATAGTTGCGTACGTAGTTAAGTAAAAAGGTTTATAAAGGAATACTAAGTTACAAACACAAATAAGTTAAACGTTATCAATGTAACTACTGACTTACGAAATCCATTGGAAAAGTTTTTAAACAAATTCAAAGTGCATTACCCTTGATAAATAGGCCAAAGGTCTATAGGCGTGTATGTAGTTATTTACTTAACTAGTTATCATTAAATATTTTATTGGGTAAGTATCTCATTTTATTTAGTTCTTTCTTATTTGTAAACATCGTATGAATTGAACTGAATAATGTCAAGCTTAAGTTAAGGTGACGGGTAGGGCACACTAGCGACGCCAATCGATTTTAATTGTTAGCTACTAAACCGGATCTATTTTAAACAATTTCGGGGTACAACCTCTCGGCAAACACTTTTATTAAATAAGTAGCTAAACATTAAAATCGGCTGGCGTCGCTAGTGTGCCCTACCCGTCACCTTAAAAGTAGGTTTTCCTTTTATTGGGTTGCTTGAAGTGGGGACCGTAAGTTAGGGACATTAAGCATAATTATAAATATTTTTTTCACGTTTTACTTTTTTCAACAGAAGCGGACACTACAATATTTAGGTATTAGGATGTCCATTGAATGCTCTCAGCCTTAGATTAAACCAAAAAGACTTCTTTTTTATTTCAACTGGGTTACTCAAACCACAGATAACTATATGTAGCAACACACATAAGTGAACAAGTTCTCAAACATTCCATAGATTTCTTTTGTTACCGACATTTTTTATCCATATATCTTCAAAAAAAAATTCTAACCAGCCTGTATAATTTTGAGTCTGGAATAAAACCTTTTTAAAAGCGCGACACTTTCAGATGTCATAATTCCTGTGTAATTTTCGCACTCCGCCGAGAGATGTCCCTAATGTGTTGCTCTCCGACTGCGGCACCATCTAGCCACCAAAACCGCAAATCTTTGCGGCTTCAGCTTGGGTGGACTTTATAGTACTGAGGTAGAAAGGCGGTATTAGTGTGTCTTTGTGGTGGCAAATTGTGCGACTTCCACTTTTTAGAGCACTTGTGGAGTTGGAGTCCGTGACATCCATTACAATAATGATGTCTTTGTTCAGGGTTGTTACGCACAACGTTAAATATTATGGGAAGTTGAAGATTATTTGGTAGGTAGTTGTTTACCTACTCGCCATATTAGGTACTACGGTGAGACCTAACAAAGGTAAGTCAGTAAAGTTATGATAGCCACTGTAGAAAACGAATTAAGGTAAGTTTATGATTCTAACCTATATCATTTGGCGGCGGGTAGGTACAGTAGTCGCCTATCATGTTCAGAGTGGTAAATAGGTACTACTCTCCACACAGATTGTTTCTATGATGCCGCCCGCATCTATGGGATTCCTGCAACCTTCTCCAGATCGTCAGTTCACCTTGAGGGGGCCCCTGCCATAGCTCCGACTTCTTGTATGCGGCCTCTACACCGTGGAACTTTCTGTCCACGGCCGTCTGTCCTCGCAATGTGCTCTGCCATAAAATGAAATAGAATTAACTTAGTATAACAACTAAGTAGGTACATCTCTTTGGTTCGAAAGTCAATGGAAGTCACGATTTTGAATATGGCTTTGGAGAATGTTGAAACTAATTCGGATCTATCATGGGCGATTTCCATATACCTAACTGGGAGATCCACACGGTGATATCATTGCCGTCCATGAACATAAAAAAATAAAATAAAAAAAAATCGGGGTTACAACCCCATTTGTGCATGGTTAAATAACCATGCACAAATGTTGGGTTCGTTTTTGTACGCGAAAAATTGATTCACGCTAAAAGTGGCCGCTTTTGGCGAGAGGTTGTAACCCCGAAATTGTTTAAAATAGATCCGGTTTAGTAATCTAAAAATTAAAATCGATTGGCGTCGCTAGTGTGCCCTACCCGTGACCTTAATTGACATACCGGAGTGCGACAGTAAGAAACTGAGAATTTTGTGATTTAAATACGGAAAAAATAAGTACATTTCAAGAAAAAGTTTGTTAAACAGTCAACCCTAGAACGTAACTGAACTGGGTTGCGTGTAGTGTCATCGCGGCACGCCGGAAGTCACGGGAGCACCCGCGCCATCTACACACGACGGGATAAAAGCTACGCTACTATAAGCTGACGGAACAAACGTAAGCACACGCAGCTTTTTTTTGCGACATGGTGCTTAATTTTTTGTCTCTTTCTACCCGACTACGGCGAAGCAAAAAGGAGGGTTATGATTTTGACCTGTATGTATGTATTTATGAATGTATGTATGTATCATCTGTTCCCTCATATCTTCTAAACTAGTTATCATATTTAAACAAATGAGGTGTCGTTAGAAGCGTCTTGATTGTCTTCTGGTTAAAGGTTACCTACATGACGTCACGTTTAATTGACTACATCGCTCTCTAGGGGACTTAGAGTATGGAACTAAAGAAAATTGCCCCACACGGTACCGCCAACCGTGTGGGGTATCAAATGAAAGAACTTTTTTAGCACATTTCAAATATGTAATTTTGTTTACATAACTAAAAATATGTTAAATAAAAATAAATATTAAAAACTAAAACCCGACCACCATAAAAACACGCTCTATTTTTAGACACACATATTGTACAAATTGTTGCCACATATTGTAGCAAAACAGATTCATTTTAATAATAAAATAAAATCAATGTGGCATACGACCACGGCAATACGGCATAATAATTTCAGCAGAGACAGTTTTCTTGTTTCGTACTTTTTAGAGCGTGTTTTTTTGGTAGTCGGGTTTTAGTTTTTAAACTTTATTTTTCGTAATAATTACATCACATCGACGCCCTTGGTTGGTCCAGTGGTTTAAGTACCGGGTTATGATCTCGGAGTCCTGGGATCGATTACCGGGTCGAGCACAAAGTATGTTTCGAATTTATCAAACATAACTCAGGTTTGTGATCACCAATCCGCGTTTGGCAAGCGTGGTGATTAAGCCTATTCCCATCATTGTAGTGATAACATGATTTTTATGATGGAGGCCTTTGCCCTGCAGTGGGACAGTTGTATAGCCTGATACTTTACATCACATTGACTTGCCTACTCGTAGTTGTGTCTTCTGAAAATTAATAAATGTAAAGGGATTTAATATTTTATTAGGTAGCGTAGGTATTTAGGTGGCCGTATGGTCCCCGGCAGAGTAGAATAGGCCACCCTCACTCTTACCGAGGTGTCGTAAAAGGCGACTAAGGTAAAGCTGCTGGCATGATCATCAGCACCCAGAGAAGGAAAACTCTGCATTTATATCAAAACCCTCGCCAACCCGTCTGCCAAGCGTGGTGAGTATGGCAATTACCCCTCATGTGATTGAGGGAACCCCGTGCCCCAGCAGTGGGGACTTAAATGGGCTGATGATGAGGTAGGTATTTAGGTAAGACGGTACCTAATACCTATGTACGTACAGCCACATTTTTTTCATTGATAATGAACCAAATGTGTTTGAATCGATTAAAGATTTCAGATTTCGATCAATCAATGTATGAGTATATTGATGTACCTACGTAGCTATTCGCCCAAAATGAAATACACCTCTTAGGTATTAGAGAACTGTGGCTTGAATTGCAAGCCTATATTTTGCTCACAGGATAGATAAGAAACTAGCTTTATTTATAAATTAAAACCTAATCGTAGATGATGCAGAATTCAAAGAGGTTTATTTATTACCTGCAATAAATAAATAATTTGAACATTAGCAGAAAAATTGGCTTAATTTTGAAAGTTTTAACAATTTATGAATCCCTTCAAAGTTCCCGTCTTAGAGGGCTATAAAACATCCAAAAAACTTGAAACAAAAACAAAAAGTATTTTAAAACGCTTAATCGAATTAAAAATCATAAAATATTCGTTGCGTTTGTTTTCCCCGGTTGATAATTAAGACCGTTACGTTTTCTTGAGCAACATGGCCGCCGGTTCCGTTTCCGGCGGTACTTTTTAATTTTTCATTTACGCGCGGGTGGTTTCAATCCAGCCTCTAATTTCTCATTAAACTTAGCTGCACGTTTTGGCCTGGGGACGATTTTTTAAATGTAAATTAGCAAAAAATGTCGCGAACAATTAACACGCTGATTAATGTTTTGCTATCGTGTCATTTTTCTTCCGGGAAACACGAAGCTTTTTTATTTTTACCAATGCAGGTAACATAAAAAATGGCATCGAGCAAAAAATAGATTTTTAGATCAAACATCGATTCTTCAAAAAAAAAAGGAAAATGAAATTTGTTCGCATCCCATTTTAATAATCCTGTGAGCCAACAAATAAATGAAAAGCCCTAAATTTTACGAGTGTGAAATTGGCACCTTATGAATAGGAAAAATATCTACTTAACAGAAATAAAACAAACAGTGCGTAGGTTCGTTCCACGTTGTAATGAAAAGGTATGTACGAGTCCTAACAGAAATGTATGAATATCGTAAAAACTTTCACCGTTTCACAGGCCGGAAAGGATTCAATATTATTGGCGCGAAGCGTTATGAAAGACAATTTTGTGTGTAGAACGTAAACTTTTATTCTGGTTCAAAATAAAAAGGTTTTTTATAAAAATTCAAAAGAGGTAAAAAAATTTTACCTCTTTTGAATTTTTATAAAAAAATGGCTCTTTCGACATTAACATAAATGTTTTTCAATCGCACCTGTAGCTCTTGGTGTTACCTACATGTTCGAGTCAACCATAATAAGTATTTGTGAAGACTGACTCGTCAAAAAAAAATACGATATTAGTCTTTGTATATAACCAACGACGTGTTAGTTGCATAACTGTTTGTTTTGTTGAATGATAAATGATCTTTAATTTGTTGGATTCACTCTGAATAGCTGAATTACCTGCCTACCTAATACCGAAAAAATTTATTGATTGATTAGCTTTGGTATTAGTTCTGCCACTTTTGTATTTTCATACATTGAATGTACACAATTGAAACGTAACATCTACGTTCTAACCCTATTCGAAATTTAATTTTGAGACACGCAGGTGCGTCGTTCCAGTTCGATCGGGCCGCCATTTTTCTAAATTCCCGCCACGTTTGACAAGTGTCGTTACGTTCCGTTTCGCGTAGGGTCTCCGACAATAGTTCGCGCGATTCCATCTGCACACGTGCTCCGTTTCATTTCCGCTGCACCCTGTCCGCGCGGTTTTCAACGGACCAGTGGAAAAAAGTTTAACTATTACACGAACTTGATTTGGGCTGAGACAGGAAAGTCTATGGACTCGACGAATGTATTTTTGCACCCAACTGCGGGAGGGCTCGGGTTCAATCCTGTTGGTTAAAATTTAGGAAACTAATTGTGTTTGGGATACATTCTGGTTATAGTTCTAGGCATACTCGTAGTAACTACACGTTATCCTAAGGAATATCACAGTCAAAAATTAATTAGGCATTTTGTAGTAGCCATACTATAGGGACTGGATATCCATCGATGTAGGCACCTGAAATAAATCTTCAACCTAGCGTCTAAATTTGTTTATATCTACACTTTAAAGGGGCTACCTAGTTTGGTACATTTAAACCATGGTACATTAGGCAAGTCTGGAAATAATTTTCGCAACCTTTAGATAAGAAAACCAGACCGACTAGCTAGACCTTGGATACAAACAAGAATATAATGCATAACTTAAAAATGCTGTATCTAATATTTAGTTTTTTTAGTTTAGTTTAGTATTAATAGTAAATTTTGGAAGCCTACTCCACGTCTCCCCTAGTTCTACGCAGGCAACGGCAAATTGAAAAGCACACTCGAAAACCCCTTTAGTGTGACATGTTGGGCCTACAATAGCGCTCCTGCTCGCGATTCCGATCACATTTATCGGTTTAAAGTTGACATACGACAACTAGACAGCTTTCTACATGTCGATAAAAAGCAGGAACTTAGATGTTAAAAGGTTTGACAGGCTGAGAAGTAACATCGATAATCGAAAAGATAGAGCTAGTTTTCACTTTTTACGAATAAATCCGGAACCGAACCTAGGACCATCCGCACTTGGGCGGACGGAACATCTTAGCCGCTGCCACTTCGAGGCTACTATTATATAGTTTTTTTTTTATTTAGGTAGGTAAGAATATCATGTAATATGTGTAGATCAACCTATTAATTATTCAAGAAATTATAGTTTGATCCTTAAACAAAAAATGTATTTTTTTATGTGATAGGTGGCAGACGAGCTGACGGATCGCCTCATGGTAAGCGATTGCCGCTGTCCATAGACCCCCGCGACACCAGTGGAATCACAAGTGCACTGCCAACCTTTAAACCCCGCCTTCCCCCGTATTGGGCCTCCAGTACTATCACTCACGCAGCGAAACACAGTGTTGCTTCACGCTAATCTCCAATTAGATTACAAGTTCGGACTTTCCCCGTCACTCAGAGTCCATCTTGCACTATCCTCTCCAATTTCGAAAATGGATCGTCGTAATTCGAAATTTTAAACTGTCCAACCGCCCCCGCGCGATGACGTATGGGACCCCAGAGCGTGATCAACTCAGTGCAGAGTCACCCACAACATTTTCATCTGGACTGGACCCAAAATAGATCTTATTGCTAAAGGGTTAGAAGTGTGGATGGTTTGGGAGATGTGTGCGCCGGATTTTGTTTTGGGACAATATGACGAATTCGTGCTGTCGAGGAGCTATGCAATTATTAATGGTGCGTAAACGAGTGCTTGTAGCCGCGTGTGTTATGGGTACAGGTTGACGAAAGTTAGAAATAGCGCATCTAAAATATTAATAGTAAAGAAGATTAGAAATAGGATAATGAAATTTTAATGTGGGAGAGCCACGCTTAGGCATGAATGGGCCGGCTCGACCGGAGTGATACCACTGCCTCACAGAAAACCTGCGTGAAGCAGCGCCTGCGCTGTTTCGCCGTGTGAGTGAGGTTACCGGAGGCCCAATGGGGGGGAAGGGGAAAGGTTGGCAACGCACTTGTGACTCCACTGGTGTTGTGGGTGTCCACGGGCGGCGAAATTGCTTACCATCAGGTGATCCGTCTGCTCGTCTGCCACCACTCATATAAAAAAAAAATCGTAATAAATTCTGTAAAGATCGCCGATTACCTACTTTAGACTTTCTTAATTCCTGAATGTAGGTAGCTTGGTAGATACATACTGGTAACTTTCAAGACAAGAAAAGAGTTTCCTGAAAACGAGAATTCATGGTTTTTATTACCTCAGGATTTTACAATAGAACAGATTCAACGATATTATAACAATTGAAAATTTCTAAATGTCTACGCACTTTTCTAGACGATAGAAGATACTTACCTATTAAACGTAGTGCAAAAGAGTAATTTCAAAATAGAACAGAAAAGCAAAGTCTGTGTGTGGTCCCCGGCAGAGTAGAATAGGCCTCACTCATACCGAGGTGTCGTAAAAGGCGACTAAGGTAAAGCTGCTGGCATGATCATCAGCACCTAGAGAAGGAAAACTCTGCATTTATATCAAAACCCTCGCCAACCCATCTGCTAAGCGTCGTGAGTATGGCAATTACCCCTCATGTGATTGAGGGGGGGGATTGATGGGCTGATGATGATGATATTGATGAAAGCAAAGTCACCTGCATGATCTGACCTAAAAATCTGACTTGCCTCTTCTAGGTCCGAAGCTGAGACGATCTGATCTAACTTAAGGCCATCCATCCACGCTAAAAAGTGTAATAGGAGTTTCTGTGTCCTGCTCTCGCAAGACAAGTTAGACAGAGATGGTTTTCTTTGGTGATGCCTTAAAATCTTAGAGCAAAAAACCAGGTATACCCATGCAGGACGTATCGTATTTTGTGTTACTTTCTTTGATAACTGTAACGCAATCGCTTCTTTGGTGTTATGTATGCCTCCATGATGCTCTACATACATGTCATATGACGATACAGAGAAACTGCTTATTGTTTTAAAGTAGGTAATTTATAAAAGTTGTTTTTTTTTTTTTTTACTTTTTTACTTTGTATTTTTTTTTTTAGTTGTGATTATTTATGAGTACTTACTGTTATGTTTTAACATTCTAGCCTGAGAAACAGGTTCGCCTAGTTCAGGCATTTGTATTTATCTCTGACCTTATTCTAATAGGTTTAAATATGTATTATTCGTGTAAAATTATTATCTGAATAAATTGAATTGAATTGAAATGTTTGTCTGATATTATCTGATATATATAAAGCTAAATGAGCACATCCCTCTCAGACAGCACCCGATGCCGCGACGTTTGGAGTGCAATTGCAATTAGAGCGGCAATAATGCAGCTAATAACAATACCGCGCGGGTGCAATCCTCGTAATTCAATAAACCTTTGATGGATCGCGCCCGCACTCGTGGGGAGGTCGCTGACTTGCAGGAGTAACGTAATATTGGATTAAATGACCTAACATAACGTGCGAATGCTTAACTTCAACCTTAAAATAATATTCTAAGACCGTGGCCGAATAAGTAAGTGATACAGAGAGATGTGGCGAGTCTCCAATTACTTATATTTTATTCAAAAAGAAAAAAAAGGTTTTTACTAGTATTTAAGTATATATTTGTGTTCCTCTGTTGTCTGATATCTGTAACACAAGTGCTTAAGCTACTTAGTACGGAATCAGGTCAACGTATGAGATGTTGTGAGAATTACTTGTACTAGGACAAGTAAGTACGTAAACCACAGTTTCGTTGTCAGATTTACTTATACATATGCCTACATAATAGTTATCTATTGTTGTAAGAAGATTGACGACAAACTAGAAATCTAATGAACTATTCAGGAAGAAAAAACTTTAAATTGTAACATATAATGGGTACAACACAATGGGTACACAATGGGTACTTTGTTAGCTCTTCTGTGCCTGTCAGCCTCATTTTTGGATTTCACGGCCGCTTACCATCAGGCGGAGTGAGGTCATCCTGATTGGCCTATCTATAAAAAAAAAAAATATAATCAGACCCTTCAAGTCTACGGTTGCCTACACGTGAAATGAGTCGCCATCTTAAGCGTGTAGTAGTTAACTTTCCGATTAAAAACCACCACTAAACTTGTATTTTTAGGGTTGCATCAATCGATTTTTTGCGTCTAACAATAGGTAGATATGTAAAGCGTATAAATGTTTTAGCCACCACCGCAACATGCCCTACCAAAAGTCTCCAAGCACCCTCCAAATGGTTGTCATGATGAGAAATTTATCGCACTTACGTCGAAATTAGTTGTCGCAATCGTCGTATCCGACGTCCCAGGTGCGAATAATTACGCGAAAGAAAGGGTTCAGGGGGTTCCCGAAAGACGTTTTAATACCCCCATTATTGCACCCGCTGTGACGTAGGTTTCCGGTTCCAACTCTGAAGCAGGGATCTTTATTCAATCTTTATCAAACGCTTGGCTTTGTAACATTAAGGCTTGGCTTTGTAACTTTTGGCATCTCCTAATGCCAAGAAGATTTTTACTGCTGTGGAAATGTTTGTGCGTAGACCGACTTTTACTTTCATCATCATCATCAGCCCATTTAAGTCCCCACTGCTGGGGCACGGACCTCCCTCAATCACATAAAGAGTAATTGCCATACTCACCACGCTTAGCAGACGGGTTGGTGAGGGTTTTGATATAAATAAGTTTTAAGTTTTCATACTTTATTTTGAGTGCAATAAAAGTATATTCATTCATTCATTCAAATGCAGAGTTTTCCTTCTCTGGGTGCTGATGATCATGCCAGCAGCTTTACCTTAGTCGCCTTTTACGACACCTCGGTAAGAGTGAGGGTGTCCTATTCTACTCTGTCGGGAACCACACGGCTAACTTTTACTTTCAGTTAAATATTATCATGATTTTTAGTAGTAAATAACAATAACTTTTAAGTCATAATGCAACATAATGTGACATAGATATCGTATTGCTCAATGTGTCTGGACTTATAGATTTTGATAATTTGATTGAATACTAACATATGGTCGACAGAACAACGAGAGGATGTGCAGTTTTGAAATACTTATCAAGTGCAAGTGCTATTGTATGTCATATTTTTGTATAAGATCTGTCAGCATACATTATGTCAATGCTGGAAATGTTTGCGGTATTGGAAGTTGAGACACACTTTAGTCTGGTGAAGTCGTTACACTTTAGTATGGAAACAAGATCATTGATTGACGTTATTTTAGCATCGCCTTCGCTTAGTGTGGCTTAGTGTTTAAGGAGAGAGAACCACGCTTTATCTTGAATGGGCTGGCTCCACCATGGCCATGTGTGATCACTCACACACAGGGCAGGTGAGGGTACCGGCGGTTCAATATAGGGGAAGAGATGCTTAAAGATTGGGCAGCGCACTTGTAACTCCGCTGATGTTGTCCCGCTGGTGTGATTGTCCATGGGCGGCGGCAATCGCTTGCCGTGATCAGTCTGCTGGTCTGCCACCTATGACATAAAAAAGTCTTCCACAAACAGTACACCTAACTCCAGGACCAGGCATTCCCCAGGGCAGGCCCATCATCAAAGGTCGCGACATTTGCCAGGTCGCGCCCTTTGCGACGGCGGCTCCGCAAAGGGCATGCCCTCTATAAAAATGTGTGGTCGATCGGTGACATTTGTGATATAATTAGCTTTTTGTTTTCGCTTGTGTTAATTGACTGCCTCGGTGGCGCAGTACCTAGTAGATCGCTCTTTAAAAAAGATGGCTGCGGCTTGGGTTCGAATTGATACCTGAGATTTTTTGTTAGGTAGAATATTTTCAGTGTCAATACGAAGCCTAGATTGGGATAGCCTCGATAGGCTGCACGAGCATAGCCTCCCAATCTCTGGGCAGGCCCGATGGCCTCAGCAGTGTATGGGTGGGGGAGGGTACCCGCAGTCCATCTCCCGGTGGTGTTTGCACTGCAGCCAGCAGTGCCATTCGGGGGGCGGTGTTTGGTGGGCCGTGGGAGAGGCCCTGGGTCCGTTGGACCGGAGTATGCAGAGAGGCCGTATTGGCGAGCCTCTTTCGCCCTGAGCGGGTTCGCGGTGACTTAAAAAGGTTCATCCTATAGCCCGCGTTCCCGCTCTGAGAGTTTCTCCCGGGCTGAGGGATGGAAACTGTCGCAGTGTCCTAGTAGCAGAGCCCCACACTAGCCGGCCGACTCTGCGTTACCAAAAAAAAAGGCTCGATGGCCTGACCTTCAATTCATCTAAGGTTTTGGATTTTTTATAGAGAATACCATTTGTTAGCGCAACGACAGAATCAAAGTAAAGAAAGACAGCTGATCCCGTATAAATTGGAAAAGGGGAGGAGGAAGGCGAAGACGAATAAGGACATATGGAGATAGGTACTACATCATTCATTGAAATTATCAGGCTTCGCAAATCTTGAGTCATGGTCCAAGCGTATTCCGGGCTCCGAAGAGACAGCTTTTGAACACAACTAGGAATTGTACGCTAAGATGAGGAGGGGATATAGGTGCTACATAATATATTAAACAATGCTACGAGATATTACCTGCAACTTTTTATACTCGACTACGGCGAAGCAAAAAGGAGGGTTATGATTTTGACCTGTATGTATGTATGGTTGTTCATCTGTTCCCTCATAACTTCTAAACTTGTTATCATATTTAAACAAATGATGGTGTCATTAGAAGCGTCTTGATTGTCTTCTAGTTACAGGCTACACGATGTCACGTTAAATTGATTACAGCGCCCCCTAGAGTAAGAAACTAAAAAAAAAATTGCTTGACGGTACCGTGTGGGGTATCAAATGAAAGAGCTTTTTTAGCCATATCAAATATGTAATTTTATTTACATAACTAAAAATATGTTAAATGAAAATAAAGTTTAAACTAAAACCCGACTACCAAAAAAACACGCTCTAAAAAGTACGAAACAAGAAATTTGTCTGTGCTGAAATTATTATGCCGTGGTCGAATGCCACCTACTGTAGCAGAACAGATTCATTATAATAATAAAAGAAAATCTATGTGGCACACGAACACGGCAATACGACATAATAATTTCAGCAGAGACAATTCTCTAGTTTCATACTTTGCAGAATCAAAGTTCCAAATTGCGGGAAGGTAAGTGTAGGAAAACGCATTAAAGCATTTCGCGAGCGCCATAGTTTATTATTTCATTTGATGGCACGAAGGGGTAAGTTAAAGGGCAGTAAAACACTCGTTTGTGATTCCCGCGGAACCCGGCGGATTATCTCAATAAATTCCGCCATCATGGTCGCGCCATAACTCGCGCTCATTAACTCGATACAGAACAACAATGGACAACATTTCAAAATTGCTAAGCTCTGAAACAAAAAATACCAATTTTTTGTTTACTTTTCCGCTGCTCGAGTATATATTTATTCATTTTTTATATTGCTTATTTACTGAGAAAAAAATTAAAAACTAAAAAGCGTAAGATGACGTCATCGGACGGCAGAATGTAAAATATTTCTTTGCTTAGCACATTATAGTTTTAAATTTACGAAATGCCAAACCCATGACATGTAACTGTAAAAAAAAAAGACAACTTGTCAACGTTGAATGTATGAATGACGTTGACAATGTTGACATTAGTATTATTTACCTTTGACAGTAGTACCTTTTTTTTATTAAAACAATGATAAGCAAAGGAATATCGCTGTATTCAGCCGTCCGATGACGTCATTTGGCGCCTACGTCTATTTAGAATAAAAACAATTTCAATAATTATTTTATGCATGAAAATGGACAAATTTAAAAAAAAGAAAAAATATGGGTCTGTTCATTTTATGTCTATTTTCATATAAAAAAACAATATGGACATGTTAAAAATATGAAATGTTGTCCATTGCAAGGTTTACAGGATCCGTGGTAGCTTAGTGGATTTGTTGTCCGAACAGGAGAATGTATGTTCGACCGAGATAAAGCATGAGCATCACTATCCTGTAATCCTGCACGTTACCATATACCTATATACCTAGTGTCTCAATCTGTAAATAACCATAATACGGTATTTGACTATTTTTGTAATCAAAAGACCTCTCAATGAGAGAAACATCGTTGAAATCACATTATTTTGGGCAAACCCAAAACGCTCCATACAGATGGCTACTAAGATGTGACGTCACAAACAAGTATTTTGTATGCATTTCATTCAAATTTTGTATGGTAGCTATATCAAATGTTTCGTTTATGTAAATGGTTCTATTATAATAGTTGGTGCAAGTTGTATGGGTTATTCAATGGTATAATTATTTTTCAATGATTTGATACTTTTAAAATGGACTTGCCCATGAATCTTTGAATGACCATAAAACCGGCTAGACGTTATATTTTTAATTGAGAATTTTTCTATTGGCACATATTTACCTATATTTTGATAAAATATTTATATTTTGTAAAATCTCGAGCTTAGTCAAATATCCTATTGTTAATGGTGTAGCGGATGTCTATACGCCGTGTGGTCCCCGGCAGAGTAGAATAGGCCACTCTCACTCTTACCGAGGTGTCGTAAAAGGCGACTAAGGTAAAGCTGCTGGCATGATCAACAGCACCCAGAGAAGGAAAACTCTGCATTTATATCAAAACCCTCGCCAACCCGTCTGCCAAGCGTGGTGAGTATGGCAAATACCCCTCGTGTGATTGAGGGAGGCCCGTGCCCCAGCTGTGGGGACTTAAATGGGCTGATGATGATGATGGATGTCTATGAGCGGCGGTGATATATCACCAGGCGACCAGCTTCTTCGTTTGTATCCCTTTCCATAGCATAGTACCGTTGCGATAAGTTCAGTACTCGAAAGTACGATGTCTCCAAATGCAGAACTTCTATTCAAATACCGTGAGAGAGCCAAGCTTCAGCGTGAATGGGCTAGCTCGACCGGAGTGATACCACGGCCTCACAAAAACCGGTGTGAAGCAGCACTGTGCTGTGTTTCTCTGAGAGAGGTTACCGAAGGTCTTGGCCTAGATTGTAGTCACACTTGTAACTCCACTGGTGTCGCGGGTGTCCATGGGTGACGGCAATCGCTTACCATTTGGTGATTCGTTCGCTCATCTGCCACCTATCACATAAAAAATGGTGCATCCTGTTTGACCTGATATTATAGGTACAAATTTCAAATTTGATTTCCTAAAATAATTTGTTATTGCTAAAACTAAAAGTTTACCAATTTAACAAACAAACGAAGCCTTGTTCCTGTTGTCAACTTGTTAATTAATTAAGTGGGGTGTCCCTCCTCCGGGATTCGAAGCCGATAAAACAACCATGAAGGGTGAAGATGAAGACTTATTAAAGTGACTTAAGGTGACGGGTAGGGCACACTAGCGACGCCAATCGATTTTAATTTTTAGCTACTAAACCAAATCTATTTTAATTCACGCTAAAAGTGGCCGTTTTTGGTGGTAAACAATTTTTCGCGTAGAAAAACGGACCCAACATTTGTGCATGGTTATTTAATAAATAGTATAAGTGTTTGCCGAGAGGCTGTAATCCCGAAATTGTTTAAAATAGATTTGGTTTAGTAGCTAAAAATTAAAATCGATTGGCGTCGCTAGTGTGCCCAACCCGTCACCTTAAGAAAATGACGATTAAAAATACTCCGAAAATGTCGATTTAATATCGCACTCATTAGATTTCAATAAACTTATTATCGATACGCAAAGTTCCTACAGATGTAAAGTGTGGTTTGGCAAGCTGTTGAAATTTTTGGCAACTTTGGGAAATTGGTAGAGACATTGATAGTTCAGTTCACCAGAGTTTTTTTTTATGAACTATAGGCCAATTGGTAAAGCTGCTGGCATGATCATCAGTACCCAGAGAAGGAAAACTCTGCATTTATATCTAAACCCTCGCCAACCCGTCTGCCAAGCGTGGTGAGTATGGCAACTACCCCTCATGTGCTTGAGGGAGGCCCGCGCCTCAGCAGTGGGGACTTAAATGGGCTGATGATGATGATGATGATGATAGACCAACGCTTGACCATAAACTCACCTAATGGAAAGTGACGATGAGGTCTAGGATGTATTCAATATATAATAATAATAATAATAATTCTCACAACATCTCATACGTTGACCTGATTCCGTACTAAGTAGCTTAAGCACTTGTGTTACAGATATCAGACAACAGAGGAGCACAAATATATACTTAAATACATATATTACACCCAGACACTGAACAAACACAAGTGTTCATCGCACGAATGTTTGTCCAGGGTGGGTATCGAACCCACGACCTTTGGCGCAAGAGGCAGGGTACTACTAATTGCTCCATCCGGTCAGTCATATATCATTAGATTCATTAACCTATTAACCAACTCTAAACATTAAGTCAACTATAAATTTTAAATGACACATCATAAGGTTACCTGAGCAAAAGGCAAATGTGACAAAAAAAATTTCAGCCCTCCATTCCTTCGATTTTTTGAGGTGAACCGTAAACCTGTTAAATCTAGGAGTGCGAAATGTCAGTTAACTAACTGCATCGGTAATGCAGGTTAAGGTGACGGGTAGGGCACACTAGCGACGCCAAACGATTTTAATTTTTAGCTACTAAACCGGATCTATTTTAAACAATCTCGGCAAACACTTATACTATTTATTAAATAACCATGCACAAATGCGGACCCAACATTTGTACGCAAAAAATTGATTCACGCTAAAAGTGGCCGCTTTTGGCGGTAATCAATATTTCGCGTACAAAAACGGACCCAACATTTGTGCATGGTTATTTAATAAATAGTATAAGTGTTTGCCGAGAGGTCGTAATCCCGAAATCGCTTAAAATAGATAGTTTAGTAGCTAAAAATTAAAATCGATTGGCGTCGCTAGTGTGCCCTATCCGCCGCCTTAAGCTTAACTAGAGCTTTTTTTCCAACCCGCCAGCACACAATAGCCAAAGCCATCCCCCACATTATCCCAGCGCGAACACACCGAGACATAGGTATCCGATATTTCCCATTTTTCCATACTCCAGACAAACCTAAGGTGCATAGGAACACGTTTGGATTTCCTCAAGAAAATTAGCTTGCGTCGCTTATCCGGACACAAAGGGGTAAGGGGGGGCGGCCAGCCGACCGTGAACGTCGCAACGGGAGGCGACGAAAAACACAAAATAACACTCCAGAGCTGAGGGGAGATAATATTCTGTGCACTTGCCACTGTGTTTGTTGAGAACGCCTTGCAGAAATTACAGCTTGATTCGTATTGCCGTGACTTATACCTACTCACTGGTTTAATCATGCTTATACCTATGATTGCAGAAAGTATAATAAAAGGCACGCATGGTATGGAAAAGTTTTTTAGATTTTCGCGTTGCATTATAACTATAATGTATCAATACGGGGATTAACACGATATTTATTATGTAAACATAGGTAGGTGCTCGTTAGCCGAAAAGAGAACGTGCGCAGGACTTTTCGTCCTTGTCGCGCCACTAGGGTACAAACCTGCCGTCATCATCGTCAGCCCAATTAAGTCCCCACTGCTGGGGCACGGGCCTCATGAGGGGTAATTGCCATACTCGCCACGCTTGGCAGACGGGTTGGCGAGGGTTTTGATATAAATGCAGAGTTTTTCTTCTCTGGGTGCTGATGATCGTGCCAGCAGCTTTACCTTAGTCGCCTTTTACGACACCTCGGTAAGAGTGAGGGTGGCCTATTCTACTCTGCCGGGGCACACCTGCCGACATACGAGTATATACTTTCGTCTGAATAACTTGACATACATATTTAGTTACTTATTATGATTTTTTTGGGTATAGAAATGTTTTGCAATTTATTCTTAAGTAAATAATACATACAAATATTGATGTAACTATCGTCGGCACATGGCGAAGCAAAAAGTACTTACAAAATTCGTAGCTTAGTCGGTAAAACAGTTGCCTGGTTAGCAAAAGATCGTGGGTTCGAGTTCCAGACAGAGGAGGTCGAAATTTCTTTAAGTGCATTATTTGCTTAATATTTAGTCATCTATGCTATGCTGTGCATAGAAATATTCTATACCTACGGATGTAATGGCCCGACCTCAAGGGGAATTACTTTACTCAATGCTATTCATCAGATCTCGATGCTGATGTACTTTCACAAAGCATACCTTTTGAGTAAATATATAAATTTATTATTTAAATGATTAATCAATGTATGAAATGTGTGTATTTAGTGTTATTACTATAATGAATGTATATTTTAGAAATATTATGCCTTTCATTAAGCAGTGTACGTTTTGGTCTAAAATTGTAAAGTGTAATATAAACTTGAATATAATAAATAAATAAATAAGCGTATGAGATGGGAACCAGAGGTGGAACTTATTTCAACCTACCTAAAAATATCGACGTTGTCGCTAAACATAAGCTCTTCTAATCTCCAATCAAGCTCATTCGAATAAAGTAAGATCATTCCCCTTCTTTTCAAATATCTGTAGGTAATATCTGTATAAGATAAGGAGACAACAAAAAAAGAAAAACGGAAGACACGACCAAACTGGGAAAGTAAATTGGCAAAAGTAAAAGAGCCGCCAATGAAGAGTGACATCAAGTGAGTGTGTACGGATAAACTCGCTGGCTGACACTCCGGCCTGGCTGGGACTCGGAGGCGACCGCACTTTCCCTCGCCAAGGAAAAATCAAGGAAATGTCACCTGTGTTGCGCGGTGGAACGGTGTTGATACTTTTTGCTTGAAATAGGAAACTCTTTTCTCCCAGTTAGCAGTCCTTGGCGGAGTATTTACTTACTTCTATATTTCTTTTGATGTTCTATTGGCCAAAGTTTGACCCCAATCTCACTTGATGGAAAGTGACGTCGAGGTCTAAGTTCTAACGCGTTTGTCTTGAAGATGCCTGTTCACTCTTGCCTAAAAGATCTCCGTGGTCCGGAACAACATAAATTGGTAAGGAGTTCCACTTTTTAGTTGATTTAGATTTTCATTTATCTTTACTTATTAGGTTACTTCCTATCACTATGTAGGTAAACCCGGTTTATCAATAGGTACATGATCGGATTCAATGCATTGGCAGTTCTAGGTAACAATTTTAGAGGCTTAGCCAACTGGCTAATCATAAATGTACGAGAGCTTTAACACCTTTAACATTTTTGGGTAGGTTTGTAAATCTATTTTGGTAATTTTTATAAGTATATACTTGTCTTAAAATTAAATTTAATGGTTCAGGTCAAACCGCAAAGAAACATTAAGTATCAATCCTTCTCAGTCGCCTCACACTCCCACAGCGCAATGCAAATGGCGCCCGAACAATAATCACGAAAGTAAGCGATACGCATAAAAATATCGTCGAAAAAACCTCCTCATCCCTCCGAGGGCCCGATTTAACATATCTAATGCGGTTTACGTGTCGCCTCCCCTCGCACCTCGAACGAACCTAATCGTTTTAAGACGCCAGTGATGCGATACGAGACAAGCTTTCTAACTCAAGTCATATTACTCGAGTTTTAAGTAACAACGGATATCCTTCGTTATATCGAAGCAAGCGAATATCGAACGCATGGCAGGTTGACACTGCCATACTGGCCCATCACGCTTCACGCGTTTGACAGTATGGCGGTGTTAACCTGCCATCGGATGCAATGCCATTTCCATCACATCCATTGTACATCTTATTGCAATGTGTGTATCTTCTTCTGCTGACCGTTAGGCTAAGGTGAGCCAATACAGCCGTGCACTCCTGATAACCTGACCCAGAGAGCGCCACTATCCCAGTTCTCCGCAGTCTTCTAACAAATTAGGTACACCACACATCTTTCTCAAATCGTCAGTCCATCGTGTTGCAGAGCGTCCTACATTAAGTTTCGCAATGTGGCGATCAGTTCACACAAATACTCGTTGAGTTTATCAACATCGTCCAGAAGTAATTCGTCGAACTTTTAAAGTCATGTGGCCGATCCACCTCTAACTTGCCGTACCGGTCTTGCGTGCATTTTTTTTAAGAACTATAGGCTAACGCTTGACCACAATCTCACATGATGAAAAGTGATGATGAATGACAGGTGAAATATTGTCAAACGTTTATCTATCTACAGTAAAAAACAAAAATCTATTAGTTCTTCTGAGAAACTCCCAGTAGGTATATCAAGGCTCATTCATCGCCCACTCAGTGGTGTATTTAAAGGTTGTGGATTATCCCCATGGGGGGTGGTGTCCACGTGTCGGCTCCGTAGGACACAATGCTTTTCTTTTGCCTACCATCACTCAAGTGAAAATTGACTCGAATGTATCTTAACATCACTAAGACGCCGTTGACTTGGTAAGTTGGTAAGTACGCCTTGTGGATTTTTTCCTTCTTATCTCAAGTTGTAATAAACGTTTTGTGTCGGTTAAGGGTGGTGGTTGACGGGATTTAAATGGATTGGGTTGAGATGTTGTCAGTTCGGGTATTTGTTACGCTGATGTTTTACAACGGTTTAAGAACTGGTGAGCTACACGGGGATCGTGGTTCGAATCCGAGTATGCACCTCCGGATTTTTCAAATTTATAATAATAAATAGTAAATAAATAAATATTTCACAACATCACATACATTGATCTGACTCCGAGATAGGTAGCTCAAGCACCTGTGTTACGGATATCAGAATCAACAGTGGGATTACAAATATACACATATAAGTCGTTTGTTGACTTAAGTATTAAGATATTTAATAAGCTACCACAAAATGTCTAAACCTATCACTGGATAAGTTTAAGTCTCATATTAAAACCTGCCTAATGAAGAAAGGTTACTATAGTGTACAAGACTATTTAAATGATAAGGATTCTTGGTCATGTTAATTGATTAATCTTTTGGGTTGTTATTCATAGTAGTCTATTAACTTTCATAATTGTAATTTTTTTTCTTCAATATTTGAAAAGAGTAACTACTGAGTTTCTTGCTAGTGTCTTCTCAGTAGAAATCGACATTCCGAACCAGCGGTAGATATTATGTACCTATTTTGACATTCATAAGTGTTCTGTGTGCACCTTAATAGAATAATGAATGTTTTATCTTTTATCCTTTTTTTCTTTTGTAAATACATACGTATAATACATAGGAAACACCCAGACCAATACAAAAAGACATGTTCATGCACACAATTGTTTGTACTGTGCGGGGATCGAACCCGCAACCCTTGGACCAAAGGCAGCGTTCACTACCACTGTTCCGAACGGGTCGTCAATCTATGTGCGTATTTGTAACATAAGCTCGGCGGTTACGGAAAACATCATGAGGAAACCTGCTCATTTGGAATAGTTTCTAAAACGTGTTGTAACCATTATGCAGTCAGCAATCTGGTTCCCCTGTAAGGCGTTGTGAAGGTCAGACGGCAGTAGCTTCATTGTAATTACCAGACTTCCAAAATCCTGAACAATGGTAATATTTATTCTGTGACCATGGTTTAAGCGTATCCAGGGCTCTAGAGCGACAGCTTTGGACGCAACCTTGAATTACATGCAAAGATGAGGATCTTTCACAACAGTATGCTTAAGTAAGTTAGTCTGATCTCAATGTCCATGATTAGGACTACAGATTATGAGGCTGATTTTTACAACAGTATGCTTAAGTAAGTTAGCCTGATCTCAATGTCCAAGATTAGGACCACAGACTGGGAGGCTGATCTTTGGGCTTTTACAGTAGTCTAAACAAATTACGAATGTAGTCCAAGCAAGCTCTGCTTTTCTCTATTGTTTGAAAAATAATTAATCAGTCAGTTGCCTTCGACATTGTTAGGTACAATTTCATTTCACGTTGGGCGCGTGAGAATCACCCCCTACTTAAGCCTTGGGAGAGCCACACTTCGGAATGATTCCACGGCCTCACAGAAAACCGGCGTGAAGCAGCATTGTGCTGTGTTTCCCTGCATGAGTAAGGGTACCGGAGGCCCAATCTGTGGGAAGGGGTGTTTGAAGGTTGGCAACGCACTTGGGACTTCACTGGTGTCTATGGGCGGCGGCAATCGCTTACCATCAGGTGAACCGTCTGCTCGTCTGCCACCTATGACATAAAAAAAACGCAATTTCATTTTGAGAGTTTTGCTCATGTAAATAATATACTTTTCTAGTTGTAAGACGACGAAATAGAGACAGATTATACCATTTTGCTGTCCTATACAGAATGTCACAAGCATTGGGTGGTACGAAGCTGAAAAAAAACTAGAAAGAAGGATGAGATAGGTATGTTAAGATCTAAATAATCAGCCTACTGGATATAGGCCTCTCCAAATGTTCGCCACTTCCATCGATCTTTGGCTATTCGCATCGAGCTCCTGCCGAACATCTTGCGTAATCATCGTCACTCCATCTGGCCTGAGGACGTCATTCACTTCGTTTAGTACACACACACACACACACAGACAGAGAAAGAGAGAGAGCGAGAGAGAGAGAGAGAGAGAGCGATAGAGATATACTATTTTATTAAACATTAATTACATTATAGTATTTACAGATTGGGCGGTGACTGCCTGATACAGGTATAAAAGATATGTCGCCACAAACATTGTGGTAGGGTTTGTTAACAAATAAATATATTTAATTTTTTGGCTTACCGATCCTGTAAAATGTTGTGTGCCTTCTGATTTTGCTTTGTTTAGGTATTGATTAAATTATTTCACATCTAGAAAAAAACAAAATATTTGTACTCGAATGTAAACAACAGCTACACTGCAGACTCACAATTTTTGCTCTCGCCAAATTGCTTGCTAATAGAGCGAAGTGCTCACTCGATGAATAGTTCCACAGATCGCTGCAGAGGGCGCTGCTAAACGTCGGACAATGGCAGGTGGAGACGCACGCCATACGAGTATTCGCATTAAGTAATTGGCCTTAGGGTAGGGGTGTCTCCGGGTCATCGAGCAGTGCTGTGCGCTGAGAGCCCTTGACTCCTACCACTCTTAAAGCCCACTTACCCAGTAGGAATAGCCCCAGGCGTATCAGTGGTTATGCTGGATTTTGGTTAATAAAAACCTCAGCCAGGGACTGCCCCACTCCCTTCCGTTCTCTTGTAAGGTGCAGCTGACATGCGGCGGCGACATCTGCCCATCGGACTCCAGGTATTTCATAAGCGTTATCAATATAATGGTGCAAATAAGTCATACCCTAGAAAGATACTCAACGCGGGTAAGCAATGAGATGAGGATGGCTACCTGATCCCGTTGCTAACCCGCTTCAAAGTGCTTACCGTAGGAGGTGACTGCGAACTGTTGCTTCCATAGCCTTTCTGCAAAAACATTGGGGTTGGGGGCGCGAAGCTGGTCCCCTTGTTAAACTCGTCGGTGGATAGCGTGTATCCACCGACGAGGTTGTGAAGGTGCCTAAAGCGTGTTCATCCCCACATTAAATCTCTGTTCATCCTAATCTACTCCGAAATAACCAGCGAGACCAAAAAAGGTGTGTCTTCAAATAAGATCTTAAACTCATTTTGTGATAGGGTGTAAGCCCAAGTGCGCAACTTATACCTTTTCTTTTTGGTCTCGAAGCAAAAATGCTTCGCGCACCGTCCTGTCAAATCGGGGGACCTGACGGAGTGTGTGGGACTCCCTCTGGGAAGGTGATTCAGAGGTATACCCACCGAAAAAAACCTACAACGGCGGGCTGTTGACATAGGCGAGGTCTACGAACTCTATTATACCGCTTAGCCTTTTTTTTTCCCCAGGGGAAATGCGTTACGCATACCCGTCCGCCTGGGGACGGACGGGTTATGTCGGACTCCCCCCGCATGGCGGCGGGGCACCCTCTCATCGTCCATAGTGGGGGGTCGTGGTGACGGGCACGAAGCCATGTGCACGACCCCCCAGAAGACCGCTTAGCCTAACCTAATTATACTTAACCATTAGACTGGTTTGGCGTTTAGTGGCAAAACTTTGACTGTACTAGAGCCAAAGACTCGTGGCAGTCGGTGTCGTATATAATTTTTTTAAAGAATAATAATATGATACTGACTACCACAAATCTTTGCGTTTTATAGGAGTTAGGATATTCTCACAAAATCTGGAATTATAAAAATCGAGTTACCAACCCTAAGGGCCCAGGGTGCTGTTAGGTCGCCTCAATAGGACTCCCATCACAATGAGTGGCGCCTTCATTATTTACAAATGAGCGTATAAATCTCCGCGAATGATCCACGCGAAATTGCAATCGTCTCCGTCCTTGTCACTCGTCACAATTGGACAAGTGATAGAAAGAGATGGGGGCGAAGATTAGCGTCAGGTAGGTACAATGATGCTAGTTTGTAAGGATATCGCGAGATGTAGACATTAATGATGATGTTGTATGGGAAACATGGGATGTGAGAAGGTATAGGTACTAGGTATGCGATTTTCTAACCAAATAATACCTACTTGCTAGGCTTTTCAATTTTTTTTTATGTGATATGTGGCAGACGAGCAGACGGCGACACCCGCGATACCAATGGAGTCCTACCTTTGAACCTACAAAGCCAGTCTACCTACACTGGCTAATCATTGGGATTGCCCGTCGCATCGCATTGTCAAGGCTTACAAAATGTTCTCACACAATTCAGCATATAATTCCCAGTTGCGTCCAAAGCCGTTTCGTCTTACCACCCCGGGGTAAGACGAAACGGCGGTATGTATTTGCTTAAATCATGCTCTGAATGTTCTAAGGCTCCTCATCTTAGCATCTAATTCTCGGTTGCATCCAAAACAGCCGCTATAGAGGCGGTACGCTTGGACCATGATTCAGGATTTGGGGATGGTAATTGTTAGGACCGTGGGAGAGACACGCTTCGGCAGAAAGGCCCGGTTCGATAAACACTTATACTATTTACTAACTAGCCATGCACGAATGTTGAGTCCGTTTTTGTACGTGAGAAATTGATTCACGCCAAAAGTGACTGCTTTTGGCGTGAATCAATCTTTCGCGTACGCGTTGGACCCAAAATTTGTGCATGGCTATTTAATAAATAGTTAATTGTCGAGAGGTTTTGTAACCCCGAAATTGTTTAAAATACATCCGGTTTAGTAGCTAAAAATTAAAATCGATTGACTTCGCTAGTGTGCCCTACCCGTCACCTTAAGTAGATTATATATCTTTTATGTTCTAAAGATTAATTTTTTTTTTTTCATTATTAATACTCATGCGACGCCAGATCCAATCCTAATAGATCCAAGGGCAGACGCGACAATTGCGGGTCTTCAAAATTTATGAGCTAACAGTAATTGCTGTGTTTATGTTCAGTTGTTGGTATTCATGGCGCATCCGTCATTCAGAGGGATTGTTGACGTTCAGACTGTCTTCCTATTCAAGATTGGTTTGTTAATAGATTTATTTATGGTGATTAGGTGTTTTGATTGAACCTAGAGTTACGAGTATTCTGAAACTCTAAGGGCCGATTTTTTGATCCGTAGTCAAACTGAACTAATGGTTTAAAAAGTAACCAATGGTAATATTGCCAAAATGTGTTTCGAACATTAGTTAGCTTAACCAATAGTTGGCCGTGTGGTCCCCGGCAGAGTAGAATAGGCCACCCTCACTCTTACCGAGGTGTCGTAAAAGGCGACTAAGGTAAAGCTGCTGGCATGATCATCAGCACCCAGAGAAGGAAAAAAAAAAATTAAAACCCTCGCCAATATTAAAACTTATATTAAAACCCTCGCCAACCCGTCTGCCAAGCGTGGTGAGTATGGCAATTACCCCTCATGTGTTTGAGGGAGGCCCGTGCCCCAGCAGTGGGGACTTAACTGGGCTGATGATGATGATGATGATGAACCAATAGTTATATTACAATGAATTACGTCACTTTGACTATTGGTTAGACAGTTAACTATAGTCAATTTAACCAAAAGGTAACTACGAATCAAAAAATCGGCCCTAACTTATAACTTTGAGTAATGTCTTCCTATTTTTTTCGGTAAGTTGGCAGACGAGGACACGGTTCACCTGATGGTAAGCGATTGCCGCCGCCCATGGACACCCGCGACACCAGTGGAGTCACAAGAACGCTGCCAACCTTTAAACCCTTCTTTCCCCCGGATTGGGCCTCCGTCCGTTACCTCACTCACGCAGCGAAACAGCACAGTGCTGCTTCACGCCGGTTTTCTGTGAGGCAGTGGTATTACTCCGGTCGATCCGGCCCATTCATGCCGAAGAGTGGCTCTTCCACGGTTATGTTCTCTTATGTGTATTCCTAGGTAAATTTCCTGCTACTCTGCCACCTAGATCACATAAAAAAGCTCGAGGTAAATTATAGCAGTGAGTTTTACGCATCGTATTAGATACATAGATAGATAGGTAGGTACTCTTTATTCAACACATACAAAACTCTTATACAGAGATAGATATTCTTGACTGCCCAAAAACAAAATACAATTATGATACAATAAGAACAGACAGTACAATAATTTAGTATGATAATTTGAGATACAATGTACCTACAATTTAGGCGGTCTAATCGCTTGCAGCGATCTCTGCCAAATAGCAATCAGACAATATTTAGATAAATACGGAAATAGCATTAAAGTTTTTTAATGATTCTAAGTTTCTTTAACATTTTATTGTAGGTAGTAGAAATAACCAATAAAATGATCACTTCTATAAAAAAATCCTCATTACTTTCATTTAATTCCAAACTAAGGATTAACCTTGATCTAAAAGTAGAATAACGTGCCGCGCGCCTTCAAACACCAGTTCTGTTCTGTTATAAAGAAATGAAAAGGGACTTTGCTGTTACATATCCCACAGGCTTTAAATCATTTAACTGTAACATGATGAACATTAGGTATATTTTATCCATACGTTTGTTTTAAAATACGTACGTTTCTCTTCAGTGCTTCAAGTAGTCAAAAAGTAAAATTAATTTTATGTTTTTTTTAAAGAATTTGTGCCGATCTAAGATAAGTGTTTAATTTTTATGATTGAATGATATTCTAGTAAGGGTACCTACTAGTAAGGTGTATTGGGTATTCTAAAAGACTGTCCCTGGTCATATCTCGCAGCAATTTCATTAGTACGAGCGCGCTATTGTGTGCTGAGTTATAGAGCGGCTGTCGACCGACGTACGCGCCACGGGCGATGCGGCCTTTTGGCTTATTCGCGAAATTTCATGTGGCGATCTTAGGTTAGTGCGTCCCGAATTTGGTAACTGAATTATACTCGTATTTATCTGTGCTTCGATATTTAGGTTGACGTGAACCTCAATGGAGAAGTGGGTGGGTCCAAGTGTTGGATGATCTCAGGTTCGATTCCCGGACTGATTCAGAAAACTGCACCGCGAAATTGACCCTAGACACCCAGGCTTTATAAAATGGATTTAAGCAAATTGCATCTTCATTTCTGACTTAAATTAAAAACATTAACTGATGGCTTAATTTAAAGCCGTACCGTAACGAAAGGAAAATATACTTGTCGCATCCAAACAAAGGAGACACACTGCGTGTGTGAAAGAGAGGGAAACTCCTGAAGTCCGAATCGGTCGTAGCGTCTGCTTAAAATTAGGCCCTCTGTTTCGAGACGATCTGTTGCTATCTAGGTTGCTATGTTTACTATTTAGCAATTCCTAAATATGGGTTGAAACTGTCCAAATTAATTCATAGTTTCATATGGCTTGTCTGAATTCCATATATGTCTGCAACATGGCGGGTGAGGCTCAAATTGGTCGCGATTGGGCCGTCTAATTGTTTGAAATATGCGCCGGGAGTGCAAGGAATAGTTTTATGGTCCATTCTGGGTCCGACACTCGGGTTTGAACTAACGGCCGGCTGTCGAAGAAATGTGAGGAATCTGTTCTATGTTATTTGACCCTAAGCTTCTTCGACTGCTTTCATGTCGGTTTTAGTTTGAGATTTGTAGTCTACTGGTTTACAAAATATTGGGAGAGAAATCTATTATTATATACCTTATCACATAAAATATGTATACAGGGGACTAAAGAAAACCAAATCAGTAAATAGTTCGATGGTTATGAAGGGACTGAGACTCTTGCCACCTTATTACAAATCGCTATTTAAAGTTATTACCGTACTAAAACTCATGTCATCTCATTCTAACCCCCTTATTACAAATTGCGAATTTATCCTTAATTCAATCCTTTTTTAATCCTATAATTAATCCTAATTATCCTTAATAAAATCCCGGAACAAAATACGTGCCGGCCCCTTTTAATATTGCGTGTTGAAACGGGATGACCTAAGCTTTAGTACGGTATTAACTTTAGATTTATAATAAGGCTTGGTGGTGTTAAATGGGGCTGGCACGGGTTTTGTTCCGAGCCTATCCTAAGTTCGCTCGATTTGTGATAGGGAGGTGGGAGATGGCGAATGTAATTAGCATTTTTTTTTTATTAATAAACACACAAGGCGCATCGGTAACCAGTTACATAATAGGTACATTCCTTTAAAACCATCTGCACAGAAGTGCAGATGGTTATACTTGGTAGAAACCAAGTATACTGAATAACGTTTGTTCTATGACTTATGTGTGGAAATCGACGACCGCATAAGCTACCTAGGTAATTTACAACCTGTGCGGATAAAGAATGGGATCAGAAATGGCGGCGCATCTATTCACTTCTCACTCGCACACTATTTGCGTCTATACTCGCACTCGTGGGGTGCGAGTAGACGCAAATAGTGAGCGAGCGAGAAGTGAATAGATGCGCCGCCATTTCTCATCCCATTTTTTATCCGCACGGGTTGTACCTACGGAATTAGGTCAATGTATATAATTATAAGTAATATTAATAAAAAAATATTAAACGAACGAAATAATTTAAATAACGAACTCCTTCTCTACGTCCGCGGATGTGTATGAGTTGAATCCGGTAGGTAAAAGGTTGATGATGATCATAATTGAAATGTTTTACACACAAACATTAATCCACTTATAAAGCAGGACCAACGGATGCATCCAGGACAACCATCTCACACATGAATTTGTATTTCCTGCGGCACGCCTCGAAACCCTCGAACCAGTTGTAACAATAAGATAAGTGACATTTATCAAGATGTGAGATGAGAGACCATCTGATCACAAGTGTTGTTTGCGGCTCATTTGATAACTGTTTACACTGCGATAAGCCTGACCGAAAAGTTATAGTTTCACAAGTTAGAGACAAACAGCTTATTAAAAGAAAATCATCAAGGTCCATGTTGGTATCTTCGGCTGTAAGTGAAGACGCCATAAATATTTTTTTGCCATTGTGTTACACTGTCATCATCCTCCTGCCCTTTTCCCTGGTTATCTGGGGTCGGCGCAGTATGTCTTCCTTTTCCATACGTCCCTGTCATTCATCATGGAATCATCCACCCCTTTTCCCATCATGTACGTGCGATGTTTCGGCGAAAAGGGGGGTTTAAAGGTTGGCATCGCACTTGTTACTCCAGTGGTGTCGCAGGGTGTCCATGGGCCGCGGCAATTGCTTTCCGGCAGGTGATCCGTCTGCTCGTCTGCCTACCTATCTCAAAAAAAAGGTTAGTCTTCACACAATCCATCCATCTCTTTTTCGGCCGTCTTCTGTTTCTCTATCCACTTACATTTATACTCATCACTATTTTGGTTACATGTTCTTCCCCTCTTCTCATTACATGGCCATACCATTGTGTACCACATGTAGTTTCAATGAATGAATGCGTATTATTTCAAAACATTAATAATAATATCCTCCAAACGATTACGGCTACGGCGGCCAATCTCAACGATCAGCCACGTACGCAGGATATATTATAGTGCTCAAGTGTGTGCACAAACACAAGTGCACTCTCTATTCCCTTACCCTCATATTCCGATGGGACACTACTGTGACACGATCAGAGAGGGATCGGGCGCAGGACCAACGGCTTAACGTGCTTTCCGAGGCACGGGGGTACAAGACATTATCAAAACTAGGGATGCATCGATTACTAAGGTAATTTCATCTGATACAGCGATCTTAGTATACCCCCTCTCTATCTGGGGTTACCATGATCTAGGCCAGATTTGCCAAATAGTCTGAAAAGCGATTGTCATTTGACCTTCGCAATTTTTAGATTTTGAGATAGTAGACCAAGAAGTCATCGTAAAGCTTGAGATATCTATTGCTCATCGGATACCTCCCCGTATGATATCAAAACGCTAAAAACTCATCGCCGCATTAAAAGAGACAACGAAAGAGTTACGGACCCCCCGGTGCGGAAGAAAGACTTCTTAAATTAACCCGTTGACAACCGCCGCGTCGTAAGCCTATAATTTAAACAATCTCAGTCCCCTGTTTGCTGAAACCCAAGATTTCGCGATACCCATTTGTAACCCCTTATCTCGGTTGAGGGCTATTCCGAAGTGTTGTACCTACTGTTCTGGATGGGGACATTCTAACCCTTAGTGAAATTAAAGTAAAAAAATTGTGTGTTGACGCTTAATTCGAGACTTAAAAGTAACTTAATTTTTAAAAGTTTTATAAGTAATCTAGTGGTCCGCCCTCACTTCGTTTAAGGACATCAGTTCCACTTCATACCAATAGATGGCGCTAGGTGTCGATTACATCTCGCAAGCGTGTTTTCGGATTACCTACAAGCGTGCTGTCCGGGCGGGTTACGTTAGGCGGGTTCGAATCCGAGCATGCACTCTGGATTTTTTCAAATCTCGTATTATACATTGTGTACGGTGAGGGAAAACATCGTGGGAAAACCTGCATGTTTCAGATAGTGTAACCTATGATTCAGTTGGTCTGGTTTCCCCTGTTAATGGATTGCGAAGGTCAGACGGCAGTCGCTTCATTGTATAATTACCAGACTCCCCTAAACTAAGAATCATGGTCCAAGGGTACCTACCCAGTCTCCAGAGCGACAGCTTTGGACGCAACTGGGAAATACACGCTAAGATGAGGAGGATATTTATTGCCTTGCCCACTCATCTAGATACTCTGGTTCCCCTATTTATGGGCAGCGAAGGTCTGACGGCAGTCACTCCTTTAATAACTTGTCAGACTTACCAAATCCTGAATCAGGTACATTTCTACCCTTTGATACCCATTAACTGTTATTTGTAAGTATAGAATAGAATAGAAAAATGTTATTTCACAAAATACAGATAACAAAATATAGATCTATACATTACTTATTAATTTAATCCTAATATTAATAAATGAAAGTAGGTTCTATTCTATTGTACTTAGTTAGAAAACATTTCTCTTCCGCAGCTTTTGGGGAGTGGGCATTTGGGCAACACTAGCACCCAGGTACTCGCAGAATTTGTGTGCCCATTGGGAAGTAAGCGGAGATACCGGCTGTGACAAGGTGGCGAGAGGCGCCCTAATTGAGGCAGGTAGGTTAATGAACCACTGGCAGGAGCCGGGGTGCAGATGTCGGGTGTGAAATGCCCACAGATAACTGGCTTCTCTAATCTTTTGACCGCTTGCGCAGATTCGACGAATTGTGAATTGGTGACTTAAGGTGACGTGAAGGCCACACTAGCGACGTCAATAGATTTTAATAACTAAACCGTATCTATTTTAAATAATTTCGGGGTTACAACCTCTCAGCAAACACTTATATTATTTATTAAATAACCATGCACAAATATTGGATCCAACGCGTACGCGAAAAATTTATTCACGCTAAAAATTTCTCGCGAACAAAAACGGACCATGGTTATTTAATAAATAGTACAAGTGTTTGCCGAAAGAGTGTAACCCCGAAGTTGTTTAAAATAGATCCGGTTTAGTAGCTAAAAAATAAAATCGATTGGCGTCGCTAGTGTGCCCTACCCGTCACCTTAATCGTATCACATTATCGCTTGAAATCTGGGTTTTTTTTTATTTCGCTATGATTAGGGAAGAGACAACAGTTCCTTGCCTATGTTTTGACATAATCATTCGCTCAACATAAGAGTAAAATGATTCAATCTTATTCAAGTGTAATGATTCGTTCCTTGATATTGTTTTTTGAACAAAAAAATATTTTGAAATTCAAAGCCAGCCAGCAGCGTTTCTAAACTGATAAAAGACAAGTTGTACTCGTACTTACATATTTAGGTACTTATTTATTATCAGTGAGTGAAGAGTTGTAAAATAATCATCCAGTTAAACTGTTAATACGCAATACACGCAAAAACCGACATAAAATCCTGAATTTACAACAAATGGATAAGCCTATCGATCAACGAACCTTATAACCCATTATTAATCGCACGTTTAACCATGTTTACATTAACCGAATCCAACACAACCATAATCAAAGAAGCAAACAAATTACACTTCCTCCGCAAACATCTCGCGTTCAAACCGTTCAATTCATGAGATCCCGATGTCAACTAACCAAATAAGGACGGAATTTTAGGTATCACTCCACCAGCGTAACGTGATCCCCGAGCCTTAACACCGCTGCATTAACGGAGACGTACACGCGAAGCTATAGCGGGGCAGGGTGGATCAGCGTAACATTGGTTGTACTAAAGTACACGTTAGGGGCCTTAAACAAATTAATCACGGAGTCCAATTTCCCGGAAAACAATGGGGGTGAGGAAGAATGGCTGGATTCCTCGGTAGACACCAGCCGATGTTGGGGTTGAGATGCGTTGATAAATTAACAGTAGTGGGAGGAAATAAAAGTTGTAAGTAATAAATTGCTGTTATACCGACCTTAGCCATGGTGGTAAGAATAATAATAATAATAATTCTCACAACATCTCATACGTTGACCTGATTCCGTACTAAGTAGCTTAAGCACTTGTGTTACAGATATCAGACAAGAGAGGAACACAAATATATACTTAAATACATATATTACACCCAGACACCGAACAAACACAAGTATTCATCGCAAGAGTGCTTGTCCACGGTGGGGATCGAACCCACGACCTTTGGCGTAAGAGGCAAGGTCACTACCAATTGCGCCATCTGGTCAGTCAAGAAGAAGAAGAAGAATTCACTTTGTGCAATAAAAAAGTATACCTACATATTCATCTATCATCATCATTCCCGTTTGCATCCCAAACTGCCGCTACGAAGCCCGGGGCTATCATAATATCTGTGCCCGGGGTCCGCTAAATATTCATCATATTCGTCATTAAGGTGATGGGCCTCACCATCGGTTCCGGTTTAGTAGCTAAAAATAAAATCGATTGGCTTCGCTAGTGTGCTCTACACTAGCGACTCCAATCGATTTTAATTTTTAGCTACTAAACCGGATCTATTTTAAATAGTTTTCGGGGTTACAATCTCTCGGCAAACACTTATACTATTTACTATATAACCATGCACAAATGTTGGGTCCAACGCGTACGCGAAAAATTGATTCAGGCCAAAAGCGACCACTTTTGGTGTGAATCAATTTTTCGCGTACAAAAACGGACCCAACATTTGTGCATGGTTATTTAAATTTAAATAGTATAGGTAAGTGTTTGCCGAGAGATTGTAACCCGAAATTGTTTGAAATAGATCCGGTTTAGTAGCTAAAAATTAAAATCGATTGGCGTCGCTAGTGTGTCCTACCCGTCACTTTAAGTGTCTACCTTGATTTAAAATATATTTTCAGTAAAAAAAATAAGTGTAACCAAAACGCTTATGGGATACGATTAAGAAAAATGAAATGTGAATATAGATGCCTTAAAATGGTGGCTATGATGATATTTCAAGCATGCCTCTTACCATCTTAAGATTATCGACACAGTTGGTAATTAAACTACAAAAAGTTTTTTAGAAAGGAATCTCCCTATCTTATCTGTAATAATGAATTCACCAGCAGAGAAGTTACATTATCGTCTCTAATTTGTTTATCAGTCCTCAGCCGCCATCCCTGATTTATAGCCACTTATGCGATTGTTGGCAGCTTTGAAGTCTTATCACAGGAGTATGGGAGTTAGGGATGTAACAGATGAATGTTCGAATCAAGATGTGGATATGGATTATTTTAACCGTGGGATATGGATTATTTAAACCACGTTTTGGCACGTGCGGGCCGGCTCGACCGGAGTGATACCACGGCCTCACAGAACCCCGGCGTGAACCAGTACTTTGCTGTGTTTCGCTGCGTGAGGGTACCGGAGGCCCAATCCGGGAGAAAGGGAGGGTTTAAACATTGGCAGCGCACTTGACTCCACTGGTGCCTCGGGTGTCTATGGGTGGCGCCAATCGCTTACCATCAGGCGATCCGCCTGCTCGTCCGCCACTCCGCTAAAATATATATAATTATTAGATGAAATAATAATCATCAAATTTAATTAAAAAAATATGTTAATACAGTGCAACAAGGTGTTTTGGCCGCAAAAATTATGTTGAATAGATTTATATTTGATACTGAAATGAAATACTTATAATGTGACAATTCTTAAAAAAAAAGTTGTCGCACATATAGGTGGGCTGGATATAATGAAAAAGCTGTCCTATTCTACTCATTAGACATTATACAAAATTATTCGGACCGGAACTTTTGCACCGGATTTGATTACTGGTACGGATCCTTAACATCCCTAGCATGGAGTTAAACGCTTGTTGTATTTTGGGATTTTTCTGGACTTTTATGAAAATACGTGGTTATAAAGTGGGGCAATAAATCTTACTGTTTATTTTAGGATGGCAATGTGGTTTCTGGAAATACGTACAAAATATAATAATAATTTAAGTTCTTCTTTTTTTATGTAATAGGTAGGCAGACGAACAGACGGATCACCTGATGGTAAGCAATTGCCGCCGACCATGGACACCCGCGACACCAGTGGAGTCACAAGTGCGCTGACAACCTTTAAACCCCCCCCCCCCCCATCCCCCATCCCCCGGATTGGGCTTCCGGTACCCTCACTCACGCAACGAAACACAGCACAGTGCTGCTTCACGCCGGTTTTCTGTGAGGCCGTGGTATCACTTCGGTCGAGCCGGTCCATTCATGCCGAAGCTTGGCTCTCCCACGGTAAAAACGGTTCTTACTTGCCTTCTGGAATCCGTCAATTTATTCATATAGATTTTTACTTTTTTAAATAAGAATCTAAATTAAATTTTCACCAAGAAACGCCCACGCAATGTAAGGCGTACATACACGCATTACATAAGGGGGTGTTCGCACGCACAGGTGGGGTCAAAGGTGACGTCCAATGGCGCGGTCGGAAGCGGGGAACGCTTCCGGTTGTTATATTTTTTTAATTTCTCGGCCGCGGGCGGAGGGAGTTTGGCCAGGTGCGTAGGATGTCATTGGTTGAAGGGTAAAGTCCTGGGGAGCTGAATGGGGTAAGTGGAGGAAATGGTCAATTATGTGTTAACTGTTACTTTTCAAACGTTTCATTAATAGTTCTTGGAACTTAGTTCGCAAGAACCACCACCACATTTAACGAAGACTGTATATAATTATTTGATTATCCAGTCTTACAAAAACAGAAATAGTTATAGCAAAGATCCAAATATTTGCTTTTTTTTTTAGGAGACTTTGATGTCTCCAAAGGCTGCATTTCCCCCAGAGATGAGTGAGGATGCGTTATATTTACGTAGCTACTATCATCGAAGCGATTCTTTTTCGAATAGACCACAATCTCACCGGATGGTAAGTGATTCTATTGGCTTTTATCTAACACATTCCTCGCCACACATCCTCGATCATCTCTGATGGAAACAGACCCTATAAAGTGCCGCATCCTTATCCACCCCCACAAGCTGGAGGTTCGGAGCCTGGCGTCTACAACTCTTCCTCTTCGCACAGTTCGCATCCTTAGATTGAACCGATTACAGATCTCAACGATCGAGCAAGTGTGTGCGCAACTCTCTGTTCCCTTACCCTCATATTCCGATGGGACACTACTGTGACATGGACTGCAGGGCGCATGACCATCAGCTTAACGTGGTTACAAGACCGCTAACTTCCAGACTCCGGGCTGCCACTAAGAATTTCTTAGCGAAACCTTAGGTACAAATTTTTGGCCCGACCCGTGGATCGAACCCGGGTTCCTTACGCAGCCGTTGCTTTAAAGTGCGACCCACTAACCACTGCGCCACCAAGGCAGTCAAAGTTAATGTTACAGTTATTAGCATAATATATTTAATTATCTAATAATTATTCTATTCTGTAATCGCAAAAGCTGACATTGTAATAATCTGTTTTCTCATTTATACATTTATTTTATTAATTATTATTATCACACTTGGCATGCCTGTTTCTGGTGATTTGTGTGTGCTACATTATTATTAATAACATCACTTGAACCATTTTTCCGGCAAATAAACGATTCCTGATTTCTATAAGCGTGACCGGGATCACAAGCATGGAAGAACTTTTCCGTCTCGCAAAAGATAGAGAAAAGCTCAAGAAACTGGCGGCCAACCTCCAAGACTGAAGAGGTACCCGAAGAAGAAGAAGTTTATTAGCACACATGTAACCCCTTAAGAGTCTTACGACATCAAGCTTAACTTTTTTTTAGTCTGGCCAGTGCCAAGACTCAAGAAGGGTATATTAACCTTTTTGAGTTCAATGAAGTGGAAGTATAAATCTCTATTCTTTACCAAGGCCATTCCAACATTTCCAACCCAAGCAATCAAAGAAAATGACCGGTCATTTTCCCTATTCATTAACTTGGACTAGAACTGCCCAGAGGGGCTACAACGAAACTGTCCTGTTCTGAACGAAAATACAGGTACCTCTCGATTTCAAACAAAATAGGTGGCAGACGAGCAGACAAATCACAGAATTTTAATTGATTTTCTTTATTTTGAATCATTATAAATTGACATTATTTTATTAATTTACTGTTATTGTTTTTTATTATTATTATCACATGAATTATCATCATCATTATCTGAATCTCATTATTTTACTATTACTGAATTTCACTTTTTTATTAACTAAGTAATTGTATTAATGTTTCCATAATTTTGTACGCTTGTTAATGGCTAAACTGTGAGGCCGTTGTCCTCCGGTCAAGCCGGCCCATTATGGCCAAAGCGTTGTTCTCCCACTATCATGGCGTGCGAAAGGGACGGGGATAAAGAAGAAGGGAAGTCATGAATTCCGTTTTGTTTTAGGCCCCTGTTTATGATATGTGGGAAATAGCGCAGGTACGAATATAGGTAGAAAATCCCCACATTTCATAAACTGAGCGTTATGGTGCCCACGCCACAAAAACGTAAATAGCAGTAGTTTGTCAGGGGATTCCGGGAGTAATCCCGTGGGCCATAAATCTGCTCTCTGCTTGTCCGGGCTTATCCCGGAATGTTTATTTAATTTGAGAGTTCTAATCGGGAGGATTTTGAGTACTTATCAAAGTACCTACTTTCGCTAGGAGGGCTGGACACCTGATATTTATAACATAAGTCTGTTTCAGCAGTTTTTTTTGTGTGATGGTGATGATGGCCGACCACTATATTCATATTCATTTATTTATTGCATCACATATGTACATAATTAAGGTCTTAAAGATAGGGTAAGTCAACATATGGGCCTTGGGAAGGCACAGCAATTGTATTGATTACTATTATAATTACCCAATCTAATTTTTTTTTGATTTTTTTTACACACAAAATCAGCACATGAGAATCAAGATCATTTAATAATTACACGTAACTGCATAGAATTTTGCTAAAACTTAATTATATTAATATGTATTCAGTTATTGATGATCAGTAGTTTTAGAAGACGTGGCTCCCTCGACACAGGGTATGCACTATAGAGGAAGTCGACACCAATTTTGACAGAAATTTGATTGAACTGATAATATTATTTTATTATTTCTCTATGTGTTAGAGTGGTTTTTATCTAATTTGATTATTTAAACCGACATTTTCCATAAATGTTCAAAAATTAGTGACTATAGTCACCCGCGAAAACATTGGAGTCACAATGACACGTTCACATCTATATTTTATCAGGATAAAGGTGAGACCAGAGTATTATGTACATGCGCTGTATTTCGCTGCGTGAGTGAGGGTACTGGAGGCCCAACCCGGGGGAAAGGGGGGTTAAAAGGTAAGCAGCGCACTTGTGACACCACCGGTGTTGCAGTTGTCCATGGGCAGCGGTAACGCATAAATCAGGGGGGCGGTGATACTTACCATAGCGAATCCGTTCTGTTTCTTTATATAAGAGGTGGCAGACGAGCAGACGGATCACCTGATGGTAAGCAATTCCTCTGCCCATGGACACCCGCAACACCAGTGGAGTCACAAGTGACTTACACCGCTTACTTGAAAACATAAATCTCTTGTTACAATCTTGACCTTACACGCTTTGCTTCTCTTCTTAATAATCCAAAACCCATAACATGCCATAAATTCCCTCACAGCCCAGGAAGCAATAAATAAAATCAATACAACCCCAAACCATTGATTACAGAAGACACCCAAACTAATTCTCACTGATTCACCCAAATCTATTTCAACTAACTTCGCGATGGATCGAGTGGGGTGACCATCCGTCTATAAATACCGGACAGCCCGTAATGTCCCGGATTACACCGATTGTCCCGATAATCCTCGATCGACACGGGATTAAAGGACAAATTGTCCCGCGCTCACCCTAATTTATTGTAAGAGAACAGTTTTAATTGGCCAAGTGATTTGGGACATCTGTAAAGATTTCGGGACGTTTGAGTTAAGTGATCGTAAATGTTTTAGGAATCACAGCCAGTTTTAAGGGCAATTCCTAAATGATGCAGTATTTAATTTTGGTCTGTTGTGGTTTAATGAAAAAAGGTGATAAATATATTGAACGATTATGTTTAGAAAGTGATATTATACTTTGTGTCCACTGGTGTCACGGGTGTCCATAACGCCAAACGCTTATCATCAGGTGATCCGTCTGCTCGTCTGTCTGCCACCTATCACATAAAAAAGAAAAAAAAAGATGGTAACTAAATTGTTGAAATCTCATATATCTAGGCAAATTGTTGAATGACCCTGTAATTTGATTAATTGGAGGATCTGAGGTAAATTCGAAAAGTTCTTTTCCTAAATTGACACGTCCGGGAATTGAGACCGGAATATTCAGTGCTGAGCAAAAAATAACTTGAATTATGCAAATATTATACGAAGATGTATGGGCAATCACGTGCATCGATATACGAGTATATTGATCATGTGTGAAAAATTCGCTAGATGCGCATACTGTTGGACTGAGGTCCAAGTTCAACATCATTGGTTATTGGTCCAACTTAAACAACATATTGATATATTATTATAACCTTCGAAAAAAACCAATAACCTTGTAGATGGACCTTTAATACGCATCATCTATCATATATTTCACACGCGAAACCCTATTGACTTTACGCACAAAACAGACCTTCCTAGACCCTGGGCCTAATCTACCCCACCTCATGCGTCCAAGCGGCCAATTCACTAAGTGGCAGCGGCGTAATGACAGATTAGCGAGCTGCACGGCCACCTGAGCTGCAAAATAAGCCATAACTCATGGCGCGTAACTCACCCGGGCGGACAATAAATTCGTCAGGGTGATTAGGCCACGGGGTGTAGTGTGGAACTGCCTTTATTCGGATTTATAGGTTAACTTTGTTTTAATACTAGCTAATGATTTAGGTTGGTAAATGAGGGGCGGTATGTATCTCGCCTTGGAATAAATTCGGTTCTCATTGCGCATGTCAAATCTGTTGCAGCAGTCCCAAAAAACGTGGATAGAGTATACTCAGCGCTTGTCCGCCACCTGTACTAAGGATATTGCACTAAGGAGTGGGTACAATTTAGAGCGCTTGATTGTGACAGGGAAAGTGGAAGGGAGAACACCGAGAGGCCGTAGTCCCCAGCGATGGTCAGACCAGATAGCGAACCAGCTCAATGATCCCGATAAGCACTGCCCTGCACCGAGCGGCGGAGCGCAGCAGATAGCGATAGCTGGTCGAAAAAATCGGAAGGAGTCACGATCCTGAGCTGTGAGGGAATCGACCAAAGAGAGAGAGAGATAGATAATAAAAAAAATTGCGGGTACTATAAACACTGATATCAGTTCAACAATTTTACAAGGATCACATTTGAACATCGAGTCAGCTAGATTAAAAATGAAAATAATGAACTTCTTACATACGTATATTAACATCAGTATCAAATGAGATAACACTAAACAATAACCTAAAAATTATTACAAAGTTACATTTAGTTTACTATCTTTACGTCTCTGTTTGTGATTGCTTGTCTTGATGACTATGTCGTCCACTGGTCGCCTCTTAGGCTGAGGGATCAAGCTTTTGTTCTTCTGTGCTAAGGCTTCGTTCTTCCTCATCGGCGAGGTACTCGATGTCCTCTGAACTGTCTTGGCAAACGTGCCCTTGCGCAACATCTTTGGAATCCTACTCCGCCTAATCTTCGGTTGGTCAAATGGACCACTGATTCCGACGGATATCTCCGTCTGCGGCTTATCAATTTTAATCTCCAAATAAGGCCGATTAGACTGCAGTTTCACACCTACACTCTTTGATACCGGGTCTATAGGAGGCTTCCCTACTTGAGGTTTCAAACCTTCAATACTAATCTCAATACTCTTGTCTGAGCACTTGCATTTTGTTGGTTCTTTGGTCACTACAGTGGTTGTGCTCCCGACTTCAGCTTCTAAGCAAGTGAGGTATGAAAATTCAGGAACTAACGTCGCAGAGGTTTCCTCCTTCTGCCGAAACTTTTTTGATGATACCTTTCTGAAAATGTTACTTGATGATTTGACATGAGTGGTATTCGATATGCCTCCTTTGTGTTCGACGATTTCGTGACTGCTGACCGCATTGGCATCTTTAGAATCGGGGAAGCTGCCTGTACCAGAGGCTTTTGGTGTAGTTTTATAAGACTCATGAGATTTTACTCCTTTCCTTATAAAAAACGTTTTGCTTGACGACTTTGACGGTTCAATGGTCACAGCCTGTCGCATGGAGTTCATGCCTGAACTCTGTATCTTTTTCAGCGACGATTTCAATGGGGTGTCAGAAATTTTCTGCATTGGCGATTTTAAAGGAGGAGCCGGCTCTCTCAAAGGAGTCTCATGTAAAACGCTAACAGTTGAAGAAATTCTAGATATAGTATATGAATGATTGTCCATGGCCGTAGAACTATTGCAGTCTGGAAAGTACACTGCTTGTACTTCAAAATTACTAGACGATGGTTTGACTTCAACAATTTCATTACGAGGTTTGTTTTCTAACTTGAAACCTAGATTTTTATGACTTGATTGATGAATTTTTTTCAGGGACATGAAGAAGCCTCTTTTTTTTTTCTTTTCTCGTTTGTCGTGATCGTTATTTCTAAAGAGGAGCGTGTAGATATTGCAACCTTTACCGTTATTTCTTTTTTTAGAAAACAAAATAAATAAAAGAGCAGGAATACACCAGACGATTTCAAGGAATAGTATAATAGCAATAATCAAGGTTTTCTTAGATGAGAAATCAATAGGGATTCCAGCAATATAGCGGATAGGTTTAGGATATTTGGTGTCGTAGACGTTGTTTAGGTCATACATGTCACAAGATCTATTAACAAGGGATAGTACGTTGCCCAAAGGAAGGTAGACCGTATCATCGTTGAGGTGCGGTACTACATCTTTATTAAGCCACGACTGAAAGCGGTCGTCAAACATTTTCTCATTGTTTTCGCTAGCTACAAGGCAATTTTTAGCCGCATCGTAATACACAAATAAGGTGTTTGGGTAATTAGGGGAGGCGAGTGGAATCATAGATTGGTTTCGGAGTGGTACAAACATAGTGCTCGAAGAGTCTCCCCATTTAATGGAAGGTGTGGGTATCATTAGACCATTTGCAGTCTTTTCGTAATACGCAAGTTGATCGCACGGGTTTTTCATACCTGTAATGACATGTTTTGATGCGGCAATATTTGTTAAGATAGAATTTAGAAAAGACTTATCTGGAGTTTGCCAGCCTGTCCCATCCGTACCTATGAACCTTTTGATCTCGTTGTGGAATTGATAGAGTTTCATTATATTTTCTTGAGAGATCGTTCCACCGTAAAATGCTAGCTTCGATATGGGTAATACCCATAGTTGTAAATAGCCTCCTATAGCATCAGAAAATGCGGTGGTCAACAAGCTATCTGATGCGGGGCATGTCGTTTCTCTCTTGATGGTGGAGTAGGTATCTCTGAAGTATCTAAGGAGTGTGTTCACGTATTCCTCGTTCGCCGTGTCCATGAAGTTCGGGGGAGGTAACAAAGATTGGAATTTTTGTCTTGCCTCCAAGAGTCCGATCTCGTGTTTCGTCCAGTGTCTTTTATGAAGGTCTGAAGGCGAGAACAAGACGGTTCCAACATTGATCGAGTAATCGAGGAACGCTTGGGCGACGGTTTTTGACGTGAGTATGAATATGAAAACTAATGTTAAAACATACATTTGATAACTTGTTCGTTAAATAAAGTGACTATAAAATAAAACCGTACAAAATACATTCGACACAAAATGACATTGACGGGCTTGTTATGTTTATGTTGTGCACTGAGCAAGTAATCATGAATCATGATGTTTGAGTTGTCAACTTGGCTGTTTATGGAAGATCAAACAAGCAACGCAAAGAGTTTTGTATTATTCTGTTTTAAAAGGCTATGTCCATTCAATATCTTCTATTTTGACATTAAAAGTGAGACGCTCCTTTTCAACCTAACCGATATTTTTAAGCATCGAGAATATTTTCTTTAGAAATCTAATCGACTTTTTTATTTGTTTGATTTTTAATTATAATGAATATTCAACATTTTATCGATGAATTCGAACTATCTGGATATGGAATACAATATGTAATTCTTAATGGTAAATCCCAAATAATTAAATAATATGCATCTTATTCTGAGTGCGAAATAACAGACTTTAATAACAGACCATACCTTATGTAGGTATCCTTATCAGACCCTAATTTTCTCTTAATTTTCCCGTTCAACAAATCAGTTTTCTTATTTCATTCGGCCAGTTTGGAACAGTGGTAGTGAACACTGCCTTTGGTCTAAGGGTTGCGGGCTCGATCCCCGATGATCTGGATGTTTTTTATGTATTATAAGTACGTATTTAAAAAAGAAAAGTATTGTATTCCCACTGTTGATTCTTATATCCGTAACACAGGTGCTTGAGCTAGCTGTCTCGGAGTCAGATCAATGTATGTTGTCGTGAAATACCTATTAATTCGTATCCCAACCGTCCTACTCACAAAACTCCAGTGTGGATATTATAACATCCAAATATGTACTGGAAACACCAATGTCTGTACTGAGTGGAGATCGAACCTTTGCCATATGGGACAGGATCACTGTAAAATTCGCACAACGACTAAACTAAACTTTGATAATATTTTACACTTGAAATCACTCACCTCATCCATATTAATTGAGCTATCGAGTGTCTCGAATGGTAACCATACGTGTCATTTGCCGAATTTGTAAAGTATGGATAATATCCGTAAAGCAACTGCGATCTGATGGTATAGTCGTAGTATGACGTGCATAGCAATTGTGCGGTCAGCGCGGCGGTAGCGGACCCCGGGCTCCGAAGGCAGCCGGGAAAACTGTAACATTATGATGATAACGTGCTCAGTAATTCATTACGTAATATGTAGTCACAGTCAGTGTGAAGTCAGCGCTGATGCTACCTACATTAGTAGCATGAAGTATCATACTAAAACTCGAAATAGACTAAAAATCAACAACAGCAAAATTAAGTTGGTAATATTATGTTGGCAGCGCACTCGTGACTCCTTTGGTGTCGTGGATGTCTATGGGCGACGGCAATCGCTTACCATCAGGTGATCCGTCTGCTCGTCTGCCACAAATCACAAAAAAAATATGCAGTTGGTGCATGATAAATTAGACTCCATTTCTATGGGGCTACTGTCAAAAAACGGTTTACGTTTTATGCAAATGAAACCGAGCCGTCTTAGCACGTCTCCTTCTGTTACGTCACGCCACAAAATAGACGCAGAAGGTCGGCTGTTAACTGACATAGATATTGAAGAGTTTGTTGACTTACGCGCTAGGCACTATAATCTGATCGTGTCTTTCCCTCACACATCCCGTGTAGTCTATAACCTCGCCGTGAGCGCTATACGCGCGCATTTACCTACTCGTGTGTGGGCGAAGCCTGTTTAGCACGCGGTAGGTACGTTGGCAGCTGGCGTCATATATAAATAAATAAATTGAGACAACATCACATACATTGTCTCAAACTAAGCTTTTCCCTTGTTACGATGGAAACCAGGAACAACGAAGGTACAAAAAACACCCAGACCCAACATAAATGTCTGTTTCATCAACAAACATTCGTGTTGGTGCGGGAATCGAACCCGCGATCCTTGCTTCTTAACCAGCGCAACAATCACTGTGCTAAACAGGTCGTCATGTAAATCTATTTTGTTTGTGTCACTGTCGTCGTTCTCACTGTGTCGCGTGTGTGCGGTTTTCAGGTGTACCCCATAACTCATGGGACACGCGACGGCGGCGTTAAATTGTTTAATTACAGCGGCCCAAATTAGGGATGATGTTGCGATAAGGCGAGCGGGGGGTTCATATATGGGGACATATCGGTTGACACCAAGTGAGCGGTGCGTTTGATGTATCGGTGTTGCATGTTACTATTCATATAAACCGAATTCTATCACCCACTAATTGGTGACTTCCGAACTGTTTGTTACTTGAATTGAAACTCTGTAACAGCATGAATATTAGAAAAGAGTAAGTAAGTACTCGTGCCCATGCCGTGTGGACCCCGGCAGAGTAGAATAGGCCACCCTCACTCTTACCGAGGTGTCGTAAAAGGCGACTAAGGTAAAGCTGCTGGCATGATCATCAGCACCCAGAGAAGGAAAACTCTGCATTTATATCAAAACCCTCGCCAACCCGTCTGCCAAGCGTGGTGAGTATGGCAACTACCCCCCATGATGGAGGGAGGCCCGTGCCCCAGCAGTGGGGACTTAAATGGGCTGACGATGACGATGACGAAGTAAGTACTGAGTTTCTTGCTGGTGTATTCTCAGTGGAAATCGATTATATATGTACCTATTTTGACATTCATAAGTGTTTTATATGGACCTGAATTGAATAAATATTTTTATCTTATCTTTATCTAATAAAGTTTTTGAATAATTACCTATATCTTCTCTAGTTGGATGAAACGATGTTATCTTGCGATTCTCTAGTGATTTTGATTTTGCTGGTGTCTTTCGATTCTCACCAAGAATTAGTCAGATTCAATCAAGAAGTTAACGAATAACATCAAAATTTCGAAACCGCCAAGAAATACTTTTGGTGTGATTCGTGCGAACAATTACACTCTTTTTAACCGACTTCAAAAAAAAAGGGGTTCTTTCTTCAACATCAATATATATTTTTAAACATTCCAATTGATTTATTTACATACATTTTTGCAGATTTATTTGTAAAATTAAAGTATATTTCTGTATAAAATATTTTTTTGCTAATAATTTGTGAAACACGTTACACTGACCGTGGGAGAGCCACGCTTAGGCATGAATGGGCCGGCTTCAACTGCAGTGATACCACGGCCTCACAGAAAACCGGCGTGAAGCAGCATTGTTCTGTGTATCGCTGCGTGAGTGAGGGTACCGGAGGCCCTAATCCGGGGGAAAGGGGGATCGCTTCACCGTGATGCCGGGTACTTAATTTTTCATACTAGCTTAATTTATAAAATCAAAAATACTATATAAAAATCAGTTCGGAAGCGTGTCGGATTAAATATTTTCGCTTCGGCGCGAACAAAAGCCGTGAGGTGGCAGATAGGCGTTAGATCGGCGCCGGATTGCCCGCCGGAAATGACGCGCGGGTCCATTTCCGGCGAGAGGAGGAAAGCCTCTTTTCCTCTCAGGTGTAGGCACAACGTGTCGGACCAATAGTGGCTTTTCAAACTGTATGGTATTATTGGTTGTATCGGTAAACACTTATCCAACACTTTGATCAATTTCATAATGTCACCGTGTTGTCTTTGTGTCCAGCTTTTTCAGGTGACGGGTAGGGCACACTAGCGACGCCAATCGATTTTAATTTTTAGCTACTAAACCGGATTTATTTTAAACAATTTCGGGGTTACATCCTCTCGGCAAACACTTATACTATTTTTTAAATAACCCAGTCACGCCAAAGTGGTGACTTTTGACGCGGATCAATTTTTCGCGTACATGTTGGACCCGACATTTTTGCATGGTTATTTAATTAAATAGTATAAGTATTTGCCGAGATGTTGTAACCTCGAAATTCTTTAAAGTAGATCCGGTTTACTAGCTAAAAAATTAAATAGATTAGCGTCGCTAGTGTGCCCTACCCGTCGTCTTAGTGTACTTGAGTAATTCTCACAAGTTCCTACCTGCTCCAAATAGCCAGAGACTCGAAACGTTCAATGCGACATGATCGGTGAGATGTAGGGTGCATTCCGAGGCACCATGGTACAAGACCGTGGTCAACTTCCAGACTTTGGATTGCAATGGATAAAACTCAGGTAGGTACATTTTATCGTGGGAGACCCACGCTTCGGCAAGAAAGGGCCGGCTTGACCGCAGTGATACAACGGCCTCACAGAAAACCGGCATGAAGCAGCACTGTGCTGTGCTGTGCTGCGTGAGTGAGGGTACCGGAGGCCCAATCCGGGGGAACGGGGGATTTAAAGTTTGGCAGCGCACTTGTTACTCCACTCTTGTCGCGAGTGTCAATGGGCGGCGGCAATCGCTTACCATCAGGTGATCCGGCTGCTCGTCTGCCACCTATCACATAAAAAAACAAATATAGGTAACTGTAAAGTGCGACCCACTAGCCACTCTGTTATCGAAGTAGTTTTGCGGGTTTATTTCCGCTATCCACCCTCTGCTTGTCCACCCCGGGTGGATAGTGAAACAATTGTTAAAAAAATTCCCGCTGTCCACCCCTTCTTGGTTGAAAGAGAGGGTGGACAGCGGGAATAAGCCGTTTTGTTTTGCGACATACACAGAAGCTACAATAGGGTAAAGTGCCCTCAAGTCGACGGGATTGCGTGCCGCTCGCAACACCGTTGGTCACTTAGACTTGACGATGACAAATGATGGCAGTTCCTGTGGTTCTAATTAGCAGATGTTGACTAGCATTTCGATGATATGCTGGTAGCAATGGTGAATAGTATAAAAATAAAGATGCATCTAAAACCTAAAGGTTGGCAGCACATTTGTGACTCCAGTGGTGTCGCGGGTGTCCATGGGCGGCGGCAATCGCGATGGCGCAAAACCATCAGGCGATCCGTCTGCTCGTCTGCCACCTATCACATTAAAAAAACCCTATGTATTAGGTATTTGGAGTTTTTAACATGAACCATAAAATAAAGTGATTTTCTAGTTTGTAAGCTGACAAGGTTTGATGGTATCACTCCGGACTACGAAATACACCATACCATACATAGAAGCAGATTAAGATGACGTAGCAGGCGTTATGCAGGTAAGCGTGACAAAATATAAGGAAATGAAGTGGTTTCTAGCTTTGATTGCTTCAATGTATCAATACGGGGATTAACACGATATTTATTATGTGGAACAACATTATGTACTCACATATTTGGCTCGACGTTTCGGCTACGTTACAGCAGCCGTGGTCACGAGCGGACTGACGCACAGTATTGATACATTATAGTTATAATGCAACGCGAAAATCTAAAAACTATTTGATTGCTTCAATTAAAATGATCAAAGTTTGATAGGAAAGATCGGTGGAGTTACGACGGACCAGGAGATACGCCAACTTAATGGTCCCATTCCACTTAAGATATCCATAAATCATGTTCATAGGTCCATATAGCATAACAGTGGTGGAAACAGGTTCAACTCGCAACGCAATGCGATGCATAGATTCAATAAAACATTATAGATTTCCAATTATTGTTCATTTCAATAGTTTGAATAGATATACCTAAAAAGGAAACCCGTGTAGTTGACGCGTTCCTTTCAGTTATTTAGCAATTGGACATTTTTTATTTTTTTTATTTTATTATCAGCATACAAAGACATTGCCGTGTGGTCCCCGGCAGAGTAGAATAGGCCGCCCTCACTCTTACCGAGGTGTCGTAAAAGGCGACTAAGGTAAAGCTGCTGGCATGATCATCAGCACCCAGAGAAGGAAAACTCTGCATTTAGTTCAAAACCCTCGCCAACCCGTCTGCCAAGCGTGGTGAGTATGGCAATTACCCCTCATGTGATTGAGGGAGGCCCGTGCCCCAGCAGCTGGGGACATTAATGGGCTGACGATGATGATGATGATGACAAAGACATTTGACAAACAATCACGTTAATGGCATTGTATAAACCGCTGAGGTTTGTCCACAATGTTGGGTTTTACGTCAGCTTAATGCTCGCTTTAAATACAAAAAATTAATTATAACATTTAATTATAACATTTTACTGTTCGGTCAGGAACTGTGTGCTGCTAGACGTCTATTACGGAGCTCTGTGCGGCTCGGCTGTATGTTAGGACTGAATCCTAGGCAACAAGAATGAAGATTGCTTTGATTATATAATCAAAGGAAGATTGATTGGATTCTGTGACCGACAGTTTAAATTTAGATTATGAGTGGCCAGTAGGTTACGTTTGAATAAGAACGGAGTTCCCAGTCATCATGGAGGTCCATCCATTTATGAATGACTGAAGGGAAACGGCACCGTTACAAACTAAGCCATGACTTATGTATGGAGAGATAACTTCAATCAATGCGTGCTACGGATGCGGGCTACGGATGCAGGCTACGGATGCGGGCTACGGATGCGTACTTCGAATGCGTGCTACGGATGCGTGCTACGGATGCGTGCTACGGATGCATGCTACGGACGCGTGCTATAATTGCGTGCTACGGATCAGTAAGCTTGGGTCACACAGCTGCCTAATATAGCGAAGAAGATGCGTACCTACATAGCGCTTAGTATTGGTAGAAACATAGCACATCTCTGGTGAAAAGCACTTTTGGACAGACATAAATATATGTAGGTAGGTGAACATTACCTAGGTATGGACTTTACGCAGTTTGTTAAGGTTGACGAGGTGTAAGCGTGTCAAAATAACGGAATGAAGTGATTTCTAGTTTGGAAGCTGTCGAAGCTCGGTGGGATGACGCCGGGCCGCGAGGGACGCCGACAAATTGCAGCCTCTCCCGGGAAATCTGCGGTTATTAGCTGTCAATCACGGGATTCGCGCCCTCATCGTATCGCCGGTTCTGAGGGTGTATGGGAAATTGGGATTTTTGGAATACACATAAGTAAAGCCTCAGATTTTTAAGGTCATGGGTAATGTAGCATAGACTGGATAGTCTAAATATGGATGTCGTCCTATTTGTTAGCAATTTTTTTTATTATTTTACAACCCAAGAAAATGTACAGCCCTAGATTTTAATTTAGCTATCTCTTTGTTTGGTTGATTGCTCTAGTAACCAATACACTGTATCTTCCAAATAAGCGAATTCACTAGTTGATTTAAAATACTAAGAGAGATTTTTATATTTTATTTTATTTGGAACACTCAATAAATATGTTATGAGTATTAATTGTGTTCATAATATTTTAGTTTTTTAGATTTTTGCGTTAAATAATTAATAAATAATTAATTAAGTCGGGGATTGACGCGACGTTGGTCGTAAGTACAATATTATTTATTTACATTTTTTACTTGATGTTTCGCCTACGGTACAGCAGCTGTGGTCACAAGCGGACTGTTACCTACTGAATAACATCGCGTTTAACCTCGTTTTAATTAACTATGGATATTTTCTCAGCCAACCGCAGTATTTCCAATACTTAGAGACAAAGTGATCCAAAGAGTCAAAGTAAGTAAGTAAGTAAGTATCAGCCTAAAGGTATACTGTCCCACTGCAGGGCAAAGGCCTCCATCATAGAAATCAAGTTATCGCTACTATGATAGGATAAAGCTTAATCACCACTTGTCTAATGCCGATTGGTGATTCACAAACCCGAGCTATGTTCGAAAAATTCGAAACATACTTTTTGCTCGACCCGGGAATCGAACCCAGGACCCTGAGATCACGGCCCGGTACTTAAACCACTAGACGAACAGGGCGTGATCCAAAGAGTACCTATCGGTAAATAAGGATCCAGACAAAGTTCATATGGTAATACAATCTAGGCGGTAAATGGCTGCCCAATTCATCATCCTTTGCCCCTCAGCTCTTAAAATCATTTAGAAACGCAAACGCAGATAAGCCGAGCAGAGTGGTGCATCCCGCAGACAAGTGGCCGGTGTTCGCCGCCTAAAATATTAATGATCAGCCCTGAGAGAGCTTTTTACGCGGCCAAGCTGAGAACACGCAACTATGACTTACTGGATATCTTTTCATATATAAAGACGCTTGAAAGTCTAAAAACAAAATGGTGCCTTGAACTGGATTTCAGAATTTCAAAAAAAAAACAGAAATACTGGCAACATACAAGTAGTATTCAAAAAAGTAATTCTATTCATTGTTCTCGTCTTGGTAAAATTTGGCAATTCAATTTTATGCAAACATTTATATATACTATTTATTAAATAACCATGAGCAAAAGTTGGGTCTAACGCGTATGCGAAAAATAATTCACGCCAAAAGCGGCCACTTTGGCGTACAAAAACGGACCCAACATTTGTGCATGGTTATTTAATAAATACTATAAGTGTTTGCCGAGAGATTGTAACCCCTAAATTGATCCGGTTTAGTAGCTAAAAATTAAAATCGTTTGGCGTCGCTAGTGTGACCTTAAGAAAACTGATAGGCATTAAGAGAACTGCTGGTAGTGACTGGATGTTGTTCAGCTGTGGACGGCCATACACTGTTGATTGGTTGTTTTTTTTTATAGAGGCTAGAGGAGGAGTATATTGGCCCTCCTCAGCCTGATGATAAGCAATAGAAGAGCCCAAGTTGCAATTTAAAACGGAAGCAATGTCAAGGCATCACCTCTGTCGGCACCATACTGGCCCGCGAGATGCTTCTTCACGCTTCGTAACTAACTTGCTTTGTCATCCCAATGAATGTGACCTCTTCTTTTCGTCATGTGTTGTTTGTTCTCAATGGTCGTAATCTCGTTGAATGATCTTTTCCTAGACTATTTTCATCCTCGGCCACGTAAATCGCGTCACAAACTGTACGTGTCCCGCCTACGCTGGTCTAGGGAGTCATAGACATAGTTCGGGGGAGGTCGTGGTAGTCTAAGGCTTTGCCGGATACCCATAACCTTTCTCCAATTAGGCGACGAGGGAACGCCGCTGTGTTTTTTAGTCGGTATGTCTCTAGGCGCATACCTAGAGGAGAGGCCGACATAACCCCTGATGGCCCCCGCTATCTCGGGTATGCATAAGGCCAGCATTTTTCACAGCGACAAAAAAAAAAAAACCGGCCAAGTGCGAGTCGGGCTCGCGCACAAAGGGTTCCGTAGCAGCAAAGTTCAAAATTACAGTTAAATCAACCTATCTCAAAAACTATAAGAGATACTTTGATCAAACCAAAAATCGTTGAAAGAGTTAATTAGCATGCATCACCTCTATTTTTTTTAGAATTTTATACCCCGTAGTTATAAAAATAGAGGGGGGGGGGACATACTTTTTACGACTTTGAGAGCTGATATCTCAAAAACCGTTCACTTTAAGAAAAATGTTTTTTAGAAAACTTTATATCATTTTAAAAGACCTTTCCATTGATACCCCACACGGGTATGTACATCGAAAAAAAAAATATTCATCCCTCAGTTACATGTATGGGGGGCCCCACCCCCAATTCTTTTTTTTACTATTTAGTGTCATATTTTTGTAGCGGTTCATACAACACATATTCCCATCAAATTTCATCACTGTAGTACTTATAGTTTCCGAGTAAATCGGCTGTGACAGACGGACAGACGGACAGACGGACAGACGGACATGACGAAACTATAAGGGTTCCGTTTTTGCCATTTTGGCTACGGAACCCTAAAAAAGGGAGTCATAGACTACGTGTAGAAGTCCAACTGGACGCTGAGGGTCGAACGGTTGGAGTTTCACCACAAAGTAAACATTAGGTCATTTGTGGTGAGAGTACCGACCCATTCCCTGCCGACCTTTATTAGGGAGGACTTCTGGCCGCAGGGAGTCGTCTTTCGGAAGTTTCGAGGACGACTACCAGCTGACTTTACGCGCTTCACGTAGAAATTTGAAAAAAAAGTGTATTTTATTTTATTATGTATGTATGTTAGACTGTAAGGTATTTATTATATGGCCCAATGAAATATTTTTAAATGAATCTTGTTGCCTGAAATAAACGAATTATTATTATTATTAGTCCAGGCAAATATACATAATTTATTTCATTGGATTTCAACCTTATCACAACTGCACAAAGTTCAAAATCTGGTGGTCTCGTATGAACCATTACCTGGTTAAAGGTTAGAGTAGATCTGATCTGATCAGGTCAGTACATGCCTCTTCTAGTGAACCACTAACCCGTGTTACCTCTCACCACTAATCATAAAGACGCGACTGGGTAACGGCAGTAAATATTGCACGCTTGGTACAGACGGAACCCAGGGGGAGACTAATTAGGGATCCCTTCAAAAATTCACTTGATATTTCAAGTGTAATTTTAGATTTTACAGTTCAAGTGAGTCTTGGCAGTATTGCCGGAAGAAAATGACAAGTAAACCTATTTGGTAATACAAACCCTTAGACAATTTATGACCAAGTACAAACCTACTAGGTAACTTAAGACCTACTAGGTAAATTATATTGATAGGAGATTTTTTTCTTAAAGTGAGCAACAAATACTTCAAGTAAAGTATTAACAATTTTTAGTGACCCACCTATGTGGCCACTTTTAGAAATTATGGAAATTATCGTTACTTGTAGGAAGGAATTATTACATAAGTTTTAATTTAAAAAATTGTTAATATTTCTTGTTCACTTTTTAAAAAAACCGGCTAAGTGCGAGTCGGACTCGCCCATGAAGGGTTTCGTAGCAGCAAGTAATTGCAGGTTTACGGTTTATAATGTATTAAAAAAAACTACTTACTAGATCTAGTTTCAAACTAATTTTCGTTGAGTTTTCATGGTAATATATATCATATATGAATTGTAGTTTTATAATTCTTTTATTATATAAGTAAGGAGAAGTGGGCATTTTACTACTTTGGGAGCGTCTCTTGCGCAGAGTATTAAGTTTAGAAAAAATTACATAAGAAACCTCAACATCATTTTTGAAGACCTATCCATAGATACCCCACACGTATGGGTTCGATAAAAAAAATGAGTTTCAGTTCTAAGTATGGGTTTTTTTTCCTATTTTTGTGCTACAAAATACATCTAGTTACCAAATTTCAATAGTATAGTTCTAATATTTTCGGAAAAAAAGTGGCTGTGACATACGGACAGACAGACATGACGGATCTATAAGGGTTCCGTTTTTTGCCATTTGGGTACAGAATCCTAATAATGTCATTTTAAGAACACACGTTTACCTAACATTCTGTCAATAGGTAAGTAGGTACCCTAAATCCATCTACTCCTGAACATAGGTCTTCTATCGGAGGCTTCACCAAGTCTTTACCAGCAGATGCTACCAGCAGCAGACCTAAGGTCAGTTTTCCGTGGCGTCCCAAACTACGTTTGCCTTATGGTCTCTACTCCAATATACATCTGGTTCGAGGATTGGTTCTACAGACAGATCTTACCCTGCTACTTCATAAGGAAGAAACTAGCGCCGCCAATAGGTATTTATTATCATCATCATCAGCCCATTTAAGTCCCCACTGCTGGGGCACGGGCCTCCCTCAATCCCAATTGCCATACTCACCACGCTTGGGTTGGCGAGAGTTTTGATATAAATGCAGAGTTTTCCTTCTCTGGGTGCTGATGATCATGCCAGCAGCTTTACCTTAGTCGCCTTTTACGACATCTCGGTAAGGGTGAGGGTGGCCTATTCTACTCTGCCGGGGACCACACGGCCATTATTATATGGGGCGATTATAACACATTTAAAAAAAAAATTACAATGTTGAATCCATAAAGGACAGTATTAAGATTTTTTTGAAACAAAATTATGTCATAATTTCTTCTTACATGGTAACCATAATTTTTATAATTGCTAAAAGTGACCACTTTATGCAAAAATAAGAATGATGGTTACTTGTGCGATGATAAATATACACAAGTACAGCAGCGTCTGATCAAGTCACCCCTCTGCAGTGGAAAAATAGCACTTGTGCCCCAGACATAAAGACGGTCCAAAGGTCAACCTTTTTTTTAATTTCTCATATTTGCCACAGGGCGTCCAACATTGAAGGTTAGGTAGACTAGTATTGGTCTTAAGCATCCATCTTTTCTTTAAAACATATATTTCCACTATCACTTTAAATTGGAGGTACAGTAAAGGTCAGGAGTCGGCAGGTGGCGTTTTTAAAGGTAAACCCCATTAAGGGGGAAGGGGGTTGTTGAATACTGGATGGGCCGAAATGCCAGCACAAATGGAATAACAAATCAGTGCGGCTTTATCAGCCCAAATATAATTGTTGTGATCAATATTCTAGATGTTCGGTTCGGCTATGGCCGACATGTCTTGATCTCTTATTGAGCCTAAAAATATTAGAAGGTTACGAAAATATCACCTATGAAGATTACAAGCGTGGGAGAGCCACGCTTCGGCATGAATGGGCCGGCTTGACCGGAGTATTACGGCTTCACAGAAAACCGGAGTGAAGCACCACTGTGCTGTGTTTTGCTGCGTGAGTGAGGGTACCGGAGGCCCAATCCGGTGGAAAGGGGGGTTTGAAGGTTGTCTGCGCACTTGTGACTCCACTGGTGTCGCGGGTGTCTATGGGCGGCGGCAATCGCTTACCATTAGGCGATCCGTCTGCTCGTCTGCCGCCTATCACATAAAAAAGCGATGTAATTTTTGGATCATCCATATTTCCTCTGCATCGAAAATTTTGGTAACCAAGGCGATTGCCACTCCGGTGACCTTGTAAACGTAAACCATAGAGAGTAACTTAAATATACTGGATACAGGCATCAGTCGGCAAGCCAGTGCTAGCGCCATCTAGAGGAAAACGACCAATACTCAACGGCTATGTAGAACGGCCACCTTCGGATCAGAAATCAGAAAAGAAAGAAAGAATTTGCTAATCAATAAAATCCCCAATACTTTCTAGACCTCTGGTTTATTTCCCGTACTTTTTTAAAATTATTAGGACTTGGGCCGACGGCTTGAGGTCATTGTTTTGGAAACACGTTTTACTAGCGCGATGTAGAAATGCATGTCACATCTACCGAATCAACGCCGAACCACCTGCTCGATTACTTATTTATTGAAGAATATGGGAATCAAATCAAATACAGGTTATTTGATTTCAGAGAAAAATATTTTTTATTTAGATTTTTTTTATAGTGACCCAGTATTGGCTCGCCTCAGCCTGGTAGCTAATATCTGATGGTAAACAAAAACCGCCTTCAAAAACCACGAAGTAAAAAGTGCACAATAGTATTTTTAACGCCTCATACACTTCAAATAACATTTTATAACAGTACACTCGAGAAAAGGTGTTAACGAAGTCGGCGCCCAATACTATCTTGTAATACAACATTCAATTATTCAACAGGGATTAGGTCACATCGCTACTATGATGGGATTAAGCTTATGGCGACGGGTAGGGCACACTTGTGACGCCAATCGATTTTAATTTTTAGCTACTTAACCGGATCTATTTGAAACAATTTCGGGGTTACAATCTCTCGGCAAACACTTCTGGGTGGGCCCGTTTCTGTATGCGATAAATTGATTCACGCTAAAAGTGGCCGCTTTTGGCGGTAATCAATTTTTCGCGTACGCGTCGGATTCGACCTTTGTGCATGGTTATTTAGTATAAGTGTTTGCTGAGCGGTTGTAACCACGAAATTGTTTGAAATATATTCAGTAAAACAAATATATTTTAAATAATTACGGGGTTTCAGTCTCTGGGCAAACACTTATACTATTTATTTAATAACCATGCTCAAATGTTGGATCTATTTTTGTACTAAAAAATTGATACACGCCAAAAGTGGTCGCTTTTGGTGGTAATTCAAAATTCGAGTGCAAAACCAGATCAAATAGCTTACTATAACTATTAAATAAATATCATAGGTGTTTACCGAGAGACTGAAGCCCCCAAGTTATTTAAAATAGATCTGGTCTACTAAACCAGATCTAACAATTCAAATCATTTGGCGTCGCTAGTGGGGTATACCCTTCACCTTAATCACATAGCTTGTCTAATTGTTTAGTTGGTGATCACAAACCGGAGTTACGCTCGAAAAAATCGAAACATACTTTTTGCTCGTCCCGGGAATCGAACCCAAGACCCCGAGATCACGGCCCGGCACTTAAACCATTAGACCGACAGGGCGTGTAAGCTCTGTGTAAGGTGATGTAATTTTGAAAAAAATATCGACTGTAGTCTTCTCCAGTCCCCTACCCTAATTTTCATGCACCGCAACAGTTGTTCAATAGAATAAACTTTTTCGTCCGGATCTCACTCGAGGAGTAACCTGTGGCGTAACACAGAGGTAAGTGCATGCCTTGCATGCTGAAAGTCCTGGGTTCAAATCCCAGCACGTCCATCGCTCGTTTCTTTAATGGTTCAATGAATAAACAGAATAATAATAATAATCCTTCGCAACATCTCATACGTTGACCTGATTCCGTACTAAGTAGCTTAATGCACTTGTGTTAAAGATATCAGACAACTGAGGAACACAAATATATACTTAAATACATATATTACACCCAGACACTGACAAACACAAGTGTTTCATCGCACGAATGTTTGTCCAGGGTGGGGATCGAACCCACGACCTTTGGCATAAGAGGCAGGGTCCACTACCATGCGCCCATCGGGTCATGTCAATGAGAATCAGGTAGATATCTTTTTTTATGTAACAGTTGGCAGACAAACGAGCAGAAGTCTCTCCCTGATACGCCGCTCATGGAACATTGCGACACGGGGCATTCACAGATGGTTGCGGGCTCTCAAGGGAGAATAACCCTTTCTTGAAGATCACCAGGTCGTATCTGTTCGGAAACACCTCGTTGGTAGCTGGATTAGTTTTATTATGTCTCGGTAGGAAGTGGCGCGTGAGAAGCGCACGTGGTGGAATAAAATATATTCAAACAATTTGCAATAACTTATTTTAATGAAACCCGCCAATCGTTTTTGTTTTATTATAATTTTGAAAGATACGAATTACGAAGCAACAAGGAATGTATACCACTTCGAACGCTGAGACGAAAAGCAGAGGCCATGATGAGTCCAACTGAATCGGTAAGCGATTCGCCAACCATGCACCTACCCATGATACAAGTCCACCATGCAATGGAGAAAATGATAGAAACAGAGCCTCGAATTTAAGCCAGAATGATTATTAGGTTCATATAATGAATGAGCATTGATTCCACACCCTTTACACTATAATTTAGTGCACGATGACTAATAAGACCCCACCGTTGGTATTTATTTATTTATTATTGGGACACATTACAAGCTAAAGAAAATTATCCAAAAGCGCAGACAATAATGACCTCCTCAAAAGTAGTACACATAATTACAACATTCACAGGTGCAAACCTTAGCGCCTACGGGACCTATACAGATGTTAAAAAACAAAAAAACAAAGCACGAGAGAGCACAAATGCTCTTTGTCACAGATTCAAATACACATCTAGTCACAGTATGTGACACATATGATTAACAATCTAAATAGACTATAAGCACCAAAATTTACAAAGAACAAATGATAAACTTAAAATCACTGAGCGCAATCACAACCCGGGCAAACTCCAATGAGTAATCAAGCTAATTAAATAGTAGATCTATTGAGCTGAGGGGAGCTTTTGATCTCGTCTGCTGAGATCATGTGTGCTCCCAGGTGCCGGCTTCTGCACCGGTGCAGCGCTATGCACTCGCCGAGGACGTGGATAATCGTTTCCTCGTCCTCGCGACAGAACCTGCAGATTTTGGTATCTGAAAGGCCCATGTTGTGCAGGTGCTTATTTAATTTGCAGTGCCCTGTGAGGGTCCGAGTGAGTGCCCTAACATGTCCTCTGCTCAGTTTTATTATTTCTACAGCTCGTCTCTGATCGAACGCCTGTATCAACGCCTTAGACTGTTCTAGTCGAGGTAGTCTTTTCCAATATTCAGTGCTTTGCTTATGCTCCCACTCTTTTAACTCGAACCTGGACCATGCAGGCTGGAACGCCACTTATTGGTTCCGGTCCGAGTAGTGGGCTCTCTGCCCCGGCCTTTGCTAGCACGTCAGCGACTTCGTTGCCTCTGATATTGCAGTGTCCCGGTACCCAAATCAGATTTACGATGTTGGCATTGCCAAGCTGGTTTAGGAGCAGGACACACTCGCTAGTGAGTTTGGAGTCAAGTTCACAGGATGTTAACGCCTTGAGGGCAGCTTGACTATCTGAGAAGATGAATATCTTCTTATTCTGGAGATTCATTTGCAGACTCTCTTGGACACAGCCAATTATTGCGAAGACTTTCTGCTTGGTACACTGTGGTATAGCGACCCAGGTTGGCGAATTTGCGTATTCTGAAGCGATCATTACAAAATCCCGCCCCGGATACGCCTTGCCTCCTGGAACCATCCGTATACCAACGATGTCATTCTGCTTAACATTTCCGGGAGTTCCAGCCTCCCAGTCTTGTCTACTAGGTAACAAGACTGTAAACCGCTTATCGAAGCGGTATTCACGGATCATGGAGTCAGAGGGCATATCCATGACCGGAATTTTCATTAGTTCATTGTAGAGGTTACCTATGACCCTAGATTGCCATCTCGTCCTTCCTCTGATTTTTGCTCTCGTAATGGCCATCCTCGCTTCCATCTGCACGTGAATGTGCAGAGGTGGAATGTTCAGGAGGGCATCCAGTGCTGCAGAGGGAGAGGACGAAAGAGCGCCAGTGGCTATAAGGCTGGCTGTTCTTTGAACTTTGCTGAGGTTCTCCACGCAGTTGAGTTGGTGCGTCTTCTTATACCACACACAGCAGCCATAAGTGACGATCGGCCTCACTATGGTTTTATAAATCCAGAGTGCGGCCTTGGGCCGTAGCCCCCATTTTAGCCCCACCAACCTACTGCTTGCCCCCATCGCTATTTTTGCCTTTCTAGTAATGTAGTCGAGATGCTTGTTCCATGTTAGTTTTTGGTCTAGAAAGACTCCGAGATATTTGACCTCGTTGGACAAGCATAGCTTCGTACCAAGAAGTGTTGGGGCGTGAAGCGCCTCTAGTTTCCTTCTTTTGGTAAACGGGATTAAGACCGTCTTCCGTGCGTTGACTGTTAGCACGTGTCTTGTTGCACCAGTTTTTCTACTATTCGTAGGGCCCTTTGCATAAGACTGGAAATGGTGCTAGGACATTTTCTATGACCATTATTACTATGTCATCTGCGTAACCCTGAGTCAGGAATCTGGCTTCATTGAGCTCACAGATGAGACTGTCAACACCAATGACCATTGAAGGGGTGATAGGACTCCGCCCTGTGGACACCCTCTGGTCACTCTATAATGAAGAGTTTTATTCATCAAACGTTGTTGTTGCAGTTCGATTTTGTAGCATGGATCCATCCATCTGGTGGTGGTATCGTCGATTCCACGATTCACCATGCTACGTGTTATAACATCGAAGTTGGTGTTGTCAAAAGCCCCTTCGATGTCGAGAAAGGCACAGAGTGCAATTTCTTTGTCTTCTATGGCTTTCCTCAATTCTGTCCACCAGATCAATAAGTGCCGTTTCCGTGGACTTGCCTGTTTGGTAGGCATGTTGTCTTGCACTCAGGGGTTTTTCAACGAGGTATGTTGCCCTGATGTGACTGTTTAACACCTTTTCCATCGTTTTTAGTAGGAATGAGGTGAGACTTATCGGTCTGTAGGACTTGGGCTGTGATTTGTCTTTGTCCCCTCCCTTGGGGATGTAAGTGACCCTCGCCCGAGTCCACGCTGATGGCAGATAACTCCAAGCAAAGCTTGCACGGTAAAGTTTTATCAGCGTTGAGATGATGATATCTTCGCCCCGTTGCAATAAAGCCGGGAAAATACCATCGACCCCACCAGATTTATAAGGCTTGAAGCTCCTAATGGCCCAACTTATCTGTTGGGGACGAAAAATAACGGAAGCTCTCCTCCAGTCTTCATTCCGCGGTCTCCTGTCCGGAGACTTACTGTCCTGGAGTTCTCTTTCGTTATTAATGTACACGGATTCCGGAAAATGCGTTTGAGCAAGCAGTCTCAGTGTTTCCTCCGGGGATTCCGTGAAAGATCCGTCCGCTTTCCTTAGCAGGCCTAGATGGGATTCAGGTGTCTTGGCTAATATTTTGTGGATCCTGGCAGCTTGGGCAGTGTCTTTGATGGACCCGCAAAATTTTTGCCAGGATCTCCTTTTTGCTTTCCTGAGCTCCCTATTGAAGCGTGTTAGCGCCTTCCTGTAAGCATCCCAGTTCTTGTCTTTTTTTGCCTGATTAAATAAGGCACGGGCCTTTTGCCTCAGATGCTCCAGGTTTTTGTTCCACCAAGGCGCGTTCCTATTGCTCTTAGTGGTCTTAAGAGGACAATTTTCTAGATACGCTTTCATTAGGCTTCTGCCTAAGTCCTCTGCTGCGGCTTCCACTTGGTCCACAGTTTTAATGTATTTAAAATCTTCAAGGTATAACCTAAGGGAGTTCCTAAAGCCCTCCCAGTCTGTTCCCCTTGGGGTCTCGGTACGTGTTCGGTTCCTTTGTTCCCGAGCATATTATGTCGTACCTAATATGGGTGTGGTCGGACAAGGACGGCTCATCTGAGACGTGCCAAATTGGTTACTCGGTGTGCGAGATTACCTGAACACCATGTTATATCTAGTACTTCCTGCCTAGAACGTGTGGTAAAGGTTGGTTTGCTACCCACGTTCAGATAACAAATTGATTGTTGGTGAGCAAGTATCAAACAAGGACTCACCTCTTGCGTTCGTGTCGGAGCTGCCCCATGATGTGGTGGTGGAGAGTTGCATAGTCGGTACCCACCAGCAGCTGGGTTTCTCTCCTCCAGACAATACAAATCAAATAGCTAACTATAACTATTAAATAAATATCATAGGTGTTTACCGAGAGACTGAAGCCCCCAAGTTATTTAAAATAGATCTGGTCTACTAAACCAGATCTAACAATTAAAATCATTTGGCGTCGCTAGTGGGGTATACCCTTCACCTTAATCACATAGCTTGTCTAATTGTTTAGTTGGTGATCACAAACCGGAGTTACGCTCGAAAAAATCGAAACATACTTTTTGCTCGTCCCGGGAATCGAACCCAAGACCCCGAGATCACGGCCCGGCACTTAAACCATTAGACCGACAGGGCGTGTAGCTCTGTGTAAGGTGATGTAATTTTGAAAAAAATATCGACTGTAGTCTTCTCCAGTCCCCTACCCTAATTTTTCATGCACCGCAACAGTTGTTCAATAGAATAAACTTTTTCGTCCGGATCTCACTCGGGGAGTAACCTGTGGCGTAACACAGAGGTAGAGTGCATGCCTTGCATGCTGAAAGTCCTGGGTTCAAATCCCATCACGTCCATCGCTCGTTTCTTTTAATGGTTCAATGAATAAACAGAATAATAATAATAATCCTCGCAACATCTCATACGTTGACCTGATTCCGTACTAAGTAGCTTATGCACTTGTGTTAAAGATATCAGACAACTGAGGAACACAAATATATACTTAAATACATATATTACACCCAGACACTGAACAAACACAAGTGTTCATCGCACGAATGTTTGTCCAGGGTGGGGATCGAACCCACGACCTTTGGCATAAGAGGCAGGGTCACTAGCAATTGCGCTATCCGGTCAGTCAATGAGATTCAGGTAGATATTCTTTTTTTATCTAACATTATGGCAGACAAACGAGCAGAAGGCTCACCTGATGGTAAGTAATTACCGCCGCTCATATACAACTGCAACACAGGGGCATCACAGATGCGTTGCTGGCTCTCAAGGGACGATAAGCTCTTTTCTTCACCATCGTTGGTAGCTGATTAGTTTTACTACACGCGGTAGGAATTGGCGTGAAAAGCGCACTATGCAATAAATTATTTGAATTTGAAACCAACCAATTTATTTATTATTCGGTTACCTTACAAGCTAAAAGAAATTAATCCAAAGCGCAGAATAAGATACATTATTATATTACATAAAACAAAAAAAAAGCAAAAGAATACAATCCTTGTCAAGTTAAATACAGCAAAAAAAAATTAAAATAGAAATAAAAATAAAAATAAGCACATTAGATAATATGAGGAGTGCCTGTTCAAAAGGTTCTATTTCTCTAAATAAAAAAAATATATATTTTTGATTTCGATACTGTAACTTAAATTTCGTCCAGATTTCTACTTACGTTCCGATGAAAAAGGGTTCATTTCTGTGAATAAATTAAAAGTTTCTTATTTGTCAAATAAGATATGTTTTACTTAAAAATTGTTGTTCAAAACGTAATTAAATCTTACCCTATATTATTGCCTGCCAAAAATCGAGTTTATTCGATTCTTAAAATCAATTTTTGGCTGTATAATTCTAAAAGTCTTTGCTTTACCTAATGATCATCATCATCATCATCAGCCCATTTAAGTCCCCACTGCTGGGGCACGGGCCTCCCTCAATCACATGAGGGGTAATTGCCATACTCACCACGCTTGGCAGACGGGTTGGCGAGGGTTTTGATATAAATGCAGAGTTTTCCTTCTCTGGGCGCTGATGATCATGCCAGCAGCTTTACCTTAGTCGCCTTTTACGACACCTCGGTAAGAGTGAGGGTGACCTAATGATCGCATATGCTAAAAAGGAAAAAAAAAATACATTTAGAAAATATATTTGTCTATCGAACGTCTCACTTGGTCACCTGCGTATCTGTAGCTACATAGTGACTTTTTGGTTAGTTAAAATTACAAAGAAAAACATTGAAATAAGACCTTTTGAACAAACGCTCCTCATATTAACATAAATACATAGCCCAAATTTAAAGAACAATTAAATAAAAATTTAGGTTCACAATGTCATCATCATAGTATTAAGATAATAAAGTAGAATTAAATTCGTTTTGCTTAAAATTTAATGTCAATAGTATTAAATATGTTCATTATGTAAAAAAAAAACCGAAGTTTAGTGTGCTGCCAAGCTTTTAACACCCGTTCCCCCGGATTGGGAATCCTTAGGTACCCTTACTCACTCACGCGAAACACGGCAGGTTTTTTGCAAGGCCGTGGTATCACTCCGGTCGAGCTAGCACATCAAGCCAGGGTGTGGCTCTCCCTCATTTATTCGGCTTGATAGAGCGTTTAACCACCTACGACCGACGCGTGGCTTTACCGAAATTGATTTAATTGTAACCTGATTGACATGCAGCTGGTTCCTTTATAATGACGTCATTTATATTTGAAGAGGTACATTTGGATACACAATAACACGCATGCTTGGCTTGGACAATTATGGAATTTAATGTCGAAAAAAATTACGGTAACATCAATGTATACAAATTTGTCAAATTTCTTGTTTGGTTTTGTTTAAGTGATAGGTGGCACGTCTGCTCGTCAGCAGACGGATCACCTGATGGTAAGCGAATGCCGCCGCCCATGGACACCCGCGATAACAGTTGAGTAACAAGGGCGCTGCCAGCCTTAAAACCCCCCTTTCTCCTGGATTGTACCTTCACTGACGCAGCGAAACACAGCATAGTGCTGCTTCACGCGGTTTTCTGTGAGGCCGTGGTACCACTCCGGTCAAACCGGCTTATTCAAGCCGAAGCGTGGCTCTCCCACGGCCAATAATAATAATAGCAATTGATGAAATTTTACGGGTTGCGCTAACCTAATAAGTGACTGATTGTACCTTCTCTCAAAGGTAACGCTAAGGACAGTTCACGATACGATACGATACTCTTGCCTAGGGCGTAGGTCAATGAGCTCTTTGCTATCAAATGTCAGTAAGAGCCTACTTTCTGTGTCTAATTATTTTGTGGTAGGGCCCACTGTGCGAGTATTAATTAGGTTATATGGAGGAACAAAAGTGTAAAATAATTGAATAATAGCAACAGGGTGACACCAATTTGCATAATCAAATTAACACAATCAACCCGGACTTTTGTTGCGCCCATAATCCGCTAGATGGCGCTGAACTAAAAATTGATAGTTATTTAAAACAACTCTGGGATCCGGAGCCATATCATATCAGACCACTGTTTATCCAGAGGCTTCCTTTTAATTAATTGGAAATATTTAGTTCGTATCTAGGGGATGATGACAGAAAATGTTTTTGTTTGTATGCGAAATTGGAGGTTACATTATAAATGTTTGGTAACGAATTATGAGCGCTTAACGTATTTATATTTGTGTGAATGTTAGGATGAATTGATGTCGCAAGAAAGAATTAAAGCGTAGAATTTATTCATCATCAGCAAGCCACACTCGTCCTCGCTGGACATAGGTCTCCCCTAATGCACGCCACTGCTCCCGATTAGAATTTATTATTATGACATATTACATGTGATAATTTTTTTCTCCTTTAATATTATCCTTTTTATATGAACTCAGGCTTCATATACTTTGCGTCAGACTGATCGAAACCGACGAATAGATAGTGTGTGTTAAATTGTTAACGATTTGCTTCATCGATGACGATATCGAAGATCGTAACATTGAATCAATTTTGTCTCATAGCGAATCAAATCAAACAAAACACCGTAACGATCGATCGCGGAGTTTTACTCGTCGCGATCGCTCGTTTCATGTATTTACAATTTAGAATCAGAAGCAAACAGTAAATCGTACCGTATATGGTGTTCTTAAAGAATAAGCTCTAGCCACAACCGGAGCAAGAATGATAATGAATGAGAAACAAAATATATTTACAGTAATCGTAAGCAAAGTCATCACCAAGTTAGTAAGCAACAAAAAAGTAATTTGTTTACACGGCCATAATTAAAAACCCCTCTTTTGTACTGCGTTTACGGACATAATAACTTGAAATAAAACCACCCCTTTTCACCTCGCAAAAAGTAACGATGATTAAACCATTCAAAAGCCGACCGCGGTATAATAAGCACTTCCCGTATGTAGTGGTGCGTGAAAATCACATAAAAATCATTACGTCCTTTGTGAGGGTCCCCCGTTGTTTCACTGTCAACCCTTGTGTTACCGGGACTGTCTCGCCGGCTGATGTGAGGTGGTCACCTTAGTAATTATAGTAGTTAGGTTTCCGGAATGAAATGATTTGATGGACTGGCTTGCTTTGTGCGATGTGTATAAGGGTTTTGATTAAATTGTTTAATTTAGTTACACAGTATTTATTTTATCACGACGCTCTTTTTATTTTTTTATGTGATAAGTGGTTGAAAAGCAAATGGGTCACCTGGTGGTAAGCGATTGTCTCCCAGCATCACCAGTGGAGTGACAAGTGCGAACCTTTTAACTCCCCTTCCCTTCCGATTAGTCATCCCGATACCACCGAATGAGTGCTCATTCGGTGAAACACAGACACAGTGCAAGCGCTGCTTCACTTTTTTTTCACTTTTCGTTTTATTACTTGTATATTTTTTAAAAGCGAGGGCTGCGCAAGAGGCTGCGATTTCGATCCCCGGGTCGGGCCAAAAATGTTTAGTGCTAGCCCGGAGTCTGGAAGTTGGCGGTCTTGTACCTCCGTGCTTCGATTCTGCGCCGGTCGTGTCACACTGGTGTCCCGGAAGTGACGGTAAGGGAACAGGGAGTGCACTAGTGTTTGCACACACACTTGAGCACTATAATATATCCTACGTAAGTGGCTGATTGGTGAAATTGGCCGCCGTAGGCGTAATGAGTTGGAGGATATATTATTTACATCTGTTTACAGATTTTAATTTTAGTTGATTTCCAAAATAAAAGCTGTCGCTTCGGAGCCCAAAGTCCGCTTATCGAACATAATATATTTTTTTGTCACATAAAACATCTGTATGTTAAAATATTTTCCACAATTCTGTAACGGTAGGGTCTTAGATCCCGGGGTGCTTACCCCGTGGTAATTCGAGTTATAAGCATATAAATGTTGTAAAATGAGCCACAGTTAGATACATGAGGTGTTCGGCGCAGGGAATGCTCTCGCGCGGCATGCGCGCGCGCACAGTAATGCGGCAACGCTCGAACGTCTTCCCATTCTCAATACTGCGCGGTACAACTGATGTGGAGTCTGCGCCACTAAAGTCCTGCGGCAAAATACGGAACTAAAATTTAAGATTCCTTGTGTCTATAGAGATAAAGCTCTAATTTGAATGTTGATGCAACTGAAGCACGCTTTTCACTGACTTAAAACCGAGTTAGATATATATAGTCGAACATAGAACTGAGGAGGTTCTATGTTCGACTATATATATATTTTTTATGTACGTTCACCGATTACTCCACCAATTATTGACCGATTTGTAGAATTATTTTTTTATTTGAAAGAACACACTCCCAAATTGGTCCCATTGTCACCATGTCAGTATCTGATGACACTCCCAAATTGGTCCCTGATAACTACTGGTGATGCTAGAGGACTGTATACTAACTGGGGAATGATAAAAGCACAATTTAAATAGTAAATTTTATATAATTTGGAGATAAATATATACAAAGCGATGTAAATGTGACACAATCAGTTGACAGTTTTTAATGGAAACTCAGCACGTCAAATTTAGATAAAAATAACTCTCGAAAATAAGGTTGCACCACAGCCAGTCGTCAACAGTTCCATCATCACCATGTCAGTATCTGATGATGGAATCTTAGAAAAATTGAGGGCAACCCTCAAATTGTATATCTTTTTCAAAGATGCACCAGTATTTACAACTGATTGTATTAATTTCGTGGCTCAGCTGCTGACGGAAGGTCAACTCCTCAACGGTAACGAGTTAAAGGATAATTCTTTCAATACTGTATTCACAATTAGTTTATTTAGCTGCCAAAAAATGAGACACTAAAAAGCATTAAAAAAATCTGCCTTCAAAAACTACGAACTAAAAAGTGTAAAACAATATTTTGAAGACTTTATACACTTCACATAACATTTTATAACAGTACACTCGAGAAACGGTGTTACTGAAGTCGGCGCCTAATACTATCTTGTAATACAACATTCAATTAATCAGCAGGGATTAAGCGTCGACTTCAGTAACACTCGAAAACTTTCTAGCTTCCTTTTTTTAGTAAGTAAGCTTACTAAAAAAAAGGAAGCTAGAAAGTTTGCTTGGGCAACGAATGAAGTTCAAAAATAACAATGCCACGACTGTTGAACCGTCCTGCCGAGTGCAATTCTGAGGACACCCGGATTCACGGCCGGTATCGAGTCGTGCGCCGCTTCGGAGCCGCCCCGGGACACTGCACCGACCAGCAGTGAGGCACCTACCAATGTAACCACATACAATGGCATAATATCTCGCGCGACCAATTCTACAAAGAATAAGTTGATCTGAACATCCTGTAGCAGCCTTATCAGTGAGGCAAATTCCGGTATCAATCGGTTAATTGGCGTTCACTGCTAAACGTAGGACTTCTAGAAAAGGCTTCCCCCCAAAGTGCCAAGTATCACGCTTTGGATGAGATTCTAGCCGCACTACACCTGATTTCGGCTAGAGTTACTCGCAGCTTACTGTAGCTGACTCACTCCACATTGTCTAAGTGAGCCGCTGACCACGTTAGCCGCACTACAGTGCGCTTCGGCTAGAGTTACTCGCAGCTTACTGTAGCTGACTCCACTGTATTTCACATAGCCGCTGACCACGGATCAGGGGTGAACGCTCTGGTTGAGATATTTGCCACACTACACCACGCTTCAGCTAGAGTTACTCGCAACTAATGTGACTAGCAGCTCACTGTAGCTGACGCCACTATGTCTCACAGAGCCGCTGACCACGGGTCAGGGGTGAACGCTCTGGGTGAGATGTTAGCCGCACTACACCGCGCTTCGGCTAGAGTTACTCGCAGCTTACTGTGGCTGACTCCACTGTGTCTCACAGAGCCGCTGACCACGGGTCAGGGGTGAACGCTCTGGGTGAGATGTTAGCCGCACTACACCGAGCTTCGGCTAGAGTTACTCGCAGCTTACTGTAGCTGACTCCACTGTGTCTCACAGAGCCGCTGACCACGGGTCAGGGGTGAACGCTCTGGGTGAGATGTTAGCCGCACTATGCCGCGACTTTGCCGAAGGCTAGTAGGTACTTTGGAACGCTATTACGAATTAAAATTTGGATCACATGTTGATTATGAAATCAATTGAAGTCAGAAGTTGTATATTGCAATGCTTTAATTTGTTGTTTTGTTAAATGAAAAAAAAATAGTCTAATAATTTATATAGTACAAACATTTGTGTGCATGAACATATCTGTTTGTATTGGTTTGGGTGTTTTGTATGTAGGTATTATAAGTATGTATTTACAAAAGAAAAATATTATAGTTCTGATATCCGTAACACAGGTGCTTGAGCTGCTATCCCGGAGTCAGATCAATGTATGTGATGTTGTGAAATATTTATTATTATTATTTTAATGATTTTATTTTTTTGGGACTGGTTCTCCTGTCTAAGGTTTCCGAAGGTATGACGGCAATCATTTTATTTTAGATACAAAAAAGCAGAAGATTGATAGCGCACTTGTGACTGCACAGATATTGCGGTGCGGCGGCAATCACTAACCATCAGGCGATCCGTCTGTTTGTCTGCCACCTAACACAAATATTCTAGTTTTGTCAAATCCTGGATTATGACCTAAGAGTACCTCACTCAACTCGTAGGTACTAAGACGGGATTCAGAACTAGGCGCTGGGTCTAACCCAGGGATAAATCGGCAATCAATTTACATTTCGGATTTAAAGACTCACACACGAAGGATGGAGCCATACATACGAGTCTTATCGAATTAAAATTACGAGCAAACCAATTTCAACACAGAGGACGAATAAAAGAAACAAAACGGGCGGTTAATCGATTTTCCGTATGCTTAATCTTAGCGACACTCGATATGCGAGAGCCAAATCGATTCCCGCATCGAATGGGTAAGGGAAGAAATAACTAGCTATCTGTTTTTTTGTTTTGTTTCTTTTATTGTGGTATACATAGTGGCTAAGTAAAATGATGCTTAGGTTGCTATGACACATCAGTAAAAAATAACGCCCCGTTGGTTTAGTGGTTTAAGTACCGGGCCTTGATCTTAGGGTCCTGGGTTCGATTCCCGAGTCGAGCAAAAAGTATGTTTCGAATTTTTCAAACATAGCTCGGGTTTGTGATCACCAATCCGCATTTGGCAAGCGTGGTGATTATGCCTATTCCCATCATAGCAGCGATGACTTGATTTCTATTATGGGGGCCTTTGCCCTGCAGTGGGACAGTATATAGGCGGATACTTTACTACTCCAATTTTAAGATTGCTGTCGTATTTTTTTATCAGCCTATAAACTGTCCCACTGCAGAGCAAAGGCATCCATCATAGAAATCAAGTTATCGCTACTATGATGGGATTAGACTTAATCACCACGCTTGCTAAATTGGTGATCCCAAACTCGAACTATGTCCGAAAAAATCGACACATACTTTTCACTTGACCCGGGAATCAACCCAAGACCCTGAGATCACGGCCCGGTACCTAAACCAACAGGGCGTGTATTTTTAATAACTTCATATTATTTACTATTAATTAATAACAAGAAACGCGTAAAGTTAGAGGCTAATGTAACATCAGATATTTTGACAATTTATGATCTTAATACATTCCTGTACCACTATTACATCTCTTAGCACACCAGTGGCGCCCCCCCACAAGGTGGACCGACGATCCGGTGAAGGTCGCGAGAATCCATTGGATGCGGGCGGCGCAGGACCGATCTGTGTGGAGATTATTGGGGAAGGCCTGTGTCCAGCAGTGGACGGCTATTGGCTGAGTTGATGATGATGATGAATTTGAAAATTACTATTAATGTTACTACTCTATTTTTATAAGTGTCATAATGGACAACGTATAGAAACGACGTTTCTAAACGTGTAGGATAGTTATTTTGAAAAAAAAAAAATTAATTAAAAAGTTATTATTGATAAAAACGTCAATGCTGCCAGCTACAAGCTAAAAAAAGATCAAATACAATAATATCGGATGTCTATTTAATATAAACCTTAAAATATTGTCTTAAATCAAAATAAAAGTGTAGTATGGTGACTTTTTGCTTATTAAAGGAGTTATCATCTTATTGTATCTAAAAAATAAACGTCATTTTCATAGGTTAGACCTATTATTACATCACCTAACTGGACATTATGGACGCAATAAAGATACTGAGATATTGAAACAATATAAGATATTTATTAGCTACTACACCATCAAGTCCGCAATAATTATTATTATTATCAGCCTTAGGAGCCTACCGTGTCCCATTGAGCAAAGGCCTTACACTTTTCCAAATTTGCGGTTTTGAGCAACCGTGGTTTGAAATGAAATAATTTAAACTTCTATGATAGCGCTAGTTAGCTCCATTCCAAGCTGAGGCAATTCGGCCATATTAACAAGGTAGGTGATGCGTGAAATTTGCTGTAAGCAAGGTGACATTAGTGGATGTTTTACGACGGGTGATTTATGGCGGGCTGCGGGATCGACTCCTGCCGGCAAAGACTGGACATAGGCAGAAGGAAGGGCCGTCATGTTACCTATACTAAGATATAAGAAAAAAAGCGCTTTGGCCCGATTCAACTAATCTTTCTCCGTGGATAAATCTTTGGTATAATGTCAGGTTTGTAAAGAATGACAGCGCTATATCATTGATAGGTATACTATCGGAGTAAGGTTGGTCGAATGAGCCCTCAGAGGGTGGTTCTTGTACGAGTATCGTGGGCCACTAAGTAAGTAGAAAACAGATGGCTAGCACTCATCGAAATTAAATTTTTGCTGTTTTTAAACTGTATTAAAAAAATATAAACGCTAAACACTTGATTTGCGTCTAAGCTGTGACGATTTGCGAATACAATACCTATTTGATTTCATTTTTGACAAGCTGGAATTCGACTTTCTCTACTATATTGCAATATTGTCCCGCAGTAATGTGATATTATGTAGTATTTCCCGTTGACTGGAAAACCACCTTTTTAGGAATTGATTTCAAAGGAAAGTTGCACAGATTTCACGCAGAAATTGTTTTTATATTGGAGGCCGAAGTAAAAAATATAAATACTATAGAGGTTTTAACTCTAAACCTGTCAGTAGCACCCCTAAAATAGAGGAGAACATATCTGTTTATAACCTCCTAAATATCCTCCTAATATAATATAATAAAGAGGAGAAGTCACTATCAAGAAGGTTATCCTTCTTGATAGTGACTTCTCCTCTTTATTATATTATATTAGGAGGATATTTAGGAGGTTATAAAACCTCCTTGGTTACTATCAATAAATTACATTTAAAAAAATTGACTTAAATGTTTCCTCTAATTTCATGACGTTTCATATTTTTTCCATGCAGCCCATTGGCAAAAAATATTCTTCTTCTTACGAATAGGCCAAAACGCATTACAGCCTGGCAGCTGCAGTTCACAAAATCAGGCAGAACGCCATTATTAAAAAATGAAAATTAATGTAATTTTTTCCCCTCATATTTTTTAGCAGATAGGTTTTTACTTATAAAATCGGTACATAAGTACAGTTTTACCAATTTTATAAGTTACACCAATGTACCTATGCAGAAGTCTTAGTTTTTGAAAACTACGGCAAAATCTTAAACCAATCACAACGCTCCATTTCCGCGCGCCAAAAATTGCAATTTCTTATTGGTGGATGCGTCGTGTTTGGAGCGAGTGCGGTTGTTCCTCTTTGGATTTACTGTATTAAATCTTAACGTAACGCAATAAATTATGTCAATCGGATTTAACTTGCTCTCCGTAGACGAATTATGCCGATGTAAATTATAATCCGTGGTAAAGCTGTAATATTCTCGTACCTTCTACTACTAGTAGTGTCTGCCGAATCTCGTTCCTATCTTTGAGTAGATTTTCTTGATTTTGTCTAGGACTCTTCTATATTTTTTCTAGAGGTGGCTAGGTCCACTGGGACGTATACTGGCTGAAATTATGTTGATGTTGTTCAACACAGTTATTCTGCGTGTTCGTACTCTATATCCCAGTCGCTTAGCTTTTATAGGAGCCGTTACTGGTGTCTACCTTCAAGCTCTTAGGGATGTAAGCCAGTTTAGTGGGCATAAAATGCTTTAAAATTCTTGCTATAGGTACTACTTAGTTCTGAGTACTTATTCTAAAGTTTGACGATCAATGTGGTAGGAAAAGTAGGAAATAAGAATAACCATATTTTTGCAAATCTATTAAAACAGAATTTGTGAATTCATATATGGCTATGTGGAGGGACGATCTGCGCAGTATGGCTGGCAAGAGCGGAATGCGAGAAGCCATGGATAGATCACGGCGGCGAACAATCGGAGAGGCCTACGTCCAGCAGTGACCTGCGATAGGCTGATGATGATGATGATAAACAGAATCTAAGCAGAACGTCTACTGCTTTCTTATTAGAATTATAATTGAATAAATAATAAATAAATATTTCACAACATCACATACACGCATATGTGATACCTCAGGTGTTGCAGATGTCCATGGGCGGCGGTGATCACTTTCCATCAGGTGTGCCGTCTGCTCGTTTGTCCGTTATAATGTAAAAAAAAAAAAACATTGATCTGACTCTGAGATAGGTAGCTCAAGCACCTGTGTTACGGATATCAGAATCAACAGTGGGACTACAAATATATTAATGTATATAATACATAGATAACACCCAGACCAATACAAACAGATATGTTCATGCGCACAAATGTTTGTACTGTGCGGGGATCGAACCCGCAACCCTTGCACCAGAGGCAGCGTTCACTACCACTGTTCCAAACGAGTCGTCTTGAGTAATTTATTTTCATTATATCTTAAAATGGAATGGAATGTAGAAACAAAGTACATAGGTAAGGTAAGCCACACATCAATGTATACAAATCTGTCAATTTTTTTCAGTCGTTTGTCACTTTAATGTCAAACAGGTTTAGTTCAAAATCAATTGAGGAAATTTGTCAGATTGTGGTAACCTAATGTGTGGTTAACCGCCTAAGGCCCTGGCAGAAGACAAAATAGAAAATCAATTGTGTTTGGCATTTAAAAGGATTATCGGCCATACGAATTTAATATTTGTATATTTATGCGAGTAATTGAATCTGAATTTGAATTCATTTTGGTGAAATCAATAAACAAATAATAGGGGTTAAATTATGAAATTGCCGTATTTCTTCTAGACACAATAAGATGAATAATTCCTATTAATAAACAGAATTTATTCGAGTATGTTTTTGTATTTTAATTAAATACCATATTTATAAGGTGTGTAAATTAGATAATATGATTGTTAGACAGAATTGACGTCTTCATCTATAATGTATCAATACGTGGATTAACACGATATTTATTATGTGGAACAACATTGTGTACTCACATATTTGGCTCGACGTTTCGGCTACGTTACAGCAGCCGTGGTCACGAGCGGACTGTTAATCCCCGTATTGATACATTATAGTTATACCTAATGCAACGCGAAATTCTAAAAAACTTCATCATTCGTAACTTTCTTAATAAACAATGTTTTTCTGAAAGTCTATTCTTAACGTGGCTTAACGTTGTACATTACAGCACAGTTAAATATGAAACAGTAGCATTAATATTTACTTTGGAAATTAAATAATATTATTATGGAAAACACAGCTTCTCAGAAAATCGGTAATTTTATACTTTAACCCCTAATAATACCGTAACATATCAAACAATGACCTGATTCAGCTACGTAGACACATTGCCAGTCTAAGTGTTCTCTACCGCCTCTATAACGGGGAATGCTCTGATGAGTTATTTCAACTTATCCCATCCTCCCCTTTCCACTTCCGAACAACACGTGCTGGACAGCGTTGCCATCCGCATACCATCCAGACAATGGCGGCGCGCACCAAGAGGTTTTGCTCCTCGTTCCTGCCCCGAGCCATCAAGGCATGGAATGCCCTCCCAGCTCATGTGTTTCCTCCTTCATACAATCCGGGGTCTTTTAGGCGGGGCGTGAAACGGCATCTCAGCAGGCCATTAGGGTGAGGATGGTAGACACAATGGGTACTTTGTTGGTTCTTCTGTGCCTGTCAGCCTCATTTTTGGATTTCACGGCCGCTTGCCATCGGGCGGAGTGAGGTCATCCTGATTGGCCTTTCTATAAAAAAAAAAAATCCGTAAGTACGAAATACTACATGTTACGAATACAAATACAATTTTTAAATAATTACACCCAGACACCGAACAAACACAAAAGTCATCACACGATTGTATGTCCATAATGAACATCGAACCTTATTGCTTAGGCAATAATAGGTTCGATAGATTCTATTCGATAGGACCTTTATCGTGCCCTGCCGTGTTAGGCTTGGTCTACTAAATACCTATACGCCATCGAGCTAGTCAGTTTTATGTCTGCCCAATAGTTATCCTCTGTGATAATTAAAATTTTCAGCCATCAGGTTCATATGTACTATAATATTATCCAACCGATTACGGCTACGGCGGAACAGTTTCAGAGATCAGCCACGTACAGGATATATTATAGTGCACGAGTGTGTGCGCAAACACAAGTGCACTCTCTGTTCCGGTGGGACTCCAGCGTGACATGACCGGAGAGGGATTGGGCGCAGGTCCAACGGCTTAACCTGCTTTCCGAGGCTTCCAGACTCCGGGCTGACACTAAGATTTTCTAACCGAAAACTTAGGTACTTACAAATTTTTTTCCCGACCAGGGATCTCTTGCGCAGCCGCTACGCAACCGAGGCAGTCAAAATATCATTTTATGTACTCTACTTATAATATAAATACACAACCCCAAACCAAAACATCTTCATTCGTTTATCCAAATTCCAGCAAAATCGTCACTGGAAGAATTTTATCAAGCCAAATGTAAATTGCTTCCCCCCTTTGAGTCTGCACAGTAGTCCTCCGACCCCATTGTTTATTTTCTTACTAGATTAGGCTGCTACAAAAGATACTCGAAGCCATTTGTACAAAGAAAATGATATACTACTCATCCGTGCGTGCGACGACATGCTACCGTATGACAAAACTGCTAAAAATCTGAAAAAAACCGCCCAAGTGCAAGTCGAACTCGCCCATGAAGGATTCCGTAGCAGCAAGTAAGATATGTAAGGTAAATTGCAGTGTACGATTTATAACGTATTAAAAACTACTTACTAGATCTAGTCCAAACCAATTTTCGATGTTAGTTTTCATGATTATGTACATTAAAAATTTTTTTTAGTTTTATAATTCATTTATTATAGAAGTTAGAGAGGGGGGGGGGGGGGGGGCACACACAATTTACCACTCTGGAAGCGTCTCTTGCGCAGAGTATAGTGTTTAGTAGAAAAAAATGATGTTAAAAATCTCAAAATCATTTTTAAAGACCTATCCCTATGGATATATGTATCTATATACCCCACACGAATTGGTTTAATGAAAAAAAAAATGAGTTTCAGTTTCAAGTATGGAGACCCCCCCATTTTTTCCAATTTTTGTGTAAAAATCGCAATGCGGTTAACAAAATACATCTATTTGCCAAGTTTCAATAGTATAGTTCTTATTGTTTCGGAGAAAAGTGCCTGTGACATGCGGACGGATGGACAGACGAACAGACATGACGAATCTATAAGGGTTCCGTTTTGTGCCATTTGACTACGGAACCCTAAAAACCGCAACTCAAGGCTTTACAACCTTTAAATATAAGTAACACAGTTGAAAATCGTGTAACTATGATGGTATACGGCAGAAAAGAGATGTGTGCGGTGGAAAAAGAAAGCAAAGCGAACGACGAAAACAGAATAAAATATGGCAGAAAAGTGGACCCCGGGCGCAATAAAATATCAATTTTTTTACCGGCCTCCCCGGGCATAGTTTTAGTTCGGCGAGGGGCGGCCGAGTGAGCGAAGCGTTTTTTAAAAAGTTGCCGAGTGGTTTTGAATTTTTATGGGGACGTATTGATCTGGTACGACTCTAGTTCGTCTTATTAGAACCGTTTTACAAAACATTATGAGGTCAGACTAACTAAGAAAAAAGAATTTATAATAAAAAATAAGACAAAGCACGAGATTTCAAGTACGTGAAACTTATCTAAAATATCGTCAGTTTGATTGATTCCTTTGGTTACCTATCTGAACTAGATGACATCAGAGAGATGGCGGAAGCGTCACTCATTAGGTAGTTATTCCCTGAAAATATGCACACTTGATTGAACGTTTTGTAGAAAGTAGCCGTATCTTTTGGGTTTCTATGGGAACGAACATACCTAATACCTATTGATCTATTAGTATACTATTACTTTTATCAGGTCAGACTTACAAAGAAATGATAACAATAATGAAAAAAGAAATGCAAAGAGGTATAAAGCCAGCGGATTGCCTGATTGAGCTATTGATTCCTCTGGTATTACAATTGTACCGTAACTTTGGGTAGCCATCGTAATGGCTGAACCAATTGCAGAAAAAAGTGTGGTAAACACAAAGTATAACTTTATCAAGGATCCACTCGTGGTAGCTGCTCTTTGAAAATCTACCACACGCTTGGATGGCTGTCTTACAGTTCGCTAAGTAGATGCACATCTACACCCAGCCAGACGTCGCTTCGCCCGCAAAATCCCCGATAAGAAAGAAAAGGATTTTCTTTACAACCGCGCTAGTGCTGTGCACTTTAAAAATCTAGAATTCATTGGTAGCCGTACGGCAAATCAATGCATATCGATTGCGGGCCATGAATAATTCATCGAGTCAGGGAGCTCGCATCACACGGCACAATTAAAGAGGGGCAAACAGAAATCAATTAGCACTGCCCGCAGTGGCCGGGCTGCAGTCCGCCGGCAATAGTGTCGCCACGTTAGCCTGCAAGGCTTTTAGGACGGACACCTGGAACTCGGGACGTGATGTAGATATCGACTGAGAGATTTCCATACATTCGTCCATATAAGTGTCGAATTAATAAACAATTAATAATAATTCTCACAACATCTCATACGTTGACCTGACTCCGTACTAAGTAGCTTAAGCACTTGTGTTACAGATATCAGACAACAGAGGAACACAAATATATACTTAAATACATATATTACACCCAGACAGACAGATGGAACACAAATATATACTTAAATACATATATTACACCCAGACAGACAGATGAATTCAAATCATCAGCAACACGCCTCAGCGATCTCTCTGATCTTGAAAATATTTATGGTGATCACTTAGGTACCATCAGGTGACATGCTAACTCGTTTATCGTCTTTAGCATTAAAAAATATCCGAGAATGTTTCTCGGAAGTTTTCAATCTTATGTGCGGTTTGGCGGTGAAGGATTTATAAACTATGACCCAGTCTAGTCGGTTTGGTTCCCCTAGGTTGCGAATGTTAGCAATCGCTTCATTGTCAAACGACAGTTAGGATATCTCCCAAAGAATACTAGAATACTTGGTAACTCTAGTTCATATGTACGGTGGTACGCGATTACACGGTACGTATGTAGGCAATCAAAAGCATTACACGTTTGATTTTCGTAGGGTGCCTGTAAGTTAGAACGGAAATAACGATTCAACGTAGGCATTGCTGATTTGGTTGAAGTTCACCAATTTGGTTGATTTGCTTTAAGTTACCGCTGTTGAAAATTTTATATTGCATAATCTTGAGGAAATTCGAACAAAATGTGACGATAAAAATATGACAAAAATTGGCAATTTCCTTTATGTTAAATTATTAAAATGAACGTTTTGATATTTAAACAAAATGATGATAGAACATGAAAAGAAGTTTAGTGTTGTTAATCTTTTATTTCTGGGTTCTTATCAAGGAAACCGACTAACTAGTACTACCTAATTAAAAGTGAAAAATCCTTTTAGCCATTGAGGTAAATTACCTCAATACTCTTAGCTTAATTCGTAGTAACTAGGATAGGATAAGGGAATTTTAAGTCAAATTAAAATGTCTTGACACGAAACAACGAATTGAAATAGTCGGGAGTACTGAGCTCCACAATTCCGGAACGTCGGAAGGCTTGCGTTGATTTAAGCTCCAGAATTTTTAATTAAATATTACAAAATTAGCGGCGACTTAAGAAACTGTTATTTCAAACAAGGATAGGAAATACATTTTATGGATACTCAACGATAACATCTATTATTGCTCCAGAATCATGTCCTTAAGATTTGCACAATACAAAATGTTGCTAAATAGACTCCCGACGTTCCCACGATACTTAAATACTATTTAGTGACATCAAATCGATCAGATTTTAATGTTCGCCCACAAATCTTGCGGCTTACCAGAAAAGTTGACCTTAAACTTGAAATAATAGCCGACCATATGTTTGGACTACTGAGTCTTTTGACAAAGGGTCATTGTGTGCTACAATCTTGATTTTTTTCTTTAAATTATTTGCTACAGAACTTTGAACTTTGCCACTAGAACGTCTAGGCCTGTTTTGATTTGCTTGGAGTTGGTTTTGTTATGGTATTTTGACATTATTTTTGAGAAGTTCTCAATTGTTTCGGATAAGACACTCGTGGGAACAGCGGTGGCGTATGTCTGTGGTTTGTGTCTATAGCGTTATGAAAAGGTTTGTATTGACCACAGGACATTGTCGGTTGCTTTATAACATGGTATTTAGCGGACAGAAGAGTTTACGGCGACTCAACGGTTTCGATACTTTAGTATAAATCTGTTATTATTACTAAACATTGAATTTAGTGCCGTGCACATTTTAACTACCTATGCTAGTGGTTAGTAAATACTGTTTTTTATGAGATAGGTTAGGTAGATGTTTTCAGGTGGTTAAGTTAACAAGTTGCTCAATCTTCTGCATACATTCTCATTTTTCTTATATTCGATTATTATATATTTGAAGCAGTAAAAGTAGGATACCTATTTGTTATAAAACTCAAACAATAGTTTTCTAAGATTCCAGCTTAGAAATGGTTGTACAGTTTTTGAGGGTAGTTGACCTATGTGACCAAGTGCCTTTTGCCTTTAAGGCAGTCTACTGACAGCAAGAGGACAGCAACTAGTAACTTTGCTTGGTAAGCAATACGTTCGCCAAGTATCAAAACATGTCATAGTCCCCTGCGCGGGTACCGGCTGGTCCACTCGACAGCGGCCATTGTTCACAGCGTTCACGCGCAGGCGCGGTGATATATCGCGCGGACGCAGCTCGGCGCATTATGCGCATTGTCTCCGATATCAACGATGCAGCTGAAGTAGAGCTAACGAGATCAGGGTGACTCGAGCATTTATCTAGGAAGATGAATGCTGAACTGGAATGAAGAACTGCCAACTTTGAAGTCTAGTTAAAAAACTCGGACATTTTTTTACATTTGACAGGTAGGCAGACGAGCAGACGGATCACCTGATGGTAAGCGATTGCCGCCGCCCATGGACACCCGCCACATCAGTGGACTCACAAGTGCGCTGCCAAGCTTTAAACTCCCCTTTCCCCCTGATTGGGCCTCCGGTACCCTCACTCGTGTGTTTTCTGTGAGGCCGTGACATTAAGTATCGACGATCGAAATAAATAAATAAATAAAATATAATACACAATATGAAAGGAGGCTATTATATTATTTAAATCTAATGGAAGAAACGTATGTAAGTGACCTTAATTTGATAATGACATTACAGATTTGAAATAACTGATAACCATGAACCACAAATATCAACAGATACCAAATGTAAAGGCAAAATATTGAACGCAAATAAAAAACCGAGCTAATATTAAACACGCGTTCAATCAGAAAAACTCACCCACGTTCATAAAATACGAGACACCGTGGAAGTCAATCAGCCGGTACAAAAGGTGGGGTGCCTCCCCGGGAACAGAACCGGCGATATTAAAGAACCCATCACGACACAATGCCTCGATGACAAAACTCTTACTTTGAACTCCTTCCTAATCGCGGGGAAAACTTTATTTTCTGGCGCGTTATTCGCGTTTCTGTCGGTTCATTTGACACTGCAAAAATTTTCAATTCTGTTTTTATTGATGATGATGAAAGTTTCATCATGAAACCTGCACTTAATGTGACGGGTAGGGCACACTACCTAATATTTTGCTACTAATTTTAAACAATTTCGGGGTTACAACCCTCGACAAACACTTACACTATTGATTAAATAACCATGCATAAATTTGGGTCAAACGGGTACGCCAAAAATTGATTCACTCCAAAAGCGGTCACTTTTAGCATTAATCAATTTTTTGCGTACAAAAACGGACCCAACATTTGTGCATGGTTATTTAATAAATAGTATAAGTGTTTGCCGAGAAGTTGTAACCCCGCAATTGTTTCAAATAGATGCGGTTTAGTAGCTAACAATTTAAATCGATTGGTGTCGCTAGTTAGGCCTACCCGTCTCGCCTTAAGTGTGGAAGCTTCGCGGTCGGGTAAATGTAGAAAATGAACGTTTTTGTGTGTGCTGAGAAACGTGCCCTACTAACATCATTATCATCCTCATAGTAGGTACTCACATCAGACAGGGATTGCCTTTAGTTTGAAAGTATATGTGCGCTCTGATTTCTGGTGCATATTTTTATCAAAGGTCGTTTTTGGTTTACGTTACGTACAGTCAACAGCAGAAGTACCTGCACATATTTTGCATTTTGTAATTCTTATTACGAGGAGCATAAGAGTCACTAGCTGCGAAAAGTGTGCATACATTTTTGCTGTTGACTGATTACGTAAGGTACTAAGGATCGTTGATAAAAAGACAGAAGTAAGCTTTTTAAGAATGTTAATTTTGTTAACTTATTTTAAATTTTTGATCGTTAAACGCTTGATGAAAAGAACATTCTGCTAGTCATTTTTTAGAATACTTTATGGAATTAAGAAATAAAATGGCAATAATAGCCGGTTACGAATAAACAAAAGAAGTAGTTATAATTTTACAATACATTAATGGTAAACTACCTTTGCTTTATTGCTGGAGAAATGAAACAAACAACGCAAACACGTGAGAGAATCTAAACATAGAAGACAACAGTCTAACGGCCGCACTCAGAGACGTCATTTAAGCTAATATTCATTAACTTTTGTATCGGTAGTCTTTATGCGTATCAAAATAAATAAATATATAAATATTTCACAACATCACATACATTGATCTGACGCCGAGAAAGGTAGCTCAAGCACCTGTGTTACGGATATCAGAATCAACAGCGGAATTACAAATATATACATATAATACTTTTCTTTTGTAAATACATACAAACACCCAGACCAATACAAAAAGACATGTTCATACACACAAATGTTTGTACTGTGCGGGGATCGAACCCGCAGCCCTTGGACCAAAGGCAGCGTTCACTACCACAGTTCCAAACGGGACGTCAAAATAAGGGTAATTTTTAGGGTTCCGTACCTCAAAAGGAAAAAACGGAACCCTTATAGGATCACTTTGTTGTCCGTCTGTCCGTCCGTCCGTCCGTCTGTCAAGACCCTTTTTCTCAAGAACGCGTGGAGGTATGAAGCTGAAATTTATATCAATTACTCAGGTCTACTGTCCCTTGAAGCTGTGAAAAAATCAAACTTCTAAGCCAACGCAATCAAAAGATACAGCCGTTTATGCCGCAAATTTTCGACACTTGCAAGGGAATCAAAACCTACAGGGTGCTTCCCGTGAACTCAGAATCTTGAAATTTGGTACGAAGCAACGTCTTATAGCATAGATAAAGGAAAAATTACGAAAACCATAAATTTTTAGTTACATCACATAATATATTTTTTTTTAATAATTTTAAACTTACTACCCATTTCCTCATAGACGCATAGAGGTATTAAATTGAAATTCATACCAAATACTCAGGTTTATAATACCTTTAAGCTGTAACAAAATCAAACTTCTATGTCAACGCAATCAAAAGAAACAGCAATTTAAGCTGCATATTTTGAAACTCGCAAGTACTCGCAAGGGAATCAAAACCTAAAGGGTACTTCCAGTCGACCTAGAATCTTGAAATTTGGCATGAAGCAACGTTTTATAGCACACATAAAGGAAAAATTTCGAAAACCTCAAATTTTTAGTTACATTAAAAAATATATATTTTTTAATAAATATAAACTTATTACTTTTTTCCTCATGAACGCGTAGAGCTATCAAGTTGAAATTCATATCAAATACTTAGATCTAATTGCCTTTAACCCGTGAAAAAAGAAATTCTAAGTCAACGCAAAACGCAAAAGTACAACCATTGATACCGCATATTTTGAAACTCGCAACTACACGCAAGGGAATTAAAACCTAAAGACCACTTCCCGTTGACATAGAATCTCGAAATTTGGTAAGAAGCAATAGCTTACAGCACAGGTAACAGAAAAATTCCGAAAAGCTTAAAATTTTAAGTAGCAATACCACCAAAAAAATTGTGATTGTAAACATAATTTGTAGTTACAGCAATGACCGCGAGTTATTATACTATGTATGGGGAGGGCAACATTTAAAGAAGACGAAATAGCCTTCTTCTTTATATTTCGACGTTCTTTTATCGAAATGATATGTGTAAATATAAAATAAAGGATTACTTAAACGATAAAGAGATCTTTGTCTTAAATTTATGCTCCTCCATCTTTCCCCATTGTAATGTTATGAATTTCATTTTGCAATAAAAATACCATAGTTATGACTCGATTGTCGTAATGAACGAACTTTGTAAACCTTGTAGGTTTGTACGGAACCCTCGGTGCGCGAGTCCGACTCGCACTTGGCCGGTTTTTTTTTTTCTTAAGTAGCCAACTAAGTTAATCAACGACTCTGAGTGTGGCAGTTAGACTGTAAAAATGTAATCTAATTAAATGTGGTAATGACGAAATTTGTCCGTATTATTTTATTGTTGAACAGCATCAAGTACAATCACCGCAACAGGGACGACATCGCTCTGCTCTGTGGTTAAAAGACAAAGGCCCGCCGTTTTGTTGCGCGAGGGTAATGAAAAACATGGAGCCGTGTCGAGGCTTCTGCCTTCTGCCCTGCGTTCTAATTGAAGCTCACTGAATAGTCGAGACGGTAATGAGAAAATGTATCGAGATAAACGGGTGACATGCTGGTGTAGGTTTCTTTTACAAATGTTTACAGAAATAATAGTTAGTTTTTTACGTTTTCACGTTGCATTGCATTCTAACCAGAATTTATTAAGACGGGGATTTCCGCCTGTGACCACGGTAGCCGAAATGTAAGTATAAAAAATTGTACTCAAAAATATATTTCGCCTTAATCCCCGTCTGCATTAACTATAGAAATAAAAATTTGTTGGGTTAGATCAAGCTTGCAAATGTGATAGGCCTCAAAAGACTATCTGTCAGAACTTTCATTTTGGACGATGTAGCTATTTCGTGGTTGATTAATTAATAGTTATGAATCTCCTCTTCGATTAACCACTTTTGACCGTAGGAGAGCCACGCTTCGGCATGAATGGGCCAGCTCGACCAGAGTGATACCACGGCCTCACAGAAAACTGGCGTGAAGCAGCACTGTGCTGTGTTTCGCTGCGTGAGTGTGGGTACCCAATCCGGGTAAAAGGGGGGCTTAAAAGGTTGGCAGCGAATTTGTGACTCCACTGGTGTCGCGGGTGTTCATGGGCGGCGGCAATCGCTTACAATCAGGTGATTCCGCGATTAAAAATAAACCGCGATTGTATGGTGCAAAGGTTCTTGTGAAAATAAACTAAATATGTAACTAATATTATATAACACATTCTAAGAAGATAGAAAACGCGTCGTAGCTAATTGATGTCTCTAGCTAAGGAACTTTTTGGGACTACCAATTTTTTTTGTACGGCGATTGTAATTTTTGTTATGCTTAGGTATACGCAGTAGGTACGTGGCCTCCACTCGAAGATCTTTCGGCCCCAACGGCCGTCTGTTGTCCTCGCTATGTGCGCTGTCCATTGCCACTTGAGTCATGCAATTCTTTGGGGTATGTCTGTGACCTTAGTTCTCCCGCGTGAGGCCACGCACAGGAAGACGCAGCCGTGGCAGGCCCCCCACAAGATGGACCGACGATCTCTTGAAGGTTGCGGAAATCCATTAAATGCGGGCGGCACAGGCATCTGTGTGGAGAACATTGGGGGAGGCCTATGTCCAGCAGTGAACGTCTATTGGCTGAAATGATGATGATGATTATACGCAGTGTCACGATGAGTCAATTCGTTATAAGAATTATTTATTTATTTATTTTATTTGTTATCCAACGAAAGTTACAGAATACTTGCTTAGAACAATTTAAGAAAATATACTATATGTACTTCCATTTACAGGTCAACACCGCATGCAAAACAATAAAAAGGAAAATTCATTAACAATAAGTACTTAATCTAGCTCTAATTATAGTAAAACAATTATACACTTTATTCCAAAATTTACATTAACTGGCTCTTTAAACTATCCACTTTGATATCAACATTATGATTGATTGAATTATATAAGCTGAGTGAGTCTGCATACAGGTAAGTTCAATCCTAGCTTAGATCTACGGAAAGGAGGACTAAAAAGGTTTATATGGTGTCTAGGATATCTGGAGGGCACTCTGAATTTAATTCTACTTAGCACTTCTCAATCGATTTGACTTCATACTAGCTTAAAAAGAAAACCTAGGTCCAATTTATTTCTTCGATTCTCATCATATTAAAATGTTTCAATTTAAAGTCGTAGGAAGTCCTCCCCACGATACGTTCAGAATATTATTTCACCCAATTCTCATTATAAAGGTGTAGTGAAGGTCTTAATTTTACTCTGTACTAAAAGTTAGGTTTATCATACATAATTAAATCCTTAACACTCCGTAAAACAAACAAACAGGGCGTCAGTGAGACGGATGGGCCCATACAAAAAAAGCCATGTAATTAAACATTGGTCGAGCACGGGCGAGCCGAACATACAAAACCCATCAATTAGGCCAGGCCTCGATCCATCATAGGATTTTCAGGGTTTTAATTAAAGAATGTCCCCTGGTGTAGCCGTGTCGAGTACTACACTCTTTTGCACGATTTGATTTTTTTTCTGTGTTTGATTATAGCGACAAATCTTTCAATTTTTGGCGGCATTATACCTAAGTCTATGGTTTTAGCTGATTGCTAAAATTAAAACAAATTTTGTATCTTTAGCAGTTGTTACTTAAATGACATGGTTTTTAATACTTCTCGAAACCTTGCCATTCTCAATGAAATTTTTCGGTCATAAAGTTTTGTTCCATTGTAGTTACATAAAAGAATAAGAAATAATTTATTGACCACCACACATTACATACGAATCTAAATAAGGACAAAACATTATAAAGTTGCGGCCAACAAGGTTCAGCCTCAGCATGTGCTACAATAACCGCTAAGCAGCCGCTGCAGCGCTGATTTTCAGGCTGTACCTTCGAACGACGACTCAAAATAAAACATACAACTATAAAAAAAAAAACTGACAATTAATATTAATAGAAAACGGAACGATACAAAGTACTACATCCATAACGTGAACATGAATAACAAAACGCATACATACAGATCCAATAAAAAAAAATGCAACATTAATATAAATAAATTAATATAAACCGGTATTAGATACGTAAATAAAAAATAAACAAACAAAAACAATGCTCGCACAAATACAATAAATAGAAAATACTTATCTATAAGACTATTATTGCTTAATTGCATCTCGTGATAAGATAAAGAGAGGTCATCATCTGATCATCATCATCAACGTCACATACGTATATCTTGGTCTCAAACTAAACTTGTCTTGTCTTCTTTGAAACAACCGAATTAACACTAACACCTAAGCAAGAAACTGCATCGCATGCTTCTCAACCGGTGAAACTATGACACTAAGGGCCGAGTTCAGTAACTTTTCAAAGGTAATCACGCTTTAATCATGCAAGCACCAATAGCAAGCACGGTTAAAGTGTGATTACCGTTGTTTTAAAGTTGGTGAACGCGGCCCTAAATAGGTCGTCAAAGGAGTATAAATAAATACATGAGTACCACAATACCATCATAAGTATAATAATAAGAAAATCAGAGCCACCACAGATTGCGTTTATCTTGCTACCTCAATAAATTCACGGCTGATTATACTAACCGCACAAAGATGCACGGAAATCTCAATTCGACCTAATTAAGCCATATTTCGGAATAGACAACGTTATCTTTGAACTTACCTGCTTTCTCCAGAAATCCTTCAACCCCCCCACTAATTCCTAATCAACTCACAATGAAATTTAAACTTTAAACTTCAGGGTGCTACAGTCGATTTTGAAGCGCAGTTGCGAAGGTGAGTGAGGTGCAGACAACCCTCCTTGGGTAACATTAATAAGGAGAATTAAGATTAGAATGATATTAAATTTTGATATTGTGTTGTGTTCGGATTATTTCGAAGGAAATTTTAATATGGGCTTCTTTCTCTTTGAGTTTACGGCTCTTTGTGGCCTGTGGGGCGAAGAAGGTTTTGAGGAGAAGGTGCAATTTGAATCAATACTTTAGAGATTTAGAGTTAACTTGTGTATTACATTTTTTATTGTGATGTTTGTATTAATTAATAAAGATTAATGAAATTGAGTCCTACATGTAAGTAGGTACCTAAGTGCTCAGTACGTAGTAGCAGTTTTGATGATCAATTTTTATTTTGAAAACAATGCACTAATGGAATACACTACAAAAAAATATTTTTCGAAATGAAAAATACTATTTCTAGATTAGACTCATAGAAATTTTAAAAAAATAATTCCAGATTTTTTAGACAGATATTTATAGAGAAAATAAATAAAATGTAAAAATCCTCCTGTGACGTCATCCCTCGGCAATACTAAATAATAACGCTTTTGCTCGCGTTAATTTAAAAAAAGTTAAATCTCTGATTATAAAATGACAAGATAAAATAATGACAGTGACAGTAAGTAACTTAAAGTTGCCTAAACTTTTTTTATTGGGCATATAGACACCGACATCACAATACGTTGAGCCTCAGGACTACGTTACTTCCGGCATATTAATTAATACTTAAATAAATAAATATTTCACAATAAAAAGTCACATTTAATGATAACTAAATCTTTTTTCTCTTTCTTTATTCGAAAAGCGTATAAAAATGCGAATATATTTTTTGTCGTATTGTCCATTGTCCAAAAGTTTTGCTCATGTTGTCTTGTTACAATAACAAATCGTTGTTAAACAATAAATATTGTTTTTCCTGGGTGCTAATGACTTATTGACTGCCTCGGTGGCGCAGTGGGTATGGGTCGCACTTTAAAGCGACGGCTGCGCTTGGGCTCCCGGGTTTGATGCCCGGGTCGGGCCAATTTGTACCTGAGTTTTTCTGTTAAGAAATTCTCAGACTCAGCGCGGAGTCTGGAAGCTGGCGGCCTTGTGCCCCCGAGCCTCGGAAAGCACGTAAAGCCGTTGGTCCAGCGCCTGATCTCTCTTCTGTCGTGTCACACTAGTGTCCCATCGAAATATGATATGAGGGTAATGGGGATTGAGAGTGCAATTGTGTCTGTGCAAACACTTTTGCACTATAATATATATGTTGTGAGAATTATTATTATTTTTTTGTATAAACATTTTTTTGTCTCAAAATGGTTGTTATTATTATTATTATTAATATGTCCTGCGTCGATGGCTGATCGCTGAGATAGGTCGTCCACGACCGAAATATCGGTTTGGATGACATTATTATGTAGCCATTTAATTTACACTCCTCAACTAGACAATGTTGATGTGTGTATTTGTGTCTTCTTTTTGTTATAGGTGTCGATGGCAATAAACTTGATTTTTCCAGGCCAATACTGCGCCACACGGACTGCACTTTTCGGTAGCCTGCAGGATGTCGTCATCCGTGATAGGCCTCACAGATTGTGGGAGAGACACAGCTTCGGCATGAATGGGCCGGCTCGACCACAGTGATACCCTCACAGAAAACCGGTGTGAAGCAGCACTAGTGCTGTGTTTCGCTACGTGAATGAGGGTACCAGAGACCTAATACCGCAGAAAGGGGGTTTAAAGGTATGGGCGGCGGCAATCGCTTAACATCAGGTGATCCATTTGCTCGTCTGCCACCTATCACATAAAAAAACGTGCAAATATTATTTGGGATTGGGCCATCCTCACCGAAGCTATTCATGGGCGGTGGTTAGTGACTTACCGTCAGGTGACTTGCTCGTTTGCCGTTAATCATCAACCTGTCTTAATCCTCTGTTTCACATTGGCTCTCCAATGCAGTTTGCCATTTTGCCCTGTCTTCGCCTTGGTGATGTTCTTGGTAAACATAAAAAGACAAATATCGTCAATTCTTCGACTTGTGATTCCCGTCACAGCTTCAGGACAACCAGGCGAAACTCGACAAACAGATTGCTGAAGCGCCTTGGAGTCGCTCGCGTCCGGCGACGTACTTTGAATAATTAATTCTATGGAAGGGTCACTTGTCCCTGTCGCCGTAGAAGAAGGAAGTACAGAAACGGCACCCTGTCAGGAAATAAATATTTCACAACATCACATGCCTAAATTAATCTGACTCCAATAGCACAAACACTTCTGCTACCCACCTAAGCCTAAATTTATGTACATTACTTATAATACATAGAAAACACCCAGACCAATACAAACAGATATGGTCATGCACACAAATGTTTGTACTGTGCGGGAATCGAACCCGCAACCCTTGTACCAGAGGCAGCGTTCACTACCACTGATCCAAACGGGTCGTAGAATGGGTACAGCGTTATTAATATTGTTATTTATGACAACATTTCAAAGAAACGGGTAAAATTAAATAATTATTTTGACCGTAGTGATTCGCCGAGTGGGTGAGGGTATCAAAGGCCCAATGCAGGGAAAAGGAGTTTGCGGGTGTCTATGGGCGGCGGCAATCGCTTGGAGAGCGTTCAAGTATTCCGTAACGCAATTCTTGAAGATTTTTTCACCTCCCTTCCCCTCCTGTAACGCACCGTAACGTTTTTCGTATACTAAAAGTAATGCTTTGAGGTTCAGTTCTAACAATAAAACTCACTAAAATCCATAGCTATTGAACCGGATCTATATTAAACAATTTCGGGGTTACAGTATCTCGGGAAACGTTTATACTATTTAATAAATAATCAAGCACAAGTGTTGGGCCCGTTTTAGTACGTGAAAAATCGATTCACGCCAAAAGCGGCCACTTTTGGCGGTAATCCACAATTCGAATGCAAAATACGTATTTGCCGAGAGGTTGTAACCCTGATTTTTTTAAATAGATCCAGTTTAGTAGCTAAAAATTAAAATCGATTGGAGTCGCTAGTGTGCCCGACCTTAATCGAATCGTCAAATAGCATCGGTAACCGGTATGGTATGGCAGCGCCAAATGATGTGGGATTCACCTTATCTGTTTTTATTCCAACGGTGGCTCTGTCTCCGATTTTGATACCATTCATCATCATCATCATTTCAGCCAATAGACGTCCACTGCTGGACATAGGCCTCCCCCAATGTTCTCCACACAGATCGGTCCTGTGCCGCCCGCATCCAATGGATTCCCGCAGTGTCTCAAGACGAAAGTCTTCAATGCGTGTGTGTTGCCAGTGATGACATACGGAACCGAAACGTGGCCACTTACAATGTGCCGATTAAGGAGGCTCAAAGTCACCCAGAGAGCAATGGAGAGGGCTATGCTCGGAGTCTCCCTGCGTGATCGTATCAGAAATGATGAGATCCGCAGGAGAACTAAGGTTACAGACATAGCCCAAAGGATTGCATGCCTCAAGTGGCAATGGGCAGGGCACATAGCGAGGAGGACAGACGGCCGTTGGGGCGGAAAGGTCCTCGAGTGGAAGCCACGTTCAGGAAGTCGCAGCCGTGGCAGGCCCCCCACAAGGTGGACCGACGATCTGGTTGATACCATTACTTTAGAGTAATTTTAAGAAAAAATATGAAAAATGCTTTACTATATTCCTAAACATGATAGAGCAACAAGCGTATGCATGTCACTGGCAGCGCAGTAACATATGTGGCGGAACATTCGGTAAAAAACGTCTAAATTCGCCATCAACAAGAAAAGACAAAGAATTAAAGGTACTGTCCCCTCTGTACGCAGTGTTTGTATCTGTTGTCCCCACAGCCCGCGGTCCAATCATCGCCAATCAAGCCCTATTGAGCAGCTTTTTACAACGCACGCGCGTTCATGACTCATTTAACAGCGTCTAAGATCTGTGTCTTGCTTTCAAAATTAAATGGGGATTGTTTGTTTCCGCTGAGCGATGGTGGCTAAGTCCCTGTCCAGAGCTACGAGCGAGGTGGCATTTCGTAATACATTGCTTGCTTAAACGGTAGTTTTTTTTTTTATGTTATTGGTGGCAGACGAGCAGACGGATCGCCTGATAGTAAGCGATTGCCGCCGCCCATAGACACCCGCAACACCAGTGGAGACACAAGTGCGCTGCCAACCTTGAAACCCCCTTTCCCCCGGATTGAGCCTCCGGTACCTTCACTCACGTAGCAAAACACAGCACAGTGCAACTTTGCGCCGGTTTTCTGTGAGGCCGTAGTATCACTCCGGTCGAGCCGGGGCCCATTCATGCTGAAGCTTGGCCCTCCCACGGTTTTACAGAGGCGTACAACTTTTACGCCAGTGTAACTATAACACTTCTGGATAAGGACGTGTGTCTTTATAACAAGAGGTTGTATATAGATTTGAAACTTAGCAGTTTTCTATGGCGAGAATTTTAACATCGTATACCTACCTATACGATGTTAAAATTCTGGTAACCTTACCAGGAATGCCACCGTTGAATTTTTCTAATTATATGTGCGTATTTTCTGGTGAGGGACATCGAAGGACCCCAAAGTAGCATAGTAGTAAGCCTGCGAATCAATTACAAATAGCCTCACTCACTCTCCATCCCTTCTACTGTCTGCACTTAAAGACGGACAAACAGATAGGCACACACACTTTCAAATTTATAATATTAGTATGGATAATGTCACAATGGACACTGATCAAATACAAGTACGAGTAAGTACCTGTTTGCGTTGCGGAACTCGATAGTTTCCCTGTCGATAGTTGACCTCGAAAATCCTTCAGACCATCGATAGTACTATCGATAGTATTGCTATTGGTCAAAACTATCGATACTATCGATAGTAAAATCTAATCAATACTATTAATAGCGCCCATACTATCGATTATTTAATGCCGGACACTATCGATAGTACGGTGTTTCCTAACAGAATTAATCAAAAAGTACCGATACTACCGATAGTTTTGTACTATCAATAGTCAGCTATGTTTAGATAGTTTTGCTTCCTGATTAAATGTGTTAGATACTATCGATATTATCGGAATTTAAACAATCGATAGTATCGATAGTATTGATCTAATTTTACTATCGATAGTATCGAACGATAGCCATCCTGATGTTATCGATGTTTCTCCAGAAGAGATTCTCGTAACTCTTGGTGTATGAGGCACCCATATACATAGACATAGCACCCTAACTGAACTGAGCCTTTTCATAGGAGACCGTACTTGAAAAACCGCGCGAAGCCGTTAATACGTGCTGGATGACGTTCTTTCTCTACCGCACCCGTATAGAGATGAATTATAGCTGCGTCAGGGCCGGTTGGTTCTCTTTCACACTCTGTGACATTTTTTTCCGAAAACGGCACATTCCGTTTAAAGAGCGCGTTTTCTAGTTTCCATACCAAAAACGCCAGGTCAGTCTGACTATTCATCCTATATAATCTCAAATAGGTATTGTTTGGAAAGACATAAAAACTAACAAGAGGAACATAATGTAGATTTCACCTATCTTAACAAATTACCAAGAAATCCTCGCAGATAAGAATCTTGAGTGTCGTTTTTATCGATTCTCGCATAATGTCGTATAATACTTTCATTAGGGACGTGTCAGCTCGTCGTTTGTCACGTGCGTGATAGTCGGTGGTCGAGGGTACAGGCCAGTGCGTCACAGTGAGGGAACTTCGTCATACGAGTGAGGGCCTGCTCTTTGTTTCGCCAAATGGTTGAGGGTACCGGCTCAATCCGTGGAATGAGCGGCAGCAGCAATTTAAATAAATAAATACAACATCTCATACATTGACCTGATACCGTATTAAGTAGCTTGAGTACTTGTGTTACGGATAAATAATAAATAAATATTGTACAACATTCTACCACGCACCTCAGTTCTGTGGAACGGTTTGGCTGCAGGAGTATTTTCCGACGGCGACGACTTAGGGACCTTCAAGAGAAGAGCGTACTCTTTTTTAAAAAGGCTGGCAACACATTAGCGATCTCTCTGATTTCTCGGATGTTCATGGGCAGCGTTGATTAATTTCCATCAGGTGACTCGCTTATTCGTTTGTTCGCCTCTAGCATAAAAAACATCACATACATTGACCTGACTCCGAGATAGGTAGCTCAAGCACCAGTGTTACGGATATCAGAACTCACAACGGAATTACAAATATATACATGTAATACTTTTCTTTTGTAAAAACATACTTATTATTACATAGAAAACACCCAGACCAACACAAACATCCATTCACACAAATGCACACACCGAGAGGCAGCTTTCTAGTGAAATCCGTTAATAGACAACAGACGAATTACAATTATGAATACATCAGTGACCCGCCCTCACTTCGTTTGGGGGCATTAGTTCCACTTTACACCAATAGATGGTGCTAGGTATCGATTACATCGCGCAAGCGTTTCGTGTTGCCGGATTACCTATATACGTTGCCACTGTCTGTAGTGTAAAAAATACTGTAATATATTACACCCAGACATTGGTCAGATACAAGTGTTCTTTATACAAATGTTAATCCAGGGTAGGGATCGAACCTTCAACCTTTGGCATATAACCGCGCCATCTAGCAAGTCATTGCTCTATCATGCGATTCATCAGCTCATCTGATAGATGGCAGGTCAAATAAAAAAAAGGGCGGAAAATGTATTGAGATACGCGTTCGCCGGCGCAGTTTCAGAGTATTCTGTGGAACTGCTTCTTCTCCTTCTTTTTCTGCCCTGAGATATAATTGTGGTAAGAAGAGAAGCTCATCGAAATCATGGTCTAATCGTACCCTCGGCTTGGCTTGTAAGCTTTAGCTTAAAGCTTTAGACAAACTCCCGGGCACCGAGACACCGAGAATTAAACGCTAAAGGCAGTTGTTAAGATCAGCGAACTTTTTCGCGTGTGTAGAATGTTTATAAAACTGATTTTGCATTTTGGCATCTAATGGTGTCAATCCTGTGTACTGTTATAAAATGTCAAGCTTACTCGTTCGTAAAAAGGATTGATTTCGTTAATTATCTAGTAAAGTTCTCTTACGCCGACAGGGACTCACGTTCTTTTACTTTCGAATCTGTAGGGCTACTACGATTTTATCGAAGAATCGTAGCGTATGCGTATCAAAAACTGAGGAGCGACCTGTATTGTTTGCAAGCATTAGTATTTCCTCTCTCACTCGCTCACTTGGAATTAAAACGTGACAAAGTATGGCCAATTCTCGTGCTCATGACTTTTATTATCATACGACATATATAACTAAAACATAATTATTTGTATGGATAACATGTCATCTGCCATGTTTTTGTCATATCGACAATCCCGAGAATTGGGCTTACATCAGGTGCGATTGAGGTCAAGCGTTGGCCTATATTAAAAAAAAAAAGGAAAAAATATTGATACCTGGTTAAACACGCCTTCTTAGTGAGCTGCTCACAAAATTAAGAAGCATATAAGTATTTCACTGTTAATATTCTTATACTGCGCTTTCAACTTGATTGATTCGGAGTCACCTGTGACGCGGAGTAGGTAGTAAAAAATATTGTAATAAAAAGTTAAGTATAGTAATCGTTAGTCAATATAACTGTTTTGCTTAATTTGTTGTTATGCTGTGGAGAATTTTATGCCACAGGTGCCTACGCTTATTAACTTTATAAATACCTACCATTTTTTTGACCTCCCGTTTGGATCAGTGGTATGCTTAGCCCATAGACATACACTTACCTATACCATATTATAACACAACTCTTGTTATACTGTGTCTATATCTACTACCTACACATTACTATTGTTACTATAGCACAAGTCAGCACAACACTATCAAAGTAGCTTTTGAATTCAGCCAATGAGCTATCAAAGACGTCGACCCTTTGCAACTTCAGCTTACAGACTTAGCAGCGGTCATTGGCGCTTCTGTTAGGTCTCGATTCTGAGTGATTCTTCGAGACTTCACTCTCTATTCCTTTACCCTCATATTCTATTGGGACACCAGGGAGACACGGCCGGAGAGGGATCGGGCGTAGGACCAACGGACGTGCTTTCCGAGGCACGGGGATACAAGACCGCCAACTTTCAGACTCCGGGCTGACACTAAGAATTTCTTACTGATACCGGCACAAATGTTTGGCCCAACCCGGGGATCGAACCCGGGACCCCTTGAGCAGCCGTCTCTTTCAAGTGCAACTCACTAACCACTACAGTGTTATAATACATAAATATATAGTTAAAATACATAGAAAACACCAAGTCATGGTAGCGAAGGAGGCGGCGGAGCGCGAGCGAGAGCGAGATCCCCTCGCAAGCGCGCTCCGAAGGGTGAGGAGGGGGAGGAGACGCCGAGCAGATGCGCGTCTCCCCACTCTCCGCGAAGGGAGCCCGCTGGTGCTTGGTACGGGGGCACCAGCACCAGCATTGCACAGGCTCCCTTTGCTGCCCGATAGGGACGCCTCAGTTCTCCGGCTGTCCCTATCCCCTCTCCCGGCACGTCCGGGGGAGGAACCGCCTAGTCTGCCGTATAGGCGGACATCCGCCCGGGGAATATCGTGGAGGGAGGCTTTGGCTGTATCAACATGATATTCCCCAATATGGGCGATGAGGGAGAACCGCAGGGGGTTTAGTGGGTATGCCTTTGCCTGGCTTCTCCTTGGGAGAAGCCCCCCGCTAAAGGAGAGCCCCACATAACCCGGCCACCCCCCGGTGGTCTGGTATGCATAAGGTAGTCGGCTCATCTCTTGAGCCGGCGGCATTCCCCCTGCGAAACCCAAAAAAAAAAAGATGCAGCGTCCATTACTACATTGTCTAAGATTACTACTGATCCAAACGAGTCGTCAAAAAATAATAAACATTTGAAATAATAAAAATAAAATACTCTGAATAAAAGGCCTCTTTTGTAAAAAATATAACTATAAAGTGTATTTTTGCAGACGAGAACACCACAAATGTACAATAGACTCCTCTACAGTTTTAATGCCATTGCTTCTATAATATAGTAAGATAGCTTAGCATATACGCTCGTGTCCCATCGTAATCTATAGGGTGGGATAGGCTTCGCTGTCTCACTGTCTCACCGACAGGTTCGCGCAGTTTATTGCTGCGTATACCTGGAGCCCAATTCTCGTGATCGTGATATTTTGAAAACATGGCGGATATCATCTGAAAACCATACAAAAAAACTGTGTTTCAGTGATATATATTGTATGAAAATAAATATCACGAGCACGAGAATTGGGCTCCAGGTTCTTTAATTACACCTCATTTGTTTATTGGTTGTGTTAATATTACCTAGATAGTTTAAATGCGTTTAGTGCAGGAGGTCACAAACAAATTAATACCAGAAATAGTTTCTTTAAAACTAGAGAAAAAATATACTGGAGAAGTCAGAATAATATTTGAAAAATAACTTAAATTTTACTAGGAAATGAGTTATTAATTAGCTACTAGTATTACTAGTAGCTAAATATGATAACATACTTACTTTCCTTATAACTTTGTTGGTATTTCAACGACAATATTTAGTAATTAATCAATACAGTTGATTAAATAGCCAAAATGTAACAGGAAATTGGTGTTTGCGATGCTATCAGTTGAAGGAAACATTTAGTGGATTAAATATCACGTAATTGTAATAAAAATGTTTGTTTCAAACCAAGCAAGCATAGATCAAATGATCCGTTCATTGGATTGGATTATATAGTAATGGATGCAATAATTCGTTCATTCATTCAATTTGCCCCGGTTGTGCTATATATTGAACCAATTAACATTGAAATTTTTTGAATTTAGTGGAGTCCTTCGCGTCTATTTTGTGGATTACGACAAACATACTATAATTTCAGCCAATAGACGTCCACTGCTGGACATAGTTGTTCCAATGTTCTCCACACAGATCGGTCCTGTGCCGCCCGCATCCAATGGATTCCCGCGATCTTCACCAGATCGTCGGTCCACCTTGTGGGGGGCCTGCCACGGCTGCGACTTCCTGTACGTGGCCTCCACTCGAGGACCTTTCCGCCTCAACGGCCGTCAATTCTCCTCGCTATGTGCCCTGCCCACAAACATACTACACAAACCGATATCATTTTTGTCGTTACCTCTCGCGCTATAATCCTAATATTCCTAGATATACGATCTTCAACACTTTTACGAGTCTGTTAAACTCTTTCATAGTTTTATTATTGGTTTATGTTGAGCCTCTAGTTGTCAACTGGAACAGTATCAGAGTTTTATGAGGGCGTGGAGGTTATGCTTTATAATTTATACCAGCTTTCAATTTAAAACCAAATCCGTTAATTACTAGCGTATAAATACTTCAATGGGATCATAAATTTAGACATACATTTATGTTGGCTCGTGTCGTGCATGATAAAAGGTAAATAGAGTCCACGCCACGAATGAAGTCCCGCGGCAAAACACGGAATTAAAATTTTAGATTCCTTGTTTGTATATGAATAAAGCTCAAATTTGAATGTTGATGTGGCGCTTATCACGGGACTTGTTTGGTGGCGCGAACTCTGATGTTTAGCTTGGTTCAAGGGTGGATCCACCGTTGTGGGCACGATGGGCATGCCCACAACCTTAAAAGACTTGTGACGTCACCTTTTTACGGTCTATTGAGATCGAAAGGCTGATGATAATGAACGATAAGCCTTAATAAAATTTAAAAAACACAATGAATCATGAAACGTGCGTGATTCGGAACGCAGCAAAGAGCCATAGACGATATGCTGACATGTTATGACTTATGTCACATTTTTGACAACTTATTGCCGTGCCACCAAAACTTCGAGCCGCGTAGCGAGGCGTCTGTGGCGCTACTTAATGAGGGTGCTTAAAATTTTTTAAACCGCTAGATGGCGTAACGTCCGTGAGGTCCAACTTCACCATGATTGGATTCAATAACGTCACTTTGAATGCTGTGACCACAACCTTTTTTGAATGCTGGATCCGCGCTTGGCTTGGTTGACTATCATCGAAGGGCTTAAAATGAATTGGGATTCACGATTGAAGCCTTATCCCCGTCCCTTTTACATGCCGTGCCTCTCTTTTGTGTGGATACGACATGTATATTTTCGTTCGTGGACGACTTCGTTGTAGGTTGTATGGTTTCATTATCTTAGTGCCCTATGGTTTAGGTTTCAAACTTTGTCTATGGTACTTACTTCAATTAAACATTTAAACACTCATCAGGAAAGGAGTTGAACAATGTTTTTCACCTCTTTATTTCCAGCCTTTATTACAAAATTGCTTTGCAGCGGATTTTTTGCATTTCTTTGTACATGTTTGTACTATACATGTGTACATGGTGTAAATACACATATATTTTTTGTGTTTATAAAGTATATGTGAATATTTTAATCAATCAATCTGTCCAATCATCATGTTAGAATATTGGTATATTTACAATTTGTTATGGTCTTTCTCGCATTACATTCTTACATCTCACTTTGCCCCATCAGTTTATCTATGATGAAAATGTTATACTCTTGGTAAGAGCCATATTATGTATTATGACAGGTACTTAACTAAGTATCTAACTTAAAAATACTTAGGTAATAAATAGTCAGTTTTTTATATAATATTTACGCGACGTTCTCTTGTACTACGACGAAAGCTGAGACTCAGTTTTATTAACTGCGCCAGCGGAATATCTAAGCACTAATTTGTGGGATAATATAACCTAGTACCTAGTAGCAAATCCGATACAAATTGTAAATCTTCAGCACATGAACAATAAATAAACATTCCGAACAGTATTGATCCTATTCCCATTTCCGAAGATGTTAAATTTCGTGCTACCGCGTACGAAGGCAAATCGCACGAGATTTTATCCCGGGTTTATCTGGGGTTATCTTGCATCTCACTACGTACCACAACAACTACAAATAACGGCTTTGAAACCACGAGTAATACATTACAATGTACATCGATGCTTTTGAATTTAGCATTCGACGCAAGCCTCGAAGTTATCCAGCAGTGTATTGTAAAGTTCTCGGAATATTCCGTGGCCGAAATATTTTGAGCGGTCCGGGAAGGAGTGCGACAGCAGAAGCGTGATTATAGTTACATAAAGGTATTCATGTAAATCTTACTCGAGTTATCTGAGTCGATCTGTTCGGGAACCATTGTCAACGAGGAAGTAAACATTAGCATTGCTATTTATAATTTCTGATCCGAATACGGCTAATTTGAATGACGATTCGTGATCCAGATTCAAAGGGATGGACTTAGGAAACCGATGTTAGAAATTTATTTCCAAAAGGCACATACATAAGAATACTAAGTGGAAATCGTGGGAGAGCCACGCTTTAGCATGAATGGGACGGCTCGAACGTAGTAATACCACGGCCGCACATAAATCCAGCGTGAAGCAGCTGTGCTGTGTTTCACTGCGAGAGTGCCCTCACTAGTGATGTTTAACTTGAGTACCTAACTAGAGTCAACTCGAGTTGGGCGTAACTCGAATCCACTCGAGTTCGAAAACCGAATGGACCCGGCATGGAGCGAAGTTTGCCGATCTGGCTTCTGGCTGACCGGAGGCTTATGAATGCCTTTGATTGGGTTAGTTTAAATCACTTTTGGCCATTTTAACAAATATCAACTGGCAACACTGGAAGCAGCGGTAAAAAGTGTTTTTTTATTAGGCCATTTTTGAAAGGTTCCTTGGGCGAGTAGTATTAATTTACAGAAAAGCTGTGGTATATTGGGAATAATACGGGTTATCTAAAATCAAGATTGCGAAATTTTGTAAAAGTAAATTTTTCCAGCACTTTAAAAGCGATTTTTCTAGCGGATGGCGCCCCTTGTCGGGAATTTCTGCCTACCTTTTTGTAGGTCTTGACAAGAGCTACAAAATGGTATTAATAAATACTTCATATTCATAGACAATTTTTGAGATTTATCCCAAAACTGATGAAAAATTTACGTGGAATTGGAAATGTTCCATTTCCGAGCATGAGGTTTATGCCAAGCTGAGGGAATAATTTGGAAAAAACTCAAAAAACATTACTCGTCCATCCAATTAACTCGAATTACGTAACTCGAGTTCCGTGGATTTTAACTCGAGCTAAATCGAGTTTTGTTTTTTCCTAGTTGGCACATCACTAGCCCTCACTATCGGACCGGACTAGTCCGGAGTACCGGAGGCCCAATCCGAGGGAAAGGGGGGTTTTACGGTTGGCAGCTCACTTGTGACTCCACTGGTATCGCAGATATCTATGTGCGGTGGCAATCGCTAGCCATCAGGCTATCCGTCTGCTCACCTGCCACCTATCACATAAAAAAAAACAACTGTGCGTTATGGCGTGCTGTGTGTAACTAGTTTAAGCATTTATTTTTTCCAAAATATAGTGCTTTTAAGGTCTTACTGCTACACTCAGAGTCGTTTTGTTGGCTACTTAAGAAAAAATATTGACATTTATTTTGATACGCATAAAGACTACCGATACTAAAGTTAATGAACATTAGCTTAAATGACGTCTCTGAGTGCGGCCGTTAATATGCAGTTAGGTAGTTAGTATAGCTGCTAAAATCTATAGGTAAGTAACATTTTAGTTATTAGACATATCAGTGTCAAATAAAAAAAATCAACTACTTAATAGAAACAGTTTATTACAAACGGGCCTTAACTCTCCCCTCAAAAAACCTAGATGTCATGTACACTTGTAAATTAGTTCCAAATTAGTAGTTTTACAACTGAGATAATCGCATGATCTCGCCCATAAAACATGTTTGGACAACCGCTTTTATAGCGCCCAATAAACATTCAAAAGGCTAAAGAACTCCGTTATGAATTCTTGGGACCGAAACGAAAAATTCAAACAATCATCGTGTAATAAACATCCAATTGAAAAACCACTCAAGAAGTTGAGGACAATTTGCCTCGCTAATTAAAACCTCCCTTTAAAAAAACAAACCGGGAAAGTGATAACCGAGCTCCCGAAATAAGGCTTCTGCCAGTTTTTTACTGATGAGTCTCGGTCCATCTGATGGTAGGTAAATGGTGACTATGCCGGGGCACAGACATCATGACATAACAGATTCGGCTGGTAGGGCTAAAACAAGCCGCATGGGCTGATGCAATTCAAAGGTTTTAAATTAGTGTCTAGTGGTTTTTAGTGTTCAACTTTGGTATTTATTTGTGCAGTGAAGTGCCGCAAAGTGATCCTAATAATAAGAATCGTTGGATTGTATCGTTTTTAACACTGCTATTGTGTGTCGAGTAAGTTGTCTCGTGACAACTTGCTTGGACTAAATAGAGTCTTAAAACCTGCGATTGCTTTTAGAGTGATATCCGCTGAATCCGGTGGTCGATAAAACGTAAAACACCGGCATTTTATTGAGTGACTGTGACTTTGACTGACTTCGACTGTTGACTACCTACTTATTCTCAATAAGTTACTTGACATTGGCGAATTATCTTCGGGTAGAGCCATAATAAAAAAAAAGCGGGACAACTCGTCAGGAAAAAAATCAAGTGATATTTTGACAAAATGCGTAGTCGAAGTCAGTCAAAGTCTCATTCACTCAATAAAACTGAGGTGTTTAGCGTTTTATCGACCTATGGAGTCTGCCGAGACTACTCTGAACGAAATCGGGCGACGACTCACTCGACTCACAATAGCAGTGTTAAAAAGGTTACGTAACGTACGTACGTAAGGTAATTCAACGATTCTTATATTAATATCACTTTGCGGCACTGCACTGCACAAAACAACACCAAATTTGTACACTAAAAACCACTAAATACTATTTTAAAACCTTTGAATTGCCTCAACCGATACCACTCGTTGTACTATCCCCCGCAGAATCGACATTTCTCTCTTATATCGATGTTTGGAACAACATTACAAAAATATAAATTAAAAATTCATGTTCTGAATTTGAAAATGACGCTTGTAATGCTGATTATTGCTAATAATTTATTCAACAATTCATTAATTTATACAATTTATTTTTATATAAATAAATAGTTTAATTCTATTTTATTAAAAATATTTAATTGACATGTAACCGATGGTAAGAATTAAGTTAGTTTAATAAGATTACACGTAATAGACCCTCAATATTTGCTATGCCCTTACAGGGCGTCACATGAATACCTTTATACTTATTCCACCTATGTAATTGTTTTATAATGTGACACGCAATTATTCATTCTACTACGGAATGTGCCATTTTCGGAAAAAAGCGTCACAGAGCGTGAAAGAGATCAAACCGGCCCTGACTCATATTCTATACGGGTGAGGTAGAGAAAGAACGTCACCCAGCACGTCACTCCAGTACTAACAGCTTCGCGCGGTTTTTCAAGTAGGTATAGCTTTCTATGAAAAGGCACAGTCGGTTTAGGGGGCATGTCTCTGTCTGTTACTGCTGAAGTCCGCGCCAAGAAGTTCGGCGACAAAACACGGAACTAAAATTGTAGATTTCTTGTGTCTATATCAACAAAGCTCAAATGAATGTTGATGTGACAGAAGTGGTGCCTATCACGGGACTTCATTGGTGGCGCCGGGTGGTGACGGGTAGCCCTAACTAGCGACACCATTCGTTTTTAACTGTTAGCTGCTAAACCGGATCTATTTTAAACAATTTCGGGGTTACAACCCCGAAATTATAGCATTCGAAAGATAGCCGAAAGATAGCATTGTTTGTGAAGGCCAATCAGGAACTTTTCCCTCGTTTGGCAGATGTTGTTAGTCGCAACCGACGTGACGACACGAGACTATGTATGCCCTTCTCAAAGACCGCTCTAAAGAGTAAAAGTATTTTATGCATGGCACCAAGAATTTATAACAAAATTCCAATGACATTAAAAAATATTGACTTCAATGGATTTAGACGGAAGCTTAAGGAGTTATTAATTGAAAAATGTTATTATAACTTGACGGACTTCTTTAGTGACAAATTTTATGTATAATTATTATGAAGATTTTGACATGTGCAGTAATATGATTCGATGTATGATGTAAATTTAAAGAAAATCCTAACTTAAAGTAAAAATCATTTCATTTGTATGCCGCAAAGGTACGACATGTTGAAACCTTTTATGTATGTAACAACCTTTTGTACACATGTTTGAACAAATAAATATATCTTTATCTTTATCTTTATCTTTAACCTCTCGGAAAACATTTTTACTATTTATTAAATAACCATGCACAAATGTTGGGTCTGTTTTTGTACGCAAAAAATTGATTACCGCCAAAAGCGGCCACTTTTAGCGTGAATCAATTTTTCGCGTACAAATTGTTGCTCCGCATTTGTGCATGAAAATTTAAATCGATTGGCATCGCTAGTGTGCCCTACCAGTCACCTTAATCACCACGCTTGCCAAATGCGGATTGGTGATCACTTTTCGCTCGACCCAGAAAACGAATCCAGGGCCCCGAGATCATGTCCCGGTACTTAAACCACTAGACCAACAGAGCGTTGTCATTAGTAATTATACCTACTAACAAAACAATACAATAGACTAGAACCGCGTTCGAAAAAGATGAAAAAGTGTCACCTAAATTGTCCGCCGACAGCATCCATCTCAATCAATTTCCTACCTCCCTGAGGAGCAACCCTTCTGTCCCCGAGGTGCAGCCCTCGCATAACCCAATTAATGTGAGGGTAGTGTTACCCCGCACTCGCTACCAAAAAATGGGAATTGAAAAGTTAATTCGATACGGGGACGAAGATGTATGTGGGCTCAGATTGATAATTGAGTAACTAAATAAATTATTTGTTTCTCTCCTCGTTTATTAAAGTAGAATCAAATAAACTTAACAGTTTAAAAAATATTTATCTACATAAATATAATGAGCAATGGACAACATTTCAAAATTGCTGAGCTCTGAAACAAAAAATACCATTTCTTTATTTACTTTTCCCTGCGCGAATATATATTTATTATTTTTTTATATTGCTTATTTACTGAGAAAAAAATTAAAAACTAAAAAACGTAAGATCGGACGGCAGAATGTAAAATATTTCTTTGCCTAGCACATTATAGTTTTAAATTTACGAAATGCCAAACCCATGACATGCAACTGTCAAAAAAAAGACAAACTGTCAACGTTGAATGAATGAATGACGTTGACAATGTTGACACTAGTATTATTTACCTTTGACAGTAGTACCTTTTTTTTATTAAAACAATGATAAGCAAAGGAATATCGCTGTATTCAGCCGTCCAATGACGTCATTTGGCGCTTACGTCTATTTAGAATATAAAGAATTTTAATAATTATTTTATGCATGAAAATGGACAAATTTTGAAAAAAGAAAAAATATGGGTCCGTTCATTTAATGTTTATTTTCATATAAAAAAACAATATGGACATGTCAAAAATATGAAATGTTGTCCATTACTTTTGAAGGATTGAAATTTATTGGTATATAACTATGTAGTCCCCACTGCAGCTTCGGATTATTTTATCGTGAAAGTATGTGGTAGACATACTTACACGATAAAATAATCCTTTGTTCTACTTTAACAAACGAGGAGAGAAACAAATAATTTATTTAGTTACTTAATTACCAATCTGAGCATACATACAGCTTCGTCCCCTATTGTATGTGCCCTAGTGTGATATTAAACATCAAATTGTAAGTAATTTATTCATTATACACTGTGCTTTTTTAACCATGTTACTCTCTTATCGAGGGCATTATACTGATGATAAGAAACATTTTTCCCCAAGGAACAAAGGGTATAAACTCAAAAAAAAAAATTGCCTCCCCATACAATGTCATATCGTTAACCGCCAAGGCGAATAGACGTGAGATCTGTTGTTTTTTGCAATAAACAATACGCAGTAATTGTGACCTAGTCCCAGCCAGCGGAAGAGAATTTCTGGGTCACACGGTGTTCTGAGCAACAGTGACAATTATTTTTGTAATGGGGTATTTGTAGTGTTTCAATAATCCAATAATTAAAAATGGATGGAAGTCCATTTAACAAGAGCGGGAAAACACTCCGAAGCCCTCCTTCTACCCCTGCGCCCCAACCCTCGCCGCGAGCGCAAGTCCAGCCTCCCCAACAGCAGCACTACCAGGATGATACTCCTACAGTTGTTAGCACGCCGGAGCTCCAGGATTGGATGAATAGGATTGAGAAGTGTCTAAATGAGGTGTGCGTGATCTCATGTGAAGGCAAACTAAACTCTGACCAGAAATTGAGAATCAATAATCTGTGCCGCAATGTAAGTCTGGGAACTTCTCAATTAGTCGTGCAGTATCAGTCGCTCAAGTCCAAAGCCATAGAGTATCATAAGCATCTCCATAACTGTAAAGAAAATCAAGACCTCTTCCAACAGTTTCAAAACTTACGGGAAGTTATTACAGTATCCTCACATCAAGCCCCAGGGATTGCCTCCTTTGCCGACATGGTAAAGAAAAGCGATACAAAATTTGTACAGCCGGCTAATATAAGCTCAGTAGCTATATATCCCACTGATAAAAATAAATCCAGCCAGGAGACGAAAAGCCTTGTTCAAAAAATAATCCGCCGTGAAGAAATGAAGCTGCAGGTTCGAGGTCTTCGCAAAACAAAAAACGGTGGTGTGATCATCAGCACGGACTCTAAGGGGGACATTGAGAAGCTGAAAAAATCTGAGCAGCTGACTACATCTGGGCTTACCGTAGATGAGCCTCATAAACGTAGGCCCAGAATCATCGTGGTCGGAGTGCCCACCTCAATGCTGGAATCCGAGGTCTTCAACTGCATATTTCAGCAAAATTTAGCCGAAAAGTTGAAGAGTATGACCACTGAAACCTTTATGTCCTCCATTAAACTAAGCCACAAGTCGGGTAAGAAAAACGCTGAGACATGTAACTACGTGATTGAGGTCTCTGCAGAGATACGTAAGGCCCTAATTACAAATGACAGAGTTTTTGTTAATTGGTCGTCGTGCCCTGTAAGAGACTTCACGCTTGTAACAAGATGTTACAAGTGCCAGCAGTATGGGCACGCCGCAAAAACATGTCGTGGTGAGAAAACCATCTGCGGTCACTGTGGAGAAGATGGACACGACATGAAGGATTGCCCAAAGAAGGCCGAGCCACCAAAATGTGCCACTTGCCTGCACTACAAAAAACAGTCCAATCATAAAACTGGTGACATTGACTGCCCTGCTAGAAAAATGGCCGAAAATCGATATATTCGATCGATTGATTACGGAGGCGCCTAATATCGCCATTGTTTAATTAGTGTACTTATATTTACTATAAATAGCTTATATTTTTTAATTATGTTTAGTGCCTACTAATTTTATTTTATTAGGTAATCAAAGACTTTGTAAGGTGTTTCGTAGTATTGCTAGATAAACGTTTTTAAGTGTGAAGGTATGTGTGTCATGTAAATTTCAGAGTCATAAAATTGTTAACTAGGTTATTCATGAATCTTTGTCAGTCAGGTTTATTTATTTTTAAATTTGGATTAAGAGTTAGTATAATTTAATGTTTTATTGTTAAAATTGATAAGCTCCTTTTATCCTTTTCTTTCTTTCGTTTTTGCCTGAGATACAGGATATTCCTAGTTCAGGCAACAAACTTAAAATTAGTTACCTTAGTATAAGTAGATTATAAGTATTTATATTGTTCTCGTGGTTTTTCAATAAAAAAAAAAAAAAAAACTTATACAATATGCACCAATCAGCTGATTACTTTTGTATGAGAAGCTGATTTGTTGATTTCATTTGTTTAGTGGTTTAAGTCCTGGGTTCGATTCCTGGGTCGAGCAAAGGCATGTTTCGAATTTTTCGAAAATATTCCGGGATTGTGATCACCAATCCGCATTAGGCAAGCGTGGTGATTAAGCCTAATCCCATCATTGTAGCGATGACTTGATTTCTATGATGGAAGCCTTTGCCCTGCAGTGGGGCAGTATATAGGCTGATACTCGTACTACATATATTACTTACATAAGACCCTATGTTCCTTGGGGGAAAATGATTGTTTTCATCAGTATAATGCTCTCGATATGGGAGTAAGACGGTTAAAAAACACGGTATATAAGATACCTTCAACTTAGCGTGTATATCCCAGTTTTACCCGAGACTGTCGCTTAGGAGCCCGGATAAACATGGACCATGATTCAGGAATCGGGAAGGAATGAGTGACTGCCGTCTGACCTTCGCAACTCATAGTCAGGGGAATCAAACCAACTGGATCACGGTTACACGTTCAAATTTTATTTTTTTTCAAATTTTAATTTAAATTTTATCTTATTTATTTTAAATTTTAATTTAAAAATATACTTTGTCAAGTAGGTATCCACAATAATGTGGCTATGGTAGAATTGTTAAATTATGAGTAATTTATAATAATAATAATTCTCACGACATTTCATAGGTTGACCTGATTCCGTACTAAGTAGCTTAAGCACTTGTGTTACAGATATCAGACAACAGAGGAACACAAATATATACTTAAATACATATATTACACCCAGACACTGAACAAACACAAGTGTTCATCGCACGAATGTTTGTCCAGGGTGGGGATCGAACCCACGACCCTTGGCGTAAGAGGCAGGGTCACTACCAATTGCGCCATCCGGTCAGTCCCATCATTTATAATTTAAATAAGTTACTATTTTATGAAAAATCTGTTATAACCACGCGATAACTATTTTGTGTAGCGAGGTCATGCCACGCACGCATACCTATATTAGATAAAGCAGAAAAAAATGTTTCTCCAAAAAAAACTCTATTGTCACCTAATCTTAAAAAATCAAATTCAAAGGTGATGCATGCGTGTTGTCTCTGCGGGGAGTGACGTCAACTCATCATTTGTCATCAAAATCGAGATTGGTGGTCGTTTAATTATCAATGTATATTGTTTACGACAGACATTTGGCGATTGGTGTTAGTGAACGATTCCTTTTGCATGGGTACTTTAAATTCATGAAATTAGTAATTATATTGAATGAAGTAATTAATATTTTTACTTGATATTAATGTCATAGCATAACTAATCCATTAAGGTGACGGGTAGGGCACACTAGCGACGCCAATCGACTTTAATTTTTAGCTACGCGTACGCGAAAAATTGATTCACGCCAAAAGCGGCCACTTTTAGCCTGAATCAATTTTTCGCGTACGCGTAGGACCCAACACTTATGCATGCTTATTTAATATAAGTGCCGAGAGAGCGTAACCCCGAAATCGTTTAAAATAGACCCGGTTTAGTAGCTAAAATTAAAATCGAAAGCGTCGCTAGTGTGCCCTACACGTCACCTTAAAGGTCTTGTTATATCCGTTGGCAATATTGTATTGCACACAAAATTTTGGAGTCACTCGAAAACATTGCATTCCATCAAATCTTCAAATGAAATGGGGCCAGGCGGATTAGCCCCGCAAAACAAAGGCACATCAAAGCGTCTCCGCGAAAGTTTTCCAATTTCCCGCCAAAACCCCCAAAGGATTTGCATGGCGCCGGACAATGGGTGTATTTTGCCATATTTTCAATACCACAGCATGGGTCCTTGCAGACCCGGAGCGCGCTATTGTACCCCACTTTAATATCTGTGGGAATAGACATGCCGCGTCCATTTTGGCAATTTATCATTCTTAAACGAGTGAAGAGACTATTATGCATAGTCTTCTTTAGGGCAAAAGATCTGGCCCTTTGTGCGGACATGTTCAAATTAATGACGGATTTGCCCCAACGGGTTCTTACGATGTCCGATTTTATGAATTATTAGCGATTTCGGTTCCCATAAAATCTATTTGTGTAGTCCGGTTTGCAATGGACAGTGCGCAGTGGACAGGGTCATTCAGCTATTATACTATTGGTATATTAATATTAGGAAAGATTCAAGTTATTTTAAATATCATGGTTATGAATTATGATATAATATTGGTTTAATAGGTAAACGTTATTAACAATTGGCCGTGTGGTCCCCGGCAGAGTAGAATTGGCCACCCTCACTCTTACCGAGGTGTCGTAAAAGGCGACTAAGGTAAAGCTGCTGGCATGATCATCAGCACCCAGAGAAGGAAAACTCTGCATTTATATCAAAACCCTCGCCAACCCGTCTGCCAAGCGTGGTGAGTATGGCAATTACCCCTCATGTGATTGAGGGAGGCCCGTGCCCCAGCAGTGGGGACTTTAATGAGCTGATCATGATGATGATGATGATTAACAAATATTTCTTTAAAACGTATTTATAAATCGTTGTCTTCAAAATCCTTATTCGTTTTTAGTTTCAATAACATTTTAATGAGATCCATTTCTGTATATAAGGCACTTGTAATAGCTAGTTAGTGAACTGTTATTAGTTAATAATGTAAGCTGAGAAGATGTAGGTATTAATTGGTGAATGCCATTATTTATATATTTCTTTAGGTACTTTGATAATCCAGTAGAAATGGATTCGATTTACTTACTAAATTACTGATTGTGAATGTAATAAATTAAAAGTCTAATTTCTATACTATGAAATTTTCCGATTTTTCTATACATCTCCACTGACCGCGCAACGATTTTTTAATATAGCATTCACTGACCATACTTAATTTGGAAACAATTTAAGAAATCCAAACACTTAACGGTGTATGTTAGTTAAAAGATAAAAAATCGTTATTTAAGTTAGGTGCATACAAAACAATTATGAAGTTCTAGTAGTACCTTACCTAGGTTTTTTTTCTGATACGTGGCAGACGAGCAGACTGATCGCCTGATGGTTATTAGGGACAGGTTGATATTGCGTGTTGTAGTCTAAATTATTAATGAGGTAGATCTCTCTATAGACTAAAAGCATATATAGATATCAACCAAAGTAGCTTACGCACTTTTTATATACGTATGTATCAAAATCAACGAAGTAACAACCAATTACTAATATAGATATTAGAACAGCCTGATAAAAATAATTTATCCCTTAAAATGCGTATGTAATTTGAACCAGTTCTGACCACGGAATTGATAATGTTATTCAATGAGCAGCGACCACAGGTGTCGAGAGATTAAGATGGACCACGCGCCCAGCATCCCTTAGGGTCACTCCGAGCCCGTCTGAGGTCAGTTGTTAACAAGACACGCGCTAAACGGGAATCTTTTATTACAAAAAAGAAAAAAAGTTTGAAAAGAAGTTGTTATAAATTGAGATGTTTTATTTGTAATTTAATGGTTTGATAAATTATCTTAATCATGATCGATTAGCGAATGGTGGGATACAAATTTTATCTGGTAGATCGAAGACTCGGCTTGAAATAGATATAACAAGGATTCAGAATAACTCAGGTACAATTTTGGAGGGTCTTGTGAATTGTACTAAATTCCCAAATAAAGATTTTCAGTAATTATTTTAGACATCGCATATTAAATCGATCAGGAGACTGCCTTTTGTATGAAAAGCAGTTTATTTTAATAATTTCTATTGAGTAATTTGGTCAGTGTCCTCATCAATACTCACTGGCAAAAAGCTAGAGGTTCCCAAGCAGTAACCCTCAAATCAAACGAATTAAAAATAAGTTTACCCTTTGAATGCTTATCGACGCTTGTAAGAAAATATTGAGTAAACGCCACTTTGGCCAAATTGAGTTAAATATGCAGTTCAAATATAGACGAGAATACAGAAGAAAAAATGTATGTATATTTAATTCAATTTGGCCAAAAAAATGGCGCTTAGATATTTCCATTCAAGCGTCGTTATGTAAATTGGACTGGTTTTAATGACACAAGTTTAAGATGAGCACGTGTCCAACTGTCCAGCATCCCTCAGGGTTACTAGGGTCAGGGTTATTCAATAAAAAGACACGAGCCAAACGAGATTTCCTTACAGTAAAAAGGTTTTTTAAAAGTAAATAGGAGGGATGATGAAGTGAGATGTTTTATTTATTATGGGAATCGTTCAATGGCGTTATGAGACTAAGATTAAGATTTTTTACCTACTTGATGGATGGGCTGTTTTAAAATTAAAAAGGCCATTCTGTAAATACGCTCTGTTAATCTATTGGTTAAAGTACCGGGCAGTGATCTCGGGGTCCTAGGTTCGATTCCTGGGTCGAGCAAAAAATGTGTTTCGAATTTTTCGAACATAGCTCGGGTTTGTGATCACCAATCGGCATTTGGCAAACGTGGTGATGAAGCCTAATCCCCTCATAGCAGCGATGACTTGATTTCTATGATGGAGGCCTTTGCCCTGCAGTGGGACAGTTATAGGCTGATTAAAAAAATCAGTAAATGTTAGATTTGGCGGTAATATAAACGCAATTAGAATCTCTTGTGATCCTCACATCTTTACAGGTACGAGTAAGTACTACACAGAAAACCAGCGTGAAGCAGCACTGTGTTGGTTCGCTGCGTGAGTGAGGTTACCGGAGGCCGAATCCGGGGGAAAAGGGGATTCAGAGGTTGGCAGCGCATTTGTGTCTCCACTGGTGTCGCGGGTGTCCATGGGCGGCGGCAATTGCTTACCATCAGGTGATCTGTCTGCTCTTCTGCCACCTATCACATAAAAAATACCCCATACCCAAAAAATAATGTGCCGTACCTGTATAGTGTTTTTTGCAATATTTAAAGAATATCTATCGGTGACTCGAGTATGATATTTCCTCGTTCGATACTATAGAGTTTGTTCTTTGAATATACGAAATGTTTTTACTATCATTGTCTAAGATACAACTGTATGACAAGTTTTTAAACTAAAAGATTACTCCTCCATCATAAAAGTCTGATTCCCTAAGAGAAACCCAATCTACCGGAACATGACAAGAATCGGACGAAGTCCTCGTAGACAAGGTATCCCCTCGTCCTAGCAAATTAATGAATATCCATACACAGGACCGGTCCGTCTGTCTGTCCGTCTGGCTCATTTATTACACGCAAACATGGCAACCATTAGTTTATTGAGCAGTATGAAATTATATTTGAAAGTTTTTTTTTTGTGAACTGGAATTGTTCATTATCTAGAAGAATCAGTAAGAAATAAAAATTTTATGATGTAAGATTTAAATGTTATAATTTTTGATAACCAAGCATTATTTTGTTGTTCGATTTGTACTTTTGTTCCTAGTCTCAATCTCAATCAGTAAGAATTTTAGACATACCGTATATCTAACTTCTGAGTGAGATCTTTTTACAGATAATAATTTATCTGAAAAGATTGACTGGTATGAAAATATATATAAACTTAATCAAATTCTCACCTGAGAAATGCTACTATAGTATAGATGATTTTTTTTGACGGAATCCTATGGATGTATGCAATTTAATTTCTATTGACATTTCTAAATATCTAACTAAAAATAATTGATCATACCTCTGTAAAATTCAATTTATTTTAATTCAAAAATGAATAATAAGAGATTAGACAGATATTATAATATCTGTGTTTAATTTAAATTTTACACCCCATGCTCGTATATTGGCAAACCCTGTTGAACCTCCAAATTTGTACCCATGTTATTCTCTGTAATAGGTATGTTCTTCTTACACATGTTTTCTGAAATAAATATCTTTATCTTTAGAGAATTCCTGTGGGCAAGTTCGCCTAGTATCGTTTTGTGAAATAAAATTTAAAAAACAATAATAACATTATATATAAACAACATCTGGTGTTTAAAAAACTTAGCAAGAATTTAAAAGGCAATTTTATTTTATTTACATAATTTTAAGTTATTACGAGTGGTTAGTTAGGTCATTTTAGTACTTACTACTAAACTAATTTCGAAAATATAGCTTTGTAATTGCATTAGTACTTTAATGGTGTTAGTTCGTACTTAAAGCTATTATAGATGCTACTCACAAAACTATAAAAACTTTCATAATACGAGTAATGGTACTTAATAAACCCGCACAAGTTCTGACTCATATATGAGTCGGAGTCAGACTCATATGTGAGAGTATAGTATATGTCACATAAATATGCATTAACCAAACCAAACCAGGCAGAGAACCAAAGTTATCGACATTGCTCACCGGATTAGCAAGCTTAAGTGGCAGTGGGCTGGCCATATTAGCCGCAGAACCGACAACCGATGGGGTAAACGAGTTCTGGAGTGGAGACCGCGTCTTGGCAAACGTAATGTAGGGCGCCCTCTGGCTAGGTGGGAGGACGATCTGCGCAGCATGGCTGGCAAGAGCTGGATGCGAGAAGCCATGGATAGATCACAGTGGCGAACAATTGGAGAGGCCTACGTCCAGCAGTGGACTGCGATAGGCTGATGATGATGATGATGATGATGATGATGAAATATGCATTTATTTCAAAATACCACAGTATAAGACAGCAAGTAGAACGGTTTGAAGAATACATTAATTACGAACACGATAGTGTGGATTTTTGTTCGTTAGGTTCGTAAATGTACTTAGTTATGTAGATAGAAAAAACCTCGCTATCTAACGTACTTTACCCGTGGGAGAGCCACGCTTTGGTATAAATGGGCTGGATCGACCGGAGTGATACCACGGCCTCACTGAAAACCGGCGTGAAGCAGCAGTGTGCTGTGTTTCGCTGCGTGAGTGAGGGTACCAGAGGCCCAATCAGGGGAAAAGGGGGTTTAAAGGTTTTCGGCGCACTTGTGACTCCACTGGTGTCGCGGGTGTTTATGAGCGGAGGCAATCGCTTACCACCAGGTGATCCGTCTGCTCGTCTGCCACCTATCACATAAAAAAAAAAACTTTGGTATTATCAGATTGGCACTCTTGACTCTCCAGCTCACAATGTCCTCCATACTGCCAGAGACAGGAACTAATGAAGAAGGACAGTTCAAGAGGTAGTGAAGGCAAACTGTACTACGTGGCTGACAGTAGATTCATTAATTATGATTGAAATATCATATCGACTGCCACAATGTGACTACACTCTTTATGTCCATTTAAAATTTTGAACAACTTTACCCTCTGGCGAGTCTTTGCGTTCAGTATAGTCGGCAGGGCTATCGCAGTGGTCGTGCCGTAGGTTTTCGTCGCTACTATGTATTCGTTATACTGTGGCCAACGTAAACTTTAAGCCCATTACTTCACAATCGGTCACAATATAACACCTGAGCGGGTTCGATATAACGAGTGTCTTTGTCCCATTCAGCCACCGATATTAATAAAAAACAGATAGCCATAGTGATGCGTCTCGACGAGTGGTTGAGTCACTCGAGTAGTTTCAGCCTTTAATGGAAATCAGAAGTGATTTGAGTTCGGAAAATAAATCGAAATTTTAAGCCTCTTAAAGTCTTAAGTAACAAGTGATTTGTTACACAGTGTGTTGGTGCGCAGATTGGATCGGTCTACGCCGATCGTTACTATCAAATTGTTTGATCGATTACCGATCGATGGTACAATGGATTAATTATCGATTGATTTGTTAGTCAACGTTTTATGGACAACAACAACCTGCAACACATTCGGAGTAATCTATGGTTGCAATATACTTTTGAGTCTGCCACTCACATTCTCCTCGAGTTTCCTTAAAGGGTAAACGGTATACATCGATCAATCAAAGCTACTCTTTGTTTAATTTCGATGGATGCCATCGATTTGTCTGGTAACGAATGAACTATTAGTCGGCAATATATTCGCACTCAACTTTATTCAAAACTCACTCGAATTTATCGAGATAAACTGGACTTGTTGCATCACTAAAGTGACTGGTCCTTTGTATGGACTTGTTTACTCCGTAGGACACGGATAGGGAGGGGACGATAAAAACGGTAGGTGATTGATTGGGGAGGAAAAATGTGGGAAAGGGTTGTGTGCGTGGAAGCTAAGAATGATCGGTGAGGTAAATATTTTTGGATGTGTTGATGATTTTTTTATCCTCTTATTGCCGTTTAGATCGAAATCCGTGCGTTATACATAATATATTATTTTATAATATTCAGGTTTTTTTTGCAGTCTTTAAACTAGAAAACTATAACTTTCAGTGTGACAAGATTAGTATTGGCCTTTCACAAAAATCATAACTAATGCTATTTTAAGGTTTTACATTTGTCACTGTTTTTGACATTCCTCTATGCAGAATCTCCCCCCCCCCCCCCCTGTCGCTTAAAACGACTTTCTTGACACTATGCATTTATTTACATATTTCTTTTATTTATACATAGAAAGTCAAACTCGCTGGTTCCTATTTCTTTTTCTGTCTATCACACAAACAACACTATCAGAAAAGCAAAAAGTTAGGATGAGGTAACAGAGTCGGGCCTTTGTCTCGTAACCAAAATATCCATTAAATTAACCCTATTAAAGGTTATTTTCCCATGCTTGGGTGGTTTGTATGGTGTGTATATGGGAGATGTGTGACCTCTTGTGTGGCTGGTTTGATTGACGGGTGTTTGACGCCAGTGAATGCTCGGAATTCTGGAGACGAGCGACTGGTCATGGTAATTTTCGTTTGTTTAGCTTTTTGTTGCTACTGATGTTTTCGTTTTGGTTTGTCAAACTGTTTGTGATTTGATAGGTAACAAACAACGGAGTGTTAAAGTGGAAAGAAATTAAATCTGACATAATCACTTTTTTTACATTGGCATCATGTTTTTATTAATATTCCAGTAGAAAAATATCCTTATCAAAATAGGAAATAAACTTATTTGCCTCTCTCTTAGCCAGGAGCCCAATTCTCGTGCTTGTGATATTTTGAGAACATGGCGGATATCACCCGAAAACCATACAAAAAAACTATGTTTTAGTGATACATGTCGTAGGAAAATAAATGTCACGAGCCCGAGAATTGGGGTTGTTGTCTGTTTAGGATTTGTAAAAAAATTTTTTTTTCTACTTATGTGTATAGACTTAGTTTTGGTTTTAGACCTAATAATAGATAGTTGGCAATTATTAGTATAAACCTAAGGTAACTTTTGTAACAATAAGGTATTTGTACGTTGAGTTATTTTTATTTATTATACTTCATCCCAATCTGTATGCCGTGGCAACCTGTAATTAAGATATCACTTAGAATTACCTACTTTGCTAGACTGAAGACTTCTGTAGTGTGTGCCTTATTGGTTGTTCTAATAAATAAAATAAAAGAAAATATCTTTTGATGAAGATTTCAAACTAAGGTGCCTACTATCTCTAATAAGGATTACTATCAAAAGGATTGCACCACCCTCCCCACTTCTATCTAATGTCCTTTACCTGAAGGTTGTCTGGTAGAGATTCGCTCCAGCGATAAGACCGCCTAAATTGAACATTGATCTCTGTATACCTAGCTTTTAAGTTTTGTATGTTGTGCAATAAAGAGTATCTATCTATAAAATTTAATTAGTCAGGATTATAAAATAACCAAATTCGTTCTAATCATAATATTATTCATTGTCAATCACTACATTATCTTTACTGATTTAGGTGCTTCGATATTAAGAATGAGGTTAAGGTAATACATTTTGTTTAATAGTGTAGAATATCTGAATTCTAATAATTAAAAAAATATATTGGAAAATAAAATGATGTAGTTCTAACTAAGTCGAAATTGATTGTCAATTAAGTTTTAAATAATGTCATACACCTGTAAAGATAGATGTTACGAGACCTAATTGTTTTCCAAAGATCTGTAAATATGTTATAAAAATAACAAATTTTTCGCATTAAAAATGTAGAATCAGATTTTATACTTATGATATTTTATCTAAATATTAATAATCTCGTTATTAGCATAAATAAAGGGTAGGTACTAACAACAAATACAAAGATAAATTACGACAACACCAGTTTTGTGGCGCCGTCAATATTTTTGGTCACTCCAAGCCACATTCACTATTCAAATTCAAACCAAATACAATAGATCTGAAAAAAGAAACAATGAATAATTACCACAACCAGAAGCTTAACTACTGGACATTTCAGCTGCCGCAGAAAAAAAAAACAATAGCATTCAATACACAAAGGTTACAATGCCGACAATAGGGACTATGGGAAAGGTACAAAAGTTGCATCTATTTAAACATTGTTTGTTTAAGAGGTGACGGCAAAAAACAAATATCTCAGACAACCCTATCTTACAAGCACCACCGTAATTTGACCCATAAGACTCCAACTGATACGAAACTTTTGTACCCCAAGAAAGGGGTGAGAAGGGTCTCCGTGAACTGGTCCCTGGCTGTTTTATGTTTTTAACAGGTCTAATTGCCTATTATAATGACACTTGATACGTCTAGTCAGTTTTGTACTAGGATTAAGGACTATGTAGATACAGTTTCATGAAACACTTAGAGAAAAACACATTTCCCACTTAACGTAATAGGTAGGTACAGTCAAAGAACGAAAAGTTCGTCAGTTTTCAAATTGATTCGTTTGATATGCTATGAACACTTTCGTAAATTTGTCAGAGTAATACCTGTTCGTAATAATTCATTTGTTGGTCTAAGTATTAAAATATACAATAAGTTGCCACAAAATGTTATTGAGTAACCAACGCATAAATTTAAATCTCACGTGAAAGCCTGTTTAATGAGTAAAGGATACTATAAAATTGTAGACTACTTAAATGATAAGGATTCATGGATATAATGACCTCCATGCCTGCACACTTGTAGCATTTTCATATATATTAACGGATTATTAATATTATATAATTACTGAATTTTAATAAAAGAGGCTTAGCAGCATTTATTACTGTATAAAATTGATTTATATTGATTATTCAATAATTGACAAGATGCTAACCACCTGCTATTGTACACCTCGTCCTACAGTTTATTAGTATTGGATTAAGTAACTACTACTATTTGTGGCCTATGAGGGGAACCTAAGTAGTCATGCTCACTCAAATGTCTCTGAGGTGGTGGCGTTATGTGGCGGGTCATTACATTCCCTCTAATATGGTTGAGTGAAATGATGGCTGACACATACGTCATACTTGTGAACAGGTGCCACCTTTGGGGACTGGTCCGCTTCGGTTTACCTCATATTTAGCTTTTAATTTGCTTCATTCTATTTTGTGTTGCATTCGACTGTATGACTTGGTATGAGGATAATAAACCATTGTAAAAAAGTTGACGATTAAGACGAGTAACTGGCGAGTTTGTTGCCGGATCTTCTCGACCAGAAACAACTTTCCGAGCCGGTGGTAAAATCGCATTATGTTTATTTATTTCTTTAGTATATTTTATGTACAACATGTAAATTATACATAAGTACTTATGTATAATTTACATGTTGTACATAAAATATACTAAAAACATATATATGTATTAACATGTAAATTATACATAAGTACTTATAAATAGCTTTAAGTCATTCAAATGTATGACGATTTGCAAGTGCTGTGTACAAGCCTATGCAAATAAAGAATTATTTGAATTGAATTGAATTGAATTGTTGCGCAGAAAATGTTAGATCAGAAATTTCAGATTTGCTTGTAGCGATATTGATCACTTTTGATGTAAAGAAAAATTAAAAAAGGTTGGCAGATTTTTTAAATCTGTACGTCGGTATAACTGTAGTAAGATTTTTGAATCTAACAAAACCCCGCGCTTCATTTAGGCATCAGCTCAAGTAAGTGGGACCTACGTTGGGACTACCTACTTTCGAAGAGATTCAATTCAGGCCTCATGCCTTCGGCCATCTGTCCTTTGCATTGCTAGTTTGGAAACAACCCAAACAAATTCATTTATATCCTTATTCAGCGTGACAAAATAAATCTATCTTATACCAACAGAACTACAGTTTCACTGTCTTAATTCACTACGAACCGGTCTAACGGACTGTGGTGATTCATCTACGATATTAATAAACCTTTTTACTACGGGCCACTTTTGTTTAACCCTATTGTGCTGGGTGCAAAATTATGCATGACCATTAACTTCTTGATGTCCTTTGTTATTTTTGCGTATGGGTACGCGTAATAAGGAAAGGTCTGGACTGTGACTGATAGGTTTAGGAAGTTTCTCATAGGTTCATCTGATGGTGGGAATTTTAAGCGTTACGTAAGCAGTTTTTAATAGACACTCAGCAAAACACCACTATACATGCTAATATTTTTACATATATTGGTTTTGCGCTTGATTTGAATCAAGCGAATGAACCAGATATGTTTGCAAGAAGAATTTAGCACTTCTCCTTATTTGTTTGATTATCTTGATTTTAGATTTTTATCTCGTTTCGCGACGTAGACCCAGTGAGTGAGTAGGTGATTGTTAAATGCGTAGATCCTTGAGAATACCGTTGAAATACTCTGGCTTCCTGGCTGGGAGCCGCGTGGTCCCCGGCAGAGTAGAATAGGCCACCCTCACTATTACCGAGGTGTCGTAAAAGGCGACTAAGGTAAAGCTGCTGGCATGATCATCAGCACCCAGATAAGGAAAACTCTGCATTTATATCAAAACCCTCGCCAACCCGTCTGCCAAGCGTGGTGAGTATGGCAATTACCCCTCATGTGATTGAGGGAGGCCCGTGCCCCAGCAGTGGGGACTTAAATGGGCTGATGATGATGATGATGTGTACAATGTCGTATTGCTAACACATATTTGTTTGCCTACCCGGCGGTTTCTATTCACTATGTTCCTGACAGCCTTATGATGTCGTCACACCAACGCATTTGGGGTCTTCCTCTTGGGCGTTTCTCGCCCCACGGTCTCCACTCTACCATGCACTGCCTTGCACCTCGAGCCGTGTTTTCGGGCGACATGACCAGCCCACTCCCACTTCAACTTCAAGACCCGTTTCGCAACGTAAGCGACGTTGCGAAACTTTGCTTTAACACTAAACTTGACATAAGCTAGCTCATAAAATAAATTCAGTCTATGATTACCAATATATTGCTTATAAACATCCACAGTAAACATTGTATACATAAATTGTTGACCTTTCACCACAAGAAACTTAAATGAATTACTTATTTTACTTCTGCAATTATTTAGCCACATAACAGGGCTACAAAAATTTTATAGTTAGTTACCTTCTGTGCAAGAAATTATAAATTAGCAATTAAAACGTATAAAATACGAAGTAGAGTTTATACGAGCTTAACAATAACAAATTCTATGGAATTCGTAATGGCCACCTCACCACTCTGATTACTTTAACGACAAAATCCTGTGTAGGTACGTTCTACTGTTTATCCGTTGGTAGCTGGCATAATACATACCTGTGGAAAGCATTTTAATCCTTAAAGATAGTAGGCGGAGGTGACCGCGATATTTTTTTTAATTTTTTATTTCTTTGTTAAGGAAAAAATACAGCTCTTAAATAGTACTCTGTTCTAAAATTACCGTATAAATTATAATTGAAAAAAAAAAACACATAGAAGTAAAAGCTAGAAACCAATGCATTCATCGATAAAGATTTGTTTGTACTAGCTAAACACTAGTATTTTGTTAAAAAGAGAGAGAGCTTATTGTAAAATTCACGAGAAAAAGAGATTTTTCCAAAAGACATCAACGCGTGCTTGTTTTAAAACGCACGATTTCTTCTAATGTCCATTATAACTTGAGTTGTTTAGGAGTGGTCAATTAAAATTATTTTACTTATCGGTGGAATGTGATACCATTTTTTTGAAAATTTGATGTTTTTCGATTTTCCACACCATTTTATAGCACATGTTGCCATTTTCGTACCCGTCAATCACCGAAATGTATTTTTTAGAGTATTTAAATACGTGTAACGCACGGGTCTGTTACTTGGTCACAAGTGAAGTAGCGTTCCCAGCGATCGAGACTTATAGTAGCAAATGCAACTATGTATGGTGACTTTTGCCGGCCTCCTATGCGGTATCTATTGGGGTTGATCTGTGTGTAAGTATTAGATATTCGCAGTGGCGTAGCGTGGGTGTCGGCCGCCCGGGGCGGAAGACTAATTTGCCGCCCTTTTCTTCCTCAACAAGGCTCAATCTCAGATTTCGTCGCCCTTTTACCTTTCTCACTTCAAATCCTAGATTTAACCGCCCTACTACGCCACGCTACTGGGTATTCGTATCCGCACCGGACCGGAGCTCCGTGGTCAGTATCTGTCACATTTTGGGCTGATCTTTTACCGAATATATTTGTGTTTATAGGCTCAAACACTCAACCATCACGCTATGCAAAGAAGCGTATTCCCTAACACCATAATCTGTCCCAACCCCAGGGCAGCTTTAATAATGCATCGCCATTAGTTAACCCGCAGATGCCGGCCGTCTTCGAGTGTAATTCTAATTGCACGGAAGGGTTGAAAGGATTAAGTACAACGGTGTTGCTAGCGTCAGCGAAATAAGATACTGTTACGTAATAATACTGATGGAACTTAATAAATAAATTTATATATCTTATACAATTATCTTCTATAACTTTACATTTTTAACACAATTCCACTATGAGACTCGTACAACCTTATTATACTTTTGACTATACTGTGTACAATGTACTGTGTTAGCCGTGTGGTGCCCGGCAGAGTAGAAGAGGCCACCCTCACTCTTACCGAGGTGTCGTAAAAGGCGACTAAGGTAAAGCTACTGGCATGATCATCAGCACCCAGAGAAGGAAAACTCTGCACTCATATCAAAACCCTCGCCAACCCGTCTGCCAAGCGTGGTGAGTATGGCAATTACCCCTCATGTGATTGAGGGAGGCCCGTGCCCCAGCAGTAGGGACTTAAATGGGCTGATGATGATGTGTACAATGTCGTATTGCTAACACATATTTGTTTGCCTACCCGCATTTCTTGTAATATTGTGTACTTTTGTAACATTTTTTATTTACTATGGTGAGAATAAACGAAAATTATTATACAATTTGAATTTGAATTTATGAGAAGCCAATAGAAGAATTCAGCTAGGCGGGGCAGCATTTGGTAAACTTCGTCAAGTCTTCTCGTCACCCATCCCTCAAAGTCTTAAGTCGAAAGTCTTCGACCAGTGCGTCCTTCCGGTCATGACTTACGGTGCCGAGACGTGGACACTCACCGCTGGTAGCCACCGGTTCAAAGTCGCTCAAAGAGCTATGGAAAGGGCTATGCTCGGAGTATCTCTGAAGGGCCGCATCAGAAATGTTGTAATCCGACAGAGAACCAGAGTCACCGACATAGCCCACCGAATTAGCAAACTGAAGTGGCAGTGGTCTGGTCATATTAGCCGCAGAACTGACAGCCGTTGGAGCCGTAAAGTCCTTGAGTGGAGACCGCGACTCGGTAAGCGTAGTGTAGGGCACCCTGCGACAAGATGGGATGATGACATTCGAAGGCTGGCTGGTGTGGGCTAGATGAGAGTGGCCGAAAATCGGGAGCAGTGGCGTGTATTAGGGGAGACATATGTCCAGCAATGTGGGTTGCTGATGATGACAATGATGATTATACAATTTAAGTCATACCTGAGGCCTTATTCCTTTTCAAAACCTCTCAAATGTTGAATTTTCGGAAAAAACCTAGCCTTTTTAAAAGCGAAGACCGTAGACTCTACGTTTTAAAAAAATATCAGAGAAAAGTGATGGGTTTGGATTGGGTAACAATAAGCAAGTTTACGTTTGAACTTTACAAACTATATTTTGCATTATGAATCAATAATAATACCTCAAATATTCTCATTCTCCTCTCCACCTCAAATCTCTCAGTCATCATCATTATCTTTGCGTTTTGCTCCGGTTACGTCCCGGGGTCCGCTTTCCTACTTCGGCACGGTCTTGTGCATCCTAGTGGTCAGTTTATTAGCACGCATGTCCTCCTTTACGTCATCTCTCCCCTCCTCATAGGTATTTCAGCAATAATCACTGTAAGATAAAAGTCAACCCTCTGGCAACCCAAGGATACACTTACGAATTTTCACCGGGATATTTTGCTAGCCTCAAAATTACTGAGGTCTACCAGACCGTTGTCTGACGTATAATGAAATAAAAATATGGAAATGCGGAGTTTTGGCTAAGGGTGGTAGCAAGATGTGAATTAGATTCTCATCTTTTATTTATGTTTTTAAGGCACATGAGGTTGAAACCATGCTAGTAGGTACTTAATTAAAAATTAAGAAAAATATGTAGTTGAAAGTAATGTCCGAGGATTTTACTATTTCGCACCCCCAGTGGAAAATAATCATAATTGGTCTTACTTTGAATAATCTATTTTATCATATTTGAAAGTTACGTATAAAAATACATGTTGAATTATTTTCATATTTTTGTTCATCTTTAAACGCATAGTACGTCATTTATCTTTACAAATGGTATATACGAATATAACAAACGTTATGTCTCTATCAGCTTAGGTATTCGATATTTCAATTGTTCCATATTCGATAATTTAAGTATTAAATATCATTGTCACTTTTACGCGAAAAAGAAGAGAGACGAGAAATGCTCTCCCAGATTAAGCGACGGGGGCGTGTGCTTTTATCATTTCAAACTTACCAAGCGGACATTACAAAGCCATTAGCTCGCAAAAACTTCCTTTTTACCAACCAGGACACTCGTAATTAATATTTGACGACGTTGGCTTTTTTAAAAGCCAATGTCACTCCAGAAGGTGCCACAGCTGCCCGCACGATAATCTCCATGCCGCACTTGTTAAATATTAACGCAGTCTAATTACAGCCCCCTTTGTACCCTCCTCTAATGGCTTTTAAAACTGATTCCCGCCCCTGAAGGATGCGTATTTGATGACAACTCGCTTCGCGTCGGCTTTTCGACCGCAACGCCACTTTTGCACTTTGATCTGAATTATTTAAACTTAGATTTACATCACCGCCTTCGTTCCCAGACATTTCAACGCTAACATGTTAAGAGGAGCAATGGAGTCTGTGTACGCGAACAGGACAGATGTGGGACGGGGTGCAAGTCTGTGATGCGCCCAAAAGAGGTACAGGGAGTGACACTTAGCGAGAAATGTGTCGTGGAGACCTAATTGACGTGTGGGGAAGTCTTGAGCGCTTTGAGTTGTGTTCGCGTTTTATGGTGATTGCCGTGTAAGTGGTATGTCCTTTTGTGAGCGAATCGCGGCCAATGAAATTGAAACAAATATGGAGTGACGATATAAAGCCGACTGATGGTTCTCGTAAATAGGAGGTAGGGATTCACGATTTTCTGAATAAAGTAACTTGACTTTACCTGGTCACTGTTTAGGGAGATTAATGAGAGATAATAGGTAGATGCTTTGTTGGCAACATTTCCATAAAATTATTAAGGTATTAACTACCTATTACCAATTACAAAATATATTCTGTGAACATTTCTAGATGCTTTCACGACAACTTTCATGATTAGGAATAGAGGTGAAGAGTGCATAATTTATAAGACGTCAGTTTTCTTCACATGGATATAAAATAGATGGTTATTTAAATTAATTATAAAGTCATAACCTGAGCTTTAAGGAAAATAAAATTGAAATAATCTAGCCAAATAGTTAAACGTACCATAAAACATTACATTCAATAAGTCTACGATCTGTTATTAATAAAATCACACAGCACCTAATCTTTACTTCGCAAAATGAAAACGCATCGTAAAATTTCTATTTAAAAACTTTCGTTAGAGACTTAGCATTTATATGGTTCTGTCGCGAGGACGAGGAAACGATTATCCACGTCCTCGGCGAGTGCATAGCGCTGCACCGCTGCAGAAGCCGGCACCTGGGAGCACACATAATCTCAGCTGACGAGATCAAGAGCTCCCCCATCAGCTCCATTCTCGAGTTTATCCTGGAACTGGAGCTACATGAGGTGCTGTAATAGGTTACGGGACTGCCACAATAGATCATCTACTGGTCGCAGTGGCTATGAGACGCAGGGCTCACCTCATTTCTATCAAATAATAAATAATAGCATTTATATATACGACGACGACGTACGATTCAAATGCTGACCATTTAAGCCCGAGCAGACTTCCTTATTCACCAACGTTTACGTAAAAGCTGGTCATCTTATAATTAATGATGTCACGACAGTTGCGTGTTTGTTCATCTGGTTTCCGCAAACAGGTCGCGAAAGGGAATAACTGAACGGTTTATACGACTAATGGTTCATGCGACAATTATTCTGCGCGATTAGACGTATCATTAGCGTTTTATTTTCTCCGGGTCTCTCGGACACCCGTCGCCGTACAGGGTTAAAACGATTAATCAAACAGGGGAGTTTTGAGACGGTTCCTTGACAAAAGTTTTTTGATTAACGGTAAGCAAATATGGGACTGCGGTGGCGTGTCGTCACGATCCACTCTCAATCGAGTTTATACTGTAACAGCGAAGTCGTAAAGGCCTTTTTTCTTGTTGGGAAGAGGACATTCAATAGTGACATGTGTGTTGGAATTTAAATCGATTAGCGTGTGATACTCGTAGGTTTAGTATAAATGATGTTTGCGTCAGATACGTCATTGTAAGATTTTTTTCGTGTGAATATTTGTTTAGTACGGAATATCTATTAGACGGCTGCCTGTTATTACAATACACTAATAAAATATGTGCCAGACTTTATCTTAGATGTTGTCTTGTATTTTGATAAGCTTTACAATACTGCCCCGGTGGTTAGTGGGACGCACTTTAAAGCGACGGCTGCGCTAGGCCCCGGCTTCGATCCCCGGGTTCGGGCAAAAAATGTGTACTTAAGGTAAGGTAAGGGAATAGACAGTGTACTTGTATTTGCGCACACACTTGAGCACTATAATATATCCAGCGTACGTGGCTGATCGTTGAGATTGGCCGCCGTAGAATTAATCAGTTGGAGGATATTGTTAAACTTTACAATATACATATCGAAAACTTACGTTAAGTGTCACCTTCACGTTTTTAATTTTTAACTATTAAACCGTCAGTTTTGGCGGTAACAAAACTCGAGTGCAAAAGCAGACCAAACAGTTAACTATAAGTATTAATAATAGTATAGGTGTTTGCCGAGAGATTGTAACCCAGAAATTGTTTAAAATAGATCCGGTTTAGAAGCTAAAAATTAAAATCGATTGGCGTCGCTAGTGTGCCCTACCCGTCAACTTAAAAAGCTAAAACTGGCGTTTTAGACTGTGGGAGAGGAGAATGATACCACAGCCTCACAGAAAATCGTTGTGAAGCAACACTGTGCTGAATTTCGCTGCGTGAGGGAGGGTAGCGGAGGCCCAGGGAGAGGGGGTTTAAAAGTTGGCCGCGCACTTGTGACTTCATTGGTGTCACGAGGTCTATGGGCGGCGGCAATCGCTTACCATCAGGCGATCCGTCTGCTCGTCTGAAAGTTGAACTCAAAAGTTTGAGTGTGACATTTTTACTCTGATAATACTGTAACACTAATAATTTCAATATGTATTCAGCCGAAGCAATTCCAGATTTTATTCACCTTCCCCCAATATTGGCGAAAGCGAAAATTGTTGTGTCAAATTACCGAATCCCGCTTTATAACCTCGTGACATCTGTCAAGACGTGACATCTCTTATCTTAAAATAAAAAAAGCCCTCGGGGGTGAATTGTACCCTCACAGCGCGACAAGTGTTGAGGGAATGGAACGTATTTATGACTATGTAAATTGGTGAATTCGGATCCCGAATTTGGGACCTCTTTACCCTAGTTAAGTAAAAGAGGGTTATGTTTTGGGAAAATTTGGCCGAAGGCAACAGATGCTGTTGTTCTGAATTTTACAGGTAATATTTTGCGGTATTCTTACACATTATGTAAATTTACTTTTGTAGCGTGCTACTAGTGATGCCCTGTTGGTCTAGTGGCTTAAATATCGGGCTATGATCTTAGAGGTCATGGGTTTGATTCCCGGGTCGAGCAAACAGTTTTTTTTTTATAGAGGCTCAGTTTTTTTTTATATTGGCTCTCCTCAGCCAGATGGTAAGCAATATTGATTGATATGATTGAATATAGTTATGTTTTTTTTCCTTTTGTTTTATTTTTATGTATTTTTAATTGTTTTATGTTTTGTTTTCTGTTTGGGCCAAATTGTGTTCTGTGTATAATTGCTATATGTTCTGTGTTGTGATGTCTATAATAATAAATATTTTCTTTCTTCCTTTCTTTCTTTCTTTCTTTCTTTCAATAGAAGAGCTCAAGTTGCAATTACAACGGAAGCGATGTCAAGGCATCACCTTCGTTCATCGTCAGCCCATTTAAGTCCCCACTGCTGGGGCACGGGCCTCCCTCAATCACATGAGGTGTAATTGCCATACTCACGGGTTGGCGAGGGTTTTGATATAAATGCAGAGTTTTCCTTCTCTGGGTGCAGATGATCATGCCAGCAGCTTTACCTTAGTCGCCTTTTACGACACCTCGGTAAGAGTGAGGGTGGCCTATTCTACTCTGCTCTCGTCATACTGTTGTAGGTGACATACATGTTTCGAGTTTTTCGAACATAGCTCGGGTTTGTGATCATCAATCCGCATTAAGCAAGCGTGATGATTAAGCCTAATTATTTCATCATATAGCGATGACTTGAATTCTAAGATAGAGGCCTTTGCCCTGCACTGGGACAGTTTATAGGCACATGGGTAAGTACTATCCACCCCGGTGGCTCTGTCCCGTTAACGGGACAGTTGGGAAAAAGTGTTGCAACAACCCCGGTAGCCCCGATCCCGTCGTTTACCGGGGTCGATGGCACAGATTAAGTATCATTTACCCCGGCGAGTTTTTGAACAGGGCGGTTATGTAGCACATATTTATTTATTTTATTAGTCACACACAACAGAGTTACAACAAATGAAATGATGGAAATTATACAAAGTTAATGTGCAGCCATGGTAGACTGTAATTCTAAAAGTATGTGTAAACAACATGCCAATCACAAAAACAAGCAAGCATCTATTACATCATTAAAACAGTTAAAATTTCAAGTGATTTTCACTTTAACGCTTGAGATTAAACATTAGTGTTTGATATTATTTATTTTGTTTTTACTGTTTAATTTAAGTTAAATTAAATAAGATATAATTAACTTTATTATAATACATTGTAATATAATAGATATAATTTAATTTGAATTAGTAACATAAAATTATAATTAAATAACTAACCAATTGATTAAATGTATACGGCTAGATAGTGTACTTCCGTTTTCCGAGTGATGACGCGTAGATGTTGGGCACGTCCCTCGACCGACCAACTAGGGCGTTGTATTCGCGGCACATTCTCAGGACTGGATAAACCTAGATCAGTAGCATACGCCGCTTATATTCACCGTGAGAGAGTCATGAACGGTATGAACGGGCCGGCTGGACCGCAGTATCATCTACTCCGGAGAGTTTTTCAACAGGGTGGTTAACATAGATGTGAGTAGCATAAGAATTATATTAGGTAGGAATAAAGAAACATTTCCTAGGAAATGTTCCGGAGCAATTTAGGAAATTTTTAATGTTTTACCAACATAATCTTTTACCATTATTTCTTAGATCTTCTGGCGCTCTTATCTACAGACAACTCCTCCGATTTTAAAACATAGGTTACCGAGTTCACCCTCACATATTGGAATTCAAATTTGATGATTTGACAATTCAAAAATGACCGCGCACAGTTCGATTTCAGAAAATTTTTCTTCCCGCTCCGGCTGTAGAATGGAATGAGCTCCCTTTCATCATCAGCCCATTTAAGTCCCCACTGCTGGGGCACAGGCCCCCCTCAATCACATGAGGGGTAATTGCCATACTCACCACGCTTGGCAGACGGGTTGGCGAGGGTTTTGATATAGACGCAGAGTTTTCCTTCTCTGGGTGTTGATAATCATGCCAGCAGCTTTACCTTAGTCGCCTTTTACGACACCTCGGTAAGAGTGAGGGTGGCCTATTCTACTCTGCCGGGACCACACGGCACCCTCACATATTGGAATTCAAATTTGATGATTTGACAATTCAAAAATGACCGCGCACAGTTCGATTTCAGAAAATTTTTCTTCCCGCTCCGGCTGTAGAATGGAATGAGCTCCCTTTAGAGCTTTGTTATTGTTTTTTATACTAAGTCAGTGACAAACAAGCGTGCTACTCGCCTGATGGTAAGCGATTAAAAGTTTTCTGGATACTTGAAGAAAGCAGATGTTATTTAGGTTTTTGAACGTTCTCATCATTTTAACCGTATGAGAGCCACGCTTCAGACTGGTTGGACCGGCTCGACCAGGCTGATACCACGGCCTCACAGAAAACCGGCGTGAATCAGCACTGTGCTGTGTTTCGCTGCGTGAGTGAGGGTACGGGAGGCCTAATCTGGGGGAAAGGGGGGTTTAAAGGTTTACAGCGCACTTGTGACTCTAGTGGTGTCACGGGTGTCCATAGGCGGCGACAATCGCTTACCATCAGGTGAACCGTTTGCTCGTCTGCCACCTATCACATAAAAAAAATATCGTCATCATCATTGCAGCCAATAGACGCCCACTGCTGGACATAGGCCTCCCCCAATGTTCTCCACATAGATCGGTCCTGTGCCGCCCGCATCCAAGGGATTCCGGCAACCTTCATTAGATCGTCGGTCTACCTTGTGGGGGGCCTGCCACGTCTGCAACTTCTTGTACCACTGTGGTAAGGTAAGTCACGTCCACATACGTGATACCTTACTACACAGATACCGAAGGCATCTCACTCCTTAGCACGTATTAGTTAGTATATAAGCTGTAGAGTAATTAATAAATAGGTTGATACCACACCGAACACTCGTCTCATTATTATGTATAAGTGGATCATCCCCATCACGACGTAGCGACGACACATTACCACACCACGTTCATATATCTTTTAATAATTAATTTTCTAACAGTGCCATAAAAATTATTCTTCCAGAATTATACAGGGAGAACACAGGGTTCTTTATTTGTATTGCAGAACCGCTCTACCATATCGTCTTAAGATCAAAATATTAGCACTTAGAATTTTACCTTAAGCACATATAATTTTATTAAGTATAAAGTTTACGATCCCATCAGCGACAAACCAGAACTTAAATTAATGATGATAGATTTACTTTAGTGTCACTACATAGTATGTTATTAGCACTATTATTTGATGGACGTGAAGCCCGGAGATAAGAAACTGCTTAAGTTTTAGTACGCACCAAAGGTCGAGGCAGTATCTACACATATTTACTTCATAGACTCTATATCATGAGAAACGATACATTTCCTTTCCTATATAAAAAAAAAAGTTTATTGAACAACTTTAACATATGACAATGGGTTACAATATATTTTGGTTCTTAACTTAATAGGTAAAGTTGTGGCGAAAAGCGCGTCATTATGAACTGGTTGCCATGATTTCTACACTAGGCTAGGCCTGTAACGTAGATAATCATTTAACACCGGTTACCACTTTACGTTATACGACTTATGTCAACTACAGACGAATGACAAATAGTATGTATTTTGAAATAGTATTTAACTGTGATTCTAATTTTAACGTGCTACGCATATAACAAATGCATAATAATATCTATTACATAGGAAAGGACCTTGGGATGAACCTTTGAGAGGGTTTGTGCATGGGAGTATGTGTGTGTATGTGTGTTAGTTGTGTGTGCATGTGTGTTAGTCATATATAACATTTCTTCTTGATCGGGCACTCGTGACTGAGTGTAGATGTGATGGGCATAGACATGCACCCTAAACAGAAAGTCATACCTACTTGAAAAACTGCGCAAAGCCGTTACTGGGGTACTGGGGTGACGTGCTGGCCGTAGTTCTTTCTCTACCGCACCCGTTAGAATCTGCGTCTGGGTCGGTTGGATCTCTTTCACACTGTGTGACGTTTTTTCCGAAAATGGTAGATTACGTTAAAGCACACGTTTTCTAGTTCCATGGTGATAGGCAGGGTTGCGGCTCGCCATCGTCGCTGGTTTCCATGGCAGTCGCACGTCGTGAGATGTCTCTCCATTTTTATCGACCTTGTGCGTAGCGACTACACTGTACTGCGGTTGACTGCGTATATTTTCAGATGAATAACCTAAATGCTAAATAATACACACCAGGGAGTGTGATGCTATGGCCACTGAAATCGAATAAATCTTTAAGGTAGCGTAAACTTACGTGGAAAATTTTGCGATTCTAGGCGGATTATATTCGGATTATATGTCCAAATATGGTGAGTATTCGCACTTGCGCAATCGACGAAAGTTTTAGTCTGATTCGAAGCTCCTTCAGAATTGAAACGTTGGTGCGGTGAGCAGTCCACTTCACTCTAAGCAGGCGCCTCCAACACCACATCTCGATTCTAGTACCTACTTATGCTAAACACCAAGTCACTGCTTTTCCAACTTACTTTGACCTTTAATTATTTATTTTAGAGTATTTTTTTTTCCTATAGTAGCCTTCTCCAGATAACAAGTGAATATGACAGGAGGATGATAGAAATTTATTCTTGATTTCCTTTTAGTATTGTGACAGACAGTTTAGTATTGTTACAGACATTACAGGTTACAGACAGTAGTCTGTAACCTCATCGCTACTATGATACAGGATACAGACAGTAGTCTGTAACCTGTAATGTCGTCCAAACCGAAATTTCGGTCATGGCGGCCAATCTCAGCGATCAGCCATCGACGCAGGACATTGTAGTGCCGAGTATTTGCGCAGACACAAGTCCACTCTCTATTCCCGTACCCTCTTATTTCGATGGGACACTAGTGTGACACGACCGAAGAGGGATTACAAGACCGCCAACTTCCAGACTCCGGGCTAACACTGAGAATTTCTTAACAGAAAAACTCAGGTACAAATTTGGCCCGACCCGCGGATCGAACCGGGGACCCCAGGCGCAACCGTCGCTTTAAAGTGCACCCACTAACCATTGCGCCACCGACACCGTCAACCTGTAATAAACACTGAATAAATAATTTATGAGCCGTGTGGTCCCCGGCAGAGTAGAATAGGCCACCCTCACTCTTACCGAGGTGTCGTAAAAGGCGGCTAAGGTGAAGCTGCTGGCATGATCATCAGCACCCAGAGAAGGAAAACTCTGCATTTATATCTAAATCCTCGCCAACCCGTCAGCCAAGCGTGGTGAGTATGGCAATTACCCCTCATGACATTGAGGGAGGCCCGTGCCCCAGCAGTGGGGACTTAAATGGGCTGATGATGAGGGATGAGGAAATAATTTATCTCTCTATCTTATTTGCCTGAAAAAAACCTCTCTAAAATAGAGATAGTACCTAAGTAGTTTACACGCCCACATCGTGTAGTGATATATCGTCAGACAAGTCCCCACTCGTCGTTGTGATGTGCTGTGACTCTCCTTTCGATCATAAATAATCTCTGATCGAAGGACTTTCCCGTCAATTTCATTAGGGTGAGCTGTCGCGTCGTGGCCGCACTCGTCGGTCGCAGTCGCAATTGCTAAAACAATGTGTCGAAGTGAAACACTTTAGCTAAATTGACATTTGCGACGTAGGGGACCAACTTTCGATCTGTCTTCTTATGGATTGGTGTTTTTAGGGTGCATTTTGTCAAAGCGTTTTTTTTTTCTATTTAAGGTGCAGATTGAAGTGCCACGTCATTTCATGTGTACCTATACAGCGTGTGTATTTTATACGGGCGAATAATTAATCCAGCTATAATTTCTGATCCTACGAATCGTATAAGATAATCATTTCATTAAATTTTGTGGTTAATTAGGTGTAATGATTTTTCTAAAGTGCAACCCAGCAGCAATGTATGCCGTCCAACTTTGTTTGACATGACAAGTGACATGAGTGTCATGACACTCGTATGACGTTTAGATACTTATGTCTACGTTAATTGATGTTATTAACGTTAACTACCAGTGGATGCAATACATTGCGTGCTCAATTATTTTGTATGAAAAAAAAAGTACCTTAATTTCCTAAAGAAATGTATGTAAACAGGTTCCCTAGGTCCGATAGTAATCGCCATTAAAATATTCGCCCGTATCAAATAAACACGCTGTATTGGTTACAGTTTTGTACGTATGAAACCGTCTTAATTATATCCAGTAGGTACATTTGTTCTACTCCTTCATCTTTGTGTCAAGTATTTCAGTAGTATAGATATAAAACAAATACAAGAATTCTGGGAAAAAAATAATTCTTTATAATTCTCACAACATCTCATAGGTTGACCTGATTCTGTACTAAGTAGCTTAAGCACTTGTGTTACAGATATCAGACGACAGAGGAACACAAATATATACTTAAATACATATATTACACCTAGACACTGAACAAACCCAAGTGTTCATCGCACGAATGTTTGTCCAGGGTGGGGATCGAACCCACGACCTTTGGCGTAAGAGGCAGGGTCACTACCAATTGCGCCATCCGGACAGTCAAAAATGTATGTACCTAAGGTATTATTTTAAGAAATTCTCAGTGTCAGCCCAAAGCTGGAAATTGGCGGTCTTGTAAATGATTTGGAAAGCACCTGATCCCGTGATATTCCTGGTCGCGTCCAAAGCCGTCCTTTTGGAGCCCAGGGTACCTACGATTCGACCAGACTAGATTCAGAGTTTGGTGAGTCTGGTAAATTGCAATGAAGAGGCAGTCTCTTAACTTCGCAACCCTTTGACTAGATCATGGTTACATGTTTCCATTTCCACTATCTCAAAAACTCTAGTTTATAGAACTAACGGAGAATTCATAAAACAATTACTAATCGAAACAAAAATACCTTTGGTTGGAATATAGATTAGATCGCGTAGTTCACATCTAATAATATCGGAAGACAATATCATTCAATAAGCACTGTATCAAAACGAAACTCCATACATTCACCGGCTGTCACTCCGTCCATGCATCAGACGAGGCACATTCAAACTGTATGAAAGCCTCGAGATTCACTGGGTACCTACCTTACCTTACACTACGACAATTTTCTAAGATCAAGACTGTTTATACGTCGTACATTGCGTAGTTTCTACGTATGTTGAAGATTGGGAGGTGTGACCAGCGGGTAATGGATGGTGTGTGACGAGATGCGGTGGTGTTGTGTTGTGGTCAAAATTGTGGTGTGACGTGTGGCTGTCAATCACAATCAGCCACGACCACCCGCGCGATTAGACGCGGGTTAAGAAACTGTAGTGGGGTGGAGTGGGCTATAGTTATGTTTGCACACGATATAATTTTTTTGATGTCATAGGTGGCAGATATAGGTAGAAAGGGCTATGCTCGGAGTATCTCTGAAGGACCGCATCAGAAATGATGTAATCCGACAGAGAACCAGAGTCACCGACATAGCCCACCGAATTATCAAACTGAAGTGGCAGTGGGCTGGTCATATTAGCCGCAGAACTGACAGCCGTTGGAGCCGTAAAGTTCTTGAGTGGAGACCGCGACTCGGTAAGCGTAGTGTAGCACGCCCTGCGACAAGATGGGATGAAGGCTGGCTGGTGTGGGCTGGATGAGAGTGGCCGAAAATCGGGAGCAGTGGCGTGCATTAGGGGAGACCTATATCCAGCAGTGGACGAGTGTGGGTTGCTGATGATGAGGTGGCAGATGAATTTGTGAGTATTTCTATAGATATTATGTCCAAGATTTTCAACAAAAGGGATAAGGAGCAATAGAGGGACTTGGGGGAGGTCTTTGAGGTCAGTGGTACAGTATTTGTGATTTCAAATATCCAGCAACTTGATCAATCGTGGGAGAGCCACGCTTCGGCATGAATAGGCTGGCTCAGCCGGAGTGATACCACGGCCTTACAGAAAACCGGCGAGAAGCAGCATTGTGTTGTGTTTCGCTGTGTGAGTGAGGGTACCGGATGCCCAATCCGGGGGAAAGCGGGTTTGGCAGCGCACTTTTGACTTTACTGGTGTTGCGGTTGTCGTGGGTGTCCATGGGCGGCGGCAATCGCTTACCATCAGATGATCCGTCTGCTTGTCTGCTACCAATCACATAAAAAAGGGTGTGTTTCTTTAAAAATATATTTTTATTATATTACCACCCCCAAAGACTCGCAGCAGACGGTAGAGCATTTCACTAATAATTAATGAATGATAATATTGTCATATTATCATAATAACATTAAGACAAAACGTCAAAATTGACGATGTCAACAAACATCAATATGAATAGTCAAGTTATTCATAAGTTGTTTTAAAGGGTTGTTCAGTAGGTTTAAAGGGAAGTAACTGTTACACTCGAGCCAAAAACATAATTAATAAATATACCTAATACTCTACCGTTTTCCATGAGTCTAAATTAGAATGTATAAGAAAGGGATTAATGATAGGAACATCACCACCGGACTGACCGGATGGCGCAATTAGTAGTGACCCTGCCTCTTACGCCAAAGGTCGTGGGTTCGATCCCCACCCTGGACAAACATTCGTGAGATGAACACTTGTGTTTGTTCGGTGTCTGGGTGTAATATATGTATTTAAGTATATATTTGTGTTCCTCTGTTGTCTGATATCTGTAACACAAGTGCTTAAGCTACTTAGTACGGAATCAGGTCAACGTATGAGATGTTGTGAGAATTATTGTTCATATTATTATCACTTTTTTTCGACATTACTACGAAAGAGCAGTGAAAAAATATCTGTTACAATCACTTTGACTTCTCTTTGTAAGTTTACAAGTTCTGAGAAAATATTTTAAATACCGTTAAGTTGTGTATCTTATTATTTTGCAGTTTAAGTTATAGATAGCGGTATATCGACTCCAACGATTTCCCTGTCCGATAGCAACAATCACTAGGTGTACACGAGCAGCCCGTTTACCAGATATCTGTCCGTCTGTCCGTCTTATCTCAGCATCTCATACACCTTCATAGAACTCACAATGCCCTGAGAAAATACATACTTAAATAGCAATCTTCGATTTCGATGTTTGAAGATTGTTGCTCCAAAACAACAGCTGAGTTTTTATATTATTATGAGTTATGTATATATTATTTTATAACAATCATTCGGCGGTGAGGGAAAATATCGTGAGGAAACCATTGCGTTTCGGATAGTTGCTCAACCTGTGGATAATTTTATTATTGAGATACCTTAATATTCTGAAGGTGTAACCATGATTGGTTTCTCTATGTAGGGTTGCAAAGGTTAGACAGCAGTCGCTTCACTGTAATTACAACACTCACCAAATTCTGGATAATGGTCCGAGCGTACCCCGGACTCCAAAGCTGACTAAGATGACTTTTGCTTATTGCTAATTTATTCGTGTAAGTATTTTCCGTTTCGATTATGTAGTACCTAAATACAAATACGTTTATTGCTTATTATAACATGATACATGTAAGAAGAAGCCGTGTGGTCCCCGGCAGAGTAGAATAGGCCACCCTCGCTCTTACCGAGGTGTCGTAAAAGGCGACTAAGGTAAAGCTGCTGGCATGATCATCAGCACCCAGAGAAGGAAAACTCTGCATTTATATCAAAACCCTCGCCAACCCGTCTGCCAAGCGTGGTGAGTATGGCAATTACACCTCATGTGATTGAGGGAGGCCCGTGCCCCAGCAGTGGGGACTTAAATGAGCTGATGATGATGATGACATGTAAGAAATATAACAGTAGGTAAAGTAATAATATAAGCAAGGAGGTGGTTTAGCTTGTGCTGCCACAGAATGATGAGACATTCAAGATAGCACTGGTTTTCAGCCAATCCAGCCAATAAAGCCGCTGCCATCTTACCTTTGCAACCCAGGACAGGGACCCACACCAGCTAATTCATTTTGATAATTTGTATTGTTTTTTATTTTGACTAATATTTTTTCGAATGTCATCATCCCATCTTGTCGCAGGGCGTCCTACGCTACGCTTACCGAGTCGCGGTCTCCACTCAAGGACTTTACGGCTCCAACGGCTGTCAGTTCTGCGGCTAATATGACCAGCCCACTGCGACTTCAGTTTGACAATTCGGTGGGCTATGTCGGTGGTGGCGTGCATTAGGGGAGCCTTATGTCCAGCAGTGGACGAGTGTGGGTTGCTGATAATGATGATGATGATTATTTTTTAATATATGAAGACGACGCTAACTCTCTGTTATTGCATGTCGATATTATTCGGTCAAATGTGAGAATCTAAACGACAATTTTATGTAAAGTATTGTAACCATATTTACCACATTAAACCACCATTGAGGGTCTCCACCAGGCAGACCCTCAATCGACACCGGTACATGGTAGAAATACCAAAAGTCCGCACAAAGAGGTTTGAATCCTGTTTTCTTATTCGTACTGCGAAACATTGGAATCAGTTGCCTGAGGAGGTGTTCCCTAGTGGCTACAATTTGGGGGTTTTCAAAGCGCGAGTGAATAGGTATCTTCTAGGTAATCGTACTACATCTTAGACCATATTATCACTTACCATCAGGTGAAATATGGTCAAACGCTTACCTATCTACAGTAAAAAAAAAAAAATGATTTCTGCTTCTGATTTTAAATAGTTACACGGTCCGAAACTGTTCGAAACGTGAAGGTATTCTCGCGATGTATTTCCTTACAGTTGTGATCGGCACGCACCACTGGATTATTAAAATCAATGTGCGTATTTCTACAACAAGCTAGGCTTAATGTGTGTGTGTGGAAAAACATTGCTACATGAGCTATTTATTTGTTCTGAGCGAATGGGTCAACTTTGAAACTTCCTTAATTTTATACTATATTGTTAAGTATACTTGTATATACTTTGAAGTCAGCCAGTACCAACTCAGTATCCGCCCAAGAGTCTACACAAGCACAAATACTAAAGAAGTCAGGGGCGGCGAACCTTAGGCACGAATCAATCGCGAGGAGCGCGTTACGCGGGGTCGGGTCGTGACCTGTGACCCCATTGGACGACCCCGCGACCCGGCCACGCCCCCCGCCTATACCTAACTGAAACCACCTGAAAAGGACGGAATGAGGACGTGAGGTAAACTCGTTTACAACAGGACGTAACGTCAAAATTATTAATTATGATTGTATAGTTGCTCTCGTTATCAGATACCTATTCGTAATTATTTTGGTTAAAAATCAGAAATGTCTACGAGTTTCCTAATTGGAACGTTTTCAGATGTTATAAATACGTTCCAATTAAGCCATAGTACTTATTCGGAATAGTTATCATGAAGTTTTAATATCACTCCGGTACGTTTCCGTAAAAGGATCAGTAGTAGCATTTCTCTCTTAATAATATTAAAATATCTTAATAAATATATATATTCTCCAACCGATTACGGTTACGCCGGTCAATCTCAACGATCAGCCACGTCATCATCAGCCCATTTAAGTCCCCACTGCTGGGGCACGGGCCTCCCTCAATCACATGAGGGGTAATTGCCATACTCACCACGCTTGGCAGACGGGTTGGCGAGGGTTTAGATATAAATGCAGAGTTTTCCTTCTCTGGGTGCTGATGATCATGCCAGCAGCTTTACCTTAGTCGCCTTTTACGACACCTCGGTAAGAGTGAGGGTGGCCTATTCTACTCTGCCGGGGACCACACGGCCACGTACCCAGGATATATTACAGTGCTCAAGTGTGTGCGCAAACACAAGTGCACTCTCTATCCCCTCATATCATATTCCGATAGAACACCAGCGTGACACGACCGGAGAGGGATTGGGCGCAGGACGGCTTAACGTTCTTTCCGATGCACGGGCGTACAAGACCGCCTACTTCCAGACTCCGGGCTGACACTAAGAATTTCTTACCGAAAACTTAGGTACAAATTGCTGGCCTGACCCGGGGATCAAACCCGGGACCTCTTGCGCAGCCGTCGCTTTACACATCGACTGCCATTAAACCAGACACAAATAAACATTTATTGTTTGTCGGTCACCGGTGTCCCCCATGGCGCTCAAAGACTTAAAGTGCGACCCACTAACCACTGCGCCATCGAGGCAGCTTTTTATAAATAGTATAGATGTATAGACCGTCTCAGCTTAAATAACGCGTCCCACCCACATTTACCCAAAACAGAAAACTTTAAATATGGAACATGCAAATTATAATAGGGTATATGGCTAAGCTCAAGATTTTACAAAATATGAATATTTTATCAAAATATAGGTCAATATGTGCCAATGGCAAAAAATCTCAATTAAAAATATAATGTCTAGCCGGTTTTATGGTCATTCAAAGATTCATGGGCAAGTCCATTTTAAAAGTATGAAATTATTAAAAAATAATTATACCATTGAATAACCCATACAATTTGCACCGCATTTTATAATAGAACCATTGACATAAACGAAACATTTGATATAGCTACCATACAAAATTCAAATGAAATGCATACAAAATACTTAAGTGTGACGTCACATTTAAGTAGCCATTTGTATGGAGCGTTTTGGGTTTGCCCAAAATAATGTGATTTTAAAGTTGTGATATCTCAGGTAGTTTAAATGAGAATCAAGTGATTTTTTCAACGATGTTTCTATCATTGAGAGGTCTTTTGATTGCAAAATTAAAAAAAATAAATCTTATACCGTATTGTTGTTCAGTTGCCGGTTAGACTCAAACGTGCGAGCACTGATCATTCGACTTCGAAAGTACCTACCATCAGTATATCTACAAAAAACATTGTCAAAGATAGGTAATTAAATAGTGGGGCGCGTCATTTCAGCTTTGACAATCTCTAATCGATTTAAAGGACCTCAGTAATTGTGTAGGTTGGTACTTTATTTTACCTATCTGCTTAGATTTATCAAAATATATTGAGCCCATGTTTAATTTGTCCGTCATTGCGTCGGGCCTAAATAAAAGTTAGGGGTGCTTACCAGTTTTTTAATAATCACTGTTGAATAAAACTCTGTTGACATTTGACGAGGCGAACAAAAGACGCACCGCCCGTGAAAAGCAGTTGGTAACTTCTGACCTGTTCTGATTGTTGCATACACCTGCTTAAGTTTTTTTTTAATTTTAAATATATTGTGTATTTATTTATTATTACAGTATACCTGTGGCTTACAGAAATGATTCCAACACGCACACAAGTTTAAATTTTACATAAATAATACAATTGAATTAAATTTAAAAAACAAACAATATAAAACATATGCATAAATCAAATAATTGTCAAACGATATTCAAATACTAATATTAATAAATGTCAAAGAAAAAAAAATCAATCTAAGTATTGAAGTTTGAATATATTGAAGTTGGAAGCCAATGTTTACCTCTTGTTTCTCCGGTGTATTAGTTTGATGGAGAGACAAAATACATAGCCAGATTACTTAGTAACTTTTTTTTATGTGATAGGTGGCTGACGAGCAGACGGATTGCCTCACACTCACGACACTCACGACATCAGAGGAGTCACAAGTGCGCTGCCAACCTTTAAAACCCCTTTCCTCCCGGATTGTGCCTCCGGTACCCTCACTCATGCAGCGAAACACAGTACAGTGCTGCTTCACGCCGGTTTTTTGTGAGGCCATGGTATCACTCCGGTCGAGCCGGCCCATTCATGCCGAAGCGTGGCTCTCCCATGGTCAAAAATGGTAGCTCAGTGGATACGAACGCGCCTTCCATACGGGCATCGTCGGTCGAAACCGAGCATGCACCTCTGAATATTTTAAATCTATGTGCGTATATATACCATTTTAGCTCGGCGGTGAGGCAAAACCTACATGTTTCGGATGGTTTCAGAAACTTGTAACAATGATTCAGTTGGTCTGGTTTCCTAATTAAAGTTCCGAAGGTCGGACGGCAGTCATCATAATCAGCCCATTTAAGTCCCCACTGCTGGGGCACGGGCCTCTCTCAATCACATGAGGGGTAGTTGCCATACTCACCACGCTTGGCAGACGGGTTGGCGAGGGTTTTGATATAAATGCAGAGTTTTCCTTCTCTGGGTGCTGATGATCATGCCAGCAGCTTTACCTTAGTCGCCTTTTACGACACGTCGGTAAGAGTGAGGGTGGCCTATTCTACTCTGCCAGGGACAACACGGCCCACACGGCGACGGGGGACGGCAGTCGCTTTATTATAATTACTAGACTCCTCAAATCCAAAATCCGTACCCTAGGCCTCAAAGCGACATCCTTGAACGCAACCGGAAATCACACTCTAAGAAGAGAGACCTTTAAATAAACCTCTGTCGTCATTTAGGCGACGGGTAGGGCACACTAACGACGCCAATCGATTTTAATTTTTAGCAACTAAACCGGATCTATTTTAAACAATTTCGGGGTTATAACCTCTCGGTAACTATTTATTATATAACCATGCACAAATTTTAGGTCCGTTTTTGTAAAAGAAAAATTGATTCACGCCAAAAGTGGCCGCTTTTGGCGTGTACGCATTGGACCTAACATTTGTGCATGGTTATTCAATAAATACTATAAGTGTTTGCCGAGGGGTTGTAACACCAAAATTGTTTGAAATAGTTCTGGTTACGTAGCTAAAAATTATAATCGAGTGACGTCGCTAGTGTGCCCTACCCGTCACCTTAAGTAACACACAAAAGACTCGCCGTTCGTGACAGTAGGTAGCGATTTCTAGCCTAACCTATTTCGGAAGTAACGTAAAAATAAAAAATCTTAACTTACTTATTATATTATAGGTCTTAATCGCTGAAAATGCCGTTTTATTCCATACACAACAAGATGTAGGTATGACTCCTTTAATAAGCACAAAGTCACCATGCTATAATTTTATTTTGAGAGCGTCTTGTCAGAGAGATCACTGGAGAGCTAAAGGCTGGCAGTTACCTCTCCCACCGAATTTCCATCGCGATACAGCGGAGTCATCATCATCATCATTATCAGCCCATTTGAGTCCCCACTGCTGGGGCACGGGCCTCCCTCAATCACATGAGGGGTAATTGCCATACTCACCACGCTTGGCAGACGGGTTGGCGAGGGTTTTGATATAAATGCAGAGTTTTCCTTCTCTGGGTGCTGATGATCATGCCAGCAGCTTTACCTTAGTCGCCTTTTACGACACCTCGGTAAGTGTGAGGGTGGCCTATTCTACTCTGCCGGGACCACACGGCTTTCTGCCGGGACCACACGGCTTAATGCTGCCAACATTTTGGGGATACTGCCACAGGGACCTATTTTCCTTTTTATTTACTTTTAGCTTATTTTTATTTCTCAGTTCTTGTCTTAATTTTCTTGTGTTTTTATTCTTTTGTTCAATAAGTAGTAACATGATTGAAAACTTCAGATTGATCTGATTCCGAGATAGGTAGCTCAAGCACCTGTGTTACGAATATCAGAATCAATAGCGGAATTACAAATATATATCTACATATAATACTTTTCTTTTTTAAATACATACTTATAATGCATACAAACACCCAGACCAATACAAACAGACATGTTCATACACACAAATGTTTGTACTGTGCGGGGATCGAACCCGCAACCCTTGGACCAAAGGCAGCGTTCACTACCACTGTTCCAAACGGGTCGTCAAAATTATTGTATTTATGATGCAAAAAAATCTTGAAAATGACCCATACACTGTCTAAGAAAATCTCGATTATAAACGGCAATTTAATAGGTACGAGTAAGATCTAAAATATGTTGATCTATATTCAGTGCCAAGTGTTTTGATTTTGTGCTTATAATTATTGACTTACTTAATAACAGTTGAATAAACCTGCCTTGTCAGTTGGTAACGTGAACAAAGAACGCACCGCCCGTGACCAGCGGTTGGCGACTCCTGACCTGCCCTGATTGTAGAAGACATCTGCTTCAGCTGTATCCTGTTATTTGCTCGTTCGCCAATTATTTATTAGATCGAATGTTTAAGGGAAATCCTGCTTCCTATGAATGACTTTGAATCGGTTAATTAACAAAAAAAAGCCCAGGCGCGTGTTGTTTTTTTCTTTTTTCGCTTTGACGACCTCGATGGAGCAATGGATATGGTGTTGAATGAAAAAAGTCCCGAGTCGGAGTTTGGTCGGGTCAATTTAGAAAAAGAACTTTTCTGAATTGACACAGGCCTGCAGGAGCTGAGAAACACCCTCAACATCGGCTTATACTCATATTACCTCTTCATCTAACCATGGGAGGTGGATGGTGGTGGTTGCGGCTACATGAATGGGCCGGCACGACTAGAGTGATACCACACGGTCTACTAGAAAACGGCCTTGTCTTTCACCGAGTGAGTCCTCACTTACTTCCGGCTTAGGGTTCCAATACTCTCGTACCAGAAGACCAATTCTGGAGGAAGAGGAGTTTAAAGCTTGGCAACGCATTTGAATCCATGGGCGGCGGGAATCGTCCATTATCAGGTGATCCGTCTGCTGGTATGCCACCATTACATAAAAAATAAACCTATTACCACTACCACAGAGGTCATCTTGATATCCCTCGATAATTTCCGTCGTATAAATCGTTCCTCATATACACAAGGGAGGCTATTGTTAGTGTGATTATAGAACGCAAAACAATGTCATAATTATTAAAACGATATGGATTGTACCACGAATCAAACCCTACGGAAGTGACAGTGGTAGGTATAGGCGCCACCTGCACCACCACCGGAATTCAATCACGCCACTGTTTCCCATGCGCGCGCGCACCGTGACGTCACATGCTTAGTACCAACTGGGGTTGTTATAATGTTCTCCTTTTTATTTATAAGTGTCAGACAAGCAGAGCAGGAGAGGCGAGGTGGTGAAGAACGGTTCCTACTTCTCCAACGCCGAACTTTTTTGTCACCCTGTCAGATATTTGACTTAAGGTGACGGGTAGGGCACACTAGCGACGCCAATCGATTTTAATTTTTAGCTTCTAAACCGGATCTATTTTAAACAATTTCGGGGTTACTAATCTCTCGGTAAACACTTATACTATTTATTAAATAACCTTGCACAAATGTTGGGTCCGTTTTTGTACGCGAAAAATTGATTCACGCCAAAAGTGGCCGCTTTTGGCGTTAATCAACTGTTTACCCGTCGCCTTAATGTACGTATTAATATCCTCTACCGATATATCACCGTGACCGCTTTTGACCGTGGGAGAGCCACGCTTCGGCATGAACGGGCCGACTCGACTGGAGTGATACCATGGCCTCACAGACAAGTCGCGTGAAGCAGCCCTGTGCTGTGTTTCGCAGCGTGACTGAGGGTACCGGAGCCATAGGTAATCCGGGGAGAAGGGCGCACTAAAAACAGCGCACTTGTGATTTTACTAGTGTCACAGGTGTCTATGGGCGGCAGAAATCGCTTACCATCAGGCGATCCGTCTGCTCGTCTGCCACCTATGATATTAAAAAAATCTCAGGCGCAGCCTTCGCTTTAAAATGTGACCCACTAATCACTACGGTACCAAAGTAATCTTATTAGAAGCCATTTCGTCCTTGTATGGGAATGAACTTGCGTGCGGGCGTCCTGTATACACCCGTACAAATTAAAAGGCCCGTACGTCAGGTGTCCACACGCGACTCTATGTCCACGACTCCACGCGTGGGAACGAGTGTGACTCGGCAATTAGCTGGGATATATTGGCTTTTAATTGTGGGCGGGAGAGTTGGCGACCACTGTGATTATGTTGTTACTAAGTTAACTGGAGTATGTTGTTGGAGTTAATTTGGGTTTTCGGTTCATTGATTTTATTAAGTGGATTACAACAAGTTGAAGTGTTCATTGGAGTAAATTCCTCAATTAAAAGGGCATATTCGCACTACATTGGGTGAGAATCTGATCCGGACACGTAAATAAAGATCAAGATTTGCGAGTAAAAGGTCCGGAGTATTCATAGAACTATTAACCTTGGTATAGATCTCAGTTATAGTATGCAACTTCTGTGTGAAACCCAATGTAGGTACGCCAAATATATTGACATGCTGGAGGCAATCCAGATCTGGACTCGTCAAGAGCATAAAGACCAAATATTTCTATTTAAAATTATCAATTGTTTAATTGATTCTCCCTTCCTGTTGAATCGATTGGCATTAAGATGTTCTAGAGCAGGCGCACGGCGTAAATTTACATTTTCAGTACCCTTTTGCAAGACAAAGTATAGAAATAATAGCTTTGTTATTAGATCATGTAATAAATACAATTCATGGAAAAATTACGCGTTTTCGTTGCCTTCTGAAGGAGCATTCAGGTGTACACACCTAATAATAAGTATAAAGTATTCTTTCTTGCCGTGTGGTCCCCGGCAGAGTAGAATAGGCCACCCTCACTCTTACCGAGGTGGCGTAAAAGGCGACTAAGGTAAAGCTGCTGGCATGATTATAGCACCCAGAGAAGGAAATCTCTGCATTTATATCAAAACCCCCGCCAACCCGTCTGCCAAGCGTGGTAAGTATGGCAATTACCCCTCATGTGATTGAGGGAGGCCCGTGCCCTAGCAGTGGGGACTTAAATGGGCTGACGATGATAATGATGACTGATGATTCTTTCTTATTTTTTTTGATTGTCTACATTTTTTTTTGATTAAGAATTTCTCTTTCTATTAAGTTTTAATTCCTTAAATGAGAGTTTCTTATTCAACATTATGTGTATTACCTAGTAGTGGAAACTAATTAAGCTAGTGAATTACTTATATTTAATAAATCTAAATGTTTGAGTAATTAAGCTGTTTGTTTCCTCAATAAAGAAAAAATGAAATGATAATAATATTCTCCAACCGATTCGGCTACGGCGACCGATCTCAATGATCAGCAGGATAAATATCGTAGCGCAAGTGTGTGCGCAAACATAAGTGCACTCTCTTTTCCCTTACCCTCAAACCTATTCCGATGACAGGAGAGGCATCGGACATAGGACCTTCCGAGCTTAAAGCACTTTCCGAGGAAAGAGATAAAAGCTCGATTATTTCCAGAATTCAGATACAAATTTTGGTCTAACCCAGGAATTGAACCTGGGACCTCAAACGCACACTAGCTACTACGCCACCTAGGCTGTCACAATTAGTTAAGTAGATAGCATACGCCCTAGATCGGACTTGCAACATTCGATGTCTAACCGACATCCATGGATATCCAATCCAATCCAATAACGTATGCCAAAAGCGATCCCATAAATTGTTTGATTTCTTTTTATTATGTCAGGAGGCAGACGAGCAGACCCGCCCATGGACACCCGCAATACCAATGGAGTCACAAGTGCGCTGTCAACTATTTTGCTCCCCGGATTGGGTCTCGGGTGCCAACTCACTCAGCGCAGACGCTGTTTCACCGGTTTTTTGTGCGTCCGTACAATTGATTTTTTCTGCATAGTGACAGTATATTGGCTCTCCTTAGTGTGATGGTAAGCAAGAGGAGCGCCCACGTTACACTTACAACCGACATGATGTCCAGACCTCCGTTGGCACTGCCATACTGGCGTGAGATGCTTCTTCACGCTTTGTTTGAAGGAATCCATATTGGAAGGAAGAAGGAAATACATGCGCCGACAACGAGTTCCATTTCTTTGTCTACACGTCGAGTTACCCCAGACATAAGGACCTTTGGACCGTCCTGATATCTGGGGCACAAGTGCTATTTTTCCTCTGCAGGGGGGTAACTTGATCTGACGCTGACTGTACATGAAGAAAAATAAAACAAACTAACATAAATCCATAGAGACATTTTAATTCCTCAATATTACGCGTCCATACAGCTCCATACACACCGATATATTACAACCTTCACTGTACATTATTGCGATATAATAAATACATTGCTTCTCTTTGCCAGTCCTTAGTTCCGCTCATTTGGCAGGCTTATTAACTGTACATTTTGAGGAAAATTACAAAAGACTCATATTTTTGGGAATTACATAGTAACTTTCTTTTTTAATCAATTTGAACACTCAAATTTCGTGAAATATTTTGTTAAACACTTTATTATAACCAGAAAGCAAATTAAAGGTAACAAAAAATTAAGTAAAATCAAAGTGTATTTTATGATAAATAAAATTAAATCAATTTTAACTATTTTTTACTAAACCTTTGGGATTAGGGCAATTTCTGAGTAAGTTTTAACAACATGGCTATTTTTAATTAAGTACTTTATACAACATTGTCCAGCAAAGTAATTAAAAAATAATGTATTATTTAAAAAGATTAATATGTAATCGCCAAAAACATTAAGACAAGTAGAAAACAAAAGACTCTATATATGCCTTTGAAATTATCAAACAAACAAACAATAGAAACTGATGTATTTGACCTATTAAGAGATATATTTAAAAATCTAATTAATAATGTACCTTTAATTGACATTAATGTATCCGCCAGTATTGCTTTGTACGATATAAAATAAATCTTTCACATAACTTTCTTAAGTATTTTCTCACTAAACTTTAAAAACAATTTCACACAAATATAAATAAAACACGATGATTTCATTGACATTCTCCATAGCTGACATTTTGGTACAAATGCTTGAGCAGTATTTAACAACTTATATAGATATTTTTGACACCATATATAATATGTATGAGAAAATCATCATTCAATCTTGCTAAATAGACTGATGATTATTAGGAGCAAAAATCCTAAATATAATTTTATATAATATTGCTCGGTAAAATAATAAAGAAAATACAAATGAATTTATAAAAAGTTTTTACTAGGTACTGTTTCAATGCACAAATGATAGATCGAATGATAATTCACTTAACAAAAACAGATGGTTACATAAATTGAGTCAATGATTTAATCAAAAATTAAAACCAAAAAATACATAAAAAAGTTGTTAAAGGCGAAATACAAATATAACCTTTACGGAAATAACATCCGTAAAATAGATAAATGCTTCAAAGGAATTGTTTACATATAAATAAATCCACAAGAATAACTTAACCAAAATTTCATTTAAGATATTGTTTACTAATATAAATTATAATTATATATCAAAGAGCACCAGTTTAAGAAAATATCATAAAAGTATATCGCATGATCATGAGAATGAAAAAAAATATTTTAACTCTATCGTGTATTGTAATGGCAATATTTTACAATTACTTAAGATTCATGGATCCTGTTTACTTTATACACCTATGAATTTGAAATAAAAGAATAACATAAATAATGAATTCATTTATAAAGAGGCCTAGAAAATCCTCAATTTGTATATTTATCTCTATACATATACCTACACAATTCACACAAACATTGCAGACCCAATGTACAATTTATTGCGCTTTTTTCAATCCAAGATTGATTTCTTAAATATAACATTTTTAAATAACACTGATTTCATACAAACTTTGGAAACACGTAGTTTGGACAAGGAAAACGCTTGTGTATTTAAAAAGAACATCCACAATCGTAGTAGAAAACAGTTCGTCTCTCATACCTTATCACAATAACTATACATTTACAATAATAAAAACATTTTATTTACAGTTTTTAAATATCTAGCCTATATTTTTACAGAGGAACAAAAGAAAACTTGAACTAATAGACACTACTGACCCCACACTTAACAACCCTAACAGTCCTTACTTCATCTCTGGTATCGGGCATGACTCCTGACTGCGCAAGTTCAAAAGATTGTCTATCATCATGGTCTTTTGAGCGGTCTTCTGCGTGTCGCTCGACGTGGTAGGCGCGTCGAACGTCTCCTCGGCAGCCTTCGGAGCGTAGAATGCTGATATAGGATCGAAGGTCGGACAGGGATCGGCTCTCTCGCTCTCTCTGCTCGTCCTCGACCCGAAGTACTCCTCGGAGGCGGTCGCGGGCTCGGCGCTCTCGTGGAACTCACTAGACGACGTCACCGCGTCCTCGGCCTCCCTCTGGTACCTCTGGAACGGGTCGAAGCGCTGGCTGGGCAGATACGGCGGGAAGCCGTAAGGCGTCGATCAGGCCGCCGCCAGCTGTCTCCACATCGTATGTCACATGGTCGCCATGTACGGCCACGAGAAAGAGCTGCCGGAGAGAAGCATGTCCCTGATCAGGGTCTCGATCGGCGTCTTCCCTACGAGCCGGACAAAGAACAGCTGTTCTATCACTTGAGAACTGACTGTCCGTAATGACGGTAGCCGGAGCAGCAGTTTTCCGAAGCGTGTGGGCTGGTTGGGGTACTGACTACGGCAGTACTCTTCAAGTGCACACTGGGATTTCTCTTGCAGACTCTCTATGTGCGGTACGTCAGACAAACCGCAAGCATCTGTAAAAACGAAAAGTGTCTTACATAAAACACACAGTAACAATATTTTTTACGGCATTTGCATTTAGGTAAAGATTTCAGATACATCCGGGGTAATGGCGACATCAGTGAAATTTAATGTAATAGAAAACATTCATGCTACATTAAATTTCGCGTCATCGATAAAGTTAACGTTTCTCAACTCGACTGCCAATAACAATAACGCAATGGCGTCTTATGTAATGATTATGGCAAAGCTGGCCAATCTTTATTTAAGTGTTCATTAACACGTTGATGTTAACTCATCTTCTCGTGGTTTTTGTGTATCCGCATAATTGTGGTTCTTATGCAGGCCTAATTTTCTTGCTTATTAACCTAGTTGCACCGCTTCGATTTACCTACATAGTAATTATGCTTCTTATATGTAACATAAAACAGCGGCGCAAATACGGGTCCCTGTGGAACACCATAAATGATACTAAAACGGCCAAATAAAGGAGCAAGAATACAATTGCAGTAATAGTGTAATAGAAAGATAAACTAAATAAGAAAATGCAAGCAAGAATAATCCTTTCCGGTTTCAACCCCCGAAATAAAAACGTATAAACATAATAGCCCGTGAAGAGTCGCAGGCCGTCTTAATGCGATTAGAAGGCCCCGGTACATTTGGCTGATGTTGTACTGGAGGCATTAATATTTTTTACGATTGCACAGAAGGAAGAAATGACGCGGTAAACAAAAGGGTCATTATGATCCCGAACAGATGTGGCGGGAATTCTGCACGGCTTATAAGTTGTGCTTTATTTGATGTCTCGTGAATGAGGAGTTACAGTCATAACATAACAATGTTTCATAACATTTATTTGATTGGTAATGCTATTTCGTATAATTGTTTTTCCACGAGGTTATTTATTTGTAAGATAATTCCAAGTGAATCTACAGGTCACAACACAATACATTATTTGCACTGCCTGGTTATTAGTACTCATTATTTTGTTTTTCCTTTGTTTTGTTTTGTTTTTATTTTCTGTATCTATGTTGTTTTTCTTTTTGTTTGTTTGTTCTTTTGTAACTAATGTTGTACTCGTATGTAGTGTTGTGATGTCCAAAATAATAAATTTTTCTTTCTTTCTTTCTTTCTTGATACCAGGAGCCCGAATCTCGGGATTTTCGATAAGTAAAAAAGCGTGGTGGATTATCACCTGCCCGATATCACGAGCCCGAGAATTGGACTCCTGGAGCGTCCAATTCTTGTGCTCGTGACATTTATTATCATACGACATATATCACTAAAACAAAGTTTTTTGTATGGTTTTCAGGTGATATGCGCCATGTTTTTTTCATATCGAAATCCCGAGAATTGGGCTCTAGGATTTCTTGTGTTGTTCTTCTTTAAAAAAAATTAAATAGCATTTCGAGCTTTAGTAGTTCATGGGATATTGAAGGCAGTAAAAACACGATTGCCTCTAATATTTCAATGGACTAATAATTGCCCCCTAAACAGCTAGAATTACTCCATCGCTATGAGACATGTGAAAAGATATGGCGACCACTGTTCCTACATTAAAACTGACAGAGAGGTTGTTTAGTGGTAATTAAAAATTAACCCACTTGTCTGTGGGCGGTGCTCAGTGAATATTAATTGCTTTTTCAAGTAGTTCAGCGGTGGATTATGGTATGTCAAGAGTTTTTGGATTTTCGTTTATGATAAGAAAATATGAACGTCATTATTTTCTTCGAAATGGTACTCATTTGATTGTAGCTATTATATTTTTTATGCTAGAGTGAATAATGAACAAATGAGCTAACTGAGTCACTTAATAGTTTTTTTTCTTTTTATGTGATAGGTGGCAGACGAGCAGACGGATCGCTTGATGGTAAGCGATTGCCGCATACACCCGCGACACCAGTGGAGTCACAAGTGCGCTGCCAACCTTTAAACCCCCCTTGCCCCCGGATTGGGCCTCCGGTACCCTCACTCACGCAGCGAAACACAGCACAGTGCTGTTTCACGCCGGTTTTCTGTGAGGCTGTGGTATCACTTCGGTCGATTCATGCCGAAGCGTGACTCTCCCATAGTAAGTGAATACCACCGCCCATAAACATCTGCAAGATCAGATGAGTCGCCGATACAAATTTTATTTGACATAGGTAGAAAGTTTCTTCTAATCCTGAGTTTTTCAATTGGTTTCAGTAGCATTTTGACTTGGACTGACCGGATGGCGCAATTGGTAGTGACCCTGCCTCTTACGCCAAAGGTCGTGGGTTCGATCCCCACCCTGGACAAACATTCGTGCGATGAACACTTGTGTTTGTTCGGTGTCTGGGTGTAATATATGTATTTAAGTATATATTTGTGCTCCTCTGTTGTCTGATATCTGTAACACAAGTGCTTAAGCTACTTAGTACGGAATCAGGTAAACGTATGAAATGTTGTGAGTTTTTTTTTTTTTTGTAAACATTTTTTGTCTCAAAATGGTTGTTAAAAACATTTTGGTGTTCATACTGGACTCACGGACCTAGGCCAAGTGAGCCGCAGCTTCTGTTATTATTATTATTATCATTTTCCGTGGAAAATAGATCATCCACTTGTCTAGTCTCCCTCCTAAATGCAAGTCACCGCGGGCCCTCCAATTAAAAACTGCGTAATACGTATCAATTATCTTGGAGCAGCTGTCCAGGGCATCGCTCGCACAATTAGTTCAACTGGCCACAATTACGAAGATTGCGTCACCTTGCGAGCACGAATTACAACTAATAGTTGTGTTTCATTCGTTCAATAGAAATTTAGGTCGTTTCATAGATGAAGTTATGAGTGTGTCAGAATGTCTCGCTGAGGGCGGGGCTTTGATTAGCTGGCAAGAACATCTTCTACTTCAAATCCACTTACTGTATGAGTAGATGCCAGTGTCTTAGGAATATGAGACGATGATGATGTTATATCACTATTCACTATTGCCTTCTGCTGCAAAATAAAGTTACAACCCTACGATCTTGAATAGTATCGGTCTTTATATTCCCGAAATCTATGTAAGAGGCGTCTGACGAAGGCGAGCATTTTCGCGGAACGATCCGCGCGCACCCACTACACTGCGCACGCGCCCACCTCTAGGGCGCTTCGGTTGCTTAATGACTTTCTCACTAAGTGCCAACATGCTGATATATTTAATGATTGTATTTTTGTTTTGTCTCATTTGTTTAATTTGTATTTGTGTCATAGTGCCTAAGTCTATTTGTGTAAAATTGTATGTAATACGAGCGCTTTGGGCAACTGTAAGCTCTTATTACTACTAATTGATAAATAAAATAAAAAAATAAATAAATACGTATTATGGGAAAAGAAGCCAAACAAAGAAGAGATTTACAGTTAAATTGATCATTTCCTTGTAAGGTGAATTTAAATTGCATTGATAAACCAATAATGTCAACAGCATAATAAGGTCCTGAAAAATAAACCTGAACGTATGTAATGTGTTGCTGATATTTCTCGAGAACAACTATTTACTTCTCCCATTATCATCAAAGGAAATACAAAATGTTAGGTAAATGGTAATACTTTTATAACTCGTATTTTTATGGCCGAGTTCACCAACTTTACAAACAACGGTGATCACGCTTAAACCATGCAAGCACGGTTAAAGTGTGAATTACCGTTTTTGTAACGTCGGTGAAGTCGGCACTTAATCTCTGACGAGGTAACTATGCCGTCCTTCTACGCTTGTTTCAGTTCGGTACGACCTCTATTGCTTTTTAATATCAAAAACATCACCACAGAAATACCAAACAAATTAGCTACATAGACGACACCTATAAGAAACACGTCACCGCTAAATTTCGTCCATCTTCCATTCAATTACGACCATTCCATTCAATGTTTACCATCAGACCGGGGTCGGATCAATTAAACTATATTGCATTGTGACGACGCAGCGTAGGGTTAATTGCTGTCAGGCCGACGGACCTGATCTTTGGTCTCGAGACCGTGTTGGACACCTTTCGATTGCCCTTGCTTCTGATTCTTTTATCTCAACAGTAATCTAACTAAAGCAAAAATGTTACGACTTGTATGGTGGTGTTGGCTAAGATAACACATTTAGGTCCAATTCGACCAATCTTAATCCGAGAATAAATCTACGGTATAACGTCAGGTTAGGCAGAAACAACTTCGAGAGAGAAGCCAATAGAAGAATTCAGCTAGGCTGGGCAGCATTTGGTAAACTTCGTCAAGTCTTCTCGTCACCCATCCTTCAAAGTCTTAAGTCGAAAGTCTTCGACCAGTGCGTCCTTCCGGTCATGACTTACGGTGCCGAGACGTGGACACTCACGGCTGGACTAGTCCATCGGTTCAAAGTCGCTCAAAGAGCTATGGAAAGGGCTATGCTCGGAGTATCTCTGAAGGACCGCATCAGAAATGATGTAATCCGACAGAGAACCAGAGTCACCGACATAGCCCACCGAATTAGCAAACTGAAGTGGCAGTGGTCTGGTCATATTAGCCGCAGAACTGACAGCCGTTGGAGCCGTAAAGTCCTTGAGTGGAGACCGCGACTCGGTAAGCGTAGTGTAGGACGCCCTGCGACAAGATGGGATGATGACATTCGAAGGCTGGCTGGTGTGGGCTGGATGAGAGTGGCCGAAAATCGGGAGCAGTGGCGTGCATTAGGGGAGACCTATGTCCAGCTGTGGACGAGTGTGGGTTGCTGCTGATGATAACGTCAGATTTGTATGGTATGACAGCGCTATTCCATAGATAAGTTCTCGGATAAAGTTTGGTCGATTCGGACATTATTCGCATTCGAACAAAAAAATTACAAAATACAATTAAGTTTTGTTGTTGCAGTGAACCCTAGAGTTGAATATTTCTGGTTTAAATTTCATTTTGTATTTTACTTACATTTTTTATTTAAAATACATCATGAGGAAATATTTACATTTCTGAACGTATAACTGTAATGTAGATAGGTACTTAATATACTTCATTTATTGAAGGGTTGTAAAGATCAGGCGGTAATTTCTTCAAAGTAACCAGACCGGTTGATCCCTGGATAATTAAATCGCGCAAGCACACTCTGTACAGACATTAGACATCTGTAGGATGCAGTTGGGAAAGAGAAGACGTTGTAACGAATCGTAGCGTTAATTGGTGTCAGGCTGGTCGAAGCTGATCTTTGGTCTTGAGACCTTGTTGGACGCCTTTCGATTGCGGCTGAATTAACACCCCCTCATCTTAACGTGTGATTCCCGGTTGCGTCTGAAGCTGTCGCTCTGGAGACAGGGGTACGCTTACACCATGATTAAGGATTTAAATTACAAGAAGCGACTAACCTTCGCAAACCCTTTATAGGTGAACTAGACCAACTAACTGAATCATGCTTACACGTTTCAGAAGCTATCCGAAACGTGCAGGTTTCCTCACAATTTTTTCCCTCACCGCCTAACTAATGGTAGAAGTACGCAGATAGATTTGAATTCTACAAAAATTCAGAGGTGCATACTCCCCCCCGCATGGAAGGCGCGTTCATATCCACTGAGCTACTATCGCTCTAACTGGTATACCTAATTCATAATACTCTAAAGTAGCCCCATGGTTATTTGGCACTGGAAAAAGTCGGAACTAGCATTCGTTTTGACATTTTCCAATTGAAAAAATGCTGTACAACGGCCTCCTATCAATGTCATTGACATTGGCCGTTCCGGAGTAACTTCTGATCGTGGTCATACTGTACAGTGGCGGACACATCAAGCTATACAAAACTGTCAAATTTCTTCATTCGATTATAAACCTTATATTGTTAACATTGAGTTCGAAATCGATTGAGGAAATTTGACAGTTTTGTATAGCTTGACCTGTCCGCCACTGTACCGTGCCGCGAGTCCTTACGTCAACTATAAGTAGTTAGAATGCCAGCTTGTTACTCGTCGGTCCCTCGGCCTCGTCCCAGTGGCGCCACCTACCAGTGACTACGCCAGTAATGAGCGCTCATTGCTGCTGATGGAACATTGATTCAGGGGTCAAATCTGTTGACACCACCATCAATACTGTTTAAGCGGGCGACTTTTGTTTTTCGATGTATCTGATTCAATTCGGTATTTGGAGTACATTGGTTTGATGAGTGGGTATTGTGGTAGGTAGTGTTCATAGGATCTTTAACGAACGCAGTGCGTCATCCTCTTTTATACAGGGTGTATCTGTAAACATTTACATCCCTTTAACTGCGTGTTCTACCAATTATCAGATTTTTTTATGTGATAGGTGGCAGACGAGACCGATCACCGATGGTAAGCGATTGCTGACGCCCATTTACACCCGCGACACCAGCGGAGTGACAAGTGCGCTGCCGACTTTTAAACCCCCTTTTCCCCTGTATTGGGCCTCCGGTACCCTCACTCATGCAGTGAAACACAGCACAGTGCTGCTTCACACCGGTTTTCTGTGATTGATATTGAAGTACTCGTAGCTTGCTCTTTCGAAGCAGAGCAGTCCGGAGAGAATTTCTTAAAATCAAATAATTAATGTTATGAATTAGTCTTATAAATAATAAAGCTTCAACATGAAACAGGTCAGGGCACAGTTAAGTATATACCATTTAATAAACAAAACCCTAAATTTTATCAAATCAAGTGATAATTGAAACCATTAGCCTCAAAAGACGAACACGTATCATAAATTGGATCATAATGATGATTCCATAACGTTCCATTACTCTCATTAAACGTTATCGAGAAAGGGTGACGATCGAGTGATGCCCGCATTCGCCTTACGCCTTTGCCTCTATTTATCTTTTATGAAAATAAAATAATTGTCGTGTAATAAGCGTGCCATGCGGGTGGTTAGATCGGCCCGGTTTTTTTAATCAATTGTATGTTAATCTATGTTTAACGCGTTTTAGGAGTTTTGTGGAATTTGTTGGTGAAGGTTTTTTTTCTGTGATAGGTGGCAGACGAGACATAATATAATAATCACATCTATATCTTCGAATAAAGTAACTCATACAATACTGATCGAACTTCACGTTGAAGTTCGTTATGTATTATTACTGCGTTTGCGTGTCAAATTTTTATAAAGGCTTAGATTTTTGTGAAAATGTGATATTGATTCTTTTTAAAGGATTTTTTTAATATTATATAAATACCTTCACAACGGGTAGTCTTCTAGGTGTTAGATTTTAATTTCCGAACACAAATCTGTTATTATGCTGTTGCAATAAAATTAAGTATTCATTTTTAATTTCTTTTAAACATCGTCATTTTAAGTAACCGTCAAAATCATCGTAAAAAAAATTGCCAAATATGAAACCTTTCTAACAATATCTTATTGTTAAGCTTATGTAGGCTGTAGGCTTTGTAGATAAGGCAGCAAAATGAAAGTCAATTTTAGGGTAAAATCCAAACTTAACTGGCTATATTTTTAAAGGCTGGTTACACATACAAGATTAGAAAAAACGTGAGCGTGCGGCGTGCGTGGGGTACGCTGTTAGACTATTTTGTTTAAAGTTATTGTTAACCGAGCAATTTCCTCCCGCTGGCCCTTCACACCCCTCGCACTCCTCGCGCCTTACAAACATTGAACCATACACCACCCGAATATAGGTACATACATATTTTGCCATTATTACATTATACCGTTTGAAATTATAAACCAAGATATACAAAAGCGTCGCTTACACGCCCCACCCCAGTGCTGCTAGCAGCACTCTTCATGCATAGGGATTCGAGCGACGCGTGCGGCGGACCGGGTCAGTACTCCAGACTTGGTTTTTATTCTTACCATCCTGACCCGTCCATCTCTTCCAGGGCACACCTCTTCAATCAAGCCCTTTGGCCACACATTCCGGGGGTTGTTAGGGTCAACCACCATGACCAAATCTCCCACCTTTAAGGGTCGCTGTTCTTGATTCCATATTTTACGAGGCAATAAGTCAGGCAGGACTTCCTTTACCCATCTGCTCCAGAACATATCTGCAAGACGTTGTGAAATGCGCCATTGTTTTCGTATGAATAAATCTGAATCATCGAACATACCAATCTGTGGTAAGTGAGCTGATGTTCCAATAAGGAGGTGGTTAGGTGTCAAGGTTTCCAGGCTACCGGCCTCGACAGAAACATGTGTAAGTGGTCTACTGTTAACGATGTTTTCCACTTCTGCAAGAAGCGTGTTCAAAGTCTCTTCACGTGGAGCTCGTTCTCTAAGTACAATCTGCAAAGACTTCTTTACGCTCCGTATAAGGCGCTCCCAGGCCCCACCCCAGTGTGGGCTGGCGGGTGGTATGAACGTCCATTTAGTGCCATGGTTTGCAGCCTCATCTATCAGGACTTGTTCATTCATATCTGTTACAGATTTACTAAGTTCAGTGTTTGCCCCTCTAAGATTTGTTCCATTATCGGAATAAAGATGATGCGGCCATCCACGTCTAGCAGCCATGCGTCTAAGAGCCATGATGAAGGAGTCGGTAGTTAGCGTAGACACTGTCTCAATATGAACAGCTCTTAGAGTGAGGCAAGTGAACAAAACTCCATACCTCCGTTCGTGGCGCCTGCCCACTGTCACTTCCATTGGGCCGAATAGATCAACTCCGCAGTAGCTGAAAGGGCGTTGGTGATGTGCCATTCTGGCAAAAGGTAAGTCACCGATCCTTGGTATTTCTGGTTTACATTTTCTTATTCTGCATAACATGCATTTTTTTGCGACATTCTTGACTGTTGGACGTAGCTTATTTATCCAATATTTTTGTTTTAATTCGTTAACAACCATTTCTTGATTACCATGCGCAGCTTTGATATGATAATGCATGACGATTAAACGAGTGATGTAATTCTGTCCATCTAAAATCACAGGTCTTTTCATTTCAGGTGCCACATCAGAAGCAGCGTCGATGCGACCAGCAGCCCTTAGGATCCCGCGCTCATCTAGGTAAGGTGTTAAGGTACGTAGCTTACTAGAACGATTAATTGCTTTACCATTTCTAAGACAATCGATCTCTTCACTGAATGACTGTTTTTGTGAGTATTTTAAAAGTAAACACTCGGCTTTTTCCATTACATCATCATCCACATTGTAAGTAAACTTCCTGTCTTTATTTTTACGCAGGACGGCCCTCAACCCTATATCAATAAAGGTGAGTATTCGTGCCACAGACCTGAGCAAGCGCAACCACGAAGAAAATTTGGTGGGTTCCGGTACAGGTAAGTTTTCATTTATCTTTAGTAAAACCGATACACATTCTAATTTGTCTTCTTTGTTTTCCAGATTAATAACATCCAACGGCCACTCATCACTATCTCTGTATAAGAAGGTGGGTCCATACAGCCATTCATTTTGCAAGACAGAGCAGTCATGATTTTCCCTCGTTGCTATGTCAGCGACATTCAATTTGGTAGGTACGTAACGCCATTCGCTTGCATGTGAAAGCTCATCTAATTCGCCTAAGCGATTTGCCACATACGTAGTATAGTTACGAGCGTCATTTCTAATCCAATGCAGGACTGTAGTAGAATCACTCCAAAATACTCTCTGCTCGGGGGTAATTCTATGTTCCTTAGTTATCGTGTCCGCCAGTCTTGCCGCCAAGACAGCGGACTGCAATTCCAAACGCGGTATTGTTATGGGTTTATTTCCCGCCACTCGGCATTTACTTGCGATGAATGCTACGGTAATTCTAAACTTGTTATCTATCCATCTCCAGTATGCCACAGCACAGAACGCCTTTGTAGACGAGTCGCAAAATATGTGTAATTGAAGATTCTTATAACCCATAACACCAGTGACTATTGGATTGTGTTTAGTAGGCATATTCGTTGTAGCACTTAGCGACTGCGCCGAATAACAAACCGGTCTCGTAGTCGTTCCCCGTGCGCCGGACTCTGCTACGGTCGTAGCGCTCATCGTAGCACAGCTGTCGTCCGTAGCAGGCGTCTTGCTTGATAAGGTCTCGTTACCGGTGTCCCTATCTGTCTCGCTCGCACTCATGGTGATTGCCTGATAGTGTCTAGGTAGTTTGACGTCATGTAATTGTTTTAGCAAGCCAATCCATTTTAACCATTTAGAATATATCTCTTCGCTTACGGGACAGTCCCAATTGATTTTTAAACGCCAAGTTTCTTGTAAGATTATTTTCCCATTAATTGTTAATGGCGATAAATATCCAAAGACATCAAAAATAGACATAACTACACGTAACACATCTCTTTTTGTAGGTATCTTTTGTCCATTTATTATATTATCTGGAACCTTTTTGAATGACACGTCGAACCGTAACGTGTCATCGTCAGTGTGCCATATAAGGCCAAGAGTTCGTTCACCATTATATTGCTCACCTATTTTGAACCTTACTGCCGTACTGCCCAGAGTCTCTTTTGGCATGCTGTTTAATACAGTTTTGCTGTTGCTATTCCAGTTACGTAGTTCGAAGTCGCCGTGTGAGTGAATAGACATTATTTCTCTTATCAGGTGAATGGTTGTTGATTCATTAGGTAGGCTGTCTATATAATCATCCATATAGTGTTGTGTTCTTATAGCTTCGGCCGCTGTAGGCATAGTAGACTCAAAGCGCTGGGCGTTTTTGTTTTTTATGTATTGTGCGATGAATGGTGAACAGTTAGCTCCAAATATTAATGATGTCATTACATAGGTTTTAAGTGGTTCTTTCAACATGTTAGGGTTGTACATCTCTGTAAGGTTACCTCTAAATATGAACCTTAAAGCGTCTTGGTCCTCAGGGCGAATTTTAACTCTCAAAAACATATCTTTGATGTCTGCGGTTACGGCTACTTTATCTTCACGAAAGCGTAACATTATTCCAAATAGGGACATCAATAGATCAGGTCCTTTTAGTAGATAGTCATTGAGAGATATTCCATCAGTTTTAGCCGCTGCGTCAAAGACTAATCGCATTTTCTTTTTATTTGGGTTATCAACTCCAAAGTGTGGTAAGTACCATGTTTTTTCAGTATGTTTATTATTTTCTATTTCTTTAGCGTAATCATTTAGGAACAGGTGGTGCAGGCGTTCGTGGTACCGTTCTGCATATTCGGCGTTCTTTCTTATTTTTACTTCAACATGTTTCAACCGAGACATTGCCATAGGTAGTGAGTTAGGCATCACACAATTTTGATCCTTCCAGGGTAGCCCGACTTGCCACTTGCCATCGACAAGTGTGGAGGTTTTTTCTAGGTGGTCCCAGGCGCGCTGATCTTCCGAGTTCTGGCGAGGCTTACAAGATGATATCCCCATGGATTCTATTGAGAAGTAGCGTCGTACGTCATTGTGCAGGTCGCAGAAGCTGTCATCATCATTGACCACAGCGTCGTCGGCGGTGATGAAGAGCGTGGAGTGGTGCCGGCGCACAGATGAAGAAGCGTGCGGCACCCTGCCGTGCAGGCACCAGCCCAGCGGCGTACGAGTAGCGCAGGGCTCATTCGGACTGCCCATCACAGTCTCCAAAGGTAGCAGCAAATGGTAATTGTCCTGCCCTATCAACAGTTCGGGCTTGAGTGTAGCGGAACATAATTCACTTTCTAGTTCTCGTAAATGTTTATAGTTGTCACAACGCACTAGGTTTAAGTCTTGTTGAGGTAAAGCAAGTTCTTTTACACTGCGAACACTGATATCGAATGTCTCACCAAGTTTATTAGATAACTTTAAGTTCAATAGCTCCGATTCACACAACAGTTCGGTATTATCCCATGCGCCCCGCACTCGCATAGTTTGTTTTTGTCCGCGTATACCTACGCGCTCCGCTAGTGACGAACTTATAATAGATATAGTACTACCATCATCGAGTAACGCGCAAGCTTTGAATATACCGTTAGGTCCACGAATGTTCACTGGTACCACTTTCAATAACACAGAACAATTGTTTGCATTGATATGAGTAACTGATTCACTTTGTGCACTGGTTTCAGTCTCTGTAGGCTGCGCGGTATCGATGGAATGTGCCTGCGTTGAGCTGTTATTATTTTGGCGCGCACTCGGGACGAAATGCAATAGGCGATGATGCGGCTCCCCGCACCCGTCGACGTCACACGCGGCAGCTGGGCACGTATGTCTATCGTGACGTGATATTAGGCATTTATAACAAATACCTGCGCGTCGCACGTAAAACCAGCGATCCTTGCGTAATGATTTCTTAAACTTTTTGCAGTCCGTTAATTTATGTTTATGAAGGCGACAAAAACGGCACTTTTCACTTTGTTCATTTTTATCACTTTGTACCAAAACAGTTTGCGTATGTCCGTAGTTAATATCGTTGTATTTACGTTTATTGTCCCACCGATTACTCATTAGATTTGCACTGCATGTAGATGTTTTGATGGCTTCCATGCTGAGGAAGTCCGATAGAATGTCGAGTTTAGACTTCTCGCGTTCAGTGATAAGCGGGTAGCTGTAGTCTGCCCACTTAGACAGCAATACAGTGGGTAATTTAGATAGCACTATGTTGACCACATCTATTCCGTATAAATACTCTTCTCGTTTTAATTCTTGTACAGATACGACGAAGTTTTTTATTTTAATTGAAAATGGCACTATATCTTTGTGGTATTCTTGAGATAGTGGAGATAACTTTTTAACATCTTGTAGTATTTTTGAAATGATTAAATCTGGATTGCCAAACTGTAATTCCAGGGTCGACATTATTATTTCAGGCGATGTGGTGCTTATCAACAAGGCTGCGACTGCTTCTTTAGCTGGCCCGCGAAGACATTTTCTTAAGCGCCACAGATTTTCTTTTTGGCTAAATTTGCATACATTTGTAGATTCCTCATATGCGTTTTTAAAGAAAAGCCATTCCATATGATCACCAGAGAATAAAGGTAGCTCTCGTGGCGTGCTCATGCGACTGAGAAGATTACCATGTTGCTCAGTAGATATCGAGGTTGTGACCAGATCTTTTAGTGCGATTGCTAACTGCTGGATTGGACCTTCCGTGCCATCATTATTTGGTGGCGGTAACTGAAAGCCTTTATTAGTACCTTGTTTGTTAGCTTTCTGTTTCTCCAATTCCAGCTCACTATGGTCAAGCCAGTTTTCAATATCGTTGGTATTTTGGCTGCCACACTCTGATGCTGTGTTCCTTTCACTTGGACTGTATTTTTCATCCACTGCTGCTAGATCTGCTTCTAGCTTCTTCTTTATAAGATTCATTTGTATTTGAGCCTCCTGTTGTGCCGCTTCCAGCTCCAGCTTCTTCTTCTCTGCCAGCCCCGCAGATAACGAAGACTTCTTTGTTTTTGCTGATTTTGATTTTACAGACGAATGTGCGGTAGTTGTGTTTTTTTTCTTTTCGAGACTATCTCTTTTTAACGTTTCCTCTTTAACACTAATAGCACTTCTTCCAGGTCTTTCAAATTCGAAATCTTCTTTATTTTCCATTTTTGGCTGCGGTTCACTTGTACCCTTCAATTGTCCTTCCCTTTCTCGGCGTGCGGTACTGCGCGTGTTTACCATTATCTTCCGCTGCGGCGGTGTAAAAAACATTGACGATCCTGCTCGAAGACCAGTGTAGGCTTTGTAGATAAGGCAGCAAAATGAAAGTCAATTTTAGGGTAAAATCCAAACTTAACTGGCTATATTTTTAAAGGCTGGTTACACATACAAGATTAGAAAAAACGTGAGCGTGCGGCGTGCGTGGGGTACGCTGTTAGACTATTTTGTTTAAAGTTATTGTTAACCGAGCAATTTCCTCCCGCTGGCCCTTCACACCCCTCGCACTCCTCGCGCCTTACAAACATTGAACCATACACCACCCGAATATAGGTACATACATATTTTGCCATTATTACATTATACCGTTTGAAATTATAAACCAAGATATACAAAAGCGTCGCTTACATAGGCGTTTGCAATAACATTTTGTAGGCGGCATACAGTACTGCAATGCCGCTATCATTACACACTCTTATTAAAATGCAATAAGGTTTATATTCCTAGTCCGACTTTGTTGGTGTGAAGGCAGATGTTTACTTTTTAGATTGAATGAATGAACGGCATTAGTCGAACAAAGATTGAACGGACATAATAGCTCTTTATTCGACCGAATCTTATTATAACTGACGCGTATGAGAAGAGGGATTAAGTTTTTTTTTAAGTTTATAAACATTTCATACTTACATTCAATGATCAAAAGTTCTTATGGTCCCGTATTTTGAACTTCAATCAAAGTTTTGAAATTTGTAAATAGAAATTGCAATGTAAGAGGCACAATCAGTAATTAATTTAAGTATGATATGTACGATACTTGGAACAAAAAACGTGCTTGGTAAAAAAGCAGTTAAACCGATAACCTAAAGTGCAAAAAAGGTACAAAATTATTCTTCTTTATTTTGTTTTGGCACGTACCAACAAATATGTACAAGCTAGCACCTATAGACTTTTAAGATCCATGTATGTATTTCTAACAATAGTTAATGATAAGTGTGACTAGATTTTTTTCCTACAACTTCTCATAATTAACTTACCTATAATTAACTATTACCTATATTAACCTTACTTATAATTAACTACTTAATCAATATTCAAAATCAAAAGGATTGCACCACCCTCCCCTCTTCTATCTAATGTCCTTTACCTGAAGGTTGTCGGGTAGAGATCGCTCCCAGCGATAAGACCGCCTAAATTGTACATTGTATCTCTGTTTACCTAGCTTTTAAGTTTTGTATGTTGTGCAATAAAGAGTGTCTATCTATCTATCTAACCTGATTCCGTAATAAGTACCTTACGCACTTGTGTTAAGTATATAATTGTGATTCATAATGCTAATATCTGCTAAGATACTTCATCATTTTAGCCAATAGACGTCCACTGCTGGTCATAGGCCTCCCCCAATGTTATCCACACAGATCGGTCCTGTGCCGCCCGCATCCAATGGATTCCCGCGATCTTCACCAGATCGTCGGTCCACCTTGTGGGGGGCCTGCCGCGGCTGCGCCTTCCTGTACGTGGCCTCCACTCGAGGACCTTTCCGCCCCAACGGCCGTCTGTTCTCCTCGCTATGTGCCCTGACCATTGCCACTTGAGGCATGCAATCCTTTGGGCTATGCCTGTGACCTTAGTTATCCTGCGGATCTCATCATTTCTGATACGATCACGCAGGGAGACTCCGAGTATAGCCATCTTCTGTCGAAGATACTTACAACAAATCAATATTTATTCCGGAAAATCCACACTGATCAAGGTCATCTAAATTTTAAATTGGCGCATTACCCATGAGTACGTACTAGGTTTCCCGTTTTAGTACTGTAGGTATGTCTCCCATCTCATAAAAAAATATTTTTAAGTTTTCTGAATCGACGCGATGAATCGAACCCGAAACATTCAGCGTTTGGGCGCAACATCATACCACGCTATCGAGGTCTTCAAAAACAGAATAAAACGTATTATGTTTTATTTAACGGGCTGTATAAAGTTATTATCGCGCCGTTTCGGTGTTGGAGGCGACGACGCGACGGTGCGTAGTTGCGAACACAATCGCGGGCCAATCGCGCGACCGATCGGAAGTCGCGAACAAATTTAGCGCTTACAATAGAGATCGGGTAGGGTGACCACACGGCAGAGTTGTGAGAGTTAAAAAACATATTTTTCTTTTTTTTTATAGGTGGCAGACGAGCAGACGGATCTATGGTAAGCGATTGCCGCCGCCCATGGACACCCGCGACACCAGTGGAGTCACAAGTGCGCTGCCGAGCTTTAAGCCCCCCTTTTCCCCCGGATTGGGCCTCCGGTACCCTCACTCACGCAGCGAAACACAGAACAATGCTGCTTCATGCCGCTTTTCTGTGAGGAGATATTTTCCTCATGAGCCATATATATTTATATATTTTTCTCATATACAATCTACTAAATATGAATGCATTATCATTAAAAATCTTTTAAATTAATTTTTGAGGAAACAGTTGGTGTTTACATTATCTGGTAAGTATGTAACTGATAACAGGTCTCTAGGCAGAAGTGCATTTCATTATCACGTAAAGTGTTTAGCGGTTATGTGTAATATCGTCAGATTTAAAAATATATCTACTAGACTATTTTTATTGACAGTGAACGCATTGCAGTCATAATTGACTAAAGTAAATTCTTAAAAAATTGATCGGCGTATTGTGATTTTTGATAACTTATTTGTGGTAACCATGTCTAAATGGCACAGTAAAGATATATCATGCACATCAAATTCCTACCCTAGGCATATTTTCATAAAAGCAATTTACAAACAGGAACTCTACATTTCAATTCAAACAAAAAATGAGGAGATAACTTGAGAAACTGCTGCTGACGGACAAATTGGTGGCGAAAATACCAAGAGTCAGAAGCCCAAGATGTTGGTCAGACCAAATCAGCAACACGCTTGACACTACTGTCTGCAATGCCATCCATGTCGATGAAGATAGGACAAGATGGCGAAGGATAGTCTAGGAGAAAGTGATTCCCTCAGCAATGAGGTCAATAGACTCAAATTTCAATGTGTACGATCCCCCTGACCATCGAGATTATTATCGATTTCAGTGAAACCACTGTCCTAAGATCTTCGCCTGCCATCTGGCCAACCTACCGCTAGCGTTTGTCGCAAAGATTCCTATCTCCAGAATAACACCCCGCCGTATCACGATCAGAGGTGTTTATTTATGTTCCTAGAACTGAAATTTTGTACCGCTACTCGTGTGTGAGGCTATTCTGCCATCTTATTATTGTCTGGGAGATGATTGCTTGGGAGTGCGCGTTTTACCAAGGCAGATGCCTTGGTCATTACCCGAGTTCAAGTTTACATGACTTCTTACATCTTCCAATAAGAACGTAAAACTTAATCCACCTTATTATAAATCGCGATCTAAAGTTCTTACCGTACTAAAGCTGATGTCATCTGGCACGAATTTTGTTCCGGAACTATCCTTAGTTTGCAATTTTTAGTCAAATGTGGAAAGACTAAACCAGCACCCAGTACTTTGGGCTCTAACACTCAAGGTCATCCCACACGAAGAAAGGATTTAAAATTTATAGAAAGATAAAATAATGATCACTCTAACAACATATTTTTACCAACATTTTACGTTGTAATTAAATTAGAATATATATTCAAATTCAATGACTTTGTACCTATATAGAACTACCTTCACTTTAATTTTTCTCATGTTTTTTAGTTATGTTGCATATCATTTCTATGGAAATAATATTTACACAACAAGCTCAATGACGTATTCTTTTACCTTGAATGGATTTTTAGAACTCTACCTACCTACTGTATATTAGAATTCGCATTCGTAATGAAGAGTGTGTTGTTCAAGAAAACATAATTTATGAAATTCATTGAAAAGATATAGATTCAACGGACAACAATGACTCAATGGACACAAATTGGATACCATAAACACGTGTCCGACAAATAGAACATAAAAAAAGAAACGGCCATCGCGATAACTTCTCTTTTTTGTTATAGAAAATTCAAATTCCGAACGTCTCACGTGCCTGCAAAATAAGGTTTAATATCGTTAAGTGAGAGTTGCAACGAAAAAGTTTCTATGCCTCCGATTCACGTCGAAATGGTATTAAATGGCGCGAAAAGAATTGGAGAAAAAATGTGACATTGGTTATTGTGTAGATGAAATTTTAAAATAAACACCTTTTGAGTGGGCGGGCGAGCGAGTATTTGTAAATAGGTTTTTGTTGTTTGCACAAAGGTTTTTTGTCGGACCCCGCTGGCACGACAATGTGTTGTCGCGTGCCTTTGCATCTTGACGGTTGGACGCGATGCTTATCATTCTAGAGATGATTTTTTTGCAATTTTCTTATCTGGTATCGGAACGCACCTAGTTCGTTTTGTGTATTTGCCAGAAATTATATAACTTATTTCCTTACAGACAGTTTGTTCATCTCGATCTTAGACTTATTAAAACACCATATGATAATAGACTTTGTCCCGATTAAGGTGACGGGTAGGGCACACTAGCGACGCCAATCGATTTTATTTTTTAGCTACTAAACCGGATCTATTTTAAACAATTTCGGGGTTACAACCTCTCGGCACAATTTTGGCGTGAATAAATTTTTCGCGTACGCGTTGGACTAACATTTGTGCATGGTTATTTAATAAATAGTATAGGTGTTTGCCAAGAGGTTGTAACCCCGAAATTGTTTAAAATAGATCCGGTTTAGTAGCTAAAAATTAAAATCGATTGGTGTCGCTAGTGTACCCTACCCGTCACCTTAATTGAAACTACCGTAGTTATGCGGTCTGTTAAGTCAGCAATTTTTAATTCTTCATTCAAAAGTATTTAATTCCAATTGGACAGCTGATACATTTTTCGCGTTACTGTCGTGTGTTGTCGTAGTGTAGTTTTGAATTTTACTCAGTCTAGCTTAGCCTAGCTCTAGGCTAACTGCCAAAAATTCAAATTACGAATTCAATGAAAAAAGAAAGCTTTCGCGCCAAAACGAGATCCGTCACAGATAACAGAACAGGCAAAAGCGCGAAACCTAAGCCCGTTAAGGCGCTTCTACACTCGCTATCGGCGATCGCGCGACATAAACCACGCGACGGGTGGCGCTACCGTCGCTGGCTACTTTACGACATTACAAAAATTCTTGTTACGCTACTGGTGCTTGAATTAAGATCGGTCGGTCCTATTTACAACGGTAGCAAACGCTTGTATTAATGACTGGTCTTTAGAGGCGCGGCGAGGAATTAGCTACAAACTGTGTACTTGCGCACGCTATTGTAATTAATGCAGTATTATACTGCTGTAAGCTGTTATCAAGGTATATTGTTTAAATTTTAGTATTTTACTAAATAATCTAATAGGTCGTCATTGAAATGTTTATGTTATTGAGATACTTATCAATTATTACCTCAATTAATGGAACTTAAAGTACGTAAACAAACTTAGTTAACATCTTTAGAATAAAATAATTCCAACAAATACACAGCCTCCTTTTCTAAGGAATGTGAGAAGGCCGTTTGGAAAAAAAGTGCCAGGATAACGTTGTACTTTCCAATGCCAAAATTTCTCCATCACCCTTAATACAGACCGACCACGATCAGTAGGTACTTCAGTGGATATAGACATGGGGGCGCTGTATAATACTTTTTCTATGGGAAAATGTCAAAAGTACCTACTGATACACTGACACTTGTAAGGAAACAGCCCTAGTTCCAACTTTTGCTACGTGCCAAATAACCGTGATCACTGATTGTGATTGCTGTACTTGCGGCAATGTATGACTATAAATAAATAAATAAATATTTCACAACATCACATATATTACGTTGATCTGACTCTGATTGAGATAGGTAGCTCAAGCACCTGTGTTACGGATATCAGAATCAACAGTGGGATCACAAATGTTTGTACTGTGCAGGGATCGAACCCGCAACACTTGGACCAAAGGCAGCGTTCACTATCACTGTTCCAAACTGGTCGCCTATGACACCTACATAATAAAACAATATCTCAAACTTCACCCATAACTTTGCATTACCTACTAAACGTTGCTTATTGTATCTTTGAATGTCAGCATAAACTCCGTCTCCCATACGAATCAATACACCCAACAAGTTTCCCATACAAATCGTTTGATTTAAGCCTACTTTAAATTTAATCTCACCTCTAAAGAGGTTAGGATCGCGTCCGCAGGTGATTTACCTCGTCGTTAGTCCTAGCTAATTCTTCCGCGTTCTCGCCAATGTTGCCATGAAGATAAAATAGGGAATTGAAGCTAATAACTGGTAGATTTATTAGAAAGTATACGTGGGAAAATGTGGCAGAATGGCATTGTGTTTAGTTGGAAAATTTAACATCAAATGACATGATCATGAATGCAAAATCTGCTGCTACAATCTTAGATCAAATCAATTTAATCTAGGGCTACAATACTTAGATTTCAATGAACCTAAGACCTAAATAAAAACTTTGTGGCTAAAAGATTTTTACCAAATTTCTTTTTGCAGTTTTATTTATTGGGAGTAATGTCTTCGGTTTTCTAAATTAAAGCTTTGACTTAAAAGACTTCTTTTAAAAAATAAAATGAATCGAAGCTCATTCTAAATATTAGGCAAAGAAATACTTACATATTTGAAAATTCTTTTTTCATGTATCTAACGGAAGGGAGGAAACGAGCAAGATCGCCTGATTACTGGCAATGCGTATGGTAAACGCCTGGTGGTAACAGGCAAACCTAGCCCAGCCCTTAGCCTGGCAACACCGGTTCCTGCTTGCATATCTGTGTTCTTTCTATCTCGTTCTGGCGATCCGAGAGAAGTTTACGACGTCATTACGGTTATCACGGCGCGCGCGCAGGTGAGCGGGGTTTACACGCAACGACCATAGAGAAACGTTACTTCATGGTCCACTCAAGTAAAGACGATCATACGTCGGGTTACTAATATTTTCTTCATTCGATTCCCAACTTAAAGTCAAACACCGTTGAGTGAGAATCGTAAGATGAAACTTGACAGAATTTAGATTTAGTGACCTGTTAAAACTAGTCCCCAGTCTGTAGCTGTAAGCCCGTAATGTAATGTAAAGTGGACTCCTTTTTCCGCACCTTAGACTCCCATTTGGTCTATTGAGCAGCTGTAACCCCGAATAAAAATTAAAAAAGTTAGTTGACTTTGGGTGTAATCTGCTCAAAAATCTATCTCTTTCTACGTCGTCTTAATGATAGAGACAACAGGATTAATGAGCTGCGCAAAGTTTCTGTTGTATTCTGGCCTAAGAGTTACAAAAATATAGATAAAAACACTGGGAACAGTATTCTTTATATTTATTTCCTTTTTATTAAGTTTGAGAAGAGCAGAAGTGAAGATGAGATATACATGTAGCACGCGTGAGCACCTAGGTAGTTGGACAAGACAATCAAGTGACCCCGCATCAAACGCCATGTAGACAGGATTGGATGAGAAAGGCTCAATATCGCACAACAAGAGACCGAAAGAAAGACCGGTAAGAAAATGATAAAAAATAGTCATGCAAAAATCAACAATAAAATTGAACCGTGTAAAGCCCCCTTTTAGAAGTGTAGTTTTCGAAATGCGTGGCGAATATCGCCAGTAAAGTGAATCGCCCTTGTTAGGGTTTATGCAGGCCCGATAGTTCGCTGATGTGTTTGCTTGTGCGGAAAGGGTCAGAAAACCTTTTCTGGTCAGAATTGTTTGGGAGACTTTAAATTGAAATTTCCAAAAAGAAGTTAATCATAAAATTGTTTACAAAAACACACCGTGGTTCAAAAAAAATCAAGTTGATAAATTATATAAGTCTATTGGGTCTTATTTTTTTTATTAAATATTGAGGTTCGGTTTTTAAGCCTTAAGAATACGATGAACGATCAAGCAAAATGCATTACAAGCTGATTAAACTACCTACGCAAGTAATATTTTAGGCCAATCGGAAACCCTATTCAACTAGCAAAATTACAGCTGGCTTAATTCAGTTGTTCTATAAACTCAATCCCAAATTCGTAGCTAAAGTACCTACATTCCAAATATTCAAACTAATTTTGTCAGCAAAAAATCCTGCATATTTTACGGGTTAACTAACCTTGCGGCCTTGCTACCTCACATTCTATGAAAGACTTTCAATAAAGTTTAATAAACAAAGTGGCGCCACTATCGCGGTCACCCGCGACACCGACAAGGGCCGGGCCATTATGCGTGTGTCTGAACTCTGCTATCGACACTCCGGACACCTATGACACCGCGCGACACTGTGACCCACTTCGCGACACTTGGTCACCGTATTGTTCTTTTGTCGCGGTTCTGTGCGGATGTATCCGTCCGTTTTGAGATGTAATGAATTTGTTTTCCTATTATTTTGGAGGTTAGAATTTGGAAAATGAAAAGGTGTTATGGCGAAATCGACAAAATTTACTATTTTTTTAGTTTAAACCACTTTTCGATATTGAGTGAGTCGAGTCGAATCAAAAACGCTATACCATTATGGTTTACCGACTTTTCTACTGGGAATGCAGTGATTAATAAACAAAAAAATCTTGATCAACTAGCTAGGACTTAAAATGAGTTTAAAGGTATAAGATAGTTGATAGAAATTTTATTGCAAACCGTGTTTCATTTATTTAATACATAGGTACCCACTTCTATAATTATAAAAAATACATAGATATCCTCACTAAAGCGATGTTACAGTGGCCACCCTCAGCCGTAAAAAAATGACTTTTTAAAATAGTAAATTCCTAAACTAACAAAGACAATCTAGGTATAAATAGGTATTTGCATACATTAGGTACATTTTGGTACATTTTGACGTCTTTTGACGATGCAAAATGTATGGAAATGGAAACCAAACGGTCATAATATTTTAAGCTGCGTGTCTCTTTAAATACTTGATATTGGCGGTATCATTGTGTCGCTGAACGTGTGATCGAGTCCACAAAAAAAAGTGGAAACCAATCATTCGCCAATATTGTTCACATAATTAGAATCAGAGTAGGTTAGCCCCATAGAGTAAGGTATTAATGGTTAGCACATAGGTATACACGTTAGGTAGGTACGCAAACTTTTTTAAAGAGCATACGGCCGTAAACGCCCTCGCGGGCGTCAATCTTCGCCGCTCCGCAGCTTCGGCCATCGCTTTGTTATTCAAATCGGACGCGGATAGACATGCGCCCGCGAGAGAATAATTAACTCATATTTTTGGCCACTTACGCGTTTTTAACAATCGCTCGCGTTTGACGGGTTAACCCGGATGTGTGTGGTTGATGTTTTTTTATGATGCGGTTTAAAGTGCTTCTTTAGTTAAATGAAATAATAAATTCAAATGTAATATTGTATAATAAACATACCAACTTTTGACAATTTTTCAAAAAATGAGTGTGCTTTTTATCAAATATTGCATTTTGTGGACTTAGTGATGGTGGACATGTGTTATTTTTTCATGTTAAAAGGTTAGGTAGGGACGATTTGGCCTATTAATAACTTCAAAAATACATATTTAGTAATTTTGATTAAGTTGATGAACGACAGTGGGTACAGTGATATCGATTACCTACTCCATAATTTAAAAAAAGTAAAAAGCTATTGTTTATTAACCCTCCCAACGTCGTCGTGTCACAAAAAATGGCGACGAGATAAGCACTTGTCAAAGGGCCGATCTTTGCACTTTGACATTTCGCGGTTTAATCACGTACTCTGGCCGTAGAGGGCGCTGGCGGCGGATCAGCGCGTGCTTGACACCGCGCCGCCTCTCCATGTCACTCGGAGTGAGGGCCGCTTATCGGCCACACAATGGGAGCTTTTGATTTTATCGATCTTTTAAAATCAGAGGTTGATAGCTTTAATAAGCCATCAACTAGCTTCACTATATTAATATGTTATGCAGCTAACAGTTCCCAGGAATTGTAAAGCGTTGCAGTTTATGTAAAGCAAGATTGCCTAATAATAATAGTTTACCAAATTTTGCAATTTAATTGGTCTTAAAAAAACAAAATACATAGTTAAATTTAAATAAAAAAAAATTATGTAGTATTAGCCTGGTTTATTATGGTTTTCTTACACAAAATGAAAACCTTTTCATATTACAGGTTGTATCGGTATGCAAATTTACAAAGGTCATGAAATAAATGTTGTTCAGTGGCAGAAGAGCGTTTCCGCTCAAAGCCCGTGGTACACATGGATCATAATCTAGGATTTTGTAACTGTCTTGATCCAGGATTAGATAATAAAATTATGTTTAAGAGTCGCAAAGGTTAGAGGTTAGTCGCTTGATTGGAATTAACCAAATCCTACTCATGGACCTAGCGGATTGCGAAGCGATGGCTTCCAACGTGACCGAGATATGATGATGATGGGATGATATCTATATTAGGTAAATGATAGATGGTGGCTCTTATTATCGAAGGCCCAGACTCACTATGGGTCGTTGCGTCAACTTATTTAGTGAGGTAAATGTGCATTATAAATTAGACATTAGACATTTTTAAAAATCAATCGCACTTTAGTGTTAACCCTGTACTGCTGACGGGGGCGAATAAAGCCCGCCGACGAATGGAGTGAAAAAATCCCAGTTCAAAGAGTATTGCGGGCCGCAAAAAGTCGAACCATTGTCGTACAGTGATATATGCTCCGACTGCCCGGTTTTATTCCCTTTTTAGGTCCGCTGTAGGGAGTGTTCGCGGCTAGTTCGTAGCTAGGCTATTTGAATATACGAAAATGTAGTAGCTAGGCTCCGTATTCAAAAATGTAGTCTACATGAGAATAAAGACAAAAGTTTATTCAAATATATGTATGTAAGTTGTAAATGCTTATATCTCTTTAAACATCATTTCTATTGATCACTTCAATAACTGCATACCTAAATGTTCGGGGCATTGAACGTTTTGTCTAATGAATATTTAAATTAAAGTTAAATGGAGGAATTTAATGATGATTAAATTACATTTTATTTCACGACTGCCTCGGTGGCGCAATGGTTAGTGGGTCGCACTTTAAAGCGACGGTTGCACCTGGGGTCCCGGGTTCGATCCCCGGGTCTGGCTAAAATTTGTAACTGAGTTTTTCTGTTAAGAAATTTTCAGTGTTAGCCCGGGGTCTGGAAGTCTTGTACCCCCGTGCCTCGGAAAGCACATTAAGCCGTTGGTCCTGAGACTAATCCCTCTTCGGTCGTGTCACACTAGTGTCCCATCGTAATAAGAGGGTACGGGAATAGACAGTGCACTTGTGTCTGCGCAAATCCTTGTGCACTATAATATGTTCTGCGTCGATGGCTGATCGCTGAGATTAGCCGCCATGACCGAAATATCGGTTTGGTGGACATTTCACTACATACTTATAAAATTCTATGTTTGTTTCTTTATTTCGTGTTGTCTAAGAAATTGTTTTTTTATGCATATCATGGCGCCAGATTTATTCATAAACATGTGTCCCCTGTGGCGAGCAAGATATATTAGTCTCTGTTTAATTAAATTAATAATGTGGAAATAAATCAATTAAGCATACTTATATGTGCTATAAGAAATCGGTAAAACCGAAATAATATCGAATAGTAATTTTTTTTTTTTTTTTTAATTTATTGCAAAGAACCAACAAACAAGTTTACAATAGGCTTAAGCTAATACAATAATAATCGACTTAATTAATAATTGCAAACCCAACAGCGATGGTTACATTATTCTTAAATATCAATAAAGAAATCTCCTTAGTGACCCGTATAATAAAATAATAAAGTAGATAACAAAAAGTTAAAATAGGAATACGTGTGAAGTGCGTGCATGTGATGTTTGAAAGTAAATAAATAAGTAAATAAGTAAGCGTGGAGCATATTTGTGTGTACTTGATGGAGCGTGTAACTAAGTAAGTAGGTTTGTAGTGTATGTGTGTGTGTGTGTGTGAGTATGTGTATGCGTTGTGTGTAACTATTTATTATGGCGTACCTATAAGTGAGTGTTTGTGAGATATAATATTTCAATTGGTATACAGCGTGTGTATTCCATACGAGCGAATAATCAATCCAGCTATAATATCTGATCCTACGAATCGTATAAGATAATCATTTCATTAAATTTTGTGGTTAATTAGGTGTAATGATTTTTCTAAAGTGCAACCCAGCAGCAATGTATGCCGTCCAACTTTGTTTGACATGACAAGTGACATGAGTGTCATGACACTCGTATGACGTTTAGATACTTATGTCTACGTTAATTGATGTTATTAACGTTAACTACCAGTGGATGCAATACATTGCGTGCTCAATTATTTTGTATGAAAAAAAAAGTACCTTAATTTCCTATAGAAATGTATGTAAACAGGTTCCCTAGGTCCGATAGTAATCGCCATTAAAACATTCGCCCGTATCAAATAAGCACGCTGTATATCAATATCAATAATTGCATGCATTTTGTAAGTATTCTATATAGTTTTTACGAAAAATATTTAAATTATGTATTTAATAGTAGCTCGACAATTTTTTGTTGAATGATCTGGCAGAACCTGAGAAGATATCCACACAAGTGAATTTTTATTGTATGTATCAACCATACGACATAAGGGAGATCGAATCCCGGCGTTTGTCTTAGACCTTGGAACAGCAAAGAGAGGGCTAGCGCGTAAGGCTCTCATCTGCACGCGTGGCGGGACCAAATAACTTATGCGGTTCGTTATACTCATGCAATCGTATTTTTGATTACATAGGTCATACAGTAATCTAGCCTCAAGTTGAATGCGTCTGGTCTTTAACTCAAGAAGTTTATATTTTTTTAAAAGTTTATTATATGGAAGCCGTTTACGGTGAAATTTGTAGTTTAAGCGACGTAAGAACTTTTTTTGGACCATTTCTATGCCGTGATTGTACTTTTCGTAGAGAGGGTTCCAAATCGATACTCCATATTCTAGTTGTGGCCTAATTAAAGTTTTGAGAAGAGAGATAAATGTATGTGGATTCCTAATACGCTCAACTAACGGGAACGAATGTTTTTGTAAAATCAAATTACATTAATAGTACAAAATATATCAGGTTACTAAACAAAATGGTAATATTAATAACCAACTAATTATGTAAGCTATAGACGCAATAACGCAGTTTTGTCGTTGTATTAAGCTTTTTTGGTTTTATTTTATCGGCTGGTACATCCTTGAAAGGCCGTGTGGTCCGCGGCAGAGTAGAATAGGCCACCCTCACTCTTACCGAGGTGTCGTAAAAGGCGACTAAGGTAAAGCTGCTGGCATGATCATCAGCACCCAGAGAAGGAAAACTCTGCATTTCAAAACCCTCGCCAACCCGTCTGCTAAGCGTGGTGAGTATGGCAATTACCCCTCATGTGATTGAGGGAGGCCCGTGCCCCAGCAGTGGGGACTTAAATGGGCTGATGATGAGACGCAATAAAGAATATAATAAAGGTATTGAGTATCTATTTGACATTGAGAAAATATTGAACAAAGGCAGATTTGTTAACGATTTGTGGCTGACCGTACCTACATTGAAAGTTTGGTATTAGAAAAAGAGATATTGGACGATTTTTAAAAATAATACGACAGTAAAATAGAACGATAAAATTGATTATGGTTCATGGTTTCAAAACCTCCGTTATCCACAAACGGACATGTCCAATTTAAACTCTAAATCTACTTGATTTTACATTTAAAAGTGCAAGGTGGCGTTATAGTGAAGCACTATTATCAGTCAATGCTCCGCGTTTTGATGTGCTCATCCGTCAAAAACCACCCTCAGGGTAGTGTGTAGTGCGGGTAAGTCGCGTGTGACGGTTGAAATGCTTTTGTTCTCCTTAGCTTTTCTTGCCCTCGCAGCAAAAAATTGTTTCATTTCTCTAATACTTATGTAGATGTACACATATCAATGTATACAAAACTGTCAACTTTCTTCGTGCCATTCTCAACTTAATATCAAAAATTTCAATGGCTCAATGCTCAATATTGATTGAGGATTTTTTTATGTGATAGGTGATTGCCGCCGCCCATGGACACTGCTGTGCGTTGCCAACTTTAAACCTCCCTTTCCCTCGGATTGAGCCTCCGGTACCCTCACTCACGCAGCGAAACACAGCACAGTGCTGCTTACGCAGGTTTTCTATGAGGCCGTGGTATCACTCCAGTCGAGCCGGCCCATTTATGCCGAAGCGTGGCTCTCCCATGATCAAAAATTTCACGGTGATGTGTGGCTGACTGTACATTTAATACATCTTATTTCTAGTTAAAACATATAAACGTCGTCATTTTTTCTGCGCATCATTCCCGATTGCATCCAAAACCGCTGCCTTGGACCATGATTTAGAATTTAGTCTGGTAATAACAATGAACTGACTGCCGTCTGACCTTCGCAACCCCACGACAAGACACACAGACCAACTGGATAGATGTTGGTTAAAAATCGACCCCCGAATGTCACAAAAAAACCGTACAACAAAAAATCTACACCGAATCTAAATCTAGCGCTGTACAGCGTATAATGATTTAAGCCCGACCTCATTGTGGCACCCGATACTTAATGATAACCATCGATAGGTTTATTAAAAAAGGGACAGTAATAATACGTGGGGCCTGAAAGACCCCAAACGCGGTCTTTGTTGACGCGTGCCGAAATATGACACCATGTACCATCATTAGGGTGCGACATGATTGTTTAATGAAACGACTAGAATATGAGGCTGAGATTAATAAAAAAATTAGGTTTTTAAAATCATGTGTTTGTATTGAGGGCACAGATTTTAAGGCGGTCTCTGAGACCCGCACGTCAACTTAAGGAGCAATGCTACCAAAGATGGTTGTCCAATGTCCAATGATGATTGAATACAAACCCGTCTGAGTAAATCAATAAAATCTACTAATAAAGTTTTTAACATCATCATCATCATCATCAGCCCATTTAAGTCCCCACTGCTGGGGCACGGGCCTCCCTCAATCACATGAGAGGTAATTGCCATACTCACCACGCTTGGCAGACGGGTTGGCGAGGGTTTTGATATAAATGCAGAGTTTTCCTTCTCTGGGCGCTGATGATCATGCCAGCAGCTTTACCTTAGTCGCCTTTTACGACACCTCGGTAAGAGTGAGGGTGGCCTATTCTACTCTGCCGGGACCACACGGCAAAGTTTTTAACACAAAACCTTAAAAAAAAAGAAATAAATCACCCAGTCTAGTCGCCCCAAATTAATAAAATGATCGAGTTCCAAATTCGAATTCTAAAAAAACCCCGAGCGTAACCAACCGTAGTGACGTCATTGGCCAATGCGGGTGATCGCCGAGCACCGTGAAAAAAGAAAATGGCGAATCACCCCCGGGTGTCGGTGCGAGTCAGCACTTTCGCGAATCGGCTTAAACGTTGAAAACCCAATTTGACGGCTCGATTAACGCGATCCAACGCGATTGATGTTTGGAGCGATTGATTTAATGTACTGATATTTTACGCGTTGTTGAATGTGTTTGACGCAGACAAGTTGCTTTATTTTTTTCTTTCGATGAAGTTTGGCCAGTATCTAATAGTTGGGCACACATTGAAAATTCCGTGGTTCAAGAAAAATACTACATCGTGTCACCAAGTACATTCCTTTGCGCAAAGCTGTTAGTCTAAAATCAACGTAAGCGAGTAATTAAAATTATAAAATTTTTGGGGATTAAAATAACTAACTGGCGAGTTTCTTGCCGGATCTTCTCGACTAGAAACAAACTTTACGATTCCGGTGGTAGAATCAGATTAAATATGTTTATTCATTCGTAGTATATTTTATGTATCGATATATATGTGTAATTACATGTATATTATATTTACAAATAAATAGTTATAATTTGTAATGTATGACGATTTGAAAGTGCTGTGTAAGTATACAAGCCTATGCATATAAATATATTTTTGAATTGAATTTGAGTTAGAAATTGGCAAACTAATACAAATTGTTTTCTGACACGTTTGTTCAAACTTTTAGTTAAACAGATATGTAAATGACTATCTATTGTGACATTTTTTATAATAAAAAAGATAACGTGTTTTCAGAAAAAAGTTCGTCATTATTTAGCGTCATCCGCCGTCATCTCTATTGTAAGTAGATCCTCATTTTTATATTATTATTAGTTTCAAAATCCATTTTAAGACTACTGTCTAAAGTAAGCGAAAAGTTCAAGTATATCTGCTCTATTGCCCTAACTAGGAAAATTGAATCTAACCCTATCAATGCCGTATGCGGTCTTACAGACCGCGCCTTAAAAGAAATTGCTTCCTTGCCGTGCCTTGTCCTGCGTCCGGCGTCCGCGCAAGTCGTGCCAACTCGACCATTGTGTACAATTCGGGCCCAAGTTAATTGTTTTTAATTCGCCAGATCTGTATTGTAACTCTTTTAATTACGCCCACGGCGGTGTGCTAATGGGGATATCGTGAGTATACGCGGCCGTATGCGAGCTCCTTTTGTTTAATTGTACAGTTCGGAGCTGATGTTCGGCGGATAACTGAGCGCAAATTAAAAGGACAGCTTTGATAGTTGGTTCGATCGAGTTTTAGATCCTCGATTGGGTTTCGCGTTTGTGCTATTAGTGCCTAAATTGGCACTTTTATTGAGGTGAGATCAGCGTCGCTATGTAATAGAAAATAGAACTGATAAATTATACGAAATCTTCCAAAACTAGATATCCTGATTTACTTTTTTTGTAAGTAATAGGTGTATTATTTTTTTTTACCACACTTCATTGGGCCTTTAAAATCACAATTATCAAAAAATAAACAAGGGGTTTTATTTAATATTTTTGAGAAAATGCAAGTTCTAGTACCATTTAAATGGACGTGCGAAAACGCAATATAAAACAGGATCCTCTCACTGGTGGTCAGGTAATAAGTTGGCACTAGAGTACTTGTTTATAGTGCAAGTAAATAAATAGAAACATGCTCATATCGCTGGAATGTGGCCAACGTGCCTTGAATGCTGACTTATTTAACTTGTTTTAAGATAACAATATTAAGAAAATTTTCTTATGCATCTTAAGGTTTAATTTTAAAACGGCCTTCGTATCTATGTTTCAATCGTTATTTGTGTCTGCGTTTTGTGACCACGATTCAGTATTGATACTAATTAATATCTATGTTTAGATACATACATTTGATTATTATATTACATACTGCTATTGTTAATGTGGCGGATAGATACCGTATCAGACCGTACCGTATTTAACCCTCAAATTTTGCGTGCACGAAAAATATCACCAAATTGATTCGAAATTCGGATCCCATTAGTCATAATGCACCGAAGCGCAGGCAAAAGTAATTATAGCGAAAAAGCTCATTAAAAGTTGTGTCCAGTCGTTAATTTGCGCTCGTGATTCCCGGTTGCCGGGCCCGAGCGAGAACAGTTCTTTTGTGCTGTTAATTGTGACTCCTGGTCACAATTCTGTTAAATAAAGTAAGTAAACTCAACGTTGACTTTTAATTATTTTAATTGACGATTAAAGTTACTTCACAGTTTGAACAGTAGCCATTTCATTACCTCAGCTTGCTATTTCTGGTTGCGTCTAAAGCTATCACTTAGCCTGGGGTACGTTTGAAGCTGTGGAAAATGGATTTGGTGAGTCTGGTAATAATTACAAAGAAGCGACTGCCGTCTGACCTTCGCTACCCACACAATACAATATCTTTATTTGCATAATACAATAAGTATACAGATTTTGGTTCTCTGGTTGGTTGTGGATGATGGTCACACGTTTCAGAAACTTTTCCAAACTTGCAAAGTAATATTATTGATATAAATTTAATTAATAGAAAAATATGATCAAGAGGACCGTACTGCTATACTTTATACTGTGATCATGGTTTTAACCAAATGAGCTCAGTGTACTTGGATCGCTACTTTTCTACATCATTGGTAAATACGGTGACTGATAAAAATCCATTGTATCTACTTTCTATTCCAATTAAACAAATTGGAAGTATTTGTTATTTTTATAATTGAAATATTTTAATCCAAAAAGATTAAAAAACTTCACATAAAGGGACATATCTTCAATTAAACCAGTACTATGAAGAATTGGTTTTAGTATTTGTCAATAGAACGGTTTAGACTATTACACAAGGGCTTATAAAAGTAAAATTAGTGCTTTAATGAACTGGACGGCATATTTTTTATCAAATAATGTATATCATTTATCTTTCCTCCAGTTTAAGTAATACAAATACTAAAACGTAAAACACAAACTCAAACTGATTTACATTAGTCCGCTCCATTTTCCACAGTTTTCATTACCCAATAAAAGTGGCTTTTCGCGCTAAAACACCGCCATTGAAGGGTTGATATCGAAATGTAAAACCCGCCGCAAACAACACAACAAGCGTACATCTGTAACCCTAAACTAGTCGCGGGCGGGGAGCGACCCCACGTGGTCTCCGCGGCCGCCGCAATCTCGTGAGCGACTTTTGGCTTGACACCCACATTGAGGGTTGCCTCAAGGGGTGCTTGCGTGGTATAAATGTGTGAGATATGTCCTGAGATATTGACCATAGGTTGGTATTGTTTAAAATTTCGGTCTTGATCTATTTTATAATCATCATCATCATCATCATCATCAGCCCATTTAAGTCCCCACTGCTGGGGCACGGGCCTCCCTCAATCACATGAGAGGTAATTGCCATACTCACCACGCTTGGCAGACGGGTTGGCGAGGGTTTTGATATAAATGCAGAGTTTTCCTTCTCTGGGCGCTGATGATCATGCCAGCAGCTTTACCTTAGTCGCCTTTTACGACACCTCGGTAAGAGTGAGGGTGGCCTATTCTACTCTGCCGGGACCACACGGCAAAGTTTTTAACACAAAACCTTAAAAAAAAAGAAATAAATCACCCAGTCTAGTCGCCCCAAATTAATAAAATGATCGAGTTCCAAATTCGAATTCTAAAAAACCCCGAGCGTAACCAACCGTAGTGACGTCATTGGCCAATGCGGGTGATCGCCGAGCACCGTGAAAAAAGAAAATGGCGAATCACCCCCGGGTGTCGGTGCGAGTCAGCACTTTCGCGAATCGGCTTAAACGTTGAAAACCCAATTTGACGGCTCGATTAACGCGATCCAACGCGATTGATGTTTGGAGCGATTGATTTAATGTACTGATATTTTACGCGTTGTTGAATGTGTTTGACGCAGACAAGTTGCTTTATTTTTTTCTTTCGATGAAGTTTGGCCAGTATCTAATATTTAGGCACACATTGAAAATTCCGTGGGTCAAGAAAAATACTACTTTGTGTCACCAAGTACACTCCTTTGGGCATAGCTGTTAGTCTGAAATCAACTTATGCGAGTAATTAAAATTATAAAATTTTTGGGGATTAAAAAGAGTAACTGGCGAGTTTCTTGCCGGATCTTCTCGACTAGAAACAAACTTTACGATTCCGGTGGTAGAATCAGATTCAATATGTTTATTCATTCGTAGTATATTTTATGTATCGATATATATGTGTAATTACATGTATATTATATTTACAAATAAATAGTTATAATTTGTAATGTATGACGATTTGAATGTGTTGTGTAAGTATACAAGCCTATGCATATAAATATATTTTTGAATTGAATTTGAGTTAGAAATTGGCAAACTAATACAAATTGTTTTCTGGCACGTTTGTTCAAACTTTTAGTTAAACAGATATGTAAATGACTATCAATTGTGACATTTTTTATAATAAAAAAGATAACGTGTTTTCAGAAAAAAGTTCGTCATTATTTAGCGTCATCCGCCGTCATCTCTATTGTAAGTAGATCGTCTTTTTTATATTATTATTAGTTTCAAATTCCATTTTAAGACTACTGTCTAAAGTAAGCGAAAAGTTCAAGTATATCTGCTCTATTGCCCTAACTAGGAAAATTGAATCTAACCCTATCAATGCCGTATGCGGTCTTACAGACCGCGCCTTAAAAGAAATGCTTCCTTGCCGTGCCTTGTCCTGCGTCCGGCGTCCGCGCAAGTCGTGCCAACTCGACCATTGTGTACAATTCGGGCCCAAGTTAATTGTTTTTAATTCGCCAGATCTGTATTGTAACTCTTTTAATTACGCCCACGGCGGTGTGCTAATGGGGATATCGTGAGTATACGCGGCCGTATGCGAGCTCCTTTTGTTTAATTGTACAGTTCGGAGCTGATGTTCGGCGGATAACTGAGCGCAAATTAAAAGGACAGCTTTGATAGTTGGTTCGATCGAGTTTAGATCCTCGATTGGGTTTCGCGTTTGTGCTATTAGTGCCTAAATTGGCACTTTTATTGAGGTGAGATCAGCGTCGCTATGAAAATAGAACTGATAAATTATACGAAATCTTCCAAAACTAGATATCCTGATTTACTTTTTTTTGTAAGTAATAGGTGTATTATTTTTTTTTACCACACTTCATTGGGCCTTTAAAATCACAATTATCAAAAAATAAACAAGGGGTTTTATTTAATATTTTTTGAGAAAATGCAAGTTCTAGTACCATTTAAATGGACGTGCGAAAACGCAATATAAAACAGGATCCTCTCACTGGTGGTCAGGTAATAAGTTGGCACTAGAGTACTTGTTTATAGTGCAAGTAAATAAATAGAAACATGCTCATATCGCTGGAATGTGGCCAACGTGCCTTGAATGCTGACTTATTTAACTTGTTTTAAGATAACAATATTAAGAAAATTTTCTTATGCATCTTAAGGTTTAATTTTAAAACGGCCTTCGTATCTATGTTTCAATCGTTATTTGTGTCTGCGTTTTGTGACCACGATTTAGTATTGATACTAACTTATATCTATTACATACCTACATACATTGGATTATTATATAACTTACTGCTATTGTTAATATGGCGGATAGATACCGTATCAGACCGTACCGTATTTAACCCTCAAATTTTGCGTGCACGAAAAATATCACCAAATTGATTCGAAATTCGGATCCCATTAGTCATAATGCACCGAAGCGCCGGCAAAAGTAATTATAGCGAAAAAGCTCATTAAAAGTTGTGTCCAGTCGTTAATTTGCGCTCGTGATTCCCGGTTGCCGGGCCCGAGCGAGAACAGTTCTTTTGTGCTGTTAATTGTGACTCCTGGTCACAATTCTGTTAAATAAAGTAAGTAAACTCAACGTTGACTTTTAATTATTTTAATTGACGATTAAAGTTACTTCACAGTTTGAACAGTAGCCATTTCATTACCTCAGCTTGCTATTTCTGGTTGCGTCTAAAGCTATCACTTAGCCTGGGGTACGTTTGAAGCTGTGGAAAATGGATTTGGTGAGTCTGGTAATAATTACAAAGAAGCGACTGCCGTCTGAACTTCGCTACCCACACAAAACAATATCTTTATTTGCATAATACAATAAGTATACAGATTTTGGTTCTCTGGTTGGTTGTGGATGATGGTCACACGTTTCAGAAACTTTTCCAAACTTGCAAAGTAATATTATTGATATAAAATTAATTAATAGAAAAATACGATCAAGAGGACCGTACTGCTATACTTTATGCTGTGATCATGGTTTTAACCAAATGAGCTCAGTGTACTTGGATCGCTACTTTTCTACATCATTGGTAAATACGGTGACTGATAAAAATCCATTGTATCTACTTTCTATTCCAATTAAACAAATTGGAAGTATTTGTTATTTTTATAATTGAAATATTTTAATCCAAAAAGATTAAAAAACTTCACATAAAGGGACATATCTTCAATTAAACCAGTACTATGAAGAATTGGTTTTAGTATTTGTCAATAGAACGGTTTAGACTAATACACAAGAGTTTATAAAAGTAAAATTAGTGCTTTAATGAACTGGACGGCATATTTTTTATCAAATAATGTATATCATTTATCTTTCCTCCAGTTTAAGTAATACAAATACTAAAACGTAAAACACAAACTCAAACTGATTTACATTAGTCCGCTCCATTTTCCACAGTTTTCATTACCCAATAAAAGTGGCTTTTCGCGCTAAAACACCGCCATTGAAGGGTTGATATCCGAAATGTAAAACCCGCCGCAAACAACACAACAAGCGTACATCTGTAACCCTAAACTAGTCGCGGGCGGGGAGCGACCCCACGTGGTCTCCGCGGCCGCCGCAATCTCGTGAGCGACTTTTGGCTTGACACCCACATTGAGGGTTGCCTCAAGGGGTGCTTGCGTGGTATAAATGTGTGAGATATGTCCTGAGATATTGACCATAGGTTGGTATTGTTTAAAATTTCGGTCTGATCTATTTTATAATCATCATCGTCATCGTCATCGTCAGCCCATTTAAGTCCCCACTGCTGGGGCACGGGCCTCCCTCAATCACATGAGGAGTAATTGCCATACTCACCACGCTTGGCAGACGGGTTGGCGAGGGTTTTGATATAAATGCAGAGTTCTCTTCCCTTCTCTGGATGCTGATGATCATGCCAGCAGCTTTACCTTAGTCGCCTTTTACGACACCTCGGTAAGAGTGAAGGTGGCCTATTCTACTCTGCCGGGGACCACACGGCTTTTATTTTAATTTTATTTTATAATAATACACAGAAACTTTTGAAAGTTATACGATTGTAACCCGTAAGTGTTAATCAAAGAAATAAATTATAAATGTCTTATTTGTAAATGTATAATACTTGGCAATGGCTCACGTCGGTGTAAATTGTTGGTGATGTTTAATTTTAAGCTATTTTTAAAGAACCTACAACAAATTAGTAAAGACGCTTTTCATGAGTAATAAACGTGCGTCGCCCATTCTGATTTGTTATTTTTAAAGTCATATTTTGATATTTTTAAGATATAAATCTTCATTGGTGGCCATAAATATCTGCAAGACAAGAAGATAAGAGCATGGGCAGCCTTTTATTAATGTATCCCTTTTTATGTGATAGGTAGCAGATGACCAGACGAATCACCTGAGTGGAGTCACAGGTGCGCTGTCAACCTCTAAAAGGGAGAAAGGGGGTACCTTTTTCCCGGATTGGGCCTGGGCCTCCGGTACCCTCACTCACGAAGCGAAATACAGCACAGTGCTGCTTCACGCCGGTTATTTTTGGGAGTTTAACCTTTTAGGGACACGCGTACCATCCTAGACCTCATCGTCGCTTTCCATCAGGTGCAATTGTGGTCCTATTGACAACAAAAAATGCGTAGAACCAAATATCGCAGCACAAGCCCAGCCAACTGATCCCTTGTAAGCACTTTTTTAACTCTTGTCCCTAGGGGTGCGGATAATCGTATCTGCACACACGTCACTTGAGGCGACACCCCGACACGCCGACACCCCGCTCTGACCACTAATCAATGAGTATTTGAGTGCGTAAAAAACTCCAGTTGTATTGTACAATAGGTTTATGCTGCGACCTTTGTGTTAGTATCTATGAAGGTCACGTTTTGGATACCTACACGTGTATGAAAATTTTTCATTGTGTTAAAAGATTTTTTTTTCATTCAAGACGTCAGCTCTATTTTGTATTTGTATATTTTTAAACGTTTTCCTCCTAAATTTTCCTAAGTATTTGAAAAACAAAAAATGAATTTAGGTGTCGAGGACAGACTCCTTGGGTTGTTGTAAATTTTGCTTGGAATGTGGAATGTGCTTATTTGGTTTGTATTTTTATATTTATTTATTTTAATATATTCCTTCAGTCTTTTCGGCGCGTTTTCTTTCGTCTGCCACATGACGTTTAGAAAATAAAAATACAAAAAAAAAATAGTGGACACACTTGAAGTAACTGCTTTACTTGGTACATAATTTTGTGATATAAAATAAACATTTATAGGGATAGGGGAAGGACTAAAAGATTAATTCAAAATGAGCACCTTTAACCATATAATTATCTTCTGCAGTGGTCCTAACATCTAATCAATTTTAAACCCACACATGGGTCTACTATTATTTATGTGCAAATCGGATACGAGGGGAAACGTGTAACATATAACCACAACAAAACCGCGAAACCCATGATCAACGCCTCGCAGTAACCCTACACTGCGAGCCACGCGTCAAAAAGACCTAAAAAAGAAATTATAGCTTCCAATTTACTGTTGATTATTTTGGAGACAAAAAAACGTGTGATTATTTTCATATAGAATTAATTGAGCGCGGCAAAGACGATTAACTAGGGCTGAGAGAAAATGTTAATGTAATATTTTTAGAAAGGAAATAATATAATTTATAATAAGATTCAAGTTTTATTCAGGACATAACAAAATTAGAAATTATTCTTACAAAGAATAATATTTTTTTTGAATTATCAGAGGTTAAGAAAACAAGTAGAGAAAAATTAAATATTGCTTGCAAATTAGTAAAAAATCGCACAACATACTTTTTTACAAATATTTTAACTCTATTTCTAAATATATAACTATTCTATAAATTAGGTATTTTATTTAAAACTTATGTAGAAACGTAAAAATGTCCAAAGCTTAAACTAAATCTAGCAAAAAATTGATTCTACCGATAAAGATTTACAACCCTGCGATTAACTTATAAATCCGCCATAATTGCAGCTCGGACAGATGTCGCTGGCGGCGCCGCACCCGAGTTGCGCGCGCGCACCGGAGTGGTGTTATTATTTAAACAAAGCTTGCCGCCTACGTGAACACGTGTTTTTGTTCGCACGCACCTTATTATCAATGACTATTGAACTATTAGTGATGCGACTCCACTGTAGAAGAAAAGAAGTAAAGAGAGAGGTCAAGAAGAAGTTATTTAAGGAAAAGTAAATATCATCATTTATTACTGTATGTCATGATACAATCTGTCAAATTTCTTCAATAGACAGTGAACCAAATAATATGTTTGACATTAAGATGAAAGTCGACTGGCGAGATTTGACATATATGTATACATTAATGTGTAGCTGCCCGTGGAATCGAAGGTGCGGACACAAGGAAAGTATGGAGACACCGACAAGAGAGAGAAGCACAGAGATTCTTATGTAGGTACTATACCTTACTCTCAGTTATGTTCTTTTACCGTCCGTATTTTTTTATGTGATAGGTGGCAAACGAGCAGATGGATCACCAGATGGATGCTTGACGCTTTGTAAGCCAGGGGCAAACATAAGAATAAAAATCTGCACTAGCTCTCCCTTTTTATTCAAGATTTACATTTTTACTGGGAAATGCGGAATAAGTGGATAACTGGAGTTACCCTCTAGTTTTTCCAGCAAAGATTAATTGATTTGAGCGGGCAAATCGACGTATGAGTATAACAATGTGATTAAAAATTAAAGGTCTGTTATGGAAGGTCTGTATTGTTTAATAAATTGGTGATAAATTTACTCACCTCGTTAACTTTTTGTTGAGCAAGTTATATGGCGTTTTTATACTTGTTCTGTATTTTTATGTAAGCACGCTCACGTATAAATGAAGCTATTTATGACTTACCTAAACTATTATGTTGTATTAGCGCACTATTATTCACCGTTTATTACTTTAATTTTTAAGCTGTTACAAGGTTTACAACAGCTAAGTGAAAGTTACCAAAATACAAAATTTTGCAAGATTCTTACGCGGGCAGAGATACTTTTATAATATGCTATCTTCTTACAATTAAATTGCGACTACTGTTCTCTATACATTAAAAAAGACTTAACTGATATTATTTTTCATTTTACTTAGTATCTTTCTAAAAATATTTTATTTGTTTAATATTTTATTTCAATTGTTTACTGGTTCTTATGCTTAGAAACGGAGCATACGAGTACCGTACCCATCTGTCAAATTAAATTTGTCTTAGTAAAAAGTATTTCAAGACTTAGGACCTACCTACACTTTGAAGGACAAATTAAATTAACAAGTGGCACATCGTTTAATGAATCCGTGGCTATCCTGTCATTGCATATTCATGCGGTCACAGCTCGTTAGGTCGCGCGCGGTCAGTGTTAACGCGGGGGTTGATGCCTGACGGAGCTAAGGTATGGTTTGGATAACTTTGTAATTGCCATCTAGATTTACTGTGAAGGCCTGTTGAAATATATAATACATCGTGCTTGACCACATCGATCTGTAAGGGAACTCGAAGGGAAAGGTTTTTTTGAGATGAACCCCTTTTTTCTATGGGGAAAAATGCTTGTGTTCGTTAGCAAAATTGCTTTCGAGCTCATCATCATCATCATCATCAGCCCATTTAAGTCCCCACTGCTGGGGCACCGGCCTCCCTCAATCACATGAGGGGCATTGCCATACTCTCCACGCTTGGCAGACGGGTTGGCGAGGGTTTTGATATAAATGCAGAGTTTTCCTTCTCTGGGTGCTGATGATCATGCCAGCAGCTTTACCTTAGTCGCCTTTTACGACACCTCGGTAAGAGTGAGGGTGGCCTATTCTACTCTGCCGGGGACCACACGGCATAGATACAATTGCTTTCGAGATACAGAGAGACATTTAGTAGGTACAAGAAATCCTGAATTAGAGTATCATTCGTCCGTCAGTAAAGGATGCCTAATTAAAACTTATTGGTGAGATGATCTGAAAAAAAAATAACTCTCTGTAGATGTTGGATGCAAAAAACCCACTCCTCAGATGTTTGAAAGATACTGATCTAGAAAAAAATCGGGTGCAGGATCATTCTGAACAAGATAGCGACGTTCGCACTATAGCTACATTGGGGGAATACAGCATGAGGTTCTTCAAAAAAGGATTGTTAAGGTTTTTAAAGGGTCGGCAGCGCGTATGCAGGTCCTCTCGAGTTGCAAACGTCCATAGGCTGCAGTAATCGTTTACCATCCGAGCAAGGCGAGCCGCACGCTTGTTTCCCACCGTAAAAAATCTTTAGAAGTTGGTAAAAATGCTCCATAACTATAATATCAAGTGAAATTATACAAAATATAAAGTCTCAAAACACGCCAATTTCTAACCTTTGCATACAAAGTTGCTAATAAGGTCAATAGAAATAATGCTTAAATGGACGTGTAAACATTTCCACTGTTCATGGCATGCAACGGTTGGGTTTTCGTGTAAAACCCACGGAATCCCTAATTGGCGTGCGCCAGCATCAAAGGCGGCGTGTGTCGTGTCTGCTCGTCTGTCACCGCTGTTTGCTCATTAGTGCAAGGGAACAGACACCACTTGATCAGTGGGCAAATAGCGGTCATGAATATGATTCGAGTTCGGGTTTGTTTTGCAAATATGGCTTTTTAAATCTAAACAAAAATATTTTTTAAAATCTGTTTTGGTTTTTGTTTCCATCTCTGTTTTTTCCTTTAAAAAAATATGTCGTTCATTTATTGATATAACTAAATACAGTTTTGTCTTTTATGCAAATGAATAAAAAAATTAAGAAAAATGAGTAAAAACATATTTTATCATGAACATGATTAACTTTTAGCTCAAATATTGATCCTTGATTAAAAAGCAAAAGTAGTAAAAAAAACTATTGACAAAAATTGATTTTGTCAGGACTATGTGAAATGTTATAGCCTACTTTGGCAAAATTTTGAATGTCACCCTCGGTCTTAAAGACCAAAATCTCCGTTGGCGGGTTATCGCGTAATTCTTAAACTAGTTAAACGGATCCTGTTACCTTAGGCGGGATGAGGGAATCGCTAATTATCGCGGCCATGTCGGGAGGTGGCTGATGAGATTACAAATCTCCTTTGGTTTCACGTTTGGATTTGAAACACCCTTTGTCTGGGGGATGTAGCATTAATGCAGTTAAATTTATAAGGATGTTTTAAAAAATCTTATCTAATTCAATCAAATTCAACGAATTATAAAAAATAATTGCTGGTTTTGGTTTTATACACACGTAACGTTAAAAATGTCATATCATATGTTATATTTTAAATTTCCCTACCTTAACTATAATTGGAGGACACCTTCAACTAATATACAGGTTGCTTTTGGGATTACTTGTATATTTACATATACATTTATTAAATTAAAAATAATGTTATAAATATTTTCCTAACAAACCACCCAGCAACTCAAAAAGAAAACCTATCCCTTCGCAATTACCATCATCCATTAATTAAAACTTGAGATCCCTCGTCCACCACGTACTATTCCGTCCTAAAATTATAAACCCGTGATCCCCCGACAGTTGGACAAACAGGCCCCGCGGCCGTCTTTTTATCGGCGGGGGACCGCAAATTTCTATTTGCATATCTGCGCGGTCATAAATCTCTGTTTCACTTATTAGCCCCTTCGCATATCGGGGTCGCCGAGACCCATTGCGGCGGGGGCAGTGTTAGGAATGTTTTAGTGCGGGTTGCGCGAAATGTATGTACCTATTTTGCTAATCAGTTCTGACTTCTAAGTTGGGCATGTGTGTGTTGTGAGATTTAAATAAATACTAGAATATATCGCGCGTGAAAAATGCGCTAGATGGCGTACTGTTAGGCTATCCAACTACAATAGCATTGAATAAGAATACTTTATTATTTTGGACATCAAAACACGATATAAAATCAGTTTCATAAAAATACACTAGGTACTTAAGTACAAACAATAAAAAAGCGGTTGTTAGGTAACTCATTAAAAAACCAACCTACTTGTAGATGGACTTCAGTCCTATACGACTTCAAGCGGATTTTTCATATGCAATAGTCACCAAATCTGTTTTGCTCTAAAAGATTTGGTTACTTGATATTGGGAAAAGAAGGTCATTTTGTTTAAGATTGATGGATTTGCATCAGTAATCGAGTACATATTAATATATGAACGATGAGGAACATTTATAAAATTAAGCAAAAAAAAAATAAAAATGTAAACAAAATGGTAAATGTTATTTGAAAAAAATAACAACAATAAAAAGATTATCATTCACATTTACCCATAAAGTTGCTCTAACTACATATTTATCTAACTACTTACTATTAAAATAACGTATCTCTGATTTTTAATTCGGCGAACTAAACTGATAGCTGCAAACGTCAAGTTCCTATACATTTTGACACTTTGCATCTGTTTTTTTTATTATTACTCTACCCGAAGATAATTCGCCAATGTCATATAACTTATTGAGAATAAGTAGGTAGTCATCAGTCGAAGTCTGTCAAAGTCACAGTCACTCAATAAAATGCCGGTGTTGTACGTTTTATCGAGCTACGGATTCAGCGGATATCACTCTAAAAGCAATCGCGGGTTTTAAGACTATTAGGTCCAAGCAAGTTGTCACGAGACAACGCACTCGACACATAATAACAGTGTTAAAACGATACAATCCAACGATTCTTATTATTCGGATCACTTTGCGGCACTTCACTGCACAAATACACATCAAATTTGTAGACTAAAAACCACTAGACACTAATTTAAAACCTTTGAATTGCATCAGCCCACGCGGCTTGTTTTAGCTCTACCCGCGTTATCCCTTTGCATCTGTCAAAAGTAGCAAATATATATTGGAATGACACATTGACACCTGTCAGATTAGTTCACCGTATTAAAAATCAGAGTTTACTTAGATATGTAAAATATGATTAGTAAAAGAAACTACGCAACTACCTAAATTTTTTTTATTAATATTTATTAATAATAAAAGTTAATACTTACAGCGATCAAGCAGGTCTGTTGAACCCCCAGCGAGTCCTCCAATGTTAGTGACAGGTTCGTATCTAGTGTCGGTTACTTTGGGTGAAATGTGCTCAAAACAGAAAGAGTGTGGTTAGTATTTTCATTTTAGTATTATTTATTGTTTAGGAAAGTAATAACCATCACCAAGAGTAACCCAGCACCGTGAAATGAAAATAAAAACATGCAAATGTATGATGAATGCAAACTTTTAGGAACAACATGATGCATGCAAGCTTCTACGAACAAAAAATAAATAAATTCAAACAACATCTCATTGACCTGATTCCGTAATAACTGGCTTAAGCACTTGTGTTACGGATTTCAGAAAACAGAAAAATTACATAATAATACTTAAAAACAAAAAACTGATAATTGCACAATATTTTTTTATTTTTTTTGTAAAACTATAGGCTAACGCTTGACCACAATCGCACCTAATGGAAAGCGACGATGAGGTCTAGAATGATACGTTTCCTCCTTCTTGGAATGTTCTCCCTTATCCACGAGCAAGTGGTGTCTTCTTAATATTATCTTCATGCATCTATAACCTCTACCATGACCCCAAACATCAATTAAAAAAAGTAAAATCGCGAAGTAGTCTATCGCATCGATATGTCAAAAGTTGTTCATGTCAAGTATCCCAAAAAATAAATCACACTCTATAATATTTTTTTTTAATCAGCCTATAAACTGTCCCACTGCAGGGCAAAGGCCTCCATCATAGAAATCAAGTTATCGCTACTAAGGTGGGATTAGGGCTTAATCACCACGCTTGCCATATGCGGATTGGTGATCACAAACCCGATCTATTTCTGAAAAATTCGAAACATACTTTTCGCTCGACCCGGGAATTGAACCCAGGATCACGGCCCGGTAACTTAAACCACTAGACCAACAGGGCGTTTTAAATCATTAAATATATCTATTACCTATATAATATAAACCTACCAACAGCAGGTAGTAGGGAAACAATAGATAAGGCTTGCAGGAGACCCGTGACGCCCGCAATAAAGAAGGGACCTATAACCTAACCTAACCCAACAGTGGGTGCATGTTGGCCGATATGCTGATGATGATGATTAGACTAGCCCACTACCTATTCGATTTTTCTTATCGTTTGGACTGTTAGGTGTCAGAGTGCAGGGTTCCAAAGAGTATCTGGTAAACGTCCGTTATAAGGACCAACGGGATCGACACCTTATCATGCTCTGCGAATCGGAATCATCTTTCTTAAGGGAAATCATCTTTCAATTCAAGCCTGTAATTAACTAACCAATCTATTTTTGTGATTTTGAAATTTCTCTATACAATTACAGTGTGAATACACTGTAAATATTCAACTATCGGGTAAAATAGACCTGTACCCTTACCATGAGTTTGAAAAACTGTTCTTGCTATCGAAAACTATCGCTTTGTGCCTTTCATTGTGGTGTATGTGAAAGAGACAGAGCATTAGTTTTGGATAGCGAGGATAGTATTTCAAACTCATGGTAAGGCCTCTGGCGTACTATAAAAAAATACTTTTTCAAAAACCGCATCAATATCGTTTAGGTAAGCCAAATGTGAGATAATCGCGAAAAAATAAACAGTTATTAATAATATTATTATTTATTGTTTCTATTTATTTCATATTTATAAATATGTATGTATGTATTGCATTAGTACATTTAGACTCGTTAGTATACATATATATATGTATAGTATATAATTTTTGTATTGTGCATAGTTTTCTAGTTTCCGAAATCTCGTAAACTCTTTTCGTGTATTGCATTAGTACATTTAGAGTCGTTAGTATACATATATATATGTATATATATATTTTTGTATTGTGCATAGTTTTCTAGTTTCCGAAATCTCGTAAACTCTTTTCGCCGCATCATTCTCCTTTCTGTATGACCCAAAATTTGACTGGTAGAATGCCTCTTGGCCTTTTGTATTCGCCTTTTGTATAAATATTTTGTGCCCTAAAGTTTTAAATAATCAAACTGCGAACCTCCTCTTTTTGATGACGGTTAAAGAGTTAAAATATTATCTGTGGCCTCAATGCCTATGCGACATTGGCCGCTTTTCATCGCTTCCCATTTTTTCTCACAGTTTTTTTTCGAGGAACGGTCGTGATCAAGAATTTTCTTGTTACGTGATCGCTTCTCCGCCTGAAATTCATTCGATATGACTGACCGGCTATAATTTCATTGCACTGACTCGCAAAAACTTGTTACTTTTTTAAATTAACAAGCTGGTACCTAGGTTTAAATTGTGGATTTAAAAATTATTTTCACAAAATATACTTTTTATTTTAGAAAGATTCAGCTAGCACGCAACATTTCTTTAATTTTTGCTTAACCTGAAAGCAAGTAAAATGTGAAATCATAATATTTATCTGATCTGTGATACAATTCTGTCATGAAAGATTTTAAGAAAAAACAACTATTTTACAAAAATCTTGTTATCCCTATCAGAATAAAATAATATTTACGCGTATCAATTTCCTTGCAATTTCTTCATATATAAGAAACTGCATCTGAACTTGACATGGTGATTGGGCCATTTATTTTCCATTGACTTTAGTGTTGCGTCTCAATAACTTCCCTAACGTTAATTGTTACACTTGAAAACTCAAGTTTCTATAAGGTAATAAGAAATCACGGCCGTGTGGTCCCCGGCAGAGTAGAATAGGCCACCCTCACTCTTACCGCGGTGTCGTAAAAGGCGACTAAGGTAAAGCTGCTGGCATGTACATCAGCACCCAGAGAAGGAAAACTCTGCATTTATATCAAAACCCTCGCCAACCCGTCTGCCAAGCATGGTGAGTATGGCTATTACCCCTCATTTGATTGAGGGAGGCCCGTGTCCCAACAGTGGGGACTTAAATGGGCTGACGATGACGATAAGAAATCAATCAAAAATACAGCTTGGTACATCCCTTTTGACTACTAGCTAAAATTGGGACTTATTCTGTTTTCATATGGAGCATCAATTTAGATTTTAACAAAGGAACTAATAAATATATAGTACTAAAAAATATTTAGGTGCAATGCTCCCAGCCAATGCTATTTTTCGTCCAAAATATTAAGGGCCGATTCAACCAATATTATTTCGTTACTAAATCTATGGTATATCACTGTCATTCTTTACAAATCTAACGTTATACCATAGATTTATCCACGTATAAAGATTGGTCGAATCAAGCTTAAGCAATTTGGCATATGGACTTAATTAATAAAGGATGTGTTTGCCAAAACCAACCCGCCAAACTGTACGTACACTAATTAATTAAACCGATAGTATCGCGGTCGTATCGTGGCCGTATCGTGGCTGTATCGTCCCGCCCCCGGCCCGCCCACGTCGTGTCCTACGTTTATCGCAGGCTGCATCTAGTGTGGCGATTAGGGGTCGCAATACCGAAGTATTGAAGCAAAACCGGTATTTTAAGCAATGACCTCAGGTAATCCAGGGAGAGGTACCGGTTTTTTGAGATTTTGATGGAGTCCTGGTTGCAGAATGTTTATGGACAAGGTACATTTCGGTACAATATATAAAATCGGAATAACTAATTCGAATCTTTAAGTTGTCGTTAAACACTTATTCTTTTATTTCTAATTATCAACATCTTGATTCACCACTATTGCTGTAAATAGTTTCATTAATTAGCAAAAAACATTTTTTACTTTTTCACGATTTATGTGAAAAATCGGGAACGAAAATATCGTGTGTTCCTGTTAGGTAGTGTGAAATAAAAACCGATACTTTTAAGAACTTCAAGCACCAATCCTGATTTGCGACCCTAGTGCAGGTTCGTAGGATGTGTTTTGTGGAAAAAAGAACATTGTTAAGGCAAGAGGTTCATGCCATGTTTTGAATTAAAATCTATTGGCATTTTTTGTTAAAGCACAGAATGGTGTTTCAGCATCACTAGACGGAAAGCTAAAAAGGACTCAATTTACTGGACGCTACTTTGCTGTGGTCATAGATCTGAATAATTATTAAAATAAATTATCTTTTTCAAATTGAAGTAAAAGAAACTTTGAGAGGATTAAGTTACTTCTCTTGTTAGGTACCACTTCGAGAACCATTACAAAGTAAAAAACAATCTACTTATCAGAATCACCAACAATAGCTACCATTGAATGTATAATAGGTACTCGTATATATATTATATCAAGATATAAGATACTTACTGTTTTTTCTTTTATATTAGTTTTAGCACTTTAACTTTTGATTAATATTATAAGCGAAGGGAAGAAATAGGACCCTACATTTCTCGACATAGCTCCCTTCCGCCCAAAAAACGTCGACTCAATTTCAGCACTTACAAACACGACCTTTTTATTTCATCAAACTGGACGTGTGGACGTCCGTCCCCTATGCCATCAGACTAATAATATTTTTTAAGCAATTGGTACCAGGCGCCCAGAAAGCAAAGAGAGTGTTCGGTCAAGCATAAGGCGACAAACCACCATTCCGCTCTGATCCTGAGACACATACTGCATCTTAGGATTTGAGGTTCAAAATAAATTGGCTGGCGGATTTATGACAAACGTGGGAAATGCGGATAAGGTGGGCTAAAAGCGACTCTGTGTTCGTAGTAGAAAGGATTTTTTGTTTTTAAGATGAATGGTAATGTATATCAATTTCGGAAATAGGTGGTTCGGCGACAAGCGGGGGCGTACGTGTCGGGAATGACTATGTGGACCTTTTTATTGTTATTGAGTGACTCTTAGTCGGAATTTGCCGATGCTGAGGAATTGGAGAAAAATAAATGTGGGGAAAGTTCTGCATGAATCGCAATCGTAATAAATGGTCACTTCTTCGTAAGCAATATCTATCACATTGTTACAAGTAGGATGAAAAATAAGAATAATTTACGATTGAAATTGAAAAGTTTAGAAAAGACTACGTCTTTTTGAATTTCTGTAGCTTATTTTTTTATGTTTACCTATTATTAGTCTTGTCAATCAAAAATATTACAATAAACAGTACATCAGTTAGTAACATCGTGCGGTTAAATCACAGTAAAACTGAATTAATTGAGCAATAAAAATCTGTCAGTATTTTTAGAGGGAAAAAATCGATGATAAATGTTCAGTCGTAAGAAGATCGCCACAGAGATGACGCTAATATATTACTAATCTAAAATGTATCTTACTCGTACTAATAGAAAAGATAGATAATTGGCATGCAAAGTCATCGCTGAGTTTATGTGAAATTAATATTCAAATATATTTTTAAAACGAATTACAAACGTAGAGTACGTCCAAATACTCAAACGCTTCTTAACATTAAAAGCTGATCAAACATGTTCTTGTTTCTGTAATAAAATAGTCTTAGTAAGAGATAGCATATGGTTTGAGAACTCTAAAACCGTTTGAGTGTTAGAGGACTAGCTTCGATTTTGGGTGCTTCTAGGTTTAGTTAGTCTATTCTCTTGGCGACGCGGCTATAAAATCAGTCATTTGCTTCATGAAAATGTCAAGCAAATAGCCATTCATCCTAAAAACAAAAACTGCGGCACTCGCGAGCTAGGTTTTGTAGTATTAAGAACTAGGTCTTCATATTGTTGTACTAATTTTAATATGTTTTCAAGTAAGTGTGTATGCGCTTAGATGTAAGATAATAAATCCATCTATACTCTGATTTTAATTTGGTCTACACCTTAGATTAAATTAAAATAGCGGATAGATGACTCGTCTCTACCGCGTGGACCGCATAAATTAGGTCCACGTCGCCTAATTTCACGTAGACTGACGTAGCATACGCGTAGCACGTTTAATGACTCCTTCAAGCATATGTCAAAACAAAGAGGTCCGTTTACAGTTGTCTAATTGAATGGACGTTTACACTGATGGAAAATCCCATACATTTTGATACTTTGCATATGTCAAAGGAGGTCAAAATGTGTTGAAACTTGACTTTGACGTCTGTCATTTTAGTTCACATAATTAAAAAATTAGAGAATCTATATCTAAATTGGTACAGTCAATTTGGGTAACTTTGAATTACCTTGTAACATTGAATAAAACTGGCTTAAATATTTTTTATTTTATTCCTTGGAATCTTCCATACAATTTAAAACGGTATCTAAAGGTCGATCCATTCAACGTAGATACCGTTTTAAATTGTATAGGAATTTCATGGAATAAAATAAAAAATCTTTAAACCAGTTTTATTCAAAGTTACAAGGTAATTCAAAGTTACCCAAATTGACTGTATAGATTCTCTGATTTTTGATACGGCATTTAGATTGGTCGGTAACCTAAATCAAGCGCAAGTCTATGGCGCCACGATTTCCAGTCCAAGCTAAAAAAAGGGAGGGCAACACTTCATTTCACGCGTTTTATACGAAGAGGGCTTGCGGCTGAGGCGCCAATAAATCTTCAGACGGAAACATTTTTTGTTCGACGAAAATAGTTTCCTCCTGTTTTGGGAAATAGGATGTTCGTACGATACGACGTAGTGGCGGAATGTAAGGGGACATTTTCACTTAGTTATTAATGTCCCGTATTGTGCGTCGTTTTCAGTTTTAATGTCCTTTACGACTTAGGAAAGTCATTTTTCAAATAGTTTGTTTTTGTGCGCGCTTTTATGATGATTAGAAGGAGAAGGGAAATTAATATGTAGTAAATACTTTATTTAAGCTCAAATCATTACATTTCAAAGTAGGGTAACTAGGAATAAATATATGATAGTGATATAGTGTAAGAAATGGATGCCTGATGTTTCTTTTTAAGAAACCAATACAAAATCAATGGGGATACCCACTATAAATTTTGTGTAAACTACTTTATATTTAACAAATATTTAGATATTGCATTCCTTTTATTATACCTAATATATTCAATATTTTATGCTTAACCAGTACTATTATTTTCACAAATTATAGAGTTAGCTCTGTAGATGTTATTAATTTTAAATGCGCTAAAGATCCTTTACGAAGATAGGTTTTAAGTTGTACAACACAAAGATGAATTTAGCATTGAGTCGTAAAAGCTTGATGTGTCGCTGACCGTACAACACTCCAGACTAATACCGTCGTATGTGATCGTTACTTTTAATTAAGATAGGAAAATGAATTTCTATATCTAATTAATTAGCTATGTAAATATTGATCGCAGATATGACATTCATTCGGATTTATGATAATTAAAGTTAAATTTTATGTTTGTTAAATTACTAAGTTAATATAATTAGATTTTAGAATTTCTTCTGCTTATAATGTCGCTTACGTCTTTTACCCGTTATGGAGATAAGTTACTTCTACTTTTTTTTCACAACTTAAAAAATATAAACACAGTAGCAAAGTGTTCCTTTAGAAAACAGCCTAAAGCCAGAGCTGGTAAATAAAAAGGTCCTAAATCTCGCATTTACCATAAAGGATAGAGACAAATGGGTTGCCTGTAGCGGTGGGCTGTATTCATCTTGGGGCTGGCCCTAATAAATCTAAGGCCACGCCAATAGCAGGGCAATGTTGGCCCAACATTTGTTAATGTTTCATGGACAGTGCTGTGAAACATTTGGAAGCTAAAGAATTACCTATATTTTCATTTTTGAGTTAAAATGACTTAAGCAACAAATGAATCGACGTAAGCGCCAAAATGAATATTCGATAACTGTTTATTTAAAAAAAAACAAAACCATATTTTAGAGCAATCTGGACAGAAAACTTACTGCCAATTAATCATGTTTACATTTGTATATTTTCTCTATTATATTGTAAACAGCAAACCATTCTTTAGTAATATTTACCATTATGGCGCCACCGAGAAGAAGCGCAACCCGATACCACCATAATTTTGACCATAAACTCACTGATTGAGGTGTATCGCTCACATAATTTCGAGAAATTTACATCTACCAAATTTACTTGATCCCTAATACGTTAATACTTAACCAGAGCAGAGCTCACTTTACATTTGTCGGGTTATTTTATTTATAACCCTAAAATGGTGTTAAATTTTTAACGACGTTTTAATATCCAATGTAATTGTAGATGAAAAATAACTTTATAATCGTGTCGCATGTTTATTGATTAATTTAACGGGACAAACGCGAATTAATTATTTATTTTATGTTAATGAACGGTGTAATGATTTATCAAGTGGTTTAACGTTCGACAGGTCATTAATTACTAAAAAGTTATTGAGATATTTATGTTCTAGTAACAATCTTTGTGGTTTTGGTGGCTAGAATTCTAATTATTATTTTAATTCTTATACTATGGACTTAAGCGCCCCGGTGTGCGAGTGACATCTGATGGTTTTTATGTTGTGAACATAGATTTTAAATCGAAATGGACAAAGCATCGTTACTCTCGATTTTATTACGTTAGGTACACTCTCTGAAGTGACAAAACGCACTTGGTCTAAAAGCTTATTCTTTATGCACCCTTGGCACTTTTTCTCGTTTCGGCCAAACACGTTTTACTCTGGCGAAGTGTTGGCGTTATTTATGGGACTATTTGTGGTAATGAAAACACATAGTAATACTGTTTTTTGTTTGATGTCTTCCTTGCAAAAATGGATGGTTCACTGGAAAAAAAAATAGTAGTCGTAATTAAATAAGTGACGCAGTATATTATGAAAAAAAATAAAATGAAAATTATTTATACAATAGGGTATTTGACTAAGCTCGAGATTTTACAAAATATAAATATTTTATCAAAATATAGGTAAATATGTGCAAATAGAAAAAAAAAATCAATTAAAAATATAACGTCTAGCCGGTTTTATGGTCATTCAAAGATGCATGGGCAAGTCCATTTTAAAAGTATGAATTTTTTTTAAAATAATTTACCATTGAATAACCCATATAATTTACACCAACTATTATAATGGAACCATTGACATAAACGAAACATTTGATATAGCTACCATACAAAATTCAAATGAAATACATACAAAATACTGTCGTGTGACGTCACATCTCTGTAGCCATCTGTATGGAGCGTTTTGGGTTTGCCCAAAATAATGTGATTTTAAAGTTGTGATATCTCAGGTAGTTTAAATGAGAATCAAGTAATTCTTTTCAACGATGTTTTTTTCATTGAGAGGTTTTTCGATTACACAAATGAAAAAAATATAGTCAAATACCGTATTTAGGACCATACAGAATACTTATGAATGTCAACATGTTTAGCAAGAAACTCTGCAGTTACTCTTTTAAAAAAATATATTTATAAAATTTAGCCATTAACTAAAAATATAGTACAATTTTTGTGTTACTAATATGTCCCTATATATTAACAAGTGAACGTCACATTTTACATTGCCTAAGTGCCTTACCCATCTTTCCTAGACTACGGAATACAGAAACGTTAAAGTCACCACGATTACCATAAATATCAGACGGTGACCTGACCCCAAAGTAAGTAGCTTAACTACTACATTATATGTATACCTACTTACATTTTTCTTTTATAAATAATGGCATATCGGACTCGGAATCTGCGCGTCATTCAAATTCTAAATTCACGGCGACGGCATGATTGTAAATATTCCACATATTTGTGTGGCATAAAAGTCAGAGGTAGCGGTGAAAGGGTTATCCAATCATTTATTTATTTATCATGTGTTATACTATGATTGATTGAGGAAATAATTCAGGAAAATTATCATAGTGTGATGCGATGTAAAGGGACTAGCTTTACATCAAAATGACTGTAATTTAAACATATTCTCATCTTCCGCTGTCTTCCGCCTTAGAGAGTCGGGAGAAGTTGAAAACCAGCGCTGACCGAGAGGTCTCCCTCGAGGCAGCTTGAGCTGAACTTTATCCCTTTGTCTTTTCGTGCTGGCAAATTAGGTTATGTGAATGTGCTGTTTTTCCCTACTACTTATTGCATAATGTTAACCTTGTATTTTTGTTAATAAGAGACAATAAACGATTTTTATTTATTGATTTATTTGTTAATTTTCATCGCTTATTCTCCTGTTTATTTTATCTTATCATTGTATTTAACAATAAAGGTGCACGGAATCAGGTTAATGTACGACATGTTGTATTCTATTTGATGGTATCTGTTATTAAACTAATCTGATACAAACTTAAGCACTAGCTTAAAATCTCATGATAGATTTTACATCGCAGGAAAGACATATATTGCGAGCCTAAATCGTGATAGAATCAAAGAATTGATTATTCGCTAAACTGCTTACAATGGTAGTCAATGCAATTTGCGCAAAGAAGTGCTGAAAGAAGCTTGTAAGAGTTACACTAATGTGAATTTACTCGGAAACTTACAATATTAATTTATTTACGAATGAGATGTCCTAGTAAAAGTGCAGCAGATTCAGACCCGGGCAAAAACAGTGCAATAATGAAGCAGCAGTAATTGACTCGTTGTGAAACGCGGCGTCTGCTGCTAGGACTCGAGTCACAGGCGGAAGCGGGGGCGGGAAGCGATGAAATGCAGATCTTAATACTAATATGCAAAATAAACTATATTGATTTTGCATATTAGTATTAAGATCTGCATTTGTGCTATAAAGAGTATCTTTATAGCATAAATCTATCTAGTTTAATAATTAATTAAATCTCTTTTATTCACCAGAGCTTACCCACTATTACACCCTTTAATGTTAAAAGCAGAAAATGAGCAAAATGCGATCATTCAAAGATATGTGGCTAGCTTTAAGTCAATTAAAGACGAATTTAATACAGTAAGTCTTTATGTTACTTTTAACTGTTTAAATACCAAAATTAGCAATAAAATAAAACAAATATTTTAAAATTTATAACAAAACCTGTCAGTGACATTTAAAGATAATAAAAATAAAGTTTAAACATTTTTTAATCAATCTAGTTTAAGAATGTAAATTTTTGTAGGATATGTTCAAAGACATCTTAAAAATTACGAAAATTAAGAAGTGTATTATGTGGATCCAGTCTAACTATAAATCTGCATTTACTGTTCATTCCAACTGGGATTCTCTACTAAGTGTTGTGTATGAGACGTCAAGGCATCGCATTAGCATGCGCGGTCGCCTAATAAAAATGTTCTAACTGTACATGACCTCGGTAGCTCGTGACATAAGGCACAGACTCCATAGAGCTTCCAGACATAGCATGCCCACCGCCGCATGCCGACATTGCCGACACAAATTTATAGGTAAAAGTTCGCGACCGAACCAACCGGTCCTCCCGCGGCACCCAACCCAAACCCAACTCTAGTACTCACTATTACAGTCCTTATTCTAACGTCATATCTTGCGTCCTTATCGGATACTTTCTTAATTGTGCTCTTAGCTTCGACCGTGGGAATGTTGACCTTATTACGTGAACGGCAGGTTCCATTTCAAATCTATCGCAGTTCTCGGCCTTGCCGCTGGTGGATCGCTCTCACCTTAGGTTCACGTGTGAACCTACATTAACCTGCCACGTTGAGTGGTGGTGTCAGGTGCATTCGGTGCTTTCTTTGTTGCGGCTTTTTTAATTGGTCGTGTAAATAGATGTCGAGATAGAACTATTGGGCGTACGACGGCTAATCTTTAATGTGGATTTATGACGGACGCGGGTATTGGGTCACGCCTTTTGTTCTTTAGCTGTATGATTATTCACGTATCTGTAAATAGCGTTAGTCACACTCCGTTAAGCTATGCTGATATTAGAGGGAACGAATTTGAATAATCGGTGTTATTTTTGAGTTAACAAGATATTGACGATATGTTTGTTATGATAAATGACAGCCTTTTAAAATTGTAACACCGCTACGATTAGAATGACACAACAATTTTATATGTAAAAGCCTTAAAATTGACAATAGACATCGTAGTTGTATATACAATTATAATGAATTTCTATAAATAGATGGATTTGAATTTGAAATGTTACAATTTTTTTTTATTTTTTTTTTTTACATTATAGCGGACAAACGAGCAGACGGCACACCTGATGGAAAGTGATCACAATTATGCTAAAAGTAACATCGAAATGTACACGGTATTACTAAGATCGATTCAAGAAAACATGTAAACTACATATATAAACTCGATATTTTCGATACATATTAACAGCTTTGGTTTAACACATTGCAAGTAAAATATCTAAGGGAATCTTTATAAATTACTTTATTGAAATGTAATAAATATGTAATAGTAATGTAATGAAGACCAAATAAACCACAAGATGTGTTGATAGCCATTTATTTATTAGGAGATGGGGTGTTGTATTGATATTTATAATCTACACCTCGTTTTATTTATTTCTAACTATTTATAAAGAGGATGTAGATAAAAAAGATAAAGTCACAGAATGTTAATAGAGGTCCCTCGGAGTTGGGCCTTGTTACACTGAGACTCCTACAATACGAGTTTACCAGTATTTAGTTGCTGTGTATATTTTATAAAATTTTCATAATTATTTATTATCGCACATGAAAATACACATAGTATCAACTGAAAAAGTGTTATTTTATATATAAGATATTTTGAGATACACCGCCTTAAAGTTACATTTGAGTTAAGTAATACTATGTTGATTGTCATATGCACTATCCCTACGATTTGACTGACCGGATGTCGCGATTGGTAGTGACCCTGTCTCTTACGCCAAAGGTCGTGGGTTCGATCCCCACCCTGGACAAACATTCGTGCGACGAACACTTGTGTTTGTTCAGTGTCTGGGTGTAATATATGTATTTTAGTATATATTTGTGTTCCTCTGTTGTCTGATATCTGTAACACAAGTGTTTACGCTACTTAGTACGGAATCAGGTCAACGTATGAGATGTTGTGAGAATTATTATTATTATTTTACACAAAAATTGGTGACTGGTGAATATTAATGTACTGGGCTCAAAATACCATCATTAAACCGCAGCAGCCGCAACAGTGTCCTGAAGGCTATCGCCGATGTTGGGGACGGTCTAGTACTCCAGTACTTTTGCGAAATTACTCGGTCGCTCTTAGTTATTAAGTACTAACACGAATTATTAAGTACTAACACTATTAAATACTTAAGTTGTATGTTAAATCAGAGGCACTTTAGTTTAACTGAATATAAATAAAATAAATGTAGTTTCAATTAATTACTTAAGTCGTCTTAAGATTGAACTATTATAGAACGAACACATTTATTATTAAGAAAGCTGTACTCACTTATAATTGATACATGTATGAGAACTGTAGTGAGAATTGTAATATATATATAGTGAACAGATCATGCATGTATTGTTGGTGTGTCTTTAAGAAATAAATAAATAAATGTTATTAACACTTATGGATCACTGTTGTCCGATAAATATATTTTATTTTTATTTAAATAAAATATGGTTTAGCCACGTTTTTTTTTCTATATGGCTGCTACTGTGTTGCTTACGGCGAACACATAATAACTCTGCCAATGTCGAGTGATCAAAGAGACACGTTAATTTAATGGTTATTGACACACCGGGCGAGTTAAATCCTTTTGATGTTTATTTTAATTGAGTTTATCACCAAGCACAATCTAAAACCAAGACAGAACAAAACATACACAAAGACGTCACAATATTAAAGGGAGATTCTCATACGTTTTTTTTTATATTCTATAACTTTAATGGTAGTAAGCTTTTTAACCTCTCACTCTTTGTTCATATTTATGTATAGGTGTGAACTGGAAGTTACCTTAAAGTTATCGGATATCAAAAGGAACACATTGTATACTAAGTATATGTTTTGCTTGATGCTGCAGCTACCTAATATTAATACCTGTTATTTAAACGCGATCTAGAGAATAGTTCCGGAATAAAACTCGTTCAAGCCCAGGTAACATTACTTGTTGTATTAGGGTATCATAAGCTTTAGCAATTCGACGTACGGTAATAATTTTCTATCGTGTTTCATAATAAGGTGGTTAGAGTTTTAGTGAAACAGGGCCCCACTCTGACCATGAGACACTGACAAACTCTACCAGCTAACGACACAATTGTACTTAATTAAGTGAGAAAATACTTTCGGCTCATTTTCTACGGTATTTCCTCGCGAGACTATTAATTGTGTACTGTTGGAGCCGCTTGAATTGAAGCGAAATTCTTCATCGATTGGCCGGTTGTTCATAGAAGCAAAAAGCGGAATGAAATCCCTTTGGTATTTGCCGCATCGTTAAGAAATCAATCTATTTTTGTGTTTACTAGCAGTACGGTGCTTTTAAAAAGCATTTTTAAGCAATATATGTGTACTCTCTATCTTTTTAGTAAGTAGTTGGTCTATGTCAAGTGAAAGAGTGGATAGTCAGCTGAAAAGTCACTAAATTAAACGCCGTTAAAGTATGAATTTTAGCACAAAACTATTAGCATTTCTGTGAAAAAGTAAGAAAATGAACCCAATCTAAGAATCTGGAACCCAATTCTCGGGCTCGTGACATTTATCATCATACGACATATATCACAAAACATTTTTTTTTCTATGGATGTCATGTGACATCCGCCACGTTTTCAAAATACGAGAGATGGGCTCCTGACACTTTTGCCTAATTATCTGGTTTATATGAATTATTTTTATTAAAAATACAAGAAAAAAGGAATTTACTAAAATTATTATAACTTTCATACCATTAGAGGAAAAATTTGTCTCCCGGCTCACCTTGAGCTTAATTGATTTATCAATAATGTACTATCTTTAAACCCAGAGCAAGTAATATGAACATAACGAAGTTTAAAATCAGGTCCATACCTGCCACCTTCATTATTTGTAATTCAAGTAAAAGCTTATATCAAGTTTCTCTAAGGCTTTTCACCTCCTCTGTTATCCCAATAAAGCATAGATCAAATGAGGATATCTCGAAGCGTCCATTCACACCGAGGCGGGTTAAATCAACGTCCTCCTTATATGCATTGGTCCGTCTGTTTGTCACTCGATACTGGGAACTAGGCAGGTATCAAATTGTGTTTAAGAATCTGTGGTGAAATTTTTATAAATTGTCTCGGGTCTGGGTGTGCTCGGAGATGCCACGCTTCATCATAATAATATAGTTCTCATAGTGCACGAAATATACTAGTTTGACGCTAGTTGATCGATTAGATTAACCAAATAATACAAATAATTGTAGTCACTCTTATTCTTATGGTATGAACTATTATCTGTCTAGATTTAATAGTAAACAACGAGTAGATACGCCTGAGAATTAGTGTGAAAGTTAGTCATAAAAATTGTGAAGATGAAATGGTCTTGGATTAGACATGTAGCCCAAATGGTAAATTACCTTTGGCCAAAATGGCAATCACGCCAGGATACACAAAAGAAAGGGAGATTACATACTAAAACAGTGGTCTTATGATATCCCATGACACGCAGGACATTCTGGATGAGACGGGCATAATGACCGTCAATCATGAGAAAAATCAGAATAGGCCTACCTGTTCCAAGTTAGCTGATCATGATAATGCTTCCAGTTAAAATATCACCATCAGTTTTTGACACGATATTTAGAGATGATGGATATTTAGAGCATAACGTGGTATAGAAAGCAATAAGAAAAATATTAAATACCTAACTCTTATCTCCGTACAAAACCCATAGCACAATTGGAGAACAATTGGCCCGTACAGTGCGGGCGTTATTACTTAATCGGCATGACTCAACTAATTACACGCTGCGCGGACGCATGCGTGCGCTCGTTTCTCCTACGATTTAACACCTGTCAACATCGCTCTGACAGACAGACGGACGCGGCGGCGTGGGGCTCCGGTGTAGGGGCTAAGCGAAGTTAAAAAAGCGTATGCACACCTGAATGTCGAGTTACCATAAACTGATATTTTTAAAAAAAAGGACTCTACTCCTCTGGTGTGAGAGTGGTTCCCCAATCACAAGTAAAATATTTTATATCTGTGAGTAGTAAACTGTCGAAATCAGGCCGAGTCACAATCACTCACAAACGCCGGTGTTTTGCGGATTATCAATGTACGGATTCTGCCACCACTCATAACGCGCCGATTCTAAGGTTAAATGATGATGAATGAATGAATTTGAATTTGAATTTTGAAGCTTTTAAATTATTTGTAGAATATCTACTTGGGTTTAATAACGGATTATTAAGCCTTAAAATAGAAATATAACAAAAATAGATGTATAATAAGCACAGTCGTTGTCGCTTAGGCGAAAAATCGCTACCTCCTATGAATTGCTAGTGATATTTTTTGAACTTGATATAAATAAAGTTAGGCTGTGCACCGATCGAGAAAAGATAACGTTGTTTTTGAGTAATTAGTGTGTGTTATTTATCATTCTCTCTGTAATAAATTGTTATCTTTTCTATTAAATTCATACTGTTCTATGTTATTTCTGGCCTTCGTATGTACCTGTAACATGGCAAGCGCGAAAATTAAATGAATAGGGTATTTGACTAAGATCTAGATTTTACAAAATATAAATATTTTATCAAAATATAGGTAAATATGTGGCAATAGCAAACATTCTCAATTAAAAATATAACGTCTAGCCGATTTTATGGTCATTCAAAAATTCATAGGCCAATCCATTTTAAAAGTATGAAATTATTGAAATAATTATTTTTTAATAACTTCATACTTTTAAAATGGACTGGCCCATGAATCTTACCATTGAATAACCCATACAATTTTCACCAACTATTATAATAGAACCATTGACATAAACGAAACATTTGATATAGCTACCATACAAAATTCAAAGAAATGCATACAAAATACTCAGGTGTGACGTCATATCTTAGTAGCCATTAGCAAGGAGTGTTTTGGGTTTGCCCAAAATAATGTGATTTTTAAGTTGTGATATCTCAGGTAATTTAAATGAGAATCAAGTAATTCTTTCAACGTTGTTTCTATCATTGAGAGGTCTTTTGATTACAAAAAAAAGTCAAATGCTGTTAGAAATTAAACCAGATAAAACAAAACTAAATGTAACTCAGGAGCTATACTTCTACCATGATTTTAGTACTGTCCTTAAAACTTCTCGAGGGCATTAGGTATACTAATGAAAACAAAAAAAATCACCTAAAAAAACATAGGATCTAATCTAAAATGGAAGATAGATAGATACTTTTTAAGAATCAGCGAACATCTTAGTCCATTTTATCACTAAGAGTGATCTCTACCAGACAACCATCAAGTACAGAACATTAGAAAGATTTTTTTTGTGATTATACCCTAAGTTTCTTAGGGGAAATTGGAGGTAATATCATTCATTTTCAAATCCTCGGCAGGGATCAGACCAAACGTCTAGGACAGTAATTTACGGGATTTCTACCATGTACCTTATTTTTGAGTTTCCGATATTTCGGCACTGTTGCAAGCGCCATGGTCACGGAGTAACTGAAGTTTTTAGCAAAAGTCCTATTGTAATGTTAGTGACCACGAAAGTTCGAAACAATTTACAACCGTTTAGAGGTTTGCTATCCACTAAGCTATCGCCGTTCTCATAATCTCAAATGTAATACCTATCTTTGTAGTCTCGAACTTCGAGTGTCTACTTCTCATAGAATTTACGATACAACTCCTAACATAGAACATACAATACGTGATATTAATTTCGTATAAATCAACTCATAAATCGATACTCGGAACAATAGGACCGTCCGAGAAGATATTAATCGATGCAGGCATTTCGAATAAACTTACCGATTCTTTATGCTACTCTTAATTAAGGGGTAGACGTAATAGTTTATTGCTGTTGTTTTGAATTAAAGAAAATATAAATTATATAGATTACTATTTGGGAAAGTGAATTAAAATATAGCAACGATTTTTTTTTTGTTATGCACTAATATGGATAGCTCTGCCTTAAAATGTATATCAGTTTTGCTAATAATTTTAAATTTATAGCAAAAGGACCAATAGCATAACACTTGGTAAAGCTTCTATTTAGTCAAAAACCAATGTGGCAATGGGCAGGGCACATAGCGAGGAGAACAGACGGCCGTTGGGGCGGAAAGGTCCTCGAGTGGAGGCCACGTACAGAAAGTCGCAGCCGTGGCAGGCCCCCCACAAGGTGGACCGACGATCTGGTGAAGATCGCGGGAATACAGTGGATGAGGGCGGCACAGGACCGATCTGTGTGGAGAACATTGGGGGAGGCCTATGTCCAGCAGTGGACGTCTATTGGCTGAAATGATGTTGATGATGACGAGGCAAAAACCTGGTTTGTTATGGTGGATTCGGTACGGTAAAAGTAGTTTACAAATAAAAAAAAAATATATACAATATTTGTAATTTTCTCGCCTTGTACTGAGTGTAAATGGGAAGTTGTTCAAACAAGGAGTTTTAAATACTTTTATTAGTTACTAAATACTTTTCTTAGTTTTTTTTTTATATGAGAGGTGGCAGACGAGCAGACGGATCACCTGATGGTAAGCAATTCAGCCGCCCATGGACACCCGCAACACCAGTGGAGTCACAAGCGCGCTGCCAACCTTTTCCCCTTCCATTGGGCCTCCGGTAACCTCACTCACACGGCGAAACACAGCGCAGGCACTGCTTCACGCCGGTCTTCTGTGAGGCAGTTTTTAAACCAACAGGCATTTCTAGTAATATAGTTTGTTGACCCGCAAAGTCCACTTCATTTTCTGCAGGAATCTTACCCAGGGTTCAGGCCACGCCGGAGCATGGGCCTGCGATTTCTATTTCCTATAAATATTTATCTTGTTCCCGATATCTACTGCTACTAATGTTTCAAACGCTAATCGTTGGTATTTCCCATACAAAATAAAATCTTGTAGGATTTAAAATAATATTTTTCAAAAATATGTCTAGTTTTGTGGTAATAAATATGGTTTAGCTTTATGACCTTACGTGGGTGAGGTAATCATGTTATTCTTACGATATGCTAATCTGAGACAGTTTGTATCGGAAATGAAACAATATATACATTTTGATTATTATCGACAGATAAACGTTACAATATTCATATTTAGGTAAATGTCTGATCGAAACAGTTTAGGCAGAGATATTTTAAAACTAATTTATTGCTAATACAAATGGTTAAGTTTTTACAAGCAGTCTTGTGTTCAAGTTTTCGAGGTTATATTTTTATTTTCCTTTTACTGCTTAAGTGACAACTTGTATGAGCTAGAAACACTTAAACATCGTATTATAGTCCCATTCTTCATCGAATGTCTACATAGATCAATATTGTAAAAATATATGTTTGCAAGAATATATGTAAAAAAAAAGAAATATAAAGTTTGATTGTTCCATATTTCTAATAAGCGTTGATGTCTTTTGTTCGCCAGAAAATTCTGGTCATATTTTTGCTTATGGTATTATATGTAACTATTGTCTTTCCATTGCAATTCATTTGGCATCACCATAAGATTGAGGTAGGTCAAACGATTCACTTATTATGAACTTCGTCCAGTTTACTATTTTAATAAAAAGCAGAAACTTCGCCTTAACCCGATTTGTCTCCAACTGAGTGTTCGTGACAAATGCGGAATCGATAAGCAGCTATCGATACAAGCGGTACTCGATAAATGCGAATCAATAGATTAGATCGATATCTGTGCCTCCGAATGTAACGTATGGTCCCAGATATGGTCCTTCAAGATTACTAGCTAGTGTTGCCAGAGCGTATCGAATTCCGCGGGACGTCCCGGTATAGGAGTCTTGTGACATGCTAATCAAAACTGCCTATTTTTCTTTCATTATTTTAAAATATTAACCTACTTTAGTATATATTTTTTATGTTTTCATTGGAGAATCCTACAACGAAGCGAACCAGAATCAGCCTTTTGACTCTACCATCAGGTGATCCTCCTCCTCCGCCTCCGATAATCTCACTTACTGGTTCTTTTATGAGGCCGTGGTATCACTCCGATAGAGCCGGACCATTCGTGCCGAAGCGTGGCCCTCTCATGGTCAAAAGTTATGCATAACTCGGATTTTTAATTGTGTGGACTAATCTGACAGATGTCAACGTGTCATCCCCATACATTTTTGCTACTTTTGACAGGATTCGGCGGGTAGGGCTAAAACAAACCGCATGGGCTGATGCAATTCAAAGGTTTTAAATTAGTGTCTAGTGGTTTTTAGTGTTCAAATTTGGTGTTTATTTGTGCAGTGAAGTGCCGCAAAGTGATCCTAATAATAAGAATCGTTGGATTGTATCGTTTTTAACACTGCTATTGTGTGTCGAGTGAGTTGTCTCGTGACAACTTGCTTGGACCAAATAGAGTCTTAAAACCTGCGATTGCTTTTAGAGTGATATCCGCTGAATCCGTAGGTCGATAAAACGTAAAACACCGGCGTTTTATTTAGTGACTGTGACTTTGACTGACTTCGACTGTTGACTACCTACTTATTTCAATAAGTTACTTGACATTGACGAATTATCTTCGGGTAGAGCCATAATTAATAAAAAAATACTTTTGACAGATCCTAAATTTCAAAATGTATAGAAACTTGATTTCACATAATTTGCTTTGTTCTTGTTATCAAGAATTTTCCTTAAGCTATGTATTAAATGGTGTTTCCGAACAGATACGACCTGGTTATCTTCAAGAAAAGATCTTATTCCTCCCTTAAGAGCCGGCAACGCATCTGTGATGCCCCGTGTGTCGCAGATGTCCATGGGCGGCGGTAATTCACTTACCATCAGGTGAGCCGTCTGCTCGTTTGTCTGTCATAATGTAAAAAAAAGGTCAGTTTGGCAATCTTTAAACCAAAGTTGATATTTTTATAACATATTTTTGCAATTTATTCTTAAGTAAATAACGCACTTGAAAAATTCGTCGGCTTAGTAACGCTTTTAGTGAGAACAGCCGACCGGAATATGGAAGATGGGTGTTCGATTCCCGCCTGAACACGAGATGAAATTATTTTTCCGTCCGAATTCGACACCACCGATACGCTAGACCTTATTTATTTAAAACTTTATTGCACAAAAAGTTTATACAATAGGTGAACTTAAAGCCAGGAGGCATTCTCTACCAGTCAACCTTTGGGTCATACAGAAAGGATAATGATGCGGCGAAAGAAGATTACATGAACGTGGAAAACAAAACAAAAAACAACTATACAATACATAATATATATATACATCGTCATCGTCATCGTCAGCCCATTTATGTCCCCACTGCTGGGGCACGGGCCTCCCTCAATCACATGAGGGGTAATTGCCATACTCACCACGCTTGGCAGACGGGTTGGCGAGGATTTTGATATAAATGCAGAGTTTACCTTCTCTGGGTGCTGATGATCATGCCAGCAGCTTTACCTTAGTCGCCTTTTACGACACCTCGGTAAAAGTGAGGGTGGCCTATTCTACTCTGCCAGGGACCACACGGCATATACACATATACCTATATATACAAAGCAATACATATATATTATAAATATGACATAAATAGAAAGAATACATATTCATAACGGTAAGCAATTTAGTCATAATCATTAAATGGGATACTGAAAAGAGGAAAAATGTTCTAAAACCCTTTTTTAAATGTGTTTAGTTAGAGAAGTTTTTATAGATAAAGGCAAGAGGTTCCTTGCAACACAACCCCAGTTAAAATATTACAAACAACGTGTAACAGATTACTTGCACAGTTACGTTACTTTATTATGTGGTCCTTGGGGTACGGGACGTCCCAGTATATCTGCCGCAAGTTAGTAAATTTGTGCTGTCTCTATAAATATGGCAGGGACGAGCTGAGGTTGACAAAATGAAAAGGTACTTGTTTCTGAGGTATAAACATCTATGTGGCGGCAAATATATGATATTGTTTTTTTTATGTGATAGATGGCAGACGAGCAGACGGATTATCTGATGACAAGCGATTGGACACCCGCGACACCAGTGGAGTCACAAGTGCGCTGCCAATCTTTAAACCCCATTTTCCCCGGATTGAACCTTCAACTCGCGCAGCGAAACACAGCACAGCATTTTCTGTGAGGCCGTGGTATCACTCCGGTCGAGTCGGCCCCTTGAACTCTATTATACTGGTATAACTATAGATATTACATTCTTAATTTATAATTAGTACCTACAATAACGTTATTGAAAAGTTCAGGTACTCAAGTAGGATTTCTTGAGAATAGAGAAATAAACTGGCGGACAAAAAATTTGGTCACTGCGCTATTTTTATTTTAACATGTGAGATTCGACGCATTTTCTCCGAAATCGGAAAATACTGATGTTTTTCTCATCTCTCTTATGTTAATGTCGTATGATAGCGAATTTTTTTCTATTTCTTGATTATGAAGTTTCCCTTTAATAAGGCTTACTAAAGTTGTTATAGCCAGTAGATAAGAATGCACGGGAAACATCTTGTCATCATCATCATCATCTTTGCGTTTAGTTTCTGACCGTGGGAGAGCAACACCTCGGCATGAATGGGGCGGCTCGACCGGAGTGATACCACCGAAAGGCCTCACAGAAAACTGGCGTGAAGCTGCACTGTGTTGTGTTTCGAAAGGGGGGTTTAAAGGTTGGCAGCGCACTTGTGACTCCACTGGTGTCGCGAGTGTCCATGGGCGGCGGCAATCTCTTACCATCAAGCGATCCGAAAGCTCGTCTGCCACCTATCACATAAAAAAAAGTCCCGGTAGTGTCCCAAGCTGTTGCCTTCGATACAAAAGTACCGGTCTAATGATGGACTTATAGACCTGTCCCTTCAATTTCCTTATCCTATCCTCATGCTGTACTCGTATCTAGAAGAAAAACCTCTTTAACGTAACAGACACCTCACTTCTGGTCTTGCTAACGACATTGTTATACACCGCAATAAATGAAATTAAAACTCCAAAAAGACATAAAACTGATTAGAAAACTTGATCAGTCTCGAAAACACAATTTCACCTTTAAACCTTTACGAATACAGTCCCAAATGCGACGTACACTCTGAACTGTGGTGGAAAACTGCCATCCGCTGATAACAGTGTAATTTGAATAATTACTTCGAAGATGAATGTGTCTAAGAAACACCGCCCCTAGAAAGCTTTATTAATTTCGGTTGCTTTGCTTATTATTTATGAGGTAAGGTAATTACTTACGTACAAGTACATCTTGATGGGTACGTACAATGGACAACATGACAAAAAAATACATTTTTATACACTTTTCGAATTTAGAACGATTCATGTTTTCATTAAAGTTTGTTCTAATGGTTGTTAGGCAATGGGCAGGACACATAGCGAGGAGAACAGACGGGCGTTGGGGCGAAAAGCTCCTCGAGTGGAGGCCACGTACAGGAAGTCGCAGCCGTGGCTGGCCCCCCACAAGGTGGACCGACGATCTGGTGAAGATCGCGGGAATCCATTGGATGCGGGCGGCATAGGACCGATCTGTGTGGAGAACATTTTCTAGCAGTGGACGTCTATTGGCTGAAATTATGATGATGATTGTTTTTATTGAAATAATATTTTTTTAAATATTAATTAGTATGCCGGAAGTGACTTAGTCCTGAGGCTCAACGTATTGTGATGTCGGGGTGCTATATGTACAACATAAAATGTTTAGGCGACTAAGTTACTATATTCTCTGCTTTCACTAGTCATTGTTTGACGTTTGGATTTTTAGATGACCTTTTTTTAATCAACGTGAGCAAAAGCGTTATTAATTTGTCATGCCGATGTGATAAGAAGTATTTTTACATTTTATTTTTTTATTCATAAATATTTGTGTAAAAATTCTGAAATTATTTTTCTTAAATTTCTATGAGTCTAATCTAGAGATAGTCTTTTTCATCTCGGAAAATGTTTTTTGTCGTATTGTCCATTTGAGCACCTTTTTTTCAACTTACTATGACTATAACATTAACATCCCTTTGACCACAAGTTCCACCAACCATTCTGAACAATATTTGTTCCATGTCTTGTAAAATTCGCAAAAAGAATTTCAACTTTTCATACAAATTCGGTCACGAGAATTGGTCATTTTGTAAGGGAAGTCGATAATAAATTGAATGCATTTTGATAATTCATAAAACAAATGTTGAATAGAATGGTTGATAAAACACGTAGTTAAAGGGATGTAAATGTTCACAGATTTAAATACAAATATCGTTATGCAGCAAAGAATAAGAAGCACAGGAAACTGCTTACTTTTTAAATTGCATCTTCTTAATCTCCAAAAGTGAAAGAGATTCAGAGCTGTGGTATTCTTTGTATACTGTGTAATCTAATTATTCAATGTGAAATAAATTAAATAAGTAATCAAATATATAATGTAACAATAATTCTCTATTAAAATTAAATGATGTGTAAGACGTTCGTGCGCGCAATAAAGACCTAGAATTCTCCTGGTTTCCACGGAAGACCAGCGTCGTAGTGTCTTCCATACGCTTCGATAAATGCTGAGTGGAACCCATTTTAATGCCATTTAAATCATTTAAATTTTTTTTTCTCCTTTTTATTGTTTATTTTGTGTAATGTTTTGACATTGAACAAGTTATTTCTATTTATTTATTTTATTTTAAATTGCTGTTTGCAAGAATGTTTTTTAACCGAACAAACGGTTTGCTCCACCCAATGCTTCGGCTATTTTGAAACTAGCGTTTTGGCTATAGGATGAACTTAACACCTATACCCTACAGTTATCATTTACAACAATAGCCATTAGAGAACTAGCGAACAAGTCGTCGCACAAATCACGAGAGATATTCAATCTCGGCGCTAAGGGCCGCATTGGAATATCGTCTGATACAGGAGCTAGCGAGGTTAACTGGAAGTGACGCCCAATGCTTTGTGATAGTTAAGAACAAACAATACAAATATGTTTGTAATATTTTCCATTATATACAGAAAAGGCAATGCCGGATTTGTATAGACCAGTGGTGCCTTTTATTTTCGCTGTTACATCGAGTTGGAGTAACCGAATACCTCGTATATTTTGAAGTCCATAGGGTAGTAACAAATAAATTGTATGATAAAAAAGGCAACAAAAACAGGCATTGGCATATTTTTCCCTATATGTATTTGGCTATGCTCCCACCGTAGGCGGATCCCGATAGAAAAAGATAGGAGACACAAAAAGTGTGTTTTGACGTCATGTCTTAAGGAATGACAAGCATAGAATCTGACCACTATGGATGGACAAGACCGTTCAAGGCGAAAGGGGTAATTTATTCCAAAAAATTCAGGCACGATAGGTAGGGAGAAATCTTACAGTTTTCGTTTGCTCAAGTCAATTAAGTTACTTTAGTAGATAAAAAATGTATATAGCGACAAATATTATAAACAATGATCGCTTGCGCAAGCCAATTATCCTCAGCCGGATGAGATCCGCAAGAGAACCAAGGTCAAAGATATAGCCCAAAGAATTGCATGCCTCAAGTGGCAATGGACAGGGCAGATTGCGAGGAGATCAGACGATGGGGCAGAAAGACTGCGTAAGGAGGTCGAAGCCGTGGCAGGCACACAGGGTAGACCGACGATCTGGTGAAGGTCGCGGGAATCCCTTGGATGCGGGCGGCGCAGGAGCGATCTGTTTGGAGATCATTGGGGGAGGCCCAGCAGTGGACGTTTGGCTGAAATAATGATGATAATGATGAAGCCAATTAATCTTTAGTTGCTAAAAATGTATGAGTATCTACGACAATGGAGCAATTATTGTGTGCAGATTTTGAATTATCTACCTTGGTGCAGCTTTTTCTTGTAGAAAATATGATTCTTGGAAAAGTTATTACAGTGAGGTGAACAAAAAATTATACTACAGACAGCCACACATCAGATTACCACAATCTGTCAAATATCCTCAATTGATAATGAACCAAACGTGTTTCACACTAAGGAGATAGTCCATTGAAGATTTTTTTAAGTTGATATATAGCTGTACTTACCTATGTTATCTACTCGTATTTAAAAGAAAATACACCAGTGAGACTCTCGAAGCAAAAAGCGTCTCTTCCACTATTCCTAAATCTTGTATCAACGATCTGTAAAGGGATACGGAAGGGATAGGTGAAGGGCTGTTGCACAAATTAAGGGCTCCTAATGGTTATCGACGGATCTAACCGTCCCAGTTAAACTGGCCTTACCGACGTGCGGGATGAATTTTAATGTCTTGCGACGTTGTAAGGGTTAACATGATAGGTTTGTTTATACTCAGAACGAGGAGACATACGATGACTGCGATTAGGCTAAATGGGCAATGGCGGAGTGGGTTAACCCTCGAAATGCAAGGTGGGGTCTAACAAACCCATCACATTTTTTTTCTAATCACGTTTTGTGTCCGGAAGACTTTTCAAAAATAGTATTTTATATGTATACCGAACGCCCCGCCTGGTCTAGTGATCGATTCCCGGGTCGAGCGAAAAGTATGTTTCGAATTTTTCGAACATGGCTCGGGTTTGTGATCACCAATCCGCATTTGGCAAGCGTGGTGATTAAGCGTAATCCCATCATAGTAGCGATGACTTGATTTCTATGATGGAGGCCTTTGCCCTGCAGTGGGACAGTTTATAGGGCTGATACTTTTATGTATACCTACCACCTCTTCATCTTAGGTGTAATTCCCGGTTGCATCCAAAGCTGTCGCTCTGGAGTCCAGGGTACGCTTGTACTATGATTCAGGATTTGGGGAGTCGGGTAATTACAATGAAGCGACTGGAGCCTGACCTTCGCAACCCTTTAACAGGCGAACCAGACCAACTAAATAATGGTTACATGTTTCAGAAACTATCCGAAACATGCAGGTTTCCTCATGGTGTTTTCCTCACCGCCGAGCTAATGGTAGAAATACGCACATAGATTTGAAAAATCCAAAGGTGCATGCTCGAATTCGAACCACACTCAGGCGTGTTCTAAAATTCAAAATTTCAAAATTTCGAAATTCAAAATTTCAAAATTCAAAATTCAAAATTTCAAAATTCAAAATTTCAATATTTCAAAATTGAAAAGTACTTTATTCGCATAGGCGTATATATAGCTCTTACAAATCGAACCACTACCATCGTTTACGTACAAATGTAATCCTGAAGACAGAAATATCGTCGCAAATTACAATTATTTGTTGTGGTATGTTTAGTTTATTGCATTATTTATGACGACTTAAACATTAAATGTGATTCAAAATCATTTTAACACTCAATAAAATTACTGTTTGAATCTAATTATCTCGTCATTGATTGCTTGCTTAATGATCAATACGATACTAATATTGCCTTAGTATTTTATTATTCGTCATGCGTGGAACTAATCTTGTATGTTGTAAACCTACAAAGTAACGTTAGCACCGCAAATTGTTTTTTCAATAATGTATTTTATTCATTCAGACAACACGCCGTGTAATAACAGTCAATAAAAATAGATTCAGTTTATTCTTAAGGCCGTGTGGTCCCTGGCAGAGTAGAATATGCCACCCTCACTCTTACCGAGGTGTCGTAAAAGGCGACTAAGGTAAAGCTGCTGGCATGATCATCAGCACCCAGAGAAGGAAAACTCTGCATTTATATCTAAACCCTCGCCAACCCGTCTGCCAAGCGTGGTGAGTATGGCAATTACCCCTCATGTGATTGAGGGAGGCCCGTGCCCCAGCAGTGGGGACTTAAATGGGCTGATGATGATGATGATGATGATTCTTAAGGCGACGGGTAGGGCACACTAGCGACGCTAAATGATTTAATTAAATTATAAGCTACTAAAACGGATCTATTTTTAACAATTTCGAAGCTGCAGCCTCTCGGAAAGCACGTAAACCTACCATTTATTGAACACTATTCATAACTTTTTGGGCTGCGTATGCACTCGAAATTTGTTTTACCGCGGCCAAAAACGGTCACTTTATGGCGATAATACAAATTTCGAGTGCAAAATCAGACCAAAAAGTAGTGCACAATTTTTAAATAAATAGTGTGTTTGCCTAGGGATTCGAGCTTCGAAATTGTTACAAGTAGATCCGGTTTAGTAGCTATCAATTTAAATCAATTAGCGTCGCTAGTGTGCCCTACCCGTCGCCTTAAAGGTAATATTAAAATAAAGAACAATAAATATTTCACAACATCACATACATTGATCTGACTCCGAGATAGGTACCTAGCTCAAACACCTGTGTAATACATAGAAAACACCCAGACCAATACAAACTCACACGATCATGCATACAAATATTTGTATTGTGCTTGGAACGAACTCGCAACCCTTGCACTAGAGGCAGCATTCACTACTACTATCCAAACGGGTCGGCGATATTGAAAATACAAAGAAGAATAAAGCAAGCGGATTGCCTATTGATTCCTTTGGTATTACAATTGTTACCGTAAATATCCAAGCCACTGATCCACACTGGTCGTTAAAAATAGCATAATGTATCGTCGGTTAACTAAAACTATCAATAATCTAACCGCTTAAAATTCAGCACTACACCGTCATCATAGTTAAACTGCGCTTAGTGGCAAACCAATTGAGGATCAGCCACGATCCTCGACCTATGCAAACAATGCTGACTTAAGCAACAATCAGCCACCAATACAAGCTGACCCCACCGCCCTATTTAAAGCTTATAATCTTATTCTGTGACATTAACCCGTCAAAGGCCACAGTAGTTTGGTCGCGCGTAATCTGTACTGCTAAGTGTCTAACAGACCATAATAATAATGTGTGTTAATGTAAACCTCCCCGGGGTGCCGTCAACGCATGCTGTTATCCGTTTAATTCCAAATATCTGATGCCTCTGTCATGCGAGCGAGGGGTTTAAATCGTTACACCAGAATGTGGTGTTTCAAACTGTTGAATGATCATTAATATCGTTATTATGTCGTTTCATTCCAATTATGGGCTTATTGGACATTAACATTCATTTAGCTTAAGGTATCATTTATTTCTCTGTTTTTTATTTTATTTTTATTTTTTCAAGTGATAGGTGGCAGACGAGCAGACGGATCGCCTGATCGCTAAGCGATTGCTGCCGCCCATAGACACCCGCGACACCTAGTAGAGTCACTGCCAGCCTTTAAAATCCCCTTTCCCCCGGATTGGGCCTCCGGTACCCTAGCGAAATACAGCACAGTGCTGCTTCACGCCGGTTTCTGGGAGGCCCGTGGTATCACTCCGGTCGAGCCGGCCTCATTCATACCGAAGCGTTGCTTCTGCCACGGTCAAAAATTAATAATTTGATTTTTTTTACTACAACGTATTGATGTTTACGATTATCAAATCGTACAAGCTTACATTCATTCGATTCATCTAACGCAGAACTAAATTCGAATGTTGGTTTTAATAATGTATTTCCCAATTTTTAAACAACACTAGTCAACACTGCCCCCGCCATTGTCCGCGTGCACTCAAAACGTTTTCAAAATAATCCCGACCATGTTTGTTTACCCGTTCGCTATCTGAATGATTCCCGAAAACCTCGGACAGGCGTCAGCACTATTCGTGTCTTCCCATTGTCTTGCCGGAGAAGTTCGGGACGCGATAAGGAGGCACAATGGATAGGTCCCAAGTTTGTAACGTGGGGTATCAAAAGCCGCGCCTCGCCGTTAGACTGTTAGACGTTGAAGATAAAGGGATTGAAAATGCGGACGCTTTCTTAGGACCTCTAACAAAACAGGACGGTTTGTTACATTCATTTGGAAGCGGCTTTCTGTTTTAATTTGGAATTGTGTTTTTAATTGTGACTTATTTTTTATTTAAAAAAGTATATATTTCAAAAAAAGAAGTTTTAGCATATTTTAATATTCGATTTTTTATTATAATTGACATCTTATATTATTTTTATTCCAATTGAACTAAATATCACGTATTTAAGCTGCACGTATTTTTGATAATAAATTAAATATTTTGATATAATAGATACCTTTGGCTTCAATTACTTAACGTAGTGTGACGTCATGGAAAATTCATTAATGTTTTTAGTAGTCGTTTTTAACATGTTTTAAAAAAGAAATATTAATCTAAATGTTTATTTAAAGACGTGAGTAGGTACGCCAGAATCATTTTGCAAGTAGCACATCCACTCAATAAAATGATAAAATCATTGTGAAAATAATTTGACAATAAAGACTTATAATCTACTTATACAAAGGTAGCTATTTTTAGGTGGGGTGCCTGAACTAGGTAAAAGAAAAAGGATTTACTTAATTAAATGCTAAAAGATATAACTCCGAACTAATGCATAAGTTAGTGTAAACTCAAAGCACAGGACGTGTAATGCGGAGCGACACGTAATTCAATTAATTGCTCTCACCCCCTAACGGCCGATTTGAACAAACACGGGCTATGGCGATATCAATGTGCGGTATTTGCATATCAACCAACAGAGGATCGATGGGAAGTTGTAACTGCTAATCAATTTATTTATTTTTATGTTAATACGCACAATTATTATAGTTGAAACCATTTTTTTTTCTATTTTTAATACTTTCCGGAAATTAAGGAAAACATGTCAATCCTTATAATGTATCAATACGGGGATTAACACGATATTTATTTTGGTCACGGCTGCTGTAACGTAGCCGAAACGTCGAGCCAAATATGTGAGTACACAATGTTGTTTCACATAATAAATATCGTGTTAATCCCCGTATTGATATATTATAGTTATAATGCAACGCGAAAATCTAAAAAACTATATGTCAATCCTTTTTTTCCTTATTGCTTTAAGTCAATGTTTAGGCAGATAATAATTATAATACAATGTTAATCAATTTTTGAATTACTATTTACACAATAATTCCAATTCAATATCAGTTATTATGATTTATTTTACAAGTAACTAAGTAATGTTATCATCACTATCACTACATAGTATAAAACAAAGTCACTTTCGTTGTTTGCCTGCCTGTCCCTAGTATGCTTGCTTGATCTTAACAGATTTTGATACAGTTTTTATAATTGATTGAGTAATAAGAGGAAGGTTTATATGTATAGAGTATCATATGTAATATTGCTCTCGTGCAAAGCCGGAGCAGGTCACTGCGTGTACAAATGTGTAAAAATCTAAAGCATGATAGATTAATTATCATAAACTATTGGTAGAAAAAATACAAATGTAACTGGTCAAAAGTTTTTTAAAATAATGTAAGTAATTTATTTTTTACGTGTTTATTTTCTGTTTTCACTTACGCACATTTCTAATGGGCCCGACAAAAGAGGGTAAAGATTAGGCTAGCCGCCAATGAGCGCCATCTGTGACCGTAACCCGCGCTTTGTCTCGGTCCGAGAGACCCCCGACTGCGGTCGGGGGTTTTCATTTACAAATGGATGAATGAACCGCAATTTTAATTTTGCACTTTTGTTTTAATGTGAAATTAATAAAAAATTGTGGAAAGAGGTTTATATGTTCGTTTTCAATATGAATGTAATTTTTTATCTAGTTATACCTACGCTCAGTATAAAATCTTACACTAGAATGATATTTAGAGATATAATAGTTATACTTTTATTAAATGACTTAGTGGCCCGCCCTCACTTCGTTTCGGAGCATTAGTTCCACTTAATACCAATAGATGGCGCTAGGTATCGATTACATCACGCAAGTTGCGGCTAACTGTGGGATTTGCCTCTTTATAAATACATAGTATATATACAATCATAATGTCACAAATTCTTTGTATTAGAAAAAAATCCTTAAGTGTGTGTACCTACTTACTACGGTTTATAATTTGTTTCGATGAATATTATAATATAACTTTTCACAAAACGCACAAACCACGCGTTAATGGATACATTGTTTATATTATATTTTTGATAATCGAAATTTATAACAAGGCGCAAAAGATTTGAAAACAATGGATAATAAAATATTCAATATATTCCACTTTACGCTCGCTGCACCAACTCAAATTGAATTAAATTTAACGCTTCTTATAAAAACAACAAATATCAATGTTAACCGGTTCAAGTGTGGAAATTAAAATTGCTGCGACCGTGGCATATATTTTCCGAGACACGGAAATAAATCGATTAAGATTTCCAGTGCATGAAATGACTAAATCATAAGCCTACATACGTAAAACTATGCAATGTACACCTATCAGCTAGTAACAAACCCTACACGAAACGGAATACACGACCGATTTAAACTCGTCCTTTCATCACATGCGCTGTCTCGCTTTTGTTTTGTTTGCTGCCGTCTAAGGATTGTGGGTTATCCCCACACAGTATAATTTTGTCAAAAATGTTGTATTCCTTATACAATATGAGCTGATTTATGTATGGAAAGTCGAAATATTTTTTACGATTTTCAAAATGCTGACTTATTTTGTTCCATATAGTGGGTTCAATAAGTGTATTTTTTATGAAACAAACACCATACATAAATGTCCTTTGCCTGAAGGTTGTCTGGTAGAAATCGCTTCCAGCGACAAGACCGACGAAATTGGAAAATTAAGTTTCTGTAATGCCTAGTTTTTATAAGTTGTGTTTTATTTTGTGCAATAAAGTATATCTATCTATTTTATACATAATATAATTTCCAATGCAATTATTGAAAAAGACGCACCCAACGTGTGCCAGTAATAGACAAAATTGATAATGTTTTGCCTATCATAAAGAGCTTTTACAGCGGTTATTCACATATTATTTAGAAACCATAATAAGCCATTAGTTGAAGGCACAGAAATAATGAACATCATTAATTGTCTCGACCAACCAGCAGAGTATCCCATAACGGTATGCTACGAGTAGGGAGTGCCACTTCTAGGTTATATATCCGGACAGGATAGGACTGTTGCGAAATAAGATTTTTTGATTCAGGTATTAAGAATGAAAAAAATGCCCTTAAAAGAACTGATGCCTACTATTCAAGAAAAATCACGGCCTAAAACACACACTAGAACTTAACGCGACGGGTAGGGCACACTAGCGACGCCAATTGAATTTAATTGTTAGCTACCAAAACAAATTTATTTTAATATGGGGCTTCAGTCTCTCGGCAAATACTTATACTATTTATTTAATAACATGTCCAAAGGTTGGGTCTGTTTTTGTACTAAAAATATTGATTCACACCAAAAGTGGCCGCGGTAATTCAAAATTCGAGTGCAGAACCAGAACATTTAGCTATCTTTAACTATTAAATAAATAGTATAGGTGTTTACCGAGAAACTGAAGCCCCCAAATTGCTTAAAATAGATTTGGTTTAGTAGCTAACAATTAAAATCAATTAGCGTCACTAGTGGGGTACACCATTTACCTTAACAAAACCATTAAATGTCACATCAAAGTATGTAAGATTCCGGGGAAGTCTACGGAGGAGTTTTTAGCGATAGAAGTTCTATAGTATTGATGGTGATTCGTTGTAGATCGTCGCTTCGGTGCCAAGAAATGCGCTAACGTACGAGTGAGCCTACCGAGTAGCTGGACTGCAGTAACTTACATTGTTAGGACGTCACTTGCGAGTACTCGAATGAGCGAGCTAGAAAGCACCTCTATGACAAGCCGAGTAACTGTCTACTGGCTAGGCAGTAGCTGCACTGTCTAAACCAGTCTTAAGTCTGGTTACAATGAAACGACAGCCGTCTGACTCAATTCTTAGATAGTCCTATTAAAACAGGATTATCCCGTAAAAAAGAAACTCAATATGGTCGTATCACCCGGGATAGCGGTTCTCGGGCCCAAAGTGTGGTTCATTGCGCGCAAAGACCAATTAATACTGGTTTTACGGCCCTTTACTCCGGCTAATGAGCGAATTACATCTGCGAATACTGCCCGTGATTAGGAACGTAGAATAATTAATGAATTCAATAACAGCGACGCAGGGAATCTTCGAATCAAAAATACTACATAAAGAAACGTGTTTACGTTAATTTGATAGGAATCCGTAAACAATGCCATTGTTTTTTATTTTTAACCGACTTCAAAAAAAGAGGTTCTCAATTCGACATGTACATATGTGTGTATTTTGAAATCAAACATCTCGGAAACTACACGACGTATCGTAGTGATAGTTTTTCAATCATATTTTTAAATTTTAACCGAGTTTAAGGATAGCTAAAAATAGTGAATTAGTATTGAATAATGTAGGACGCCCTATTGGTCTAGTGGTTTAAGTACCGGGCCGTGATCTCGGGGTTCGATTTCCGGGTCGAGCGAAAAGTATGTTTCGAATTTGTCGAACATAGTTCAGATTTGTGATCACCAATCCGCATTTGGCATGCGTGGTGATTAAGCCTGATCCCATCATAGTAGCGATGACTTGAATTTCTATGATGGAGGCCTTTGCCCTGCAGTGGGACAGTTTATAGGCTGATAAATTGAATAATATTATATTCGTGATTATTAAAAATAAATACCGAATGGAAAGTGATCAATAATTGTAATTTTGCAAATCTGTATGCAAATGTATTTATATAATTTGTAATTTATGAATTTTGCCACAAAAGAAGCCAATTAGTTAAGCTTTTAAGCAGAATTCTTTCGAAATGTTAGTTCGTACCGCTGTTTAATAAAATTTCTTCGGTATGCAGTAAAACTGGAAATATTAATTCAATTGATTGCTATCGATTTGTATTCATTTTAGTCTAGTTTATAATCAAATTATTACTTATAGTTGGAGAAGACTTCAGTTTTGCACTAGATTTTACTGTCAATACATGTAATTCTTACATAAATAATAATATATATAATTCTTACATAATTAATAGGTGTCGTAAAAGGCGACTAAGGTAAAGCTGCTGGCATGATCATCAGCACCCAGAGAAGGAAAACTCTGCATTTATATCAAAAACCCTCGCCAACCCGTCTGCCAAGCGTGGTGAGTATGGCAATTACACCTCATGTGATTGAGGGAGGCCCGTGCCCCAGCAGTGAGGACTTAAATGGGCTGACGATGACATGTAATTCCTAAAGATGTATTCCAAACACACGTAAGAAAATTTGCCGCGGAATAATTTACACTTTCTATGCGCGACAGCCTTCTAAGCAAAGAGCAGCGGGCCAGGCAGTGAACTTAAGAAAAAAAAACACAATATTGAGCTAGGAAGCTCATCATTTTAGCCAATAGACGTCCACTGCTGGACATAAGCCTCCCCCAATGTTGTCCATACAGATTGGTCCTGTGCCGCCCGCATCCAATGGATTCCAATCTTCACCAGATCGTCGGTCCACCTTGTGGGGGCCTGCTACGGCAGCGACTAGGAAGCTCAAAAGAGAAAAAAAATCTAAGCTAGAAATATAACCTACAATAGAAAGTGATAATAACAAACAACCGAAGGGAGACTAATAGACACCAAAATACAGCAATAAACATGGACACAGATGCGTACCGAATCATCCCGGGTCACCGTCTTGTCGTTGCATAATATTAATGAAAAAAAAACGACAAATATGGCAAAAATTGAAATTCCGTCGATTGGAAACGGTCTACACCCTCGTCACTGCGTGTCAAATCAACAAATATCGAATCATCGCGAAATCTCACTGCACACCTACAATGGAAAATACCTCTTATCACGTAAAGCTGACAACATAATTTCCTTTACACCAAAAAATCTCCTTCCATTTTTAAAATCCGCAACGTCACATCTCAATACACCAATTTATACTTTGCTCGTTTAACAATAGAGTAACTAATTCTTTGACGGTTAAAAATTAACCCTAAAATGTAGATGTATGGAAATTCATATCAGGACGATAAGTGTGTCCGTTTGTCTGTCTGTCCGTTATCTGATGGTTCGTTGCGATAAAGGGTGGGTTACAGCAACACGTGCTTCCGCGACCTTATCGGGGGGATGGAACGTGCCGAGATAATTTACATTTCACACAAAAACAAACGACAGGGTTGTCTTGAAGCGCAGCGAAGTTTAATCTTAAGTTAGATAATAGATGAAAAATATTAATGTTTTTTAAAATTCAAAAAGCTCTTATATCTTAATGCCATTTCATTTGCAGACGCTTTCATGCTAATACCCAACGTTTTCCAGTATCCGGCTAAAAATTAAGGAACAGCTAATTTCTTCTTTTGCTAGTTACTGGTTTCTTACTGACTGAAAGGGGTCTAGTTATTTATAACTTCTTAGTTTTTTTATTTTAATATTTATTCTGCTACTCGGGGCCAGGCCTACGGCTCGGCTCCTACATCAAACTATTCAATCAAAAAACCGGCCATGTGCGAGTCTCGCCCATGAACAGCAGGGTTCCGTAGCAGCAAGTAAGATATATGGAAGGTAAATTGCGGTTTACGGTTTATAACGTATTAAAAAAAACTACTTACTAGATCTAGTTTAAACCAATTTTCGTTGTTAGTTTTCATGATTATGTACATCATATATTTTTTTAGTTTTATAATTCATTTATTATAGAAGTTAGAGGGGGGGGACACAATTTACCACTTTGGGAGCGTCTCTTGCGCAAAGTATTGTGATTAGAAAAAAATGATGTTGAAAACCTCAACATCATTATTAAAGACCTATCCATAGATACCCCACACGTAAGTATAGGTTGGACGAAAAAACATTTTTGAGTTTCAGTTTAAAGTATGGATACCACCCCAATTTTTTTATTTTTTCCAATTTTTGTGTAAAAATCGTAATGCGGCTAACAAAATACATCTATTTACCAATTTTCAATAGTATAGTTCTTATAGTTTCGGAGAAAAGTGACTGTGACATACGGACGGACGGACAGACATGACGAATCTATAAGGGTTCCGTTTTTTGCTATTTCGCTACGGAACCCTAAAAACACCCTCGAAAACAAACCAACATACCTAACGGTTCCAACATGCAATTGTGAGAACACAAACCAAAGGTATGCAACTGATGTTTTAATAGAAAACCTCAAAGTCATACAGCAACCATATCTCGACCGCAAGAACGGTATAAGGAAACAAATTATTTCGCTACTGCACCGTCCACCTTAGTGCTGCCAAGACAGTCTTGGTCTCGCGGGTTAAGTATTGAATAGTTTTTTAGATTTTCGCGTTGCATTAAACTATAATGTATCAATACGGGGATTAACACGATATTTATTATGTGAAACAACATTGTGTACTCACATATTTGGCTCGACGTTTCGGCTACGTTACAGCAGCCGTGGTCACGAGCGGACTGATCAGTCCGTATTGATACATTAAGTATTGAAATTAAAAAAAAAAGTTTTTGTAGCATGACCAAAAGCACTGATTCAATAATAATAAGATAGCCACAATATTATACTTGACTGTCTGCCTCGGTGGCGCAGTGGTTAGTGGGTCGCACTTAAAAGCGACGGCTACGCATGAGGTCCCGGTTTCGATCCCCGGGTCGGGCCAAAAAATGTGTACCTATAAGAAAATCTTAGTGTCAGCCCGGAGTCTGGAAGTTGGCGGTCTTGTACCCCCGTGCCTCGGAAATCACTTTAAGCCGTCGACACGGTCCTGCGCCCAATCCCTCTCCGGTCGTGTCACGCTAGTGTCGCATCGGAATATGAGTGTAAGGGAATAGAGATTGCTCTTGTGTTTGCGCACACACTTGAGCAGCCGTAATCGGTTGGAGAATATTATTGACGTTTGCCAATCCAAAGTGCTTTATTCGGGCAATGGAACGGTTATCTTTGAATCATCTTAACTATATCTTATAACTGAGGATCTTAATCTCTTGGTAATATCAATATCAAAACTGTATCTTCATAAATACAGTCATCACAAGACAAAATCCTTGAGTTGTAGGTTATTTACAAGTATTTCAAAACTCTTGCTGTGACAACGTGTACGCAAATGTTTAACGAAAACTAATACGGCCAAGACCTAATCTCGATAAATCTGATTTTGGTCTTGAATAGAACCAACACTAGTCCACTCTCTTTTCCAGCAGGGATGGCTATTTAAGTTTCGTTTTAACGCTCCATTGGTTGGAGACTTTATAAATCTTGCAGAAAATGGTGATTTTACAAAATTTTGCTGAGTCACTACACGTGAACGGTTTGCAAAAATAAATTTATCAAACTACTCGGTACACTTCATCGATATGGCGATACTACCAGACAAATGGCCGTGTGGTCCCCGGCAGAGTAGAATAGGCCGCCCTCTTTCTTACCGAGGTGTCGTAAAAGGCGACTAAGGTAAAGCTGCTGGCATGATCATCAGCACCCAGAGAAGGAAAACTCTGCATTTATATCAAAACCCTCGCCAACCCGTCTGACAAGCGTGGTGAGTATGGCAATTACCCCTCATGTGATTGAGGGAGGCCCGTGCCCCAGCAGTGGGGACTTAAATGGGCTGACGATGAAGTCAAAATAACTAAACCTAAGTCAGGCTGAATTGTTACAGATCCTATACTGAGCAAGGAAAACTTTGTGATGAAAGCAAAAATCCCGTGCAACAATCATGAGAAGAAATTCTAAAAACCAATCGTTTTATGAGAATGATAATGTTGCAGAACCCACAGCGGCAAAGTTACATTTGACCAATTTCTCGAAATAATCTAAATAGAATTTGCAAGTAATACATTCACAATACCGAGGTGATTGGGTCGGAGGCTGAGGTTCCAGAGGCCAACAATGTGGAGTAATTGAGCCCACAAACTCGTAGGACTCGAGAACTTCAAAAATGTGATTTGTCATCATTGTAAAATTTGGTTGTAACTTTTGGGCTCAATAATTTATGGAGTGTCTTGCAATTTTGAATTGCCGATTTTTATGTTTGACAAATTGATTGCTGAGCAACGGTAACTGCAAGTCAAGATACGATCAATGATTACCACATAAGATGTGAAGCGAAGAGCGGGACAACGGCATAGTGTGATGAAATGTTTGTTCTACCTGATTAGACGTAACTCATTGATGATGAAGCCGACAGATTAAAGTGGAGTGGTCGCAGAGAAACTCAGTGTAGGAAGCCCAGCAGCGTAATGGACATGAGGACATGAGAAAAATGACTGATGGATGCAGACTGCTCAGGACATTGGGATGTTGACGCTCTTTGGAGAAGAAGCCTACGTTTAGCTGTAGACGGTATCGCCGTCCTGTTTGACCTGTTTGATTTCTTGCCCAATTTAATGACTTTGTATCAGCCTAAAGATACTTGGACAAATAACAAATCACGAAGACTCCATCAAATTTTCTAAAATACAAGACATAATTTCACGTCATCTTAACCGATCCTATGAGAAACGAAGAGTCAGTCAGCTCAGAAGAAACGAACAAAGCTTCGTCGATATCTTCTGTCAAAATACACTTTAAGGTTTGAAAGCAAAGCCTTTCTCAGTTATTGTGGAAGTTTATATAAAATAAAGGTCCGTATAATACAATGATGCAGAGTATGCCGTACGCGGTGGATGGTCCAAGTAGTAAGCGTATACCAAAAATATTTTTGAGAACTTAATCTTTGCCCTTAAAATTAATTTCAATGTAAACTGTAGAAACACAATTTTGTAAGAGCTGGAATGTTTGATCTCAAAGTTGTAGTCGTTTGCGTACAAGAGTTTGACATCTGGTTCTGAAGGGAAATTTCTATAGGGGCTATCACGAATCTATTAAAAACTATCTCATTTATTAATACCTGTAAAATACCGTCTGGCTCGATGGAACAATTGATAGTGACCCTACTTCACATGCCCATTCCCTCTTCAGAAAAACATTTGTGTGATCAACACTTATGTTAATTTAGTTTATTTATTTATTGGATTACCAACATAAGATACAGCGTTGAGTACGATAAAATTTGCAACAATAAAAATTAAATAATTAACTGTTCTTATACTTATAGGTAAACACATCTTACATAAGTAACAATACAAACGAAAAAAATAATAGCAAAATATAATAATAAACCTAACATACGAAACTAACTACACTACGAATTAATTTAAACATTAAAGGAGTGGTAAGTTAAAAGTGTAATATTGTTAATTCAGTATTATGTTTGTGTTTCCTCTTTTGTCTAATATCTGTAATGCAAGTGCAACTTAGAATGGTGCAACTTAGTTTGAATATTAAACATTAAATGATTGTAGGCTAAATCTTGATCATAATCCCATATGATGAAAGGCCTTAATGAGATCTAGGGTGGTGGTCTAGGGTGGTAGGGTGGTACGCGTTGGTCTAGGAGTTTAATCTCTGATGACGCCTTAAAGATATTTAGATTATATTATTGTTGTAAGAAATTATTTATAAGACGTAGACGCCAGCTCTTTGGGGAGGCTAACTCTCATAAGACGAGGTTATTGGTTGATACATACCACTGGTCCCGGGCAATAGTGGTAATGGACTATTATGCCTTTTATATTTTATTTTTGGCATTCCTGTCCTACAATCTATACCTCTATTTTTTTCAGATTTTTTGTAATATGATGTGTATCACTATAGTTCTATCAGTATTTTTTTCATGACATAAAAATGCCTAAAACGCTCAAAGTGTCCACCTTGCGTCGACGCAGGGATGCCGCGCGCGCCGCCGGCCGACACTTTTTCAAAATCGTGACTCGTCCCGCGTCCCGTCGTCACGACCTCGGTACCGTTAGACACACGCTGCTCACACTCACACCAGAACTCAGCCGTGCGAGCAGGATGGCCGTATGTGGGGAGCACCGCCATCGAAAAAGCCTGAAGGATCTGGCCCCGGGTTAGCGCTTTTGTTTTTGAAGTGTTAACGTATTGTGGTAGTGGCCTAGTCGTTGGAGATATTTGGGTTTGGTCCACTAATTTGGGTTAGAGGTGAGGGAACCGGAAGGTCAAAGATACGGAAGAGTGTAATTTTTTTGTGTCTGAAGACAAAAGGCAGGCGGCATTCATATCTTTGATACATATGTAGTAAGCTGTCACGTACGCCTATAGAAGTTGATAATATCAGAGCTACCATCAGCTGCTGACCCTTATTTCTTAATATAATAATAATCAACAAAAACCACAACTCTATCCTTGTTTTTTTTTCTCAAAGATCCCACTGATCCGAGGGAAGAGAATCTTCTCCAAAGAAATAGTGCAAATAGTGCGTCTTCTCTCAGTTAAATATTTCGAGAAGAGACGCTTCCACCTCCAAATTTTCACTGTAGATATATTAGATAGGACATATCAAGTCCATCTGTATTGTGCACTGTATACGATATCATGCAAAAGCCAATAAGAGGCAAGTATCCTCAGAAAAACATCCAATATTAAAAATATAATCCAAAGATAAAATAAAATTATAAAATGTATCATCACCGGATACCAAGCCTTACTCAGCACAGTGTCTGTATCCAATAGCAAAACGCATGTACCTATTCGCAGAAGTGCCACCCCTAATCCAGCGGTTTGTTCGGCGTTTTTAGCGTACTCAAGAGTAGAGTGACTTTAGTCGTATATACAGTACTTTTTGTGGCTTTGCCGAACTTTTGACGGCAAATTAAGGTTGCCAAAACAATAGGTACTAGATACAACGTATGTGCGCGCCTCGATCTTTACCTTAGCAGTGTTGACCCTTGAGAATTATAATTATTATAGTCATTAGCTATTCTATCTCTGCGCCATCAATTTAGAACTGTACTCAGACAATCCCAAAGTAACTAAACATGTGGACACCTGGACTGATAAGCTAACCATGTGGGCACCCCAGCATGACTAAGCTTCGCCGGTAATGCACCCCACTCCAAGCTATAGACAAGCGCATCGTACATATTGCGCAATCTTATACGCTGTGAGAACCTTTGAATGTGCGCTTGACCGCTCATATCGATATTATTTTATAGCAGTGTTGCTATAAAATAATATCGATATGAGTGGAATTAGTATTAATTCCACTACTCGAAACATTAATTCCACTTTATACCAATAGATGGCGCTAGGTGACGAATACATCGCGCAAGCGATTCGTATTTTCGGATTACTTATAAGCGTTGCCGCTGTCTGTAGGATTTACCACTTTATAAATAGCATAGAAGATATATTAAAAGTAGGACTAAATACACGGGTATGTTTCATAGAAAAAAGAAGAGTAAGTTAGGCCTATACTCTAGTATTCAAGAAAGACTGGAAATATATTGATCTTTGATCTGTGGGAAAATTAAATAAGCGTCTAAAGGCTTTCATAATATGTTTTGAATGAATTATAATAGAATGAATTTTAACTAGTTTATTGAACTTAAAATTCAAATATGACCGATCAAATAGGCAATGAAAAGAAAATTTTGAAGGTTGAAATCTAATGTAGTTTTTTTGAGTCACTGAACTTATGATGTAGGTTAACATAGAATAAGACGGAATAAGAAATACACAATTTCAATTTGATAGGTTAATGATTCAAAATTTTAAGCGCTTACTCATATCTACATACGATATTGTTGCTATTAAAGAAATTGATGTGCTGAACGTTAGTAAGTCTCGAGACATCGAACACAATACTTAGTGTTGTAGTCCTTATGTCTCAATACATACGGATCAATATTAAACAAGGCTTGTGTGCCTTGATGTGTGGCTTACTGTAAGATCCTAATTTGTCTGTGCGTCGACTATCGAGGTGTCACGCTCATTACTCAATGTTCCAGGATAGACCACACAGGTTTTAGAAATTTGTGTTCTAAGAAAAGTAATGTTCATATAAAAATATCAATTTTTCAATGCGCGGAAAACTTACTTGATTTAAAAGTTTTATACGAATTGCGGAAAATTTTGATTTTAAAACATGTTATTCCTCTGTTATCTGTCATGTGAGAATTAGAGTGGAGACTTGAATCGCCTGATTGTCCGAAAAAAAGATGATTTGATGCTTCTGAGTAACACCGAATTACGGACACTGGGTAATTCGGAGCTTTGGGGTTTTATTACGCCCTCATTCTTCCTAAATGAAAAGCTTCTATTCAGTACCGTCTTTGAGGTAGAGTCTAGTACTAATGAGTTTGCACACAGCGAGATAAGCTAACTTATGAATATTTTTTGGCTCGCTCGCATACCTGATGCAAATTGCAATGCAATAAAAAAATGGCTTGTCAAAATGTCAGTACCTACGTAGGTACAAGACAACAATGTAAGCTAACTTAGCTTGCAATGGTTGCAAATCACAGAACTTAGTCGAGAGAGAATGCATGTTTCACGACCGGTATTTTAGACAGTCCAACATTTCGCAGTACCCACGATGCGAGTCTGATTCCGCATCCGGCGCCGTCACCGCAAAGTCCGCGATAAACGCATTAGCGAATCAATCTACAATAATCCACCACACGCAAAGTTACTTCTACACTATTATGCCAGTCCCGGAGAAAGTTGCCAGCTTATTGCCGATGCATATTCATTGTGCCCGCTGGCATATCCACTGGCCACCCTAAGCAGACCCCCATCTGCACACGCAACATCCCCCAGCTGTGAGCTATTTGAACCAGCGCAAAGGGGTGAGGGAGACCACGCTACGGCGGACGGTTTCCGTGGTCGTGGATGCGCAGTAACTACTTTTATATTCTGTTTAGTATCCAGTGACAGTGTTGTGCTAGCCGTTTTGCGTTTAAAGCGAAATTATAAATACACGTAAAAGTACGGTTTCTGTTACACGCGAGCTTTGTGGGAGCCGAGATAGGATGCGGTGAAAATATTTTTGAAAATGTAAGGGAAACTCCTATGTTCGTGCAAAAACTAAATTATTGGGAGTTCGTCCTAAAATCAAGTAGCTACTTCTTCATCATCATCATCATTTCGGCCAATAGACGTGCACTGCTGGACATAGGATATATGATATATGATTTGACGACCCGTTTGGAACAGTAGTAGTGAACGCTGCCTTTGGTCCGATCCCCACACAGTACAAACATTTGTGCGCATGAACATGTCTGTTTGTATTGGTCTGGGTGTTTCCTATGTATTATAAGTATGTATTTACAAAAGAAAAGTATATTATATGTATATATTTGTAATCCCACTGTTGATTCTGATATCCGTAACACAGGTGCTTGAGCTACCTATCTCGGAGTTAGATCAATGTATGTGATGTTGTGAAATATTTATTTATTTATTTTTATTTATAGGCCTCCCCCAATGATCTCCACACAGATCGGTCATGTGCCGCCCGCATCCAAGGGATTCCTGCGACCTTCACCAGATCGCCAGTCTATCTTGTGGGCGGCCTGCCACGGCTTCGGCTTGTACGCGGCCTCAACTCGAGGCCTTTCTGCCCCATCGGCCGTCTGAAGTACTTCTTACTCATCAATAAATATAATTCTCATCATAACTATTGGCTGCTCCTATATTTCCGAGGTAGTGAAATGTGATGCGAGCGGCACAGGACAGATCTGTGTGGAGATCATTGGGGGAGGCCTATGTCCAGCAGTGGACGTCAAATGGCTGAAATGATGAAATACTTGCTTTTTTACTGAATTTTCACAATTACAGTGCAACAAAGTCGGCCGATAGAAAATAATTGACAAAGGGTCGTTGAATTGCGATTCGTCAACAACAAAAACAAATTGATGTCAGTTTTAGTTAAAATCTAACCAGAACAAGTCTAAAATGTGGCCAATACAGACGGGTGAATCTTTCGATTCAAATTAGTATAGAAAATACTAGTCGTGAAAACACGAACTAGCCTTCGTTAAACAGAAACGCGGTATATTTGTCGAAGCATCTTCAGTACTAAAACGAGAAATTATCCTCAACCCGATGTTGCCTTAACAGTCGATGCGAGGAATCGAGAAAACGAAAGTTTATACTATTCCCATATAGACTCAAATGTTACCCCAAGTTATAGACTTACGTCGGTTCCCTACTTACTTGAATAAATGTTTACCCTACCTACTTGTAGTAATTTCGAAGAGATTTTCAGTAAAGCCCAATAACATGCTATATGATAGTATAAGTCACGATTAGGAGCTCCTTAGGAAATCTGAAGTTTCAAATTAGTTACGAAAAAGTTTATAGTAATAATAAGATAGATGCTAGTGGCAACATACTCGTAATACCAAAAATGGATATATTTTTTACCAGAAATTACAACCCACAACCATAATTTTATACTTACTTTATAATATCACCATAAAACCCAAAAATCTTAATTTATAATTAATTTTCGTGAATAGATCTGTGACTAATACACGAATAATATGTTAAATAATAGTCATATGGAATTTTAGAAATAAAAATGAAACGAAAGAGGTTAGTGCAATAAATTACGCGTTTGTATTAATGAAAAATAAGTTAATTAAATTACATGTCATAAATAACTTAAACGCGATACTAAAAAAATGTGTTAAATTACATGATTTATCATACATAATTAAATATAAATATATTTACAATATCACAATAGATCCGCGGAGGAATCTTATAAAATCGAGAACAATAAGTCGCGAACTCCCCATTCATCGGTCCGACGGCGAGGAGTGAGAGTTATTATCCCCGGTCACATACAACGAGCCTAGCCTAACGTACAGCCTAACGGTACACGCAGACGATGCAGTCAGTGCAGCCATCCCCACACCTGCATACCAAGCTCGCTCGCGAGCGTCAACCCCCCTGCTCCGACTTGTGCATCTTTATCCCGCTGCCGTCCCAGATCTTAAAAGGAGACGAAGTACTCGCCTCAGGCATGCGAGGACTACTCGTGTAATTCGGCGGCAGACGAGAAGGCGTCGCAAGAAAACTACCGTACGAGAGCGAGGAGTTGACGCCGAGAGACGCGTCCAACGTAGAATAGTATCCTGAAGAAGCCGCGGACGGCGGCGGTGGCGCGGGCGGCTGTTGCGCGTGCGTTGCGTCCGCATAAGCATCCAAATGCGTTCGCACCAACGTCACCAACTCCCCATAATTCGTCACAGACCCGCCCGCGCCCGCCACTCTGTAAAGCAACAGCCGCGCCTCCCCAAAAAGACTATCTAAAATTTTACCTGTCGTGAAGAGGACGATGGCCTTCAGACAGGAGTACTCCGCCGAGTCCACGTGGAGCGCTTTCAGCTTCTCCACTTGCTCCTGGAAGATTCGTATGTGGTCCATGAAGGCGACGACTCGGTCCGCTGCCATTGGCGACGCGTGGAGCCCGGCCGCCGCCAGTAAGGGAGCCACGTGGAGAGGCATGGAACACTGGGACGCGTTGAGGACGAAGAGCTCCGACCAGACTAATCTTAGGAGCGCGACCTGGTCGGTCACTTGGAGGTCGGGGAAGAACGGGATATTTCTCGCCCACTCTACTGCTGAGAACAGTAATCTCGCGGCGAGTTCGCAGATATTGTCTATTCCCATGACATTCGTCGGTTGGACGCACTGGCCGTATCTTGAGGTTGGGTATGGTTCTGCTCGGAGGAGCAGGGAGATGTAGGAGGAGAGGTAAGGGTGGCTGTTTAGGCCGGCTGCAGGGTCGCCGTTTGCGAGGGCGAACTGGCCGGGGAGGGCGAGACCTGTCGATTGCGTAGGAGGCACTCGACCTCTTTGTACAGCTGAAACAAGGAAAAATATCTTGTAAATAATTTGAATTTAATATAAATCGATAAAACACTTCAATATATTACATATATGAAATAAAAAATAGGTCACAGAATTGGTCCTTGAGGAAGTCCATTTACTCGGGCAATTATTGCGCACTTCTGTCTGTGCTCCGCATGAGTTAAGTAGACGTAACAGAAGCTTCAAAATATTATACGGAGTTCATAATTGCTATAGCATCACATACGTGCTCGTGGGTAGCAATTAGCATGTGAACACAACTTCATTACATTAGGTTACGACGTAGTAACTCAGTTTATGTTCGTCCTAACAACTGCGCGACGCTGTAATTATATTAATAGCTTCCTATTCCGCTACTAAGACGCAGGGGTTTGCTTTCATTGGCATAACTTGGATGTTGCTATTAAAATTAATTTCTCTAAAGGAATCTTAGATTAATGATTTTCATCTCATATCAACGCCTGTCCCCGTTTGTCTTCGGAGCCTGCTTACCACGGTTGGACCATTATGCTGCAAGCTTTGGTAATCTGGTAAGCTACAGCCATTTGACCTTCGTAACCTACGGGTAATAGGGCTCTAGCAATAGCAATAATTGTTGGTTTAAATAACCAATAACTACCAAGTCTAATATAACATATTCTATTCACAAATCTTGCAACTAAAGCCTAATTCTTGCTAACCGAATAACTATTACATAGTATGGACTTTATGGCGTCATAAAATTTTGTCATACTATACAAAGTGTAATGTTATCATTATGATAACGATCCTATGTGACTTCCTCAAATGAACACTGCCTTTACAAACGAATATTAATCCGAGCAACGTATGAAGTCAGTAACCAAAAGGTACATCACAATCATACTCTTAATGCTTTAGTTACAAAACTGGGTAAGAATGGAAACTGAGCATTACTGTCCATTACTGATCATACGATTCTCGTTGCCATAACAACGTAAGCAGCGACGTAATTTCTATTAATGCGTTTTAAATTGTCCCCTGGCAAGTGTTTGACCTCCATTCTATAAATTTCTACGGCATACGGCTTCGGACTGTTATTTATCCGACTCTATGTTCAGCTTAACAGTCTTGAGAATAAAGCTTGTCTTGTTTTCGATTTACACACTGCCTATTTAGTCCCTGATATGTTTCCAATAAATGTCAGTTTATCGGTGAGTTTGATTAGCTTAACATATCATAATTACCGTAATTTCCTAGACATGTTATACCTAAACCTGTGTTGATATGATAATTTTATTTGCGTACTATCACCATTTTAGTTTAAAATTCTTAATTTATCAGTGATTTTATAATTCAAGCATCGATCAATTTGACATGATTACATACAAATAGCATCAAATGAATCTGATACGGACTTTTTATGCTCCTAACAGTTTTAGATACTAGACTTTGGATTATGTAAATACCTTATCAATTTTAGATTGCATCGTTTTATAATAGTCGATAGTGACATCCGTTAATGGGTGACAAAAAAATACGAGAATTTCCATAAGAAATTTCTTCACATTTCTCCGACGATTGACAAGAATATTTTCGCTTCAAATGGATTAGCAACACGTAAAACACGAATTTACAATGTTCTCGTGGTAAAAAATGGGATGTTCGAGTTTTGCTTATTTGAGAAACATCACGATTGTGTCGGAGTTTCGAGTCTGAATGGCTTTACGAAGCGATTCAAGCCGAGCAGCGTAGTCGGCAGCAGGTTTTCCATTGATAATTTTTCATGGCCCATTGACATTTTTTATGAGGGGTCGAGTTGTGGTCTGTGAAAAAGTAAAGTCTCAATCACGACCGAGCACTCTGAGCAGGTGCGTGCACGACGCGCAAAATGCCTTTTCGTAGTTACAAGAATCTTGCGCAGTGCGTACTAATATGAGTATATTGTTGGTGATTTATGAGTATTCGTGTCAACCATGAGTTTATACAGCGTTCAATTCACTTGTTTACAAGCAGCCGTCATTCCCCGCATTGATCACAGTGACAAGCAAAGCTGTCGTATCATGCGAAAGTCATCTGTCATAGCATTATTTAGAACCTGACTGTTGATGTGTGCACTGAACATCGAATCAATTACATCGCTGATTGAGAAAGTAACATAATTAATTGAGCGGGAAAGCGATGGAATTTTTCGATACTTTTTAGAAAAGAATTCGGGTATATACAAAACGTTACATAATTGATTGGTAAGTATATTGTTGGAAACGTAAAAGAGCGGTATATATTATGTGTTTTCTAACTTTTTTCCGCGGCTTTGCTTGGGTTAGAAAGGGACAAAAGTAGTCTATGTCCCACTCCATCCTTTCTACTTAAAAAATCACGTTAAAAAATAAACAGACAAACACACACTTTCGTATTTATAATATTAGTATGGATGTAGTTGTTCAGATTAATCTTATTGTAAGAGAAGTAAATATCAATTACATTATTAATAGCAGGAGGAAAAATATATATTAAGATGAGCTCGTTTACCAAATTATTTACAGCGATCTATTCTTTGAGAATCTCCAGCACAATCAGCGTCTACGAAAGATAACAGTAAAAGGAGCCATGCTTGTTACGTGCAGCGTGCGGCCACAGATCATCGCGAGGCGAATCGTCGTGAAAATGTCCGGGTTCGACAAAAATGCCTGGCGCGGGAAACATTCCGGGCACGCGGGAGTTTTTTGGAGGGATATAGTGCGTTCACACTGGCTGGTTATAAAGATTATGAAGAATTTGCTGGATTAAAAAGAAAACTGGTGATGTCAAAGATGTTTGAGTTGTAGCAACCAATAACCTGACAACATATCTTCTACTAGACCGTGTGGTCCCGGCAGAGCAGAATAGGCCACCCTCACTCTTACCGAGGTGTCGTAAAAGGCGACTAAGGTAAAGCTGCTGGCATAAATGGGCTGATGATGATGATGATGATGATATCTTCTACTTAGTTTGTGCCTGACAACATCCTGTAGTCTGGCTTTGAAGATATCTAATATCAGTATTTTTTTGTATGTATGTGTTAGTGACGAGCAGACGGGTCACCGGGGTAAGTGATGGCTTGGCTGCATGAGTGAGGGTACCGGAGGCGCAATCCGGAAAAAAGAGAGGTTTAGAGGTTGGCAGCACACTTGTGACTCCACCGGTGTTGCGAATGTCAATGAGCGGCTGCAATTGCTTACCACCAGGTGATCCGTCTGCTCATCTGCCACTCACATATCACATAAAAAAATACATGTCATATGACATGTATTAATTTATAACTTACATAATGCTTGTAAGTATGATGATTTGCTATTCAAGATTTGATTATATAGGGAAAGAACCGAAACTAAATTGAGCATATGTTGGTTTTCCCTTAATTGGTACCAGTGATGATGTTAGTACCTAGAGATGACGATGCCAAAGTAGCGGACGATACTACATAATGATGATAATTAACCGCAACATGTCTTAGATGAAATGACGTCATATAAGTCAAGTAAAGAACTCAGTTTAGCTACAAGTAAATGTTATAGATGTCTATTTGAAACGGTAGAAAATATTTACTAGACTACTGCAAAGCCAAAAATGAAGGGTTACGATTTTATCAGTCTATACATTACATACGTAAGTATGTAAATATGTTTGTATGTTCCAACATTCTGCCTAAACTACCCAGCCGAATTTTTATGTTCTGCATTTTGCCTGGACGAACAAACGCCTTGCTTACACAGAGTGTATCGTTAAATAATAAGTCATGTTTACCTCATTATTTTATTACACTATAAATAGCGGTAGACGGATCACCAGCTTACAAGCGGATGATCCGTCTGTTCGTCTGCTACCTATAACGTAAAAACCACCTAATCACAGCGTTGCTCGAGTGGATTTATTAATGATTCCTTATAATATATTTTATTGGCCGTGTGGTCCCCGGCAGAGTAGAATAGGCCACCCTCACTCTTACCGAGGTGTCGTAAAAGGCGACTAAGGTAAAGCTGCTGGCATGATCATCAGCACCCAGAGAAGGAAAACTCTGCATTTATGTCAAAACCCTCGCCAACCCGTCTGCCAAGCGTGGTGAGTATGGCAATTACCCCTCATGTGATTGAGGGAGGCCCGTGCCCCAGCAGTGGGGACTTAAATGGGCTGATGATGATGATGATGATGATGATTTTGCCTGGCTTTACAAATAATGTTTAGGATCAACTTTATCTTTTTCCTTTCAATGCCATATCCTTCTTCTCCTTCCCGTGGTATTATAAGAACCCACAAATTTTGCCCACGTACCAAATGACCCAATGAGACAAATGACGAATGTGTTATTCTTATCGTCAGCTGGTTTCGAAAAAAATTGTATCGCCCTTAGAAATTGGTGCGCCTACTCCTGATATTTTATCAGTTTTGATAAGTATGTAAAAGCACTTGTTACATACCTAGTTGCAGTATTACTTACTATATCTACTTATTATTATATCTACATTATGCGTTATTCAACGCAAAAGTCTTAAAAACGTATGGCGCACCATAGTAATTGGTGCGTTTCTATAGCTCATTTTCCACGTGGTCACACAAAGCAAAAGTTTTAAAACGTATAGCGCACCATACAATTGGTGCGTTTCTATAGCTCATTTCCCACGTGGTCACACAACACGAAATTCTTAAAACGCATGGCGCACCATAGCAATTCGTGCGTTTTTATAGCTCATTTCCCACGTGGTCATACAACGCGAAATTCTTAAAACGCATGGCGCACCATAGCAATTGGTGCGTTTTTAAAGCTCATTTCCCACGTGGTCATACAACGCGAAATTCTTAAAACGCATGGCGCACCATAGCAATTGGTGCGTTTTTAAAGCTCATTTCCCACGTGGTCATACAACGTAAAAGTCTTAAAACGCATGGCGCACCATAGCAATTGGTGCGTTTCTATAGCTTATTTCCCACGTTTCCTTAAGAGCCGGCAACGCATATGTGATGCCCCGTGTGTCGCAGATGTCTATGGGCGGCGGTAATTCACTTACCATCAGGTGAGCCGTCTGCTCGTTTGTCTGCCATAATGTTAAAAAAAAAGTGGTCACACAACGCAAGTCTTAAAACTTATGGCGCACCATACAATTGGTGCGCTACAACCTGGTACGTATCTATAGCTCATTTCCCACGTGGTCACACAACGCAAAAGTCTTAAAACGTATAGCGCACCATACAATTGGTGCGTTTACAACCTGGTGCGTTTCTATAGCTCATTTCCCACGTGGCCGAGCGCTTACAAAGCCGCGCGGCGCGAATGCGCGAGCACGCGCTCTCCGCTTTTTTCTCCTCAACAGGTTGTATAATATTTTTTATTCTCCGAATGACAGGCTTGTATGCGCGTTATCTCGTACAATGCGTTCTTTGAAGACAGTAATCGACAGATGCAGTCATGCAGATTTTCACGGGAATAGCCGTGTGAACTGGGCGTGTTTCAACTTAAGGTTTAATGGTTGTCTTTAAACTTGTAAAAAAACTGTTCTCTCTACAAAAAGCTACCACTCATGTTAGTAAAATCTGCCTAATTTTCTCCATTTTTATTGAATCAAACGTGTTTGACACTAAGGTGAGAATCGATTGAAGAAATTTGACATAGGTACATTGAGATGTGGTTGTCAGTACTGAAAATGTGAGTATTAGATTGTTTGTTCTACACAAATATTTTGCTATTGAACAACATTATATTTGCTTTCTTTAAGGTGACGGGTAGGGCACACTAGCGACGCCAATCGATTTTAATTTTTAGGTACTAAACCGGATCTATTTTAAACAATTTCGGGGTTACAACCTCTCGGCAAACACTTATAACTTCAAGCCAAAAGTGGCCGCTTTTGGCGTGAATCAGTTTTTCGCGTACAAAAATTTACCCAACATTTGTGCATGGTTATTTAATAAATGTTATAAGTGTTTGCCAAGAGGTTGTAAACCCGAAATTGTTTAACATAGATCCGGTCTAGTAGCTAAAAATTAAAGTCGATTGGCGTCGCTAGTGTGCCCTACCCGTCACCTTAAGTAGGTACATTACCCACAAATTATATATTATAATACAAACAAGACAATAAAGATTCTTATTCTGACATTTCTGGATGGATTGAACTAATAAAGGTAACAATTTCTCAATCGATTACTAATCGGTAAAATTTACTAGTTCTATAAGAATCTCGGATCGAACAACCCAACCTAATATTACCAATACTTTCACAGGTTCAATAGCACACAAAACACTTAAAACCACGAGTCATAATTAGTTGCTAAAAGTCAAACAAGCATTGTGTGCGCCCATCGTCGATTGTCCGATACGACGCACTCGACATTCGGAGATGTGTCGGGAGATAGCGTAATGACGCTCGTCACTATACCACAGCTTGGTAAGCAGTAACTTATGTATTGTCAATTTTTTGTACTACAGGGAGAATCGGTAAACATTTACATCCCTTTAACAAGATCTTAATTACCAACCATTCTGAATAATGTCCGACTTTTGGGAATTCCCATAAAACAGTAAACTTTTCATGCAAAGTCGATCACGTGACTTTGTATGGGGAGTCGAAAAATATTATCGACGAATTTCCAAAAGTAGTGGAACAAAGGTTTTTCAGAATTGTTGGTTGAAGACGTGGTTAAAGAGATGAAAATATGTACTGATATACTCTGTATAATGAATGCTAGGTATACATACTACAATTTGTAGTATTTTTTTGATAATAAACGATTTAGAAATAGGAAAGTGACGGAAAATCACATAAAAAGGACTTGAATACTGTTACATATATTTGAAATTGGTTTCGATTTTTGGATTTAAAATTGGCATTGGACTCTGTAACAATGAAAGAAGAGATCATATAAAATATGCGATTCTGATACATCAGAGCTCAATAACTGTATATTACGATCAAACGTGAAATGAAATCATAATCGTAAGAGATTCCACCCTTAGTGGTAACATACACCAGAACTTAATCAAGAGTCAATTTTGGGCCCAAAACTTGTTGCGTGTTTCTTCATTATAATAACGAACTCCGTCCCAGAAGTTTACTCAAAAAGGAAAATTAAAAGTTACTGATAGCACTGTGGCCTATTGCTAGCTAGGTGTCGAAGGCGTGGGAGCGCAAGCGGCCTACATTGCGGCCTAATCACGGCCACAATTACTCCTATTCCGACGGAATTATCCCTCTGTAGCACTCTAATTGAATTGTTCACGTAACCTGCCATTAGATTTCGACGTGCATTACCGATTTTCGTTTTTGATCAGACGGGTAAAGATTCTTCTCAAGCCTCGTGAGGCGTATCGATTCTCCAACTCGTTCATTACCAGAAAAGTGGTCACATGAAATGTTATTTTATAATTCTTTGAAATCAAATTCAACGTTATTTTATTAGCACAAAAGCTAAGTCAAAGATATATCTAAGAATAATTGTCTTACGGCCACTTTTTGATCCATAGTTACCTTTTGGTTAAATTAACTATTGTTAACTGTCTAGCCAATAGTCAAAGTGACGGCGTCAAAGTGACATAATTTCTTGTAATATAACTTGGTTTAGCTAAATATTGCTCAGAATTTTTTTTAGCGATATTTGACCATTGGTTACTTTTTTAAACCATTAGTTTAGTTTAACTACGGATCAAAAAAGTACAAAAAGTTCCAATTGCATAACTTTTCCCTTAATTTAACGCTCATAAATAATTTAATTCTAAGTATTTAGTGTTGACTGACGAAAGTCGCGTATGTACAGAATCCTGATAACTTACGGCTATAGATTCTCTACAGGACATCCCTAGTCCTAGTATAGTAATCTAAGTAATTTAAAAGGATGCGTCTGTCGGTGCAACTTTAGCACTATCCTTAGCTTTTGTACATTATAGCGCTGTGAGAAAATATTGTACTAAATGTGTTAAAGTTGTCTAATAAATTTTTTTATTTTTTTATTTTATTTAAAAAATGGCTCTCACTACCATTAATTATATTTTATAACATTCCAAGGTGTATAAACCAAACCACAAATCGACAGACTAAAATAATCAAAGATTCAAAGCATTTATTTGCATAGAATAGGTACAGTACATCATCATCATCAGCCCATTTAAGTCCCCACTGCTGGGGCACGGGCCTCCCTCAGTCACGTGAGGGGTAATTGCCATACTCACCACACTCGGCAGACGGGTTGGAGAGGGTTTTGATATAAATGCAGAGTTCTCCTTCTCTGGGTGCTGATGATCATGCCAGCAGCTTTACCTTAGTCGCCTTTTACGACACCTCGGTAAGAGTGAGGGTGGCCTATTCTACTCTGCCGGCGAAAATTGTTATAAATATAAATAATTAATTTACTTAAGCTGGCCAAACAAACTTGTACTTAGTTTCGAAGTCAACAGTGTGCGCATAACTATATTTTATGCAATTAGGCAATTACTGATTGGTACAGTACATGTGTCATAGATAATATAGATGCTCTACCCTGCTAACATACATTAACATGCAAATCTTTAAGAAGTACGAACTTTTTTTTTTCAAAGAATCATGTAATCTCATTTGTGCTGAACTTGAACCATGTATCCATAAAAAACAATAAAACGTTGATATTGAGTATCAAACAAATGATTAAATTCGGCCATTGAGTGCTCATCTCCATCAATGGAAATAAATGTAAATGAGCTTTAATGCTGGGCTTCCCATGTGTTTAATACAACTAGATCCATTAGTGGAGATTATATTTCTACGTTTCATTTGGGTTTCACATCTTGACCACTTCCAATGAGAAAATCTGTCAAGGAATTTTGTGTTATAACGAGTTTAAGATAAGTCTCCAATTCAGTTTGTTCACGAGCCAAATAAACATATTTTACGCTTCAAATTAAATTGTCGGTCCATGCGCATAGTTCATCGGATTAAGTGAAAATTAGCACTGTTTATATTATAAATTAAATTGCTACTTAACGAATAACGGGATACCCAATAAATAAGATGGCTTTTGTAAATAAAGAAGCGTCTCTGTAAATAAATATATTTGACAAGGAATATATGAGCATTACTTTGTTAATTTGAAATATTTATATGTAGTTAATTTGGGTTATTTATTATAGAGATTATTTAACGTGACGACTTGAAATGAAAGATTTACATAGTTATGACGTTATGATTATCACAAAACATCTTAAACGAAGACTTATAGTGGGAGCTTCTGATATTTTTCATTAAATTTAAATTAAAAAATGCCACTGAGTTCTCGTTTCCTGTGAGAAAGTTAAAGATTTTGGAATGTTTAGTAAAAACGAATATATCAAACTGGGTTTGGAATAAAACCCTTATAACATTATAGGCTTTGATAATATAGGATTTAAAAAGAAAGGAGAAATCAAAATAAAAGTTCAACTCTATATTTCTATCTCTACATTTCTTGTTCCTGGTTTGAATATTACAAGGAAATACCATATTTGATTTCGATACATTAAAAAAAAATACAGAGATAAAAAGATAAACAAAAAAAAATTAGTCTTCAATGTATGTTCAATGGTTGGCGATCCTCCACCACCTTATCGTCCTTTTTAAGTAGGTAAAGTAAAGCCAAAAATTTTTGAAACGAATCGACTCAACAAAACCAGTCTCCAAATTGGAAGGTAGCACAAATTGCGTATATTTCGTCATCTTTGGCAAGACCCTGCTAAATTCTAGGCACGTGTAACCCATTTACGCGCTCTTTACAATAAACTGCCATTTTATATTATACTTCATATTGTTTTAATTCAAAACGCGTCGGTAATCGCTTCAAGCAATTACAAACATGTCATCAAATATGGAAAAATGAGCCTTACGTCCTAGAACTACGGAGGACGATGTGCGCAAAATCTCGAGCACGCTCTTGACACAGATCATGTGAAGGAAACAATTTGTCGTCTTGTGTGTGTCATTTCTCGGATCTGTCAATGTTTGTGGACACTCGTAGGTAAAGTTATTTAAATTTATTCTAGACAGGTACCTATGACAATACCTATTGTTTTTTATAAGATACTAGCGGCCGCCCGCGACTCCGTCCGCGTGGAAAAGTAACTTTTTACCCCCCTTTCAACCCCTTACAACCCCCTTTTCGCAATAAAAAGTAGCCTATGTCCTTTCTCAGGGTCTAGATTATCTGTATACCAAATTTCATTTAAATCCGTTGAGTAGTTTTGGCGTGAAAGAGTAGCAGACAGACAGACAGACAGACAGACAGAGTTACTTTCGCATTTATAATATTAGTATGGATGTGGCAGGATTGGGCCTCTGGTATCCTCACTCACGCAGCGAAATACAGCGTAGTGCTGCTTTACGCCGGTTTTCTGTGAAGCCGTGGTATCACTCCGGTCGAGCCAACCCATACATGCCCACGGTCAATCATTCATTTGAAAATGTGTTATTTTTATAACTATATAAATGTAATATGTTTTCCAAAACCCTAAAAAGTTTCGTCTCACCGTCTCCTAAAGACAGATGAAAATGTCTGCATGTGTATAACAATCACTTATATAAAGTAATTGTTATAAATCACCTCATCATCTTCAGCCCATTTAAGTCCCAACTGCTGGGGCACGGGCCTCCCTCAATCACATGAGGGGTAATTGCCATACTCACCACGCTTGGCAGACGGGTTGGCGAGGGTTTTGATATAAATGCAGAGTTTTCCTTCTCTGGGCGCTGATGATCATGCCAGCAGCTTTACCTTGGTCACCTTTTACGACACCTCGGTAAGAGTGAGGGTGGCCTATTCTACTCTGCCGGCGACCATTGTTATAAATATAAATAATTAATTTACTTAAGCTGGCCAAATTAATTTAAATTGTCATAACTAATGACAATATTACAAAAATTTTGCAAACTTGTAATTAGTTTCGAGGTCAACAGTGTGCGCATAACTATACTTTATGCAATTAGGCAATTACTGATAGTCATAAGGATAACTTTGTCGGTCTGTTAGTGTTACTATTTAAATACACCGCGACCTTGTACTGATTCGCTACCGTGAATCGACGATTACGAGACATCTATCATAATCTTGTTTATATTCGATTAATGTTAATCGATTGAGTACATAATCGATGAAACTATTAGCAGGAATAACTGTGTAAGTAAAACCAATCAGTAGGTACGACAGGGATGCTATCAGAAAGAGTTGAAATGTAGGTACGAGTAGGATAGCGAATATTAATGAAGGTCTAGGAATTAGAATTACAATTTCCACCAGAATACCAGCGCTGCTGCGGCACTGCAGATAATGTCGTAGCAGCAAACGCCGAGGTCGGGACATGATTGACCACACACAACCACACCATCTCTTCTCGTATCGCATCTCCTCTTTGTATCTGTGTCATGTCATGAATGAATGAATGAATGAATATACTTTTATTGCACTCAAAATAAAGTATGAAAACTTAAAACTAGATATTACAGGATGTGTACAACGAAGCGTGACCTTATCACTATGAGCGATCTCTTCCAGGCAACACAAGGTGTTGTGATGGTCAATAAATGTATTTTCTTTCTTCTTCTTTCTTCAATAGCCGTAAGCTACTTAGGACCGATTCGACCAATCTTATTACTATTTGAAAGAAATGGGGTAAGCATTGCGTCTCATAGCCACTGCGACCAGTAGATAATCTATTGTGGCAGCCCCAGAACTTATTACAGCACCTCATGTAGCTCCAGCTCCACGATAAACACGAGAATGGAGCTGATGGGAGAGCTTTTAGTCTCGTCTGCCGAGATCATGTGTGGTCCAGGCGCCGGCTTCTGCCGTGGAGCTTTGCACTCGCCGAGGCAATTTAGCAATAAACAGATCACGAAGTCGGTTGTTTTTTAAATTTTCGCGTTGCATTATAACTATAATTTATCAAGACGGGAATTAATACGATATGTATTATGTGATACAACATTGTGTACTCACATATTTTATATATGTATTTTACATATGCTGTAACGTAGCCGAATCGTCGAGCAAAATATGTGAGTACACAATGTTGTGTCACATAATAAATATCGTGTTAATTCCCGTCTTGATAAAATATAGTCACGAAGTGGGTGGTTTGTTTAGGAGTTACGATATGTACTAGAAATAGACACGCGTCAAATTTATAAGACCGCTTATTTGTGTCTGGGTGTTTAAACCTGAACACAGCAATTCGCCACGAGTGCAGTAATTTAATCTAAGTAGTCCTACGAAATTAAAGGCACGAGTACAGAGGAATTTATTAAATACATACCAAGAGCGCCTACTGCCAATTAGTATGAATAATATTTACTTGACAAGCCAGGACAGGTGTTTTGTCGTAATTGAAAATTAATTAAGTAATTACATCTCTTCTCAAGAACTGCAGTAATTGGTACCCAGAAGCAAGCCCATAAAAATAAACAGGAAATATTGTGCTTTAGGTATGATTTTACGAGAATTCACGAGAGTTGCTCTATTATTAGAATTACCTCGAATTACGGGAACTTTAAAGACTCTATTTTTTTTCTTTTTACACGTGCAGACTATTTATTTATTGAGTAATGCATCATGTACAATGTCAGCAGATCTTTAAATGTAATGGTAAGTAGATACATGTACCCTGTTAGGGTGTAGCAAGATTAACAGTATACTAGTTTCGTCATTAGTGATTAGCTTAATAGATAACAGTGATTACGCAATTTAGTACATTAACAATTGTTTCATGCAAATATTATGTTCTCTGGGTATAAACTGTCAAATCTTTAAAATAAGTATAGTATCATAGGGAGTAATTGGATTAGGTACATTTTAAATTCATTGTAAATATTTCAATCATTAAAAATAATTGGGATTGGGAATAATAATTCCCAAAGTTTTCGTTGTTACTAATTAGGTACAATAGATTCAAATATATATGTTCTAGGTATTTATCACACTTTCACTACGTACCTAACTGTATTACATTAACCGTCTGTTGGCTAACCTTAGATCATATTTTAAATTATGAAGAAAGACAATAGCATAGGCGTGTTTGTGGTGGGGTGATGTTTATAGGGGTTGTCTTTTAGAGCTTTATTCATAAACGTTAATAAACCTTTCTTAAGTAAAACGTTGATATAAGCCAGTTTTGATGTTTTTAGACAAAAAAAATCATACAACATTTTCGAAAAAAAGAACTTAATCTGCTATATAACACTGTTTTAGATCACAAATGTTTATTAAGGAACGATAATGAATATATATATATTTTTTTTATGTGATAGGTGGCAGACGAGCAGACGGATCACCTGATGGTAAGCGATCGCCGCCGCCCATGATCACTGCGACACCATTGGAGTCACAAGTGCGCTGCCAACCTTTAATCCCCCCTTTCCCCCGGTTTGGGCCTCCGGTACCCTTACTCACGCAGCGTAATACAGCACAGTGCTGCTTCATGCCGGCTTTCGGTGAGGCCGTGGTATCACTCCGGCCAGCCCATTCATGCCGAAGCCTATAGGTTACAAAAAGAGTTAAATAATTGATTGTCAAAGTCACTATTAAGTCTCTTCTGTCAATAGCATTTTTGGGCTTAATCCTATTGCTAGTACGGGGTATGCTTAGAATATTATCCAGGACTTGACAAGTCTGCCTAATTACTAATGGTCGGAATAGGTAGAGCTATTTGGGTTCATTGACCGCAAACATAGATGTTAATATGGACATGCCCCGGGATTCTGACTATGATCTCGGGATTAAAATAAATAAATAAATATTTTAGAGTTAAATATTTAACAAATTTTAATCATAAAAGGGCTGAAACCTTCGATAAAACCATATTTACTTACAGTTTGTTCCTTTCTATCTAACGTATGTATCTTTAATTTCGAAAGAACAAATTGAACTTTTTTAATTAACATGGTATTACAAAGCGTTTATGAATAATTTCGTAAGGTTTCTCATAGTTTACATACTTTGTTAATTAAAATTCTCGTAGATTTGCCATTTATGAAATTAGTCTCTTAGCTAACCGTAAGGGAAGAAGCGAGCCATACCCAATACAAGTGTCTATGACAACTTACTGGGTAGACTCGGCCACTCAATGTAACACAGACTATTGCAATAAATGTTTTTTTTTTTTATTTTATTATTTATAACTTTTTTAATTAACATGGTATCACAAATGAATAAGTTCGTAAGGTTGATGTTAATAATAAACGAGAATAACAATTAATAGTATAAAATACATCTTTGATCCCGGGATTCCAGGCATGTCCATATTATTTGAAAAAATCGCAAGTACCAAAAATAGCTCTACGTACTCCGATCATTGCTAATTAAATTAAAGCGATTACCGTCTGATCCTCGCTGTGAAATGATTACCTATTGTTACTTGCTACTTCAATCAGGACTCATGAATCCTGTTTCTACATCTCGTTACTCATCTTAAGAAGTCTCAAATTTATCCTTCAAAAGACAATTTGTCATAGCATAATCGTCCGAACAATCGAGTATCTCATTCGTCAAATGTACTCATATATTTCGAAACACCAGCTTTCTCGATGTATCTCTAATCAGTGTATTAGGCACAATATTTCTCTCTGTCGTGGAACTCGAAAATTTCTTAATGATATCAAAACAAACCCGTTAGCCGAACAAAAGGTGATCGGTGGACTATTACTGAGGTCGGGCGACAGAAGACGCGTGCGCCGGCTTGAAAAATAGCTGACATAAATAACGGATTATCAAGTTGTATCGGTAACGAGATAACAGCCAACAACTAAAATAAATAGGCGAACGGTAAATGAAGCTGTGTGTAGTTTAAATTTAAATCGACAGGCATAGAGTAACAGGTGAGAACATTTGTGCATGATTATTTAATAAATAGTATAAGTGTTTGTCGAGAGGTTGTAACCCCGATATTGTTTCAAATAGATCCGGTTTAGTGGCTAACAATTAAAAACAAATGGTGTACCGCTCGCCTTAAGAAATTAGATTGGTAAGTACAGTGTGATAATAGTTAAAATAATATTTTACTACTATCAAATGTCCATTTCCTGAAGGTTGGCTGGTAAGACATTGTACATTAATTTATGTAATTGTATATCTTATGCTCACTTTTGCTTCAGACAACAGCTAACAGTAACCTATCCGTAATGTCAACCAAAATTACAATAACTAAGACATTTCTAAAATTATCTAAACGCCTTCATCACCAATGATTTGGCGTAGGCATCCTTCTTTCTTTCTTTCTTTCTTTCTTTCAAATAAGCTGCGTACGTCTCCATCATTACCCATTTTTAAAGCCCGAGTCAAAACTCACCTTTTAAATAAATAAATAGCAATCCCTTTAAGTCTTTTACAGGTCCAGTCATCGGTAGTAGTCTATGGTCCGTCTAAGATCCTAATTTATATGAATGTATATCTAGTACTTTATATTATTTTATCCAAGCAAAACATATTCATTTATTAGTATTTAATATTGTGTTTATTTATGTATTAGCATTATAAATATTTTAATATATATATACAGTTCACTCTTATTTTCCTTTTCAATATTGCACCACCTACCCCTCCTCTACTATCAAATGTCCTTTGCCTGAAGGTTGTCTGGTAGAAATCGCTTCCAGCGATAAGACCGCCGAAATTGTACAATTAAGTTTCTGTAATGCCTAGATTTTAAAGTTGTTTTTTTTTTTTGCAATAAAGTATATCTATCTATCTATCTATCTACGTTTTAGTTCCAAGCTTAACTTATTTGAATAGACGCCTCAGGTGTGTAGGCGTAACTACACCATAATGTCTTGATTTCTGCCACCGACTGACAGCTGCGGAACTATCATCATCAGCCATATAAGTCATTTCAGCCGTCACCCAGAGGCTGCGCGGGTACACGGGGATATAGTGACAAATTCATCATCATCTACATCATCATCATCAGCCCATTTAAGTCCCCACTGCTGGGGCACGGGCCTCCTCAATCACATGAGGGGTAATTGCCATACTCACCACGCTTGGCAGACGGGTTGGCGAGGGTTTTCTTATAAATGCAGAGTTTTCCTTCTCTGGGTGCTGATGATCATGCCAGCAGCTTTACCTTAGTCGCCTTTTACGACACCTCGGTAAGAGTGAGGGTGGCCTATTCTACTCTGCCGGGGACCACACGGCTGCGGAACTATCGCCGGGAATTTAAGAGTTATTACTGTAGATATTCCTCATGGAATTCTTGTTTAGCTTCCTAAAGCCCAGACAGCAGACACAATAGAGAATCAATTGTTTTGGCTTTAAAAAGAACTTTACCAGGTGGATATGCCGCCGCGCGGCTCGATTGGCGGCACCGCCTTATGCACACCCGGCCGCTGGGAGACGGCCGGGTAGCGTAGGATCTCCTTTATGTAACCAATCTCAACATGCCAACTAAATACAAAGGACTTAGTTAAAATCGTAGAAACAGAGTTAATATGGAGTAATAAGACGTAGGCTTTACGATCTGAGGTCGATGTTTTGGACCAAAAATAGGTATGTTTCCTGAAATTCCTTAGCAGGATAGATCTTTTCGCTCTCCAAGACTGCTAGGGCTTTATTCATAAAGTTTCAATAAACATTTGCTAGCTAAAACGTTGTTATAAGGCAGTTTTAACGTTTGAAACAAAAAAAATCATTTTTTTTTTGTGAAAAAACAATGTTATTTTTTTTTAAAGCAGTTTACATTCTTTTTTCAAAAAAATGTGTTTTTTTGTTTATATGGGAGGTGGCAGACGGATCACCTGATGAATCTTTTTGTAATAATGAGGTATATTCCGCTGAGTTAATGTAGGTACAATCGACAAAATTCCCGGCAGACCACTTTTCGACCTTAAAGTATCTATTGTAATAAGGTCGAAAAGTGGTCTACCGGGAACATTGTCGGATGTACGTCAAAGTAAAACATTTGATGTTGGTTACCTAGGTTGCAACAGATCGAAGCTTGGGCCCTCACCTTAGCTAGCCATCGCATACGATTTAGGAATATTCGTTTTTACGTGGTAGGTGGCAGGCGACGAGACTGATCGCTTGATGGTAAGCGATTGCCGCCGCCCATGGACATCTAACCTATCCTCTTTCCCCCAAATTGGGCCTTCGATACCACTCACTCGGCGAACCACTGCACATAGGTATTGCTTTACGTGGTTTTCTGTCAGGCCGTTCATTTATGCTGAAGCATAACTCTCCCACCGTAAAAACATGTATCTCCAGCAGATTATTTTTACCGTGGGAGAGCCACGCTTCGGCATGAATGGGCCGGCTCGACCGGAAACACGGCTTCAAAGAGAAAACCGTCGTGAAGCAGCACTGTGCTGTGTTTCGCTGCGTGAGTGAGGGTACCGGAGGCCCGAATCCGGGGGAAAAGGGGGGGTTAAAAGGTTAGCAACGCACTTGTGACTACCTGGTATCGCGGGTGTCCATGGGCGGCGGTAATCGCTTACCATCAGGCGATCCGTCTGCTATTCTGCCACCAATCACATAAAAAAGGTGCTGCTTTCAAGCCGGTTTTCTGTCACTTATGCTGTCGTTCATTTATTCTGATGCGTAACTCTCCCGCCGTAAAAACATTTATTTCCAGCAGATTACTCGAGCGTAGGCAATAATTAATTCACCTACACACACGCCCTCTCTGTTATTCTCTGGCACAGAATTAAAATTTAAATCGACAGAAGGGACGCGGTGATGTATTCCTCGTATCTTACAAATCTCGTAGATTAACCGATAGAAACTCTGATGTCTTCGTTAATGGTTCAATTTATAGGCTGTTATTTATGTTTTTGTTGGATTACTTCTTTGGTCATTAGTACTGGGGCTTAATCTCTCAAACAGTATTTGATTTATTGCTTGACATAGTATTTTGATTAAGAAATCATTGCTTCCTTTTGAGGAATGCGTATCTTGTCAATCGTTTGTAATAATGTTTTCACGTTCAAGTGACTTTTTGGATGTATTGAGATCAATCATTGATGATTTGAGATTGAACAGTCGCGTGCACTAATAAGTATACACCCTCATTCAATTATGAACCTTATTGTTCGGCCTTAAGAGTCGAGGTGTTTTTCATTTCATTGCAGGCGACTGTACTTAGGTACCTAACTAGTCTGATAAATAGTAAATAATCAAGTATTTTCTTGTAACAGTTGTTATACTAAACTGCAAAGACTCGTGGCAGGTGGTAAAGAACTTCATTTATTAATAATGAATAATATATGTAATGATGACAGTTAAGTTATTCAAAATGGTTAAAAGGTTTAAAGAGTTTAACTAAAGTCCTCGGGCCAAAGACTTGTGGCAGTCGGTGATATATTTCATTTATAATTAATTATGAAATATCCTCCTCCAAAAGACTACGGCGGCCAATCTCATCGATCACCCACGTACGCAGGATAAATTATAGTGCTCAAGTGAGGTGCGCAAACACAAGTGCACTCTCTATTCCCCTACCCTCATATTCCGATGGGACACCATGGTGACACGACCGGAGAGGCATTGGGCAGGACCAACGGCTTAACGTGCTTTCCGAGGCAACGGGTACAAGTCCGCCAACGTTTATGATACTAGGAATACTAAAAACTTCTTACCGAAAACTTAGGTACAAATTTTTGGCCTGACCCGGGAATCGAACCCGGGACCTCTTGCGCAGCCGTCGCTTTATTGTGCGACCAAAAACTTCTATAACTTTAATGAAATACTGTACTGTAAGTGAAATACAGTAGTATAGGTACTTACCAATGACTCGTGACAGACAGTAAAGTCTGTACTGTACCGATTCATTGTCTTGCATTTAGTTTATAAAGTTGGTATTATAATTACATTCAGTTTCTAATTTCAATTAATATAAATATACTTGAGATTTGATATCAATAGCCACATTTTTCACTTTTTTATGTCACAATATTTATTGAAGAGATTATTTTCAAGTAATGAAGAAACATAAGCACTACATATGTATTAACTGTAGTTTTGATATTAGCGAGGAATTAAGTTGCCATGAATCATAAAGAATCTATAATTTATCGAAGTTTTTAGGAAGCTACTCAGAATTTTCTAGAAAGTTGTTAAAACCCGCCCACGGTTCTCTCTAGGTGGGCATATCTAAATTAACTCAACGCCGAACACGGAAGACATCAAAACAGTACCAGATAATATAATTACTTATCGTTAAGATAAATATTCTAGGAAATATGCAAAAGATCGTATAATAAAGCGGTTTGGGGCACGCGCTTGTGGCATACCGAGAATAGTGCATCTGCGGACTCGATAAGATAAACTATCGATAGTTCACGATCCAAATATTCGGCTACAGAGGCCGATCTTAATGATCAGCCACGTACGTAGGATATGATATAGTGGATAAGTGTGTGTGCAAACACAGGTGCATTCTCTTTTCCTTTACCCTCATAATGCGGTGGGGCACCTGAGTTAAACAGCACACAACAGTATTACCTACACGCTACTTCAGTATCGTACCTATACCTAGATGTTGAATTATCCGTATATTTTAATTTGTATTAAACAATAGAATCTAATTTTAAGGGTGGTGTAATAGTTCAAATGAGAAAAATATGCCAGAAAAAAAATACGCCACAAGGTTAAGTAGTCATTGGAATGTTAGTAGGGACAAGAACGACCAAAATAGTTAATTGAGTATGTCAAGATGATATTATAATGGAAGAAGTAGTTGGGCGAAAGGGGAATGACAAAGATTGATGGAAAAGAAAACATACGTATGTACTACCACTTAACAATAAAATACAACTACAGATCAGTGTACATCCTGCATTACTCCATTATCATAGATTAAGATAATGGGATCATGGTCATGAATTTTTTTCGAGGTCACGATACTATCGACAATCAAACCTATTGCTACAACACTAGCCGAAACTCCATTAGTGGAATCGGTTATTGTAATTATCAACTTATTAAATGTTGTTTGTGATTTACGCTGCCCCCAACAGTATGGCAGACAGAAGATTAAGAAGTGTGATAGAAACATTTTACCACTTTCGGAGAGCGTCTCGTGCGCAAAGTATTAAGTTTAGAAAAAATATATTTGAAACATCAATATCATCTTTAAAGACCTGTTCATAGATACTTCACACGTAAGGGTTTGATGAAAAAAATATTTCAGAGTTTCAGTTCTAAGCATGGGGAAGCCCCTAATTTTTATGAATTCTATCTTTGTGTAGAAATTGTAATGCGGTGAACGAAATATATCTATCTATAAATACGTTTCAATATTATAGTTCTTATAAAAAAGTGGCTGTAACATACGGACAGGATGGACGTCCGTCCATCCGTCCGTATGTTACAGCCACACAAACGGACAGACAGACGGACAGACTGACGGACAGACAGACAGACATTACGAATCTATAAGGGTTCCGTTTTTTGCCATTTGGCGACGGAACCCTAAAAATGAGATAAAGTTGCGGTATGTGACATATTATCGCTGCATAAAAATGTGCATTTATGAACTTCCAGTAAATGTTTACACTATATCTAAGAAGGTATGACTAATAGATCTGTTTAATACTAGATTTATCCGAACCAATAAAATGTATTGACCTGGAGGTATTTAATAGGTCAAAAGAACTTTATTATTATTGATTTCATGGTGATTTGAAATTTCCTGTCAAACATATACCTACATGACAGGATGTAAAATGATTTCATAGTTCATTTTATTTCATGTACCAACATAAGGGCTATTTTCGAGCACTCGACATTGAAATCGAGTTCAAGATTTGTATGGACAAATGTATGAAATCTCTCAATTCGGCTTCAATGTCGAGTGCACTAGAATTGGGCACCAGGTGATATAAAATGCTCGGATCCGAGGCACGGGAGTCCAAGACCGCCAACAGACTCCGGGTAAACACTAAGAATTGCTTACCAAAAGCTTAGGTAAGTTACAATTTTTTGGCCCGATCCGTGGATCGAACCCGGGACCTCATGCGCAGCCGTGGCTTTAAACTGCGACCCACTAATACCTGTACCATCAAGGCCGAGTTGAGCTTCCATACTCAGATTACGGCTCAAGACACCATCCGGTCATCTAAAATTGACAAGGACCCATTACAAACCAAGCAGGTTTACCTACCCATTCATTTTTTTACTCTATGTACATCTGATAAAGTTCCCGGCACGCGACTTATCGACCTTAATGCGATGAAATAACGTCGAAAAATGGCCTACCGGTAACTTTGTCAATACCTACCAACGAATCACTATCAAAAACAATGAGCAGTTTTCCAGTAGGTATTAACTTTGAAGTTACTGGGTAGATGGTGTAAGCAGTCTCTATGTACTTCAGGTATTGGATGATATATCCTATGCTCCCTAATTAATGGGCAATTTTCCCAATGATAGGTATTTTCGTTTAACTAATATTTCAAAGTAACCAATTGAAAATAACACTTTATACTAACAACGTCAAGTGAACCTAAAATAAGTTGTAAAAAAAGTCTGCCATGGCCTATAGAGATATTTTTTATTGCTGCCCGTTTGAAACTGGGCAGTTTGTGGTTAAATATTTCTATCGACTTTGCAAGACGTTAATGTTTTTTTTTAAATATTTCTAATAAAAATATTTATGAATAAAACCTCTTTCATTAATTCCTGGGTAAATGAAAATGAAATATGGCAACACTTTAAACGCCGTGACCAATCGCTGTATTTTTTATACATATACGGGTAGAGCCATCTGTTATCACATTAGATAAACCGACTGATTAATGTCATTGGAAAACTCCTCATTCTAAGACCCACAACTACCGCACAAACAGGTACTGGAATACTGACCATAACAACACGACGAAGGCCCGCGATAATCATAATACGCTTGTAGATATGTGATTAGCTGTGGGGTCAGAAAACGGTCGCTGCGAGACAGAGAAGTGCTATATCCTTCTATTCGGTCCTAAGGCTCCCGATAGCGCCGTCCCGCTCGCCCGAACGACCGCAGGGCACCTTAACCGCTATACTAAACTGTGACCTCACGAAATTTGCCGGTAAGACACGATGGGATGATTCACGTAATGATGGACGCTAGAGCGCATGCGCGATGCGGACGGTAGATGAATGTCAACACGGACCAAGGGGGTTTTACTTGTTTTTTTTTACTTCTGCACGCTATAGAAGTTGACGACCCGTTTGGAACAGTGGTAGTGAACGCTGCCTTTGGTCGGGTTGCGGGTTCGATTCCCGCACAATACAACATTTGTTTGTATTGGTCTGGGTGTTTCCTATGTATTATAAGTATGTATTTACAAAAGAAAAGTATATATTTGTAATCCCACTGTTCTGAGTCCGTCCGATATCCGTAACACAGGTGCTTGAGCTAACTATCTCGAAATTAGATCAATGTACTTATGTGATGTGAAATATTTATTTATAGCTATAGCACTATAGTAAACCACACCTTTAGTAAGGTAAGATAACATTTTAAAGATCGTCATGGAAGGAACTCCTCTAATTAGATTTTCCAAAATACATTGTGATAACAATAGATGGTCCAGGTGAACGAGAATATACCTGTCGCATCCAAACAAAGGAGACACATAACGCGTGTGAAAAAGAGGGAAAACTCCGATTCGGTCGTAACGTCTGTTTTAAATTAGGCCCTCTGGTTTCCCTTGTAATATGGAAACCAGAAACATTGATATGTCTCATCAACCAATTTTGTGCTGACCTAAAACGAAAACGTCCCGTATCAGAAGATAATATACCTGTCGCATTAAAACACACAGCGCGAAGAGAAACGTGCAGAACGTGTAAAAGGGATAGATATGAATTGTGAATTCCATTTCGCTGTTGTAGCCTACAGGAATTGAACCTACGAACCTTTTGCGCTAGAAAAACTCCGCTAAACTAGTCGTCAAATATAAAATTATGGAAGTGGGGTGTGGAGATGACAAAGTTCCATACGGCGACAACGAAGTAACGTATGTAAGTAAAATGAATGAATATACTTTTATTGCACTAAAAATAAAGTATGGAAACTTAAAAACTAGGTAATTCTAAGTATTATTAGGTATAATATTCAATTTTTTTTTCCAAATAATAGGCAGAGCATGCAGCCCATCTGATGGTAAATGGTAACCGCCGCTCATAGACATCAACAATCTCGTCAGAGTCATCATCATCATCATCAGCCCATTTAAGTCCCCACTGCTCGGGCACGGGCCTCCCTCAATCACATGAGGGGTAATTGCCATACTCACCACGCTTGGCAGACGGGTTGGCGAGGGTTTTGATATAAATGCAGAGTTTTCCTTCTCTGGGTGCTGATGATCATGCCAGCAGCTTTACCTTAGTCGCCTTTTACGACACCTCGGTAAGAGTGAGGGTGGCCTATTCTACTCTGCCGGGACCACACGGCTCGTCAGAGTATATGTATTCTATGTCAACAATACCGGAGCACAGTCATGCCGCTGCCTACCATGAAAGAACTCTTTTCAAACCTCGTTTAAAAAAGGACATGTCGTAGCGATCAGCTGAACACCCCGTATATTATATTTTTAAAACCATAAGGTTCTTGAGCTTGCTAAGGATGAACTAAGAACAGCCTCAAAATATTTTTTCAATTTGTTAAAAAAAAGTATAAATAAGATTAAAATCTCATCTATTAGTTTTATTGAGCCATCACATTCATTAGCATAAGGAATTAATATTTTCTTCTAGACAGGCGAATTTTGCATAGCGACGTTAATTTCTTTCAACTACCAGACGGGAACATTAACTTGTCAGCGCAGTATAAATATCGTGTTAATTATTATTATTTAATCCGCCACAAGTTAGGTTTTAGGGGCACTGTCCACATAGGCGAAGCCTCAAACACGCGTGTTGTGTTTCGCTACGTGAGTGAGGGTACCGGAGGCCAAATTCCGACGAAAGGGGGGTTTAAATGTGACTCTACTGGTGTCGCGGGTGTCGATGGGCGGCGGCAATCGCTTACCATCAGGTGATTAGTCTGCTCGTCTGCCACCTAAAAAAAATTACGCGTTCGTAGTTTTCAATTTGTCATACAAGCTACTCGTCTTTTTATTAAGGTACAAATCTTTGGTGTATGGCCTTCAGCGGCACTAACATGGGCGTAATCAAGGGGGAGTGAAGAACGTTAGGGAAGCTACCCAGTACAATTGCCAAGAAAAAAGCAAAAAAAATCTGACTTGCCACCCTAGGCCAAAAGCTGGGTAAGCCTATGTCTAGCATGGTTCTAACTAATATGACTCTACAGTAGCACAGATATTATAGGCAATTTGGTATTGCATTGTAGGCCGCCCTGCTACTAAGTCTGGGATAGGAATCTGTGGCGTAGCATCAAGAATCGTGTTTGTGTTAATTGGTATTCGATTTCTATGTGGAAATTAGATGTGGACATTGCGCTAGAGAAGTTTAAAAGCATCGACCAACTCATCGGTACGAGTCGTACGACTATTTTAAAGCGTTTATAAAGCTATTTCCAAGCTATACGCGTCAGTGGATAGTATAGTTTAGATTGTGCGATATTTTCACACTTAACTTCTCTGATCAAATTAGCTATTCTGATGGTAATGGCCCGTGCGCCATAATCTAGCACATGTCACTGTTTTCTCATCGTTAAAATACAAATTTACGGATTATTTGGAATATATAACTATTTGTAAGATCGGAGATAGTGTTTCAATAAGTTAATGTTTGTTTTTCGGTTACGAGAAACCAGGTGCCAGCGGTTTCTAATGATTTATCTTATTCTTTGGTCCTAATTGAGACAAGTGTCTTTTCGATGGCTAACCAAATCCTTATTCTTTTTTAATTATGATTTCTTACTAGACTCAGAAAGCGAAAGATAGCTGATGCTGGTTCGAAAAATCTAGAGGAGCATACTTGGATTTGAACCTTCTTGTTCAGGAGGCACACGTCCTAATCAGCTGAGCTACCATCTACACTAATATTATAAAGAGGAAATATTTGTATTTTTGTATGTTTGTAATGAATAAACTCAAAAACTTTTGCACCATTAGAAAGCTGCATTATTCAGAAGTAAAATAGGCTATATTTTATCCCCATACGGGAAGTAGTTCCCTCGGTACGCGGGTGAAACCGCGTGAAACAGCTAGTCTGTCATGCCATCTGTCAGTATGTAGTTACAAAACCTTACACCTTAAGCCTTATACTGCGTTTTGGATTAATTTCTGTTAGCTTGTAAGGTATCTGAATAATAAATAAATAATAAAAGAAAAATATTACATGTATATATTTGTAATCCCACCGTTGATTCTGATATCCGTAACACAGGTGCTTGAGCTGCTTATCTCGGAGTCAGATCAATGTATGTGATGTTGTGAAATATTTATTATTATTATAACTATATCTTGGCATCAATATCTAATAAAAATCATAAGACCTGATTAATCTGAATTTTCATCATCATCATCAAAATCATGATCAAAATTCCTAGTAATAAGCCAAGCGGTGACCTTGAGTGCGCAGAAACCATTTTAGTATGAAGTGAGATATTTTACTAGTGCGCAAACTAACGGCCGGTGTTAGTAGACTTAGGTACGTGGGACGGCCTGTACCTAATCACTGCTAAATATAGCAAAGCTTACTTGCCTGTTTTAGTTTGAAGATGCTGAGTGTATCAATTTGCACTTAATTTTAAAGCAATCTATATTCTAACTTACTCATCTACACGTAAACAAAGTGCTCAAAACAAATTAGCAGTCCACTAATAAACTCCACGCGAAAGCTCAAAATCACAGTTTCTCATCATTAAAATCATGATCTTAAAACGCGAAGTGAAACTATAAGAGTTAGCCGTAGATATAATACTCAGTACAGAGGGCACGACCACGAAACAGGTTCCCTGGGACTACTAGCGTAGTAACCAATATACATATAGACCGTGCATTACTCTTCGGTTAGGCCGCGGATACTCAAAGTTTGGTTTCTGTGGAAAAGCGGTTAGAAAATTGTAGCAGCGCGGGTGCGCGACAGCAACAACAATATCCTTAGGACCATAGCAGCCCGTTTTGACTACCCGATCCAAAAACATTAAAATAATAAATATAAATATTTCACAACGTCACATACATTGATCTGACTCCGACACATCCGAGATAGGTAGCTCAAGCACCTGTTTTGCGGATATCAGAATCAACAGTGGGATTACAAATACATATATACATATAATACTCTTCTTTTGTAAATACATACTTATAATACATAAAAAACACCCAGACCAATACAAATAGACATGTTCATGCACACAAATGTTTGTACTGTGCGGGGATCGAACCCGCAACCCTTGGACTAAACTTTCGGAATATCGGAAACTCAAAAATAAGGTACATGGTAGAAATCTCGTAAATAACTATTCTAGGATGTTAGTGACCATGAAACTTTAAAACAATAATTATATTATCTCTTATTGCCTCTCCAATTGTATATCTTCCTACTGTAATTACAAATTGGATTGGTGGACTGATCATGTCTCTAGACGTACTGATGAATCTTAGAGCCAACACGTACAAGAGGAGTGGGTATCCTGTAGAGTGTATGATGTCTTGCGGCACAATGACTAAAGATTTGAGAAAGACTTCTCAGCACTAGGTTGCTTGGCTCTTTTTTGGAGGGGGTAAGTGCATCATTGCGATTGGCTGATCGAAAGGATAGCTAGCAGCGTGCGTTGCAAGTTGTTACTGTACTATTTACTTATTCTTCGCGGGGTTCTAAGCGGCGTAAGTTTGAGAACCCCTGTGTTAGATTGTACAGCATTAGACTGGGTCGACTGTGAGAAAATTTCACCTGCAGGAAATTCAGCCATAAATAGTTAACCGTCCGAGATGAATGCGGCGTAAATCGCGCTTATAACGACCTGATGAGTTGTAAATAATGCTGGATCTAATCAAATATCACTTTCCCAATATGGGTGGAGCATCTGTAATTTATGGTAATGATATATTTAATTTAAATTATTATTTTAATACCTAATAAAAACCTTGATGTAAGCACGCAATATCAGACGGAATCACGTTCATAGATTTGATCCCACAGTATTATGGTTATGTCCCTTGGAATACGTGAGTACCACAAATATACACTTCAATAGATATTGCGCCCAGATACTCAACTAAAACCAGTTGTTGTACGAATGTTTTTCCAGAATCGGAATTGAACCCACAACTCCAAAAATCTGCCTAAGAGGTATTCTTGAAGAACTTCATGCCATTTACGAGTAAAATTCAATCATAGACTTGATAGAAATCGCGGCCAAAATTTGACAAATTACAAATCTATTACTGATAATAAAAATAAAAATTAAACCAAAAAATATAATTGGAAAATGTTAGAGAAAGTTAAATTTCCTTTAAAAAAAGTTTTAGCGATTTAATTTCGATGATGATGTTGAATATAAAAAAATACAGTAGGACAATAATCTTTGTCTAATGATTTTGGTATAATACAACTTAGAAAATGAGCATTGAAAATTGTTACGGACAAAATCTAAAATCTCTTTTGATTGAAGAATTTGTTTAACTTACAGTATTTATCCAGTATAAGGAATGAAGATACTACAGCTTAAACACTTCCGATAAAGTGAAATAAATAAAAAACTTCATATGCTTAAAATGTATAGTTTTGAGTTTCGTAATCGACAACATTCGACTAATTTACGTTAAAATATTAATATCTTAATAGCCTTCATCCCAGACATAATATATGTGTAGAGCCTACGAATTAAACTAGAAGCTATTCATGTGTAAAACGTGGCGACTGGATTCAAGAATTTATTGATGAATAGCTCACTTTTAATGTAATTTATTTGATTACAACGTTTTCTACTTTTACAACAACAATAACTACGCTTCTAAACGTAATTCAAATCAAATTAAAGAATGTATCCAACGATGTGATATTTCATTATCCAACATCACACGTCGTAAAGGAATTAGCATCGCCAGTGTGCGCAGGCGCACCGGTCAGATAAATCACCTCTATAGTTCGTTAGGCGCACGCCGCGTCTCCGCGGGGGTCCACCTTCGATTCCCGGCAGGCAAGTGGAACGGCCATTGAGGTAACCCCCTGTAGGTGAATATTTTGACGTGCTATGTAATGTCACGTCGCGTTGTACTTGATGAATTATGTTTTTATCTACACTTTCATTCCGAGCCCGAAGACACATTTCGAATGTTAAAATTCGGAATTGGACAATCAAACAAGTTTTAGTGGCATTGATAATTATATTATTGACTCTGCTAATTTATTGAGCGGCTACGATACGGCTTATATAACGATGAATCACAACTACATTCTGGTAAAATATGCAAAAATTTTAATAAGCCAATAACAAGGCTTTTGTTGATGACATTAGAAATGAACTTATGGTAGACATTCCACATACCAAAGCCAAAACACGTAAGTAACAGGTTCCAGGCCCCGGGCAAGGTATAATAGTCTTTATTACTGTGAGTATAGATAAGATTTGCATTAAGCGTGCATTAAGTGGTAAGCGTTATGGCGATTTCACATTTGGTATACGGTTTTTTCGGCTGGGCCGAGATGAAGGCGTCAGTCAAATTTTAAAAAGTTAATTATCGGATACTTTTACATCGAGTGGAGTGTTCGAAGTCCTGAGCGGTGATATATCATCCTCGCGGGAGGATATAAATCACCTGGTGATTGATAGTGGTGTACATCTCACGCTCGTTCGCTAGCTTCTTTTTTAATCCGACACAAATGATTCTACTCTTTGATTCTTTTTTGTGAGGGCATTCGTTGCGGAGTTTGTGAGCGTTATTAGTTTCTGTTCCGCTGGTTCGGTGTAAATATTTATCGGTGATTTGCTACCAAATGATCATGTCAAACTTCTGAGTTAGTATAAGTGCAATGCGGCCGTGTGGTCCCCGGCAGAGTAGAATAGGCCACCCTCACTCTTACCGAGGTGTCGTAAAAGGCGACTAAGGTAAAGCTGCTGGCATGATCATCAGCACCCAGAGAAGGAAAACTCTGCATTTATATCAAAACCCTCGCCAACCCGTCTGCCAAGCGTGGTGAGTATGGCAAATACCCCTCATGTGATGGAGGGAGGCCCGTGCCCTAGCAGTGGGGACTTAAATGGGCTGATGATGATGATGATGATGATAAGTGCAATTAAGATTTTAATTCTATGTCACTGTATAAATGTATTGCTATATCCTATGATAATAATCCGATAAATAAATATATTCCCGCTGTGGAAGACTACATTTTGAACAAAAACTTGTAGAGGACGACTAATTTGTAAAAAAAACAACCGAGAAAGATACTAACGATAAGACCGCATAAAATTTGGGCCATAAACAATTATATTTCGTACAGATGTACGTTTGGAATACCAAATAAAATATGTTTTGCTTAGTGAAAGTCCTTCTCTAACTATAATATTTCACCTATGGTATTCATGTTGTATTTAACCGCAACATTATATCCAATTAAAATTGTCTGTACACTAACAATATACCGCAAATTTTCCAAGCAACAATAGCACGATGAAATCTTTCATCACAACGTGAAACCGAATCCGCGCCATTAACCATTCAGTGTAAAGCTAATATTTATAGTGAAAACCTATCAAGTTTCTAACAACCATACAAGCGGGCATTACCTGTTCAGAGTAAGGGGCAGCTATCCGAAGATTACCAACACTCCCTTTTGTACTTCGACTATTCACATGCAAATGTGAGGACGAAACGTGCGAAAATATAATTAGCTCAAACTTTGGGTCAGACACTTTGACCGTGGAAGAACAGAACCGGTCATGTTAGGGATGTCTTTGATTTGATGTAATCGTATTAAACTGAAGCGAATATAAGATTCGATCTAATTTGTCAGATACGATTATTTGATCTTATCATGTTTTTAACATTTTGTTTAATTTTTTATCAAAGCTTACAATTTACATTCAATTTTACAAAACAGATTTTTCTTTGCAAAGTCAGAGCTAAGCTAAGTATTGGGTGCGAACCAGAGGGCCCAATTTAAAGCAGACGTTATGACCGAATCGGATTTTCCCTCTTTTTCACACGCGCTGTGTGGCTCCTATGTTTGGATATGAGGGCTTTAAATTAAGCCATTAGAAATGATAATTATTTATTAAATTAAAAACGATACAATGCACATACAAATGTGAAAATTGAGGTTAATAATCGCTGGTTTTAAATATCAACTTCATAAATCACAATACCGTGTATCGCTACGATCACAATCAATTACGATTTTTTGTCATTCGATTCTACCATACATGCATACTGTTTTAATCCAACAAATGAAGTCGATTTTTATCGAATTACTCTCCTATTAATACAAAAATCGAGTGTCATTAAATCGATTCACGTATGTACCTATCGAATCAAATCGAACATCCCTATCTGTGTACGCCTGTCATAATTAATGTTTTGGCAAGTCGGTAACTGACCGATGTCCGAGGGATAGTAAAGCATAGGATAGGATATTAGGGGTTTTCGCGATTACGTTCGTGGGAACGCGTCCGCGTCGATGGTATCTTTACGTCGGCCGCGGCTAGTAAGACTCCGTTTTCCCAGAATAACCACCATTAAGTGCGGCCCTGGAGCGTCGTACGAAACATGTCACAGTTATTATGCTCACTAGAAATGATAATATCTTTCGGCTACGCTGTGACGCAGCGGAAAGTGTATACGTACATACGTACTTGCGTGGTATTCTTTGCTACTGATTGTTGACACGATTAAGTCATTAAATTAATCTACGGTGACGTGGGATGAGGAATGCTGTATCGCTGTGGGGATCTCCCCATTATTGTCACATGAGCCACTGTTAGCTGTCCGATAGACATAGACGCCAACCACAAGAATTTTCGAATTAAGGGTTAATAAACATTTTGTTTATTACTTATAAAGATGAGTAACAATGACCCAGTTGCAGAACATTTTTTTTGTCATAGGTAGCAGACGAGCAGACGGATCACCCGTAAGCGATTGCCCCGCCCATGGAGGCCCGCGACACTAGTGGAGTCACAAGTCTTCCCCGGATTGGGCCTCCGGTACCCTCACTAACGCAGCGAAACACAGCACAGTGCTGCTTCACGCCGGTTTTCTATGAGGCCGTGGTATCACTTCGGTCGAGCCAGCCCGTTCATGCCGAAGCATGGCTCTCCCATGGTATAGTAGTAGTTAAAGGGACATTAAACAATTCATTACATAACTAGCATAAGATGTCAATCGTTTCAGTTTTTTCAATAAAAACTATTGTTGACAACGTCTTTTGCATAAGCAGATTCTTTGCAATTGCTGTTAGAAGTTTATCCACAGGCTGTTAATACTAATTATTTGAAACCTTTAAGTTTAAATAATTAGTATTTTTATGAATAAGTAAAGTTATTAATAAGTTCACTATTCATAATTTTAACCTTCCAACTGCCACAGTCCTAAACAGACCCCAAACTTAATCCTGTCATAGATTGTAACTGTCTTTGCTTTCACAAATTTAATCCTAGTGTAAAGTTCACCGACCATACAAAATGCCTTTATTGTGCCCACAAGACCTGTCAAAAGCTTCATCGAATTCCCAGGGGCTGCAAATTACTGGTATGTTTGCTTCAGTTATTATTTTTAAAGAGCACGCCCTTTCCGCGCCCTGTCCGACAAAGGAATTATGGAACTGTCCTTTCGTCTTTGGGGGAGTGTACTATTGGCAGTCTTGACCAGGTGTGGACATTGTTGACCAACTGACCGTGTATGAGGTTGTTTGGATTAGTCCTGGCTAGTTTTGCAAATATTGAGCGTGAGAAATATAACGTTTTTTCGTATGGTCAAATGTTTTTGGAGGCACGCAAGCGTTTGAGGCGACCAAAAAATATAGTTTGAACTTCGAATTTTTCAATTTTATTAAGTGTTTATTTTTTTTTCTACAACGATGACACACTAATTTGCTTTCAATTAAATTATAAGGAAAGATTTTTAGGTGCTAATCGATTGCCGACGCCCAAGTGATTCACATTGAAACCAGTGGAACCTTTAAACCCCCCTTTCTCTTGGATTGGGCCACCGACACCCTCACTCATGCAGCGAAACACAGCACAGTGCAGTTTCATGCCGGTTTTCTATGAGGTCGTGGTATTACTCCCGTCGAGCCGGCCCATTCATTCCGATACGTGGTTCTCCCATGGATCTAAATTTTGTCAATAAGAGTTGCTGTTGAAAATATGTATCACCTACATTTTCTTTATTCATGATCAAAATGAGGGTCACTCAATGTGTAACATTTGTATAATCAGCGCCCGGCGGCTCTCCTCGATATGAACCCTCAACCTCTTTGCCCTCGAGAAGCTTCCTCTACGGCGAGCGGAAACCCCGTCCGCCTGTTATCTTCGTAATGAACACCTGTAGCAAGGGATGTCGACGCCGACGAAATATCACGGATTTTGGACAAGAAACCTATGGGTTAAAGTTAACCCGGATTTTAGGGTACACACCTTGTGTTCCCCATGTCCATCAATTTTTCTAGTGTCTATCTTAACTTGTTTTAAACTTTAGTAGTTTTTTTCGTTTGCCTTAGTTCATAGGTTAATAAATCGTCAAATTAAAAGCCACAAAAACTGCCCAAAGGGGACACACACTCTTCTTGTTATTTGTGAACTAAGAATCAAAATTCCTCTTACATAACCATATTCATAAAATAATTCTTTCTAGGCAACTAGTTGCGAAAAAAGAAAAAACTATCGTCTTTGGCAACTGGTTGAGTAGCAAGAATGTTAGTTCTTCTTCGGCAACTGGTTGTACCGACATCTTAGTTGCCAATGTGGCAACTAATGGATCCGGAGGGACTGGATCTACCCGTAGTCGTCTTTTATAGTGACATGTTCTTTAACAAAGCATGTAAGTGTTACCATATGTTAGCTTAGCGAATTGGTAACGATAACATATAGTGATTATGTTGTTATAATTTATTCGTAGTCCTAGTTCTAAACCAGCTCTTTAAATCTTAATATTATAAATGTCTAATTACAGGCACTATACGTCTTTAGATATACCCACCGTAACAATAGTAATTTATATATACATGGTAAATATGTAAACAGATGCTGCCATACCGACAGCTAGTTTGTAATACATGTCACTGGATGGCGCCACTGCGCCAGCCAATTATAGCGCATGCTGTTTCTGATTCTCTCTCTCTTCTCCTGTTGCCATTTTGCGTGCCTGTTGTTGTTTTTATACAATAAATATTTTATACTTCATTTTTACGAGTTTACTATTCTACAACGGACCCTCTGGACCCTTTTCAATACACGACTGTGCCTTAAATAAATTTAAGCCTTATATTAACAATTGCATGTTAATTTGACTTAAAATTCATTAAATTCTATATTTTTATTGATTTATTAATTATTACATAAAACTTACTTATGGAAAAACATTTCTTTTTTGAACATAATGAATAACAAATAACACCCGTACGCATTTATAAAGACGACATGTAGGTATGTATGTGCAGCCACTCGTGACAAAATTCAACATATTATTTTAAGGCTAAGCTAGGTAAACGATCAACCGGGTCACCTGATGGCGAGTGATTGCCGCTGCTATACCAGAAGCAATGTAGATGTAGGTACTTTTTGGCGGCGTTTTAAGAAGATGTATATTTTTTTCCAATTGTTTATTGGTGCTAATATCTACCCAATGTATGTAACATGTAACTAACACAATAAATTGATTGATTGGGACCATATGTACTCGTCGTTTTTTATGTAAAATAAGTTCGGAATTCTATTCTACTTCTAGTAGAAATATTGAACGAGTGAATTTGAAAAACCCGACCAATTTACAACACTGTTAAAGGCAGTTACAACCCTATCCGCATCAAAATTTTTAGTTCGTTTATTTTTTGTGTTGTTGGATGTTGTAAAGAGGTCATTTAGATATGCAAAGATAGTCGAGTAAACCAAGGTGGAAAGGCTCATAATAATTTTCTATCTAACAGTATTTAAAAAGCTACTCCGTTAGGGGTCAGAGTAATGTATGTGATGTTGTTTGATATTGTTTATTATGTTCAAGGTACAAAAATATCTTTTTTTATGTGATAGGTGGCAGACGAGCAGACGGATCACCTGATGATAAGCGATTGCCGCCGCCCATGGACACCCGCGACACCAGTGTGAAGTGCGCAGCCAACCTTTAAGCCCCCCTTTTACTTCGGATTGGGCCACCGACACCCTCACTCACGCAGCGAAACACAGCACAATGCTGCTTTACGCCGGTTTTCTGTGAGGCCGTGGTATCACTCCGGTCGAGCCGGCCCATTCACGTCAAACAGCATGAGCACAGTAGGTAAGTACGGAACTAGCCTACCTCACTTATTCCTTCTCGGGTAAAAAACATTGTAGGTACGTACATAATATTACTCCTACATTCATGCCGAAGCGTGGCTCTCCCACGGTCGAATCTGTTTCAAAACGGACTCCAAATCAAAAGGATCGACTGAGGTAATGCCTCCTCGGGTCGTATCAACCACTAAAACGTTTATAAGATCGCCGACAAAACACAAAACAATGCAAAAGAAAAAAATACAAAAGACGCGTCGACGCTTTTAATCTCCAGATCTACAAGTTTGATATCTAAGACGATTATAGGGTGACAAAGGGCACACTTACTTCTTTCTTTTCTATTAACAGTTAATCTCAGATAAAAAACTGTATGGAGTCTGGAGTTTGCACCTTCCTATTGTTTGTTGACAGCAAACAAATCGTTTGTTGGGCAAAATACGGGGTCGAGGAGACCGGTAGGGTGCTTAAGGGTTGAATTGAGATCAGCGGCACAATAGAGATGGAAACAGTAAGGCACGTTTTGACCTAGTGACACTAATCCACATCAGGTTAATGTACGAGAGGTCGTATAAATTTGTTATTTGAATTCAGATTATGAAAAATATTCACAATTTTAATAAGTACCTAGTAACAAAAACTATAAAAGAAAATAAGTCTTAATCATAGCTTAAAAGATCTATCATTACTCTAATCATAATTTCAATTTAATGTATGACAATTTTAATTGTAATTAAGTAAAATCTATGAAATCAACCGGGAACTGCACGCTAAGATGAAGAAGACATCAGTCAATTTTATAAACGACGGGTTTTTTATTCACTTGATATTGGCATACATATTTTTTTCTGTAGGAACTATAGAAGCCATAAACAAAAAAGAAACGCAATGACTTAGAGTTATTTGACAGACTACTGGCCAAGTGTTCCCTATAATAGTTTTCTCGCTATCGCATCCTAATGATAGGACATCATCATCATTTCAGCCAATAGACGTCCACTGCTGGACAGACCACTCCCAATGTTCTCCACACAGATCGGTCCTGTGCCGCCCCAACACTCAACAATAATTCCATATATTTTCTCTACAATAATACAGCTTGATAACTATATAGTATAGAAAAGTATGCTTGTATTGTGTAAATTGCTAGAGTCCGGTACTGAACTAGGCAGGCTGGTCTCTCTGTATCTTTCTGCACTGTACAATCAGGGACATCCTTTCCGGTGGTGGCCTTTGCGTATCTACCGGGATGTTACAAAGGAAAGGACAATACTAATGATGTCATTGCAAAGGTGTGACGCGTCAACCGTAAAAGGGCTTTTTTAACTTCAACTCTTGCCCGGCTAATAATACCCATATAACATTGTAGCCAAGGTGAAAGGCCAAGTAAAAATGGAAACAGAACTGAAAATATAACTTGGAATTTGGAGATGCGGATAAAAGTCAAGTAAAATAGACAATAGAGGAAATGAGCCTTAAAAATAGTGATTAAGTGATATTTGACAACATTAATTTATTCAAACAATTCAGTTTTAGAATTATGTTGAACTGTTAATTTCAGACTTAGAGATAGAGAAGTGTGCATATATTTTTGATAATGTTTGCGTCTTGCAATCAACATGTTTAAATAAATGTGATTGTTTTACTTCGATCATATGATCGAAGTCATTTTACAATTTTTTCTTTTTTCTTTCTTTCTTTATAAGCTGATTATTTTGATACCCAAAAACTAATATTAACCATGCATGACTGCCTAAACTTAAAATTGTTATTGTAATTTAATTTTGTTTAATTTTACCGCGGAGCAAATTTCAAAAATAATTTGTAACACTTAAAAAACGAGCACAATAAAGGCACGGAACCAGTGTCCGTGGAATTTCATTTAGAATTAAAAAAAAACCCAAAAAACTCAAATGCTTTTTATCATAAGGAGCTTTTCAAGCATCAGTTTTTTTTATGCTTTCAAAGTAGAGCAGCTTATTTGGACATCGAACTGTAATAATCTTCATTACTCTTCGCAAAAGGCAGTACAACTTAATAATCGCTATTTCAAATAACACACTAATACCTGAGATATGGGAGTCTGCCGCCTAATAAATACATTATAGTAATTAATACCTGCAGTGTTGATAATGACGCTGTACTATCAACTTAAAAAGAAGAAACATATTTTCATACAGACTTCTATCAGTGATTGGTGGGATATTTATTATCAGAGACCCCAATTAAAATCTTTGAATGAAACTATGGTAGCTCAGTGGCGTTCCAATCGTCGTCATGGGGGGTCGCGTTCGAATCCAAGCACGCACCTCTGAATTTTAATTTTTTTTGTACAAACTAAGATTTAGCTCCGAGCTAATGGCAGAAACCCTTTGGCCGCGTACGCAACCAGAGCTTCGTAACCAGTTCCGATCAAAAACGAATTTCTCTTTACTTGTAACCAGTTACGAGGCAGAAATGAATGAATGAAATTCGGCATGAATGGGCCGGCTCGACCGCAGTGATACCACGGCCTCACAGAAAACCGGCGTGAAGCAGCGCTGTGCTGTGTTTCGCTGCGTGAGTGAGGGTACCGGAGGCCCAATCAGGGGGATAGGGGGGGTTTAAAGGTTGACAGCGCACTTGTGACTCCACTGGTGTTGAGGGTGTCCATGGGCGGCGGCAATTGCTTACCATCAGGTGATCCGTCTGTTCGTCTGCCTACCTATTAGAAAAAAAAAATGGCGTTAAATGAAAATATCGTGAGAAAACCTGCATATTTCGGATAATTTCTGAAACGTTTAACCCTGATTTAGTCGGTTTGGTTCCCCAGTTACATGCAAATTGTATGTCTAAAAAGTTTTGTTTTTTTAACCAAACCCGGAAAAGACAATCCGTCACATATCACTCTCACTCGATACTCGCAAAGATTAATTTCAAAAACTGGTTTATTAAAATAATTGCATAAAAATTCACTAAACAAAGGCCCCGGGTCCGCTCGCCGAACAATGCTTTTGTCTGACTCGCATCAATCACAGCCTTTGTTGGGATATCTTAATAAGTTTTTGTGCTATACCGGTCATTTAGAAAGATTCCGCATCGGCCGATACCACACCCCTCGACGAATTTTAATGAACGGCGGTTTAATGGGAGATTCGCTAAAAATGTTGCGGGCGTCTGCGTCGGTAATTTTAGCTATACTTATCTAAAGTTATGAGAGTAACCCTCTGTCTGTGTTTGTTTAAGCCATACATATGTATGTGGTGTGAATAATATTAAAAAACAATTTAACACATAATAATTAATCAATACTTAATTAATAATCTTTTCTTTTTGATCAATGGTGTTCCTCCTCTCCATTTTGGTTGTGCCCGACAGGGTTCACAGTGATCTATTGTGTATACCTATGTTTAAGATCTTATAATGTACACTGTGAAATGCAAATAAAATATTGAGTATTGAGTATTGGGTACAGAGAAAGGTTCGTCACCTTAAGGTAACGGGTAGTGCACACTAGCGACGCCAATGGATTTTAATTTTTAGCTACTAAACCGGATCTAGGATTTCAAACAATTTCCGGGTTACAACCTGTAGGCAAACACTTATACTATTTATTAAATAACCATGCACAAATGTTGGGTCAATTTTTATACGCGAAAAATTGATTAACGCGGTGGCGGTTTTGGCGTGAATCCATTTTTCGCGTACGCATTGGACCCAATATTTGTGAATAAATAGTATAAGTGTTTGTCTAGAGGTTGTTACCCCGAAATTGTTTAAAATAGATTCGGTTTAGTAGCTAACTATCAAAAACGAATGGTGTCGCTAGTTAGGGCTACCCGTCGCCTTAAGGTAAATTTTCACTTGCACGGCAATAATCAATTATACCAACATACCGTGTTAAAAATATCTGCCAACCTTCTTAAAATTTTCTTTACATTAAAAGGAATCAATGTTGCTACAAGCAAATCTGAACTTTCTGATCTAATAGTTAAGCATAATTTTCTATGCAACAGGTATTACTCTGACAAATTTACGAAAGGTAATAAGTGCTCATAGCATATCAAACGAATAGATTTGAAAACTGACGAACCTTTTCGATCTTTGTCTGTAAATGCTTACACTAGGTACAGACCGACTAAGATCAGAAGGCACTTTAGTGACATTGACAGGGGGCGTTGTAAAACGTTTTTTCAATGCGAAAATGTCAAAACAGCATTAGTTCCGACTTTTGCCACGTGCTAAATAACCGTGATCGGAGTATACTTCGTACATAGTTCCATTTGAAACAAAAGAAAGATGTCAGTTTTAAGGTGACAACGCGAAGATACTAGCGCCGCCAATTGATTTATATTGAGTGTGGCGAATAACGGACATTTGTTTTAAAAGTGAGCAATGTACTACCTTAAGGATAGTATTAACATTTTTTTGAGTCACACTTAAGTAGTAATTTCTTCCTGTATTTATATCCTGTATTTAGATTTATCTTTATGATTGCTAAAAATGGCCACTTGTAGCAATTATGGAGGTTATTGTTACTAGTAGGAATAAATTATTACATAAGTAGGTCGCAAAAAAATTTTAATCATTTCCTTAAAGTATTTTTTGCTCACTTGTTAAAAAATGTCTCCTATATGATGCCACAATAAATATAGGTACTTAAATCACTTGGCGGCGCTAGTATTGTCACAGTGTCATCTTAAAAAGTCCTGTTCGGTCTAACGCCACTCCATTAATTGAGACGAATTTAAGAAATTTTAACCACTATCATGCATAAGAGTGAAAACCAATGAAATTTTTCGTTTACTTATGGCCTATTAAGGGTTAATACAAAATCCCTTCCGAAGAAGAGTACCTACTTGTTTTTAACCGACTTCAAAAAAGGAGGAGGATCTTTTTATAACACTTATTTTTTCATTTCAAAAGATTTGAGTATTAAATAGCTTCAACACTTGGGTTACGAATGTCAGACAACAGAGGATTAAAAATAATACTTAAATACAGACATACTTACAGCCAGATACTAAACAAACAAAAAATATTCATAGCACAAATATTTGTTCAGAGTGGGAAATAGAACCCACCTTTATTGTATGAAGTAGGATCACCAGCAGGGTCATTTCATTTAGTAATTTTTTCCTTAGTATGGGAAAAATAGTTCAGCGGTTTTCGTTAGATGGAGCTTGTAAAAAGCAGACGTAGCTTTAAAAAATAATCTATTTTTAAACTATGCATTTTTACATCGCGCTAGTAAAGCCTGTTTCCGAAACAATGACCCCAAGCCGCCTGCCCACATTAGCAATTTTAGATAAGTTTTGTTGTACAGCAAATACAATTAATTCTGATATCTTATTTAATCGTCTCCCTGACTGAATCTTGAAGGTGGCTGTATTACATAGCTGTTGAGTATTAGTCATTTTCCTCTAGATAGCGCTAGCACTGGCTAGCCAACAGATGCCTCTATCTTAGTATATATAAATTACTCTATGGTCACTACCAAATGCGCCATCGGATCAGTCCGTACCCACATAATGTTCTGCTCGCCGAATACTTAGTTGTACTCTACTAAGTAAACAACCACTCAAGGTTCATTCTACATAACAGCCTTGACCGATGCAGTAAACGACACCACACGTCAATCTAGCCACGTTCGTATAGGCATTTATTATAAAACCGTCACAACTAAGCGACTTTGGACGTTTAAAATAGGTGTATTCATGAGCATATAAGTCTACAAAAGAGTTACGTTTAGCATTAGGAAATCAGAAGCGTGTGCAGCTTCTTTGAGACCATGAAGAAATATTTGCCGCGTATAAAAAGGAAGAAATCTTTTTTTTATTATTATTGGAATAGCCAGACATTTGGCCACAATCTCACCTGATGGTAAGTGATGATGTGGCCGAGGATGGATCATGCCAGTCTAGTAACAGCCTATTCACTAATTTCTTGAATAAGTTCAGTTCATAGCGTAAATCTATTTATTAATTGCTTGAAAATTTTAACATAGGAGTTAATAATGAAAATAATCTATTGAAAACTTCAAGTGCATCTTTTCTTAATATCAAGAATTAGACGCTATTTTGGATTTTGGGTTTACCCACATATTAAACAATAAATAAATAAATTGAGACAACATCACATATATTGTCATGTTCCTAAACTAAAGTTTCCCTTGTACTATGGAAATCAATGGTTATGGAAACCAAACACACATATCCGTTTCATCAACAAACATTTGTGTTGGTGCGGGAATCCAACCCGCCCGTCTCAACCACTGTCCAAACCACTGCGCTAAGCGGGTCTCTATTATGATGTATGCCCATTTTTTACATCCCTGTGCTTATTTCGTGAAGGTTAGTGCATATGATATTGACTTTATAGATACGCTTCTTTTAAAAAGATAGAAAGGAAAATATATTAATCAGTAATTTAGTATCACTTCTGTTATTGACGACGAAAACAAAATTCCTAAAGTCCTGACATTGATTTAGATTCGACTAATCACCACAATCGTAAGATTTGTAATGAAATTATAAAAATCATAGATCGCATGTGCTAGAACTGCATTGAAGTTATCTCAGCTATGCTCTAACTAGACCTGCGAGGTCACCTCGAAACCATCGTCATATTTATCATCAATCACCGCTGTCTCTAAAACAATAACCGTCTATATTAATTCCACCATAATAATAAGCTATTACGGCTCATAACTTTATATTAACATTGATAGTCAACAGTTACTTAGAGTTGCCCTTGGGCAGTTGTCCGACTAATGACTTGTTAAGATTAATGGTTCCACTAATTACACTTGTGACAATCAATGTATCTCTAAAGCGAGCTTTTTGTACCAGTAGGCACTTATTAATACGCACTTCACCTCCTTGATGAGTCCTAACTGGAATGTTGAACATACTTCGTGTACCATTATGTAACTAATTTTATCTAAATGCAAAATTGTGTACGATTACGTTTAAGTAACTTCGATTAAATATGTATAAGCTAATTCAAGCTGACTTTAATGTTTTCAAAAAATTTAAGAATCATAATCAGAAAATCATTTCATTAATTATTTTTTTTGCAATATTTCTGTCAAGAGACTTAGCAATATTACAAAGATATATAATAAAGGCCCAAAAATAGGTTCTTGGCAAAATATCCAAATATCTTATGTAACGTTAAACATTCTGAAGGAAGACATTAAACAAGATCATAAGAATCAACATTACTGATTAAAATATTATAAAACCTTTTGAAACTATTCCGAATTTTAATAATTTAACGTACAAAAATTATACAAAATTTCTGAGTTCATCCCCTGGGCGAAATATTCAAGTATCAAGATCTTAGGTAACATTAAACAAGCTGAAGGAAGACATTAAATTCCCAGAAGTAATTAAAGCAGCTGTAACGACAGATTTAAGCACATTTGCTCAGTAATGTTGAGACTATAGTATTAAAACTTATATTACATAGTACTTACAGAGTAGCGCAAAGTACCGGTGAACAAAAAAGAAAACTTTAATAACACGGGTTTTAAATGTCTCAATATAGGCGTGAACTTCATTGTCAATTGTTTTCTTTTCAGTTAGTACAAGCTCTGTATTGTTAGTAAAATTTTCTTTAAATATTCTTTTGGGCACATTGACAGAATTTTGAAAATTGTTTTTAATATTTTGGAACTCTGAAGTTTTTATAATGAGACTCACCTTCTCTCCTCATGCCCATTTTGAGACATTTCCTCAGTCTGCAGTACTGGCACTGGTTTCTATGGTGTTGGTCGATGGGGCAGTTTCTATTTCCACGGCATGAGTAAGTCAGGTTTCGTCTCACGGACCTCTTGAAAAACGATTTGCAACCTGTTGAAGAAAATTCATAATTGAAAATATGTCAATGAGACTTTTCAAAGAAACAAAAGAAGAAAATAATGGTAACAAATAAGTAGATTGAAAATATACTAAAAACAAACGTAAACACAACCTCATTTAAAGAAAATAAGCAACGTATAAAACTTAGTAAATTCCCTTTATAAAACATCCATTAAGAGTTCAAAACAGTAATGTAAGTAATTATATAATTATCAAGCTTGTTTTCATTTTTATTAGTTCGTCAAAGTCGTTTATCAGCGGTAGTAATCACTTACTAGTTAAGCTTGTTAATACGTTTAACTACATTAACATAATCCCATATATCAACGGCTACTCGATACATATAATTGACAATTCGTATGGAACATCAGACCGAATGGTATCTATAGAACAGTTAAAATACCAACTTAACGATCTAAAGACAGTTAAAACCTCTCTCATGAATATATTATGCGTAAATATTAGAATAAGAAACAATTTGCCTTAAGCAACAGGTTTAACTATTTTTGTGTTTGTCTAAGCTGTAACACTTATTTTATGGGCATAAAGTATATAATCGTACGATAAAAATTTGCAGATGCGGAGGTTAATGTAAGAATTCGATATTCATTAGAATCATGGCATCGGAATCGTTGTAAATTATCGAGAGGAGGCAATGATTGTCGTAAGAATGTGATCATTTATGGGGGATTGTCACGCTTAAAAGGTATAGGTATGCGTTTTTGGTAATGTATAGGAATTTGTAGCTTCCAAAATCTTGTTTTGTAATAGTGAACTGATTATGCAGAATGGTTTAGAGCTGTAGGAGGCGCTTTGAATACAATATTGTCATAGCGAGATAATATATGGGTTATAATGGTTGTTATAATTTAAATATTCAAATATTGAGTGGATGTAAGCTGGCTTGTTGGCAAGTGCGTGTGTCACGCTTTGCCATTAGTTCCAATAGTGTTTCAGATTCCCAGTCAATTTTGTTTTGTTGTCCACTTTAATTTTTCATTGTTTCCCAACTTCATTTGTCATTTGTTATCAAAGTTTGAAACCAGAATGGTTTTGAATTTCACAATCATATTTTAAATTGACAATAAGCCAACGCTTGACCAAAATCTCTACTGGTGGAGAGTGAAATAGAACTAATCCAAAATATATAATTTATTCTGTTGGCGCTAATGAAAGATAAGCATGAATATTTATATTACAGAATTAATTAAGTGATTAGGAACCCAATTAATACATTTTTCACGAAGTGTCACTGTTTTATATATTTATCTTAATCAAAAGGAAAGAACACAAAATTCGGTTCGATACTAAGGAGGTGATATAGAAAAGGAGGTCGATAGTATAAGTTCATTTTTTGCTTTTTTATTACATACACATTTTTTTTCGAAATTACAATATGTAACTACTCTTTTTATTTACTTATAATATAAATAGAATCTGTCTGTAAAAATCATCTTCTAGACTAGTGTTAATTGATTTATGATAAATACCCAGAGCTTTATTCATAAACGCTCAATAAACCTTTGTTAGCAAAAAGTTAGGAGTTATAGAGCAGTTTTAACGTTAAAAAAATCCCAGACAAAATGTTCAAAAAGAGGATGAAAACTGCTTTATAATACCGTTTATGGTTAACAAAGGTTTAATAAACATTTATTATTTTTATTGAATTTTTGTTATAAATTGTCTATGTATATATTATTAGATATGTATGTATTTTTTATTATTATTTATGTTATGTAATATTATTAATATATAAAATATGTATATTTCTGCCATTCTTCATTTCATTTGTTGCCTTCCCTTATTACGAATACGATATTTCTTTCCTCTACCCAAAGGAAGAAATCGCTACAAGCAAAAAGACCGTCTAATTGTACTGTCTGTTGTTGTTGTATCATGCTTGTATTTTATTTTTGTGCAATAAATAATATCTATCTATCTATCTATCTATGTAACAAGGCCCTCAGTAATTTCCTTAATTGAACAACAACAAACAAAAGTGAACTGAAAAGGCCCGACCTAGATGACACGAACGCTAAGAAACCATCAAATGTTGATTAGGAAGATAATGAGAAAGAATATATACCCTTAAGGATGTCTTGGGCAACAAAGCAACGTAATATTGTATCCCCGCGGTATTCCATGATACCGTTATACAGTGCGCTCACGTACGGGTACTTGGTAGATAAGGTTAGCAAAGCTTGGACAAACACAAGTATTCGAATCCAAGATCCTTTACACGAGTCTCGAGTTCAACTGAATTTGGGGTTATAACGTGGCAAGCGATCAGTAAAAAAAACTATAATAAGTAAAAAAAATTAAGTTTTGATTTGACAATTTTGGATAAGTATTGAGTTGCATTGTTAATTCATTATTGTAACTAGATATAGGGATAGTTGAATGTTAAAAAATAGGTAGTTAAGTCTATTTTGCTTTGTTTTATCTATAAAAGGTTGTCTTTGTGTTTAATGGTCTTAGTATTAAAAAAAACAGATAAAGTTGCGGTATGTGACATATTAGTCGCTGCATAAAAATGTGCATTTATGAACTTCCAGTAAATGTTTACACTACATATATCTAAGAAGGTATGACTAATAGACCTGTTTAATACTAGATTTATCTGAACCAATTTTACCGTGGGAGAGCCACGCTTCGGCAATGAATGGGCCGGCTCGACCCGTGTGATACCACGGCCTCACAGAAAACTGCTGTGTTTCGCTGCGTGAGTGACAGGTAACGGAGGCCTAATTCGGGGGAAGGGGGGTTAAAAGGTTGGCAGCGCACTTGTGACTCCACTGGTGTAGCGGGTCTCCATGGGCGGCGGCAATTGCTTACCATCAGGTGATCCGTGAGCTCGTCTGCCACCTATCACATAAAAAAAAACAATTGTACTGACCGGGAGGCATTTAATAGGTCAAAAGAACCTTACTATTATTGATTTCATAGGTAATTTGAAATTCCTGTCCAACATATAGGTACGGTCAGCATCGAAAGTAGCTGAACACTTTAGTACCATGTCGAAGTAACATTTTTTACGTACCCTAAGTTTCTAAGGAAACTGACTTTAATAGTCAGAACAGTTACTTTGACATGGTTCTAAATTGTTAAGCTACTTTTGATGCTGACCGTACATGACAGAATGTAAAATTATTTCATAGTTACATGGTGCATTTTATTTCATGTACCAACAGAAGGCCTATTCTCGAGCACTCGACATTTAAGGTGACGAGTAGGGCACACTAGGGACGCCAATCGATTTTAATTTTTAGCTACTAAACCGTATATATTTAAAAACAATTTCGGGGTTACAACCTCTCGGCAAACATTTATACTATTTATTAAATAACCACGCACAAATGTTATACGCGAAAAATTTATTCACGCCAAAAGTGGCCGCTTTTGGCGTGAATCAATTTTTCGCGTACACGTTGGAACCAAAATTTTTTCATGGTTATTTAGTATAAATGTTTGCAAAGGGGTTGTAACCCCGAAATTGTAAAAAATAGATCCGGTTTAGTAGTTAAAAATTAAAATCAACTGGCGTCGCTAGTGTGCCCTACCCGACACATTAAGTCGTGTTAAAGATTTGTATGGACGAATTTGTTGGAGCCGTAAAGTCCTTGAGTGGAGACTCGGTAAGCGTAGTGTTGGAGGCCCTGCGACCAGATGGGATGATGACATTCGAAGGCTGGCTGGTGTTAGCTGGATCAGAGTGGCCGAAAATCGGGAGCAGTGGCGTGCATTAGGGGAGACCTATGTCCAGCAGTGGACGAGTGTGGGTTGCTGTCGTCGTCAGCCCATTTAAGTCCCCACTGCTGGGGCACGGGCTTCCCTCAATCACATGACGGGTACTTGCCATACTCACCACGCTTGGCAGACGGGTTGGCGAGGGTTTTGATATAAATGCAGAGTTTTCCTTCTCTGGGTGCTAATGATCATGCCAGCAGCTTTACCTTAGTCGCCTTTTACGACACCTCGGTAAGAGTGAGGGTGGTCTATTCTACTCTGCCGGGGACCACACGGTGGGTTGCTGATAATGAATGAAATCTCTAAATTCGACTTCAATGTCGAGTGTTCAAGAATAGGTCCCAAGCTTCCAATTACCAGTATCGCTGGGAACATCGACTGTTGCAAATTGTATTCCCGAGATGATAAGCCGAGCATTGACATCGTGCTTGAAGAGAAACCCGCAACAATGGAAGATAATCCGTTACACCTTACCTAACATTCATTCTATATCATTTTCGCCGTATCAGTTACCAGGAACTTCTAATACGTATAGTTGGGATGATATTATACATATATACGAATCGTAGGGGTCAATGAACTTGTTCGCATATTCCTTTCCTAGTTAGGAGAGATTCGACGAATCTTTATCCGTTGATAAATATACTATATATACCGATTGGAACAATGGTAGTGAACGCTGCCTTTGGTCCAAGGGTTGCGGGTTCGATCCCCGCACAGTACAAACATTTGTGTGCACGAACAAGTCTGTTTGTATTGGTCAGGGTGTTTGTATGTATTATAAATATGTATTTACAAAAGAAAAGTATTATATGTATATATTTGTAATTCCGCTGTTGATTCTGATATCCGTAACACAGGTGCTTGAGCTACCTATCTCGGAGTCAGATCAATTTATGTGATGTTGTGAAATAATTAATAATTATACTAAATCTATGGTAGGTATAGCGCTGTCATTCTATACAAATCTGACGTCATACCATAGGGTAGGTATAGTATGACGTCAGATTTGTATAGAGTGACATCGCTATACCTACCATAGATTTAGTATCGGTATAAAATTGATTGAATCGACTGAATTTAAAATTTAAATTGACTGAAGTAAAAAACTAAATGTATAATATAAATTTCTTTTAATTTAGGGTCTGAATGCTTTTGAAAAATCGTAGGTAATACACCAATTAAATACGGGTGAATATTCTAACGTTCAGAGACTTCATGACATTTTGATTCGTCTATGATGATGAAGACTTTTAAAGTTGAGGTGGTGCCTTGGGCTTATTTTTACTATCCATGAAGTATTTTAAATATTACGCATTTATTTCATTACAGAAACATCCGATTTTCATTCAATTTGATTTTTCTTTGTCATCTAAGTCCAAGAAGAAACTTTTACTATAGGTAAAATAAATAAATATTTCACAACATCACATACATTGATCTGACTCCGAGATAGGTAACTCAAGCACCTGTGTTACGGATATCAGAATCAACAGTGGGATTACAAATATATACATATAATACTTTTTTTTTTTGTAAATACATACTTATAATACATAGGAAACACCCAGACCAATACAAACAGACATGTTCATGCACACAAATGTTTGTACTGTGCGGGGATCGAACCCGCAACCCTTGTATCAGAGGCAGCGTTCACTACCACTGTTCCAATCGGGTCGTAAAATGTATATTAATATACTGTTATTTTTTTATCGTTTACACCCCGCAAACCTCATAATAGGTATCGTGAATATAGTCGATTTAGCATTTTAGATCAACAAAATAAGCAAAAGCAAATTCAGTACTTACCTAATATGAGGTTTTCTGGATGTAAACGATAAAAATAACGGTATATTTTTAGTACACACGATAAGACGTAGGTTGGGCGACGGTGGCTTGATATTCAGACGTAAAGCCAGTGTTGCATGTCACCGCGACTTGCGCACGCAGCGACACCGGCTATCCGCGCGTCATTAGCGCGTGACGTCAGAGCCTCAAACTGAATCGGTCGCATGGACCGCGACCGATTTTCTACTCATACTTTTTACTCTTCTTTATCTTTCTCCAACGCTTGGTACCACTATAGAAAGATTGCCCAATGTCATAAAATTCGCCTACCAATAATCATCAATGAATGAATGAATGAATGAATAGTGTTAATTTTCTTTTTGTATAGAGTCACCCGTAGTGCCCGACAGCAATTCTAGTCGGTCTGGATAAAAGCTAATACCGCCAATAAATTTTTTTCACTAAGAAAATAGTTTTTATTACCTCGTCACTTGTCACAACGCCGTGCGCACGTCACATTTGCAAGAGTGCGCGAGTGAGGTTTATTGCAACGATAACTCGCGGTAAAGCCAAATGCGACAATATTTATGTTGCATAAACTCGGCCTCTGAAGTTTAACTTTCTTTTTTAAATTCGTTTTGACATTTTTTTATTTATTTTAGTTTCCGGGTTTCCGGCATAAATAAAATGTTTTTCATCAAAGTGAAAAAAGTAAACAATATTCGATAAGATTAGCTCCAAAAAGATGTAAACATAGTAATTTGACATAAAAGCTAACCAACGACTTCTATTTTCTTATATAGAAGGTAGGTACTAAAGTTTATAACATCTATTTACAGCTGATTGTACAAGTAAATTCATCATCATCATCATCAGCCCATTTAAGTCCCCACTGCTGGGGCACGGGCCTCCCTCAATGACATGAGGGGTAATTGCCATACTCACCACGCTTGGCAGACGGGTTGGCGAGGGTTTTGATATAAATGCAGAGTTTTCCTTCTCTGGATGCTGATGATCATGCCAGCAGCTTTACCTTAGTCGCCTTTTACGACACCTCGGTAATAGTGAGGGTGCCCTATTCTACTCTGTCGGGGACCACACGGCCAAACCAAACAAACAAACGGTACAAGTAAATTATGAAATAGCTATTTAGGTATAGCTTCAAATTGCAAAAATAGCTAATAGACCGACATAGGACCTTTAGAGGAGTGCAGTGACCTAGAAAACGTTATCTTAAGGTTGCCAAAACCCAATACAGTGGGTCAAACATTTTCTTCGTGCTTCAAGAACATTGATTAATTCATTCACAGTCTCAGTGCGAGCTGCTGCCTAGTCAGAAGACAGTTAGTCCGCTTGTCATGCGAGGTACTTTCTGACTCATTTTTTTTTTTGGTACTAAACCCGCGCGCGGTGACGGTCGCACGTGTGATTTCGCCAATGTCAAGTGTTTAGAGAGACACGTTCATCATCATCATCATCAGCCCATTTAAGTCCCCACTGCTGGGGCACGGGCCTCCCTCTAACACATAAGGGGTAATTGCCATACTCACCACGCTTGGCAGACGGGTTGGCGAGGGTTTTGGTATAAATGCAGAGTTTTCCTTCTCTGGGCGCTGATGATCATGCCAGCAGCTTTACCTTAGTCGCCTTTTACGACACCTCGGTAAGAGTGAGGGTGGACTATTCTACTCTGCCGGGACCACACGGCGGATTCTACTCTGCCTAAGTGTTTAGAGAGACACGTTATATATTAATATTGACCGGTTAAATTTAAGGGTTCCGATCTATTTTGAGGTCTTCTCTATTGTTAGGGCCAGCATCTAAAACAAATAAAAAGCAGCACATATAGACAACACAGCAGGCACAATGGCACAGAGAACCACACAAACGAAAGACAGAACAGAACAGCATTTAACAATGATAATGTAGGGGTGGGAATAAAATTATAATTTACTTTCTGACTCGATCGTGCGAGTCACTCGCAAGTGACGTCCAATCAGAGGGAGTTACTTCGGCGCAGCTACCCGGCAGGCTGACTCGCACTCGCCAGCTGGCACTATGTAAACCAGTTTTTAGAGTAAAGTATTTTAAATCAACAAACGTTTAAATAGCCAATAAAAATCCACTTTATAATTGTAATAATACGATATGGTGATCAATTGTAAAACCATTATATTAGCCTAGTGACCTCGCAGTTACTATACATATATCCTACGATTTTAGTCATAAACTAACACTATAATTATACTTTGTTGCCATTCTAGGCAACTATTAGACAAATTGATGTATCTACGGATAGATAAAATCTAGATTATACAAGATATCGGTCTAGCTTTTAATTTAAGTGCTTGGTTGCCCGAGTAAGCGTTCATGGAAATCAATGAATCAGTAATGGACAACATTTCAAAATTGCTAAGCTCTGAAACAAAAAATACCAATTCTTTGTTTACTTTTCCGCTGCTCGAATATATATTTATTCATTTTTTATATTGCTTATTTACTGAGAAAAAAATTAAAAACTAAAAAACGTAAGATGACGTCATCGGACGGCAGAATGTAAAATATTTCTTTGCTTAGCACATTATAGTTTTAAATTTACGTAATGCCAAACTCATGACATGTAACTGTCAAAAAAAAAGACAACTTGTCAATGTTGAATGTATGAATGACGTTGACAATGTTGACACTAGTATTATTTACCATTGACAGTAGTGCCTTTTTTTTATTAAAACAATGATAAGCAAAGGAATATCGCTGTATTCAGCCGTCCGATGACGTCATTTGGCGCTTACGTCTATTTAAAATAAAAAGAATTTCAATAATTATTTTATGCATGAAAATGGACAAATTTTGAAAAAAGAAAAAATATGGGTCTGTTCATTTTATATCTACTTTCATATAAAAAAACAATATCGACATGTTAAAAATATGAAATGTTGTCCATTGCTTGGTGAATATTGAAACACGTGAAACTCGACTTTAATATTTTTAAAAAATAGTTGGATATTAAACAACTTGTTTTTTTAGGTAACAAGTGTTGAATTTAGTTACTACTAATAAGAAATTGACAATATTATGTGTAACTACTTGAATCATCAGCAACCCACACTCGTCCACTGCTGACATAGGTCTCCCTAATGCACGCCACTTCTCCCGATTTTCGGCCACTCTCATCCAGCCCACACCAGCCAGCCTTCGAATGTCATCATCCCATCTTGTCGCAGGGCGTCCTACACTACGCTTACCGACTACTACTTGAATGTAGGTACCTATGTGCGGAAATGATAAGTTCATACATCTGATACATTGGCCTCCTTACTAAGTAGCTCAAACACTTGTGCTACGGATATCAGACAAGAATGGAATTACAAATACAATACTTTAAATACATATTCACACCGAAGCATAAGAGTTCATCGCACGAATGTTCGTCCAGAGTGGGAGTTTGATCCACGACCTTTGGCGTGTTAGGCAGCGTCCCTCATCATCATCGTCAGCCCATTTAAGTCCCCACTGCTGGGGCACGGGCCTCCATCAATCACATGAGGGGTAATTGCCATATCCACCGCGCTTGGCAGACGTTGGCGAGGGTTTTGATATAAATGCAGAGTTTTCCTTCTCTGGGTCCTGATGATCATGCCAGCAGCTTTACCTTAGTCGCCTTTTACGACACCTCAGTAAGAGTGAGGGTGGCCTATTCTACTCTGCCGGGGACAACACGGCCACACGGCAGCGTCCCTACCATTGGGCCAGTCGGGTCATCGGCTGCCTCGTTGCGCAGTGGGTAGCACGTCGCACTTTAAAGCGACTCGCGACGGCTGCGCTTGGGGTCCCGGGTTCGATCCCCGGGTCGAGCCAAAAATTTATATCTCATTTTTTCTGTTAAGAAATTCTTAGTAGTCAGCCCGGAGTCTGGAAGTTGGCGGTCTTAGAAAGCACGCTAAGCCGTTGGTCCTGCGTCCGATCCGTCTCCGGTCGTATCACACTGGTGTCCCATCGGAATATGAGGGTAAGGGAATAGAGAGTGCACTTGTGTTTACGCACACACTTGAACATTATAATATATCCTACGTAAGTGGCTGAACGTTGAGATTGGCCGCCTTAGCCGGAATCGGTTGGAGGATATAATTATAATTATAAAATTATAAACGGACCTCGCCAACCCGTCTGCCAAGCGTGGTGAGTATGGCAATTACCCCTCATCTGATTGAGGGAGGTCCGTGCCCCAGCAGTGGGGACTTAAATGCTTAAATGTTAAGGCTGATGATGATGATGATAAACGGGCCAGTCGAAAAAGACGTCCAAAAATACAGCATGAGCATAGTACGGAACTAGCCTACCTCAGCTATTTCTTCTCGGGTAAAAAACATTGTAGGTACATTATCTACATAATATTACTCATATAGTATTTAATTAACACGCTGTAATGCATTCGTTAATTCGTGAACTAATCTCGTGTGGAGCAAGTCCGAAATTGAATTAGAAGTGGATCAATTAACTTGGATCATTATTCATGCTCATCAATCATGGAGGTGAGAACTGAAAAATCATTAGCGGGGTATTTATTAGCTATCACGGGATAAATTCTTAAAGAAATTGGTTTGGGCCGTGTTTGTATGATAGATGCACATTGTTACATGCATCAGTATATTAGGTGGTAGTATATTGTTATATAGCTAGTGGCCCGATATGGTATGTGTTCTGGAGGATCAAAGGACAAACACAGAATCGATATTGTTCTGTGGAGTCAAAGCTGAGGAAGAAATCGAGGCGAGTGATAGTTGTTTTCTACCAAACTACGGCAAAGCCATAAAAGGAAGGGTTATATTTTTAGCAGCCTATGTATGTAAGTATGTAAATATGCCCTTGATCCAAGGGTATACTTACGTTGTACCATCCAGTACCTACCCTTAAGTAGCGCTCCAGATAGAAATTAAAAAAATAGAAAAATTATTCTACAAAACTCTTTCCTAGCTTTTGAATAAAGTTTGTTTGATTATCGTGTATAGAAATTGATTTTATGTAAATATTTTAAAATTATTTGTAGGCTCTTTAGCACATATTTCAAGACTGCCAGAAATTATGATTAAATTGACTGTAGTATTTTAAAATTTTTGTTGACATTGCGAAATTTTTTAAATTAATTTTTCGTTGTTTAAACTAACTGATTTAATTTAATTTTTCGATAAGCTAATTAACATTAGGCCATACCTACTTACCGTATTGTAATCTTAACACTTTCAATCAATAAAAATACTTTTAAATCTTCTTTTTATAATACATTTTGTTAATCACATACTAAAATAGACCCTACAAATCAAAAAAATGTTAGTCTTAAAAAAGTAATTCTGTAAGAAAAATAATAAACATAAAAACATGAAATGACTTCTTAACCTAGTAAACCAACACATTAACATTTAATCACTATTAAAGCCTTAATCCATGCAACAAAACAAAAAAGTCTGCAAATTTACATCTTAATTAGTATAAAAGTCAGACCAGTGGACAAGAATGATCTGCATAATATAAATGTATATGCAAGATATGACTTCCCTTAATCATTTCATTAAGACAAGTACAAAGAGAGGAGTTTAATGACAAATTACTCGCTTTAATGAGGGGAACGGATCGCTCCTTAATGATCTAGGTCCTGTTTGAGACGGATAATATATACGAGCAAAGGGACTTATATCGCATATGTAAATGAGAATTGTGCGAGCGAAATGGGGATTCAATCTTTAAGGTATGGGTGAGATATAAGGATGATCTGGTGGGGCATTTGGAAAATTCTTTGAAGTTTGAGCTCAACGGGAAGAGCAGGTAGTTTAGTCATCAAGTGGTGACTGAGCTACCTGCTTTCCAAGTGGAAATTACATTAAAATATCGCTAAAATGTGTTATTTGAGCAATAGTTAGCCTAACTAATATATTACAAGGCATTACCTACATCACTTTAACGCCTCTTTGACTATTGGTTGGACAGTTAACTATTAGGAAATTTAACCAAAAGGTAACTATGGATCAAAAAATCGAGCTATTATTATAAGGCAAACATCGTGGTGGCTGTAAAAAAAAACGGCTGGGAAATGATCATTATTATATAGGTACAAACATGTTTTTTTTTTCTCTTGAAGAAAAGTGACTCTCGTCAATTATAGACTTGGTCACCAAATCTATAGAGAAAGCAATCTTTTTATAATCCAACAAGTGGGAAACTTCTCTGCCCTTATTTCAGTTGATAGTATAGGTAAAAGTGATGACCATTAAATGGGTATTTTATTTTCACACAATACCCTAAATTACTTTACTAATTAATGTAACTACACTCGACGACAGATAATGTTTAAATGGATAGTAATGAATAATAAAAAAAACCAAAAACTAAAATCTCTTAGTTCAAAATTCAAGTTAAAATAGTCTTACAATCGAAACGACGTTCATTCAATGACCCCATTCATTAAAATGAATGAAGTTCAAGCTACTGTTTCAATGTAAAATTATTAACAAGGTTTAGTTTAAACAATGTTCTGTTCTGTTTCAAAACGAGCTAAGGGCAGACCAATGACAAATTAACATATTAATATCGATGAACGAATGTCGATGCGCCGGAGTGACCGTTAAATTACTTAATGACGCTTCAATTGGTTATAAAACTTGTAGCTATCACATTCTTGTAAAGTGCGACAGTAAAAAGTGTACACAATATTAAAAGTAATTTATCGTTAATAAAATATTTGACGGGAGAGTAAATCGTTTTTTTATCTATAAAAAAGCGTAAATTTCCGATTTACGACGTGACAAATACGTTACTCTCGTGTAATATGGCGGGCCTTAAATTTCCAAAATGGCCGTTAACGTCACCGGTTCAAGTGTTTACCTTATTAGCGTGGCGAGTACTTATTTAATTCACATAAATAATATATTAAATTCGGAGTCAAATTTTCATTAAAAAGCATCGTGATACTCTTGGCTGTTTTTATTGACAGTTTTAGTGGTCGGGAAGAGCGCCACACACGCGCCGAACGTGAATTCAATTTAAAAAGTGGAATGAGATAAAAATAAATAAGTTCGGAAAGACACTTATGTTTAGAGTCGGTCGTAAAGATAGGGTTAACTGCCAAGGTATCGCGGGACAAAACATACCATAAACTGACCGGTTATAGTGGCAATAGTGCCGGGTCACTGCTGCTCATTGAGATATCGACGCCGCTGAAAGTACACGCACTTTTTGTTTAATTTATCGTGGGATTGCTCTTGACCCCGAATTGGGCCTAAGTTCAAGATAAAATAATTATGGAACGAACTCTAGCAGAAATTCAATCAAGTCATTTGTATGATGCAACTAAATATGTAATACGTAGGTAATATTTTGTCTCTCAACAATTCATTCGCATAAAAATCCAAACAGGTAATAAAAGACTTTAGAATTTTTTTCAAATACTTTCAGAATTTATGATCCTTATACTCAAACACTTCTTAACTTTGAGTGAAGGTCAAACATGCTGTTGTCTTTTTTATTCAGTGAGTTAAAAAGAGTAAACATGATTCTTGAGAAGCTCAAAATAAACAAAAGATTAAATATTCAGGGGTAATTTTTCAATATTTAAATAGATATTTAATCCGTTTGTGCTGATCATGTTATTCATTATTCAATTTCGTTACCGACGATAAAAAATATTTATTTCTAATATTTTTAATTAAGTTATTTATATTATTATCAGGGTATCTACGACATAGAAATTTCTTGAGTTTTTAATAAATCTTAATTTATCGATTCGATTAAATTGAATCGATAATATCTCACTCATCTCGTCACTAGAGGCAGGTGTCAACTGCAATCACTATTGTCGCTCACGGACGCGAGCATTTAAGTCAAAAGGAGCGCTTCGCTGAGGAACTTTGTCGATGTAGCATCTATAAAGGTTTTAGTACGATCCACCTCGGCGTTAAGTCCAGTTTTATTTAGACAGGGTTGCATTACAATCAGCGGGAGGTCCAGATGTTAATAAAGTGGATTTGTCGACATCAAAATAACACTTTATGGTCCCGGCACTAATGCGGTTTATCGATATAGTCTTACGTCTTATAGTAATCGCTATCGACTTAACAAAAGTAACTTTTGGTTTTTACTGATTAGAGTAATCGGGGATGAGCTTTATAAATAAAAAGGAAAAGAATGTTGATTTTGTTGGAGAACGAAAATTAAAACGATTGACATGCTCTAAATGATTGATAAGAACTGTTGTTAGATAATTTCGTGGGTTTATTAGTAGACTAGTGGCCCGCCCTGACGTTTCGTTTCGGGCTATTAGTTCCACTGTATGCCAATAGATGGCGCTAGGTGTCGATTTCATCGCGCAAGCATTTTGTGCTTACGTCAAAAAGCTTTGCCGCTATCAGTAGGATTAACCTCTTTATGAATAGTATAGAAAATAGACCTCAATTTTTTTTCAGATCACTTTTAGATAATTATGTGTATATTGTTGCAATCAACAGACTATTTATTTAGACGTGATATTATTTTATTATTGCACCCGTTTGGATCAGTGGTAATGAATACTGCCTCTGGTGCAAGGGTTGCGGGTTGGCTCCCCGCACAGTACAAACATTTGTGTGGATGAACATGTCTGTTTGTATTGATCTGAGTGTTTTCTATGTATTATAAGTATACATTTGTAATTCCGCTGTTGATTCTGATATCCTTAACACAAGTGCATGAGCTCCCTATCTCGGAGTCAGATCAATTAAGTAATGTTGTGAAATATTTAAATTATGAAAAAAAATCATAGCTCAGGTAAATCCTACACAAAGCAGCAACGCTTATAGGTAATCCGAAAACACGACACGCTTACACGATGTAATTGACACCTAGTGCCATCTATTGGTATGAAGTGGAACTAATGTCCCGAAACGAAGTGAGGGTGGGTCATCTAGTAGTTTATATTAGAAACAGGGTGTTTTTAACCGACTTCAAAAAAAAGGAGGAGGTTCTCAATTCGACATGTATTTTTTTTGTTCTGTTAACAGTGAATGTCCGGTCTTCCAATTAGTAGAAATATAAGCCACAGACACAAGCAAGTAATTAGGAGCTACGTTTATCGGGTGTTGGCGGTATACAGACCATGCATAGGTGCTGACCTTTGTGGCGCCGGCGGGTCAGCGGTATTATTCGTTTTTGTTGTAATTTCCTTTGATACCATTTTCTGATTGTAGATACATGGTGTTTTGTATCAATCCTGATTCAGCTCCACATTAAGGCTAGACTGTCCACGATATGCCAAAAACGCATACTTGCATATTTCGGTCACACAATACGAGGAGTGACAACAAGGGTCTGAAAATGAACAAGGACAAGACGAAAATTATGTCGAATTCCCATGTCGTACCCACTCTTGTTAAGGTTGGAAGCTCTACACTGGAATTTGTAGACGAGTACATCTACCTCGGACAAAAAGTCCAGCTTGGTAAGTCCAACTTCCAGAAAGAGGTCGATCGACGAATCCAACTCGGCTGGGCAGCGTTTGGAAAGCTACGCAGCATATTTTTCGGCAGATCTACCGCAGTGTCTCAAGACGAAAGTCTTTAATGCGTGTGTGTTGCCTGTGATGACACACGGAGCCGAAACGTGGCCGCTTACAATGTGCCGATTAAGGAGGCTCAAAGTCACCCAGAGACCAATGGAGAGGCCTATGCTCGAAGTCTCACTGCGTGATCGTATCAGAAATTATAAGATCCGCAGGAGATCTAAGGTCATAGACATAGCCCAAAGGATTGCATGCTTCAAGTGGCAATGGGCAGGGCACATAGCGAGGAGAACAGACGGCCGTTGGGGCGGAAAGGTCCTCGAGTGGAGGCCACGTACAGGAAGTTGCAGCCGTGGCAGGCCTCCTACAAGGTGGACCGACGATCTGGTGAAGATCGCAGGAATCAATTGGATGCGAGAGGCACAGGACCGATCTGTGTGGAGAACATTGGGGGAGGCCTATATCCAGCAGTGGACGTCTATTGGCTGAAATGATGAATGCGAGGAGGAAATCTTGAAAAACTGATTGTGGTTGGGAACACCTAAGGTAGAAGATCGTGCGGTCGCTCACCAACAAGGTGGACCGATCAGTTAAAATACTCGTCGTCCTCTAAATTCTGCGCAGTTGTAAGAGATGTGCTAGACAGAAACCGGTGGAGGCCGATCATCAGCTCCAGATGTAGACATGATGCTGACCACGATCCTCAGACATGAGGGACCGACTTAAGAGAGAGAGAGGTGTTTTTATGTGACTTCGGCGAGGTTGTCTGGAAGATATCGCTACAAGCGATAAAACCGCCTTATTGTACTGTCTGTTGCTGTATGTTGTATCAATGCTTGTATTTTATTTTTGTGCAATAAAGAATATCTTCTATCTGTTCAGATCATCTGATGGTAGGATTACCATTTTGGAAACTGAAATTCGCAACCAGTTGCCAAAGAAGAGCTCACATTCTTAATATTCAACCAGTTGCCAAAGATTGACATCCGCAACACTGGTAGAGTCACTAGCGCTGCTAACATTTGAACTCCCTTTCCCCTCGATTAGTCTTCGGTATCCTCAATAACTCTTCGAAACGTAGCGCAAGCTCTGCTTCATACCAGTTTCTTGTGAGGCTTTGGTATCACTCTGGTCGAGCCCGCTAATTCATGCTGAAGCGTAGCTCCCACACATTCAACGATAAAAATATTTATAGTACGACCACTACAGCTTTGATTTTTGACACCGATCAGTATTTTTACCCGACTACGGCAAAGTCAAAAGGAAGAGTTATGATTTTAGCAGCCTATGTATGTAAGTATGTAAATATGTCTATTTTTTCTCTTTTTCTGACTTTTTTTTTTTTTTTTTATATATTAAATGGGTTTGCACTTGACCTCATTTCACCTGATGGAAAGTGACAATAAGGTCTAAGATGTAGCGTGCTTACCCAGAAGAAGCCTATTCACTCTCGACTTAAAGACACCCAAATTGTAGCTCTCTGGGAATACAGGAGCCGGCAAGTTGTTCCATTCCTTAGCAGTTCGTACCAAGAAAGAGGAAGCGAAACGCTTAGTACGAGCTGGTGGAACTTGCACAGTGTAAGGGTGGATTCCTGTCGTCTTCCGCAATGTCCGGTGGTAGAAAGGACTTGTACTGGCTTACCCCTTTTCTTAATTCGCTATACTTTTCCTCTACCCTGAGTTTATCTGGAAGAGATTGCTATTAGCGATAAGACCGCCTACATTGTTTTAGTATAATAACTTAGGCTAAGATCTGTAAATTTTGTGCAATAAAGTGTATCTATCTATCTATCTCGCATCCATTGGATGCGGGCGGCACAGGACCGATCTGTGTGGAGAACATTGGGGGAGGCCTATGTCCAGCCGTGGACGTCTATTGGCTGAAATGATGATCTATCTATCTATATGTTTGTTTGTTCCAGGATTCTGCTTAAACTACCCAGCCGATTTTGATGAATGAGGTATCAATCGATTCATTATTACTGTCCAGGTGACCTTGGCTTATACTTTATTTAAAAATAATAGCACAGTGGGTGCTACATGAAAAAAAAACCGAGAGATTTTTTGACACTTTTTAGTTTTACCTCAGTTTCAAGTATTCGTAGGTATAACCCATATATTAAAAGTCAAAATATTATGAATCAATTCCTACATATCATCATACATCCTGTAACCGGATATTAATCCAATGATTTTTTGCTTGCCCGGCGCCATGATGTCGCGGCCCTATCGCACAACTACCGCTTTTCGTTAACGAATTCATTGTATTTATTAATAGATTACTCGATTTTTAGGTATAATTGGAAGTGTGAAACAGAGATTAAGAAATTCATTTAATTTAAACGCCATTAATTTTTACTACATACTGTACCAGTGCACGGTACCTAGTACCTACAAAGTTTGTAATGACTGAGAAAAGAAAGAGTTTTATGCTATGATTTTGATCGTATTATTCTTCCCTTGTTCAAGAAAATCCTATTCATATAAGGGTCTTATTTATAAAATATGTTTGTTAACTAAAACTTATTCTTTTTTCGAAAATGTCCGCTGGTGTTGCGGGTCGGCGGAATTGCTTACCATCAGGTGATCCGTCTGCTCGTCTGCCACCTCTCATATAAAAAAAAATGTTGTATGTTCAAACGTCAATACTGCTCTTTAAGGTGACGGGTAGGGCAGACTAGCGGCGCCAATCGATTTTAATTTTTAGCTACTAAACGGGATTTATTTTAAACCATTTCAAGGTTACATCCTCTCGGCAAACACTAATAATATTTATTAAATAACCATGCACAAATGTTGGATCCAACGCGTACGCGGAAAATTGATTCACGCCAAAAGCGGCCGCTTTAGCCGTGAATCAATTTTTCGCGCACAAAAACGGACCCAACATCTGTGCATGGTTATTTAATAAATAGTATAGGTGTTTGCCGAGAGGTTGTAACCTCGAAATTGTTTGAAATAGATCCGGTTTAGTAGCTAAAAATTAAAATCGATTGGCGTCTTGATTGGATTGGATTCTTGTTTTTATTGCATAAAAATTGGCAGACATGCGGCCTGATGGTAAATGGTAACCATGGCACATAGACATCAACAATACCAGAATACAGTCATGCCGGGAAAGAAGAACTCTTTTCAACCTCGTTTAAAAAATCTGAGCACAATACCCGTTCGATATTGAATGCAATTATTTTCGCCGGCCATATTCACATGAATATTATCACAGAGATGAGAACGCATATTGCACATGCTTGTGCAACGAAATCCTTCGACCGCGGGTTCTGTTTAACAATTTTAATTTAGGCACGTTTCGAAGACAATAACGCTTGTGGACAAACAAAGCCACGGTTTGTCGCAATGTTTGAATATTCTTTGTTTTATAGCACCTGAATACTAGTTTTATAATCGCTTTGTAAACTGAAGTCTCTTTACATGCATGAATACTATCAAATTTTACCTATTGTAAATCTAATTTTAATCATGATATTCGAAAAGCTTGTTTTAAGGTATGAAAAAAAAACAATCATAAAGATTGACCGATCGAGATCGACGACCCGTTTGGAACAGTGGTAGTAAATGTTGCCTTTGGTCCTAGGGTTGCGGGTTCGATCCCCGCACCGTACAAACATTTTTGTGAATGAACATTGTATGTATGGTTTGGGTGCATGCATGTATTGGTCTGAGTGTTTTCTATGTATTATAAGTATATATTTACAAAAGAAAAGTACTCTATGTATATATTTGTAATCCCACTGTTGATTACGATATCCTTACACAGGTGCTTGAGTTACCTATCTCGAAGTCAGTTCAGATCAGTCAGATCAATGTAAAAAAAAATCATTTTTTTTTTATAATTCTCACAACATCTCATAGGTTGACCTGATTCCGTACTAAGTAGCTTGAGCACTTGTGTTACAGATATCAGACAACAGAGGAACACAAATATATACTTAAATATATATATTACACCCAGACACTGAACAAACACAAGTGTTCATCGCACGAATGTTTGTCCAGGGTGGGGATCGAACCCACGACCTTTGGCGTAGGAGGCAGGGTCACTACCACTTGCGCCATCCGGTCAGTCAATATATATATAAATACGTTTATCCTCTAAAAATTAATTAATAGACTTAACTAAAGAAGTCTCGTGATAGGCGCCACTTGTGTTACGTCAACATTCAAATTTGGGCTTTATTGACATAGACACAAGAAATCTCAAATGTTAGTTCCGTGTTTTGCCGCGCGACTTCTTCCGTAGCGCGACTCTAAATTAGTTTTCAGACTAGTATATTAGATACTTCACGATTTTTATTTCAACACTTCAAATCATCAACACACTCATACCTCGCAATTGAAAAAAAAAATAAACGAAGCAAAAAAGCAATCCTATACAGGGTCCCTTTAATGAAAACAAGTTCAGAAATAAAAAATATTGTTTACATGCGCGTATCAGCAATGGCTCGAGTTCAGCAAGGGTTAGCGCTTAACCCCTAAGGGTCAAGGCTGTAATCTTTGGGTCCCGGTGTGACTGATGCACTGTTGGGCTTGTTATGTCACTGATGATACCGGTTATGTCATTGAACGAGGGGCATGGCGGTTTGTAGTTTGATTTCAAACGTAGGAAGTAGGTAAATGTTTTAAGGTGAAGGGTAGGGCACATTAGCGACGCCAATCGATTTTAATTTTAAGCTACTAAACCGGATCTATTTTAAACAATTTCGGAGGTTACAACCTCTCGGCAAACACTTATACTATTTATTAAATAACCATGCACAAATGTTGGGTCCGTTTTTTTACGCGGAAAATTGATGTACGCCAAAAGTGGCCGCGAATCAATTTTTCGGGTACGCGTTGGACCCAACATTTTTGCATGGTTATTAAATAATAGTATAAATGTTTGCCTAGAGGTTGTATTGCCGGAATTGTTTAAAATAGATCCGGTTCTGCTCCCGATTTTCGGCCACTCTCATCCAGCCCACACCAGCCAGCCTTCAAATGTCGTCATCCCATCTTGTCGCAGGGCGTCCTACACTACGCTTACCGTATCGCGGTCTCCACTCAAGGACTTTTTATGTAATACTTTATTAAGATTTTTTGAGACAACAATAAGCTAAAAGTGTCCACTTTAAGCAATAATGAGAATTTGGTTACTTGTACGAATATTACGCAAGAAGGTCAGTGAAAAGCTGAAAGATCAAATTAAGCCAATATTTGAATTAAAAATAAGAATTTGTATTTTTTTGTTTCATGTTAAATACAAACATGTATGTAAGTATCACATACCTACCACTTAAAATGCCATTTAAAAAATAACTATACAGGATATAGATATGATAATTTGGTAATGAATGTCACATTAGCCTTTAAATATTTATATGTTTTTTTTTATCTTATTATATTTTATGCTCTTTTCTTGTATTATTAATATCTTTTAGAATATCAGTTGCTGACTAACTAAAACTATCTCCACCTTATTATAAATGGCTATTTTAAGTTATTACCGCTAAAGCTCATGTCATCCCGTTCCAACACGCAATGTTAAAAGGAGCTGGCACGAATTTAGTTCCGGAACTATCCTTAGTTCGCTATTTTAAATAAGGGGATTTAGGTTGTAGCAACGACCCATAGTGAGCCTTGGCCTCCGGTAATTAAGGTGACGCGTAAGGCACACTAGCGACGCCAATCGATTTTAATTTTTAGCTTTGTCGATGTTGCTGTTGTTGATGATTTTTATAATGTTGGGTCCAACGCGTACCCAAAAAATTGGTTACCGCCAAAAGCGGCCACTTATAGCGTGAATCAATTTTTCGCGTACAAAAGTTGAAATGTTGTACATTTTTGCATGGTTATTTCATAAATAGTATAAGTGTTTACCGAGAAATTGTTTAAAATTGATCCGATTTAGTAGCTAAAAATTAAAATCGATTGGCGGCGCTAGTGTGCCCTAACCGTCACCTTAAGCGTCCATATAGGTCGGCTCTGCGCCACCTCCTTTTTTTTGCCAGTCAGTATATCAGTTGCTAGTTTGTTGGAATAAAGAAAAAAACTATTATCTCTATCTATATTAGGTATATATCTCTGGTCATTTATACCTATCTTTCGGAAATATTTTTACTGAATTTTTGTTATAAATTATCTATGTTATTCTCAATTTCATTTGTTAAATTACTTAGCACTGCCTTCCCTTGTTACGAATACGATATTTCTTTCCTCTACCCAAAGGTTGTCTGGAAGAAATCGCTACAAGCCATAAGACCGCCTTATTGTACCGTCTGTTGCTGTTGTATCATGCTTGTATTTTATTTTTGTGCAATAAAGAATATCTATCTATCTATTATAGCGTTGATTTTCACACAAGCTGCAATATTAAGCTATTATTAAATTAAGAGACCATCACAAGGCAAGTTCCCAAGACTTCACTTCTACTTTTATGCTAAGGCTATCTTGATCTGCCCGGCCCGAGGCAGCCATAATTATTTGTTGACACGAACCGGCTAATTACAAACTCCCTTGTTGCTTGTTACAGAGAAATTCTATTGTTTAGGATGTTCGAAACGGTTTTAAAAACCTAAGTTGACAGGTAGGGCACACTAGCGACGCAACCGACGATCTGGTGAAGGTCGCGGAATCCATTGGATGCGGGCGGCACAGGACCGATCTGTGTGGAGAACATTGGGGAGGCCTATGTCCAGCAGTGGACGTCTATTGGCTGAAATGATGATGACGTAGGTATACATAGTTCACATTTTCTCACTATCACTATTGTTACCTATGTATGATATATACTTACACAGTTATTATCAGTGAGATTATCTATATCATGTATAATCGGAAGACATTACCTGCCTTACTGCCATTTTTTTTATTTATTTAAGGTTGTCTGGAAGAAATCGCTACAAACGATAAGACTGCCTTATTGTACTGTCTGTTGCTGTTGTATCATGCTTGTATTTTATTTTTGTGCAATAAAGAATATCTATCTATCTATTTCACAACATCACATACATTGATCTGACTCCGAGGTAGGTAGCTCAAGCACCTGTGTTACGGATATCAGAATCAACAGTGGAATATTGTAAACACAATTAAAACTAGGAACATTTATCCTAGTATAATAACTTTCTCCAACATTACGACATCTACCGAAAACATTGTTGTTCGTGAGCTAGTGAACAAATTAATATCATTATAATTCCAAAAAGTCGTAACTGAGAAAATCGCGATTCCGCGTCTCGATTTGCATAAAAGTGAGACTCCCCTTATCTTTAGAGGCAGGCTGTTTATGAAAACTTTGTCTTATTGCGTTCTGATTAGAAGCCTACAGTTAATTGAGACTTTTGAGGTTACGAGGGGAGTGATAAATTGTCCCTTATTGTTGCAGTTTGATAGGGCTTATTAAATCATGCTAAATAAATTACGGGGGGATGATTTACCGTAGTATTAACTTTTGTTTTTTAAAAGTAGGTACTATTGCACTTGCTAATTGGGTAAAATTTGCTAAGTAGTAAATATGAGTAGGAGGACTACTCCTACTCCGTGTGGTCCCCGGCAGAGTAGAATAGGCCACCCTCACTCTTACCGAGGTGTCGTAGAAGGTGACTAAGGTAAAGCTGCTGGCATGATCATCGGAACCCAGAGAAGGAAAACTCTGCATTTATATCAACCCGTCTGCCAAGCATGGTGAGTATGGCAATTACCCCTCATGTGATTGAGGGAGGCCCGTGCCCCAGCAGTGGGGACTTAAATGGGCTGACGATGACGAAATATGAGTACCTATTTTAGTTTTTACTTTTTTAAGTAATGTATATACCTAAATATTTTTTTAAAATACTTTTTAGATTTAATTTACACCTGTAGAATCGTATTAAATTTTTCAACTATTTTATTTTTAACTTTCTAACAAGTATTTTGTTACCTATAAAACATTCATAATTATATTAAACTCCTGTATATTTAATCAGTGCTGTGCGTATTAATTTGTGACAATAAATCTTTTTTTCTTCGTTAATTAAAAGGAGGAACCTGTCCCACTTTATTTGATTAAGTTATTATTTCGTAAATTGTACTTCACCGCCCATTATAAAAAACATCTTTCACTTTCTAAAAACCGTTTTTATGAGTTATGAATTATTTTGGATGGAATTTATATGAATAGTTAGTTAACTAGTGGCATATTGTTTACGAGATTTTAGAGAAGGTATAATTATTCTTTGTGATGGATTAGTGAAGCCAATCAAGTTTTTTTACCGTCGGATATACCATATCCACATCAAAGTTATTATAAAAAATGGTTACATGTACCTTTTCTAGTTTAGCAAGTACCATACCAACTTTATATTAAATATTAGCTTAATGAGAGATTACAAGAAAAACCATTTTTTGGATCCGTAATACAAAAAACACCAACGCGCGAAATGTGATTTTCGTAGCACAAAAACAGGTTTTTTGACAACAACATCTATTGGTTTTTTTTTTCACCTTTTTTCCAATAGGTAACGTCAAAGAGGATTTTTAAATGTTATCAAGACTGAGTTAATATTTTCGACAAAATTGTAAAGTTGAATAATTAAGTAGGATTTATTTTTTGCTTCTGAACCTTTAAAGACATCTACCGATATTTTTTTCTTAAACCCTAAACTTCCAAGTTTAATCCCAAATAGCCTCAAAATTCGAACTTAAATTGCGCATGCAAATAACCTACTCTCATTTGTAATCAAATCACTACTCCAGTGCTATCTCGTGAACTTTGAACTTTTACCTAACACGCACAAAAAAGCCTCATAACGCACACAAACTCGAACACTTCACGAGATTACCACAACACTTTCACTTCACACATACGTACCCTCACAGGTGAACTGGCCGTAGTGCTTCCCGGAGGACTTGTCCCCGCAGACGACACACTCCACATTCTGCCCCTTATCCGTCGCAGAGGACCCGCTCTGCGTGGAGGCCGCCTGGCTCGCCGGCGTAGACGGGAGAAGTTCATCCTCTCGCCAGCTGCCGCGAAAGCCGATCTCCAAAGGCGGGAGGTCAGGGCCTCGCGGAGGGCAAAGCCCCGGGCCCCCGACCCCGCCGTATACTAGCGCCCCGTGCGTGATGATGCCGGTTGCGGTCGCAAGCGAGAAGACGCGCTTGAGGTCACAAGCGTAGCCGCGGTCACGAGCGGTAGACGCGAGCGCCTGTGTCAAGGGTCGCGGCTGAGTCGCGACTGAGCTCGGGTTGTCGGGTCGTGGCAGGGCGCGGCGCTCCGCCATTGGCCCATTGGCCTAGGGGCAGGGAGCGAAGGCCCCGCCACCTCGACCGCGCGGGGTGGGGCCGCGGGGGGAATCTTTCAGTCGCGTACGGTCGGTAAGAAAATTAAACGATGGCCGGACCGTTCCGTTTCATTTGCGAACGCGCGCGTAACGATGCGCGGTTTATGAATCTGTTTTAGGAAATAAATGCGACTGGATTTTGTTTTAGCTTTTTTTACACTGAGCCATCAATTATTCTAGTAAGAAAATACGACATGCGAATTAAAAAGTGTGATATAAATTCAAGCCAATCGAGATTACCTAAATGACATGGTAATTTAATATCAATTCAATATTACTAGTTAATACATATATTTGGCTCTTTCTTAAAGTAATTTGATTGAAACATTTGCAAACATTTTTTCGAATAATAATAAATAAAAAATAGGTAGATATGATGCAATTTTCTCAATCGATAAGTTATGTTATTTTAGATCAAGTTTTGCGCTTGGGATATTCTAATATTTCAGGCCTGTTTTTCAGACGGTACCTGAAAATCCTACTTTGTATCAACTTTCCTCTGCCTCCATATTTCTGCGGGGCGATAGCGCCCCCTACGCTACCTATACAACACACTTGAGGCATTTATTCAGGAAACTTGGGCCCTATAAGTAATTATGTAGGACTTTGTGATGCGCTGGTGTCGAGACTCCAAAAGTTGAGTAATTGGGTAGGTACCTATAAGAAAGGCTATCTTACTTATTTAGGAGAAAGTTAAAATAAATAAAAGTAGAGCAATATCAAGAAATATAGTAATACTATGTTCTAATAAATATTTATGACATTTTAAATTCGTGCCAGCAATAAACTTGTTTGATAAAAAGTAAAACACTTTTTAATTATTATTTTTTTAAATACTATATTTACTACAGTAGTAAAAGAAGTATCTACTTAATAAAAAAAATAACTGTGTAAGTACAGCCAGCGTCAGATCAAGTTACCACCCTGCAGTGGGAAAATAGCACTTGTGCCCCAGACATAAGGACGGTCAAAAGGTCAACAAGGGTAACTCGACGTGACGCCGTGTATACAACGTTCAGTTTTTGATTGATTGATTTTTTAATCCTAAACCAATTTGTTGGTCTAACTTGCTGAAAGGACATACTTGTAATTGATTTTTTTAAAGAATGGGATATAACATAGTTTAGTGCAAATAGATAAGTTTTCTTTTACTTTTATTTAATATGAATACCTTCACCATTAAATTTCAGGAAATACACCAACTGCTGGACATACGAAGACACAAAAATATCTATAGTAGGATCATTAAAAAGGTAAGCAAAGTCTTATTCATTCTTTCTGAAAAAAAAAGCATTTTCTAGATAATACGGATTTTGTCCCATTAAGTCTTAACTAGACAATGACATTAATATTAGATAAGTGTCAAGACATTAATGTAATTTTCCATTTGATTTTGACTTTTTCGAAGCTTTTTAATCGTGCTACATGGCTCATACTAAAACTGATTTCTCAAATATAAATCAATTTCTTATTCGTACTGCGAAACAGTGGAATCAGTTGCCTGAGGAGGTGTTCCCTAGTGGCTACAATTTGGGGGTTTTCAAAGCGCGAGTGAATAGGTATCTTCTAGGTAATCGTGCTACATCTTAGACCATATTATCACTTACCATCAGGTGAAATATGGTCAAACGCTTACCTATCTACAGTAAAAAAAAAAAAAAAATCACATGCCATCAATAAAACTAAACAAAACGCCATGAAAACCCTACGCAAACTCGTCCGTCAAACGCAATCAATCGACGCGCTGAAACTCGTGCGCCGATCTGGATCGATCTAGATCAGTGTGGGCGGCGCGCGGGGCGTGGCCTGCGGTGGCGGGGCGGACTCCCGCGCAGTTGACAGCGTGACGCGGCGCATGCTTGACGTGTCGATGTGAATTTTAAGAAATTATGCGTTACAGTATTTTATAGCTATTTTGCCATTTCTATCCAGGATTAGATGAGAATGGCACAAGATCTCGTGATCTCTCCATTCTTCTCTCGATGAGGCCTATGGCTAAGAATGAGTACCTATCTAGTGATTAAAGATGACAATGAGTATAATAGATCTATTTTGTTAGCCCATAGATTCTATTGTCAATAACATACTTTTGGGCCGATTCCGAACCGAAAGAGTGACGCAGAGATGCGTGACAGTTGACGAGCTTAGGTGTACCTGGAGCCCAATTCTCGTGCTCGTGATATTTATTTTCATACGACAGTTTATCACCAAAACAGAGTTTTTTTATATAGTTTTCAGGTGATATCCGCTATGTTTTCAAAATATCACGAGCACGAGAATTGGGCTCCTGTACTGATTCAACTCGAACATTGTATTGTATGACGTGAATTTTGATGATTCCGATGTACAGCCAACCTACTTTTGCAACTTTTATGTAAAATAAATTGATTAAAATCAGTGCAATAAACGCATTCGGCATCTATACACGTCTTATTATTAAATCCCATCAGCGGTTGATAGGGCTGCGCTGTCTGACATCTCGGTTACTTCTGGCATCTAGTACCAGTACTAGCATCTCTGTACGAGTCAACTCGAACACTACCTATTGTAAGGCGTCAGTTATGTACCTAATACTTCTGGTATTCCAAAACTGTAAAATAATTGACAATTCACCTCTATAGGTAACTTATAAATATAAATGTTAAACATGAATATGAAAGCAAACCTTTCTTATAAGATTTTGTTTTGACCCAAAGTGTTTAAGCACTTTTAAAATGGTAGGTACTAGAATCAACAAAAATACCAGAACAAACGAAGTAATTAGACTTGGCTAGTCCTGGATTATCGTTCTAGTGCTACCCGTAGCACTATGAGCGTAACTTGGTACGCTTTAGCCTTTGTATCAGATAAAATATTTATTCCAGGCAAAATCGAATCACAGAAAATTCATTGTGATAGAGGTTTCTTATGGGATTTTTCGGAATTATCAAATCAAACATACAAAATTGTTTACTTTAACCTTGTAAAAGTATTTTTTTTTTCATTTTTAACCGTAGGTAATTGAGCAATCAAACACACACACACACACACACACACATTTTTAATAAAAGTTTAATTGGAATAATTTCGTAATCCTAAGTACGCATTCTCACTACAGTCGACCTTATCGTATATTGCATTAGCTGTACAATCATCATAACAATCATAAATAACAATATGTAATGTCAACTCTACTGCGTTGCACATATGGCTTAGCTAATCTCTAGACTTGGACACCAAGTGACGCCTTCTTCTTCTTCTTTAGCCATTTTCAACTTCTAAGGTGTAGGCCTCCTTCAGTTTATGCTATTTTGGTCGATCTTGGGCGGTTTCTATCCACTTTATTCCTGCCAGCCTTTTGATGTCGTCACACCAACACACTTGGGGTCTTCCTCTTGGGCGATTCTCGCCCCACGGTTTCCACTCTACCACTGCCTTGCACCACAAGACCAGCCCACTCCCACTTCAACTTCAAGACTCGTTTCGCAACGGTCGCTTACTTTGCTCTTCTCCCTGACCCACTCATTTCTTCTACGATCTTTGAGTTTTACTCCACCAGCCGCCTCTCAATTGCTCTTTGAGTAACTTGAAGTTTGTGGAGAATATCCTTAGAAAGAACCCAAGTCTCAACTCCATAAGTGAGCACTGGTACCATGGTGGTAACTGGTGGCATAAGTGACGACTAGTATCTCTTAATGATTAGTTCAGAAATGGGAAGGTCCAACTGAGTCCCAGGGTCCCGGACACAGCTGAAAGGATTTGTAACCTAAATTGGCAATGGGCTGATCAGAATAGTTGTTAATTTTGAGGCAACAACTGTCTGCTAGAGTGGAGACCATCATCACTATCGTCTGAATGTGATGCAGTGGAGTGCCTACGCAAGGTTGCCGAAATTGGTTGGAAAATTATAACAGAAAACTGACTTTAGTCACATGCACAGGAGAAGCGTATGTTTGCAGCATTGGAAAAGTACAGGTCGATGCCGACAAAATAAGCAAGCGACGGCTGCGCGAGAGGTCACAGGTTTGATCCCCAAGACGGGCCAAAAATTTGTACCTACGTTTTCGGTAAGAAATTCTTAGAGTCAGCCCGGAGTCTGGAAGTTAGCGGTCATGTACCCCCGTGCCTCGGAAAGCACGTTAAGATGTTGGTCCTGCACCCAATCGCTCTCCGATCGTATCACCCTGGTGTCCCATCGGAATATGAGGGTAAGGGAATAGAGAGTGCACTTGTGTTTGCCCACACACTTTAGCACTATAGTGTTCAGTTTAGGATATATTAGATATCCGGCGTACGTGGCTGATCGTGAAGATTGGCCGCCTTAGCCGTAATCGACTAGAGGACATTATATTATTATTATTTGACGACCCGTTTGGAACAGTGGTAGTGAAGGCTGCTTCTGGTGGTGGTGGTAAGGGTTGCGGGTTCGTTCCCCGCACAATACAAGCATTTGTGTGCATGAATATGTCTGTTTGTATTGGTCTGGGTGTTTTACTATATACTTATTATAAGCATGTATTTACAAAAGAAAAGTGTTAAATTCCGCGGTTGGTTCTGATATCCGTAACACAGGTGGTTGAGCGACCTCCCTCGGAGTCAGATCAATGTATGTGATGTTGTTAAATATTTCTATTATTTCGAACGCAGAATTGCATTTGTCTGCCGAGTCAAAATGTCTACTCAGTCATAGTCCTAACCAGATCCAAAGTTTCACCCGGTTTAATAGTAAAAATATGATTTTCAAAATGTCCCTTACTACGTTACTTTCCTAAAACCATTGCCCTAAAGCCCCTAAACAATACACTCCATTTTAGCTGTCGAGTAAAAACGTCTGTCCTCATAATCACAAAAGGAGCCCGCAAAAACCGGGTACCCAGGTGTTTCACCCGGGTTCGGCCGGGTTCGCCCGGGAGGGCTGGGGTGACCGGGCGGAGGGCGGGTCAGAGGTCGCGCCGCCCTGCCCCGCCCAGCAGACCTCGAGAAACTGAAAATGGAGGCCGATGGATGGTAAGATGTTTGTTTTGAAAGCTGAGGTTTTTACTTGGAGATATTTATCTGTGGTTGGATGTTGAGTCGTGAAGAGCTAAACTAAAAATCTTATACCGAGCGTATCAGTGAACAGTTGCATTCTTGTAAACAATTATTTTACCTGTTAAGTATGAAATTAGAAAAACAAAAAAAAGACGACTTTTGTACAAACCCGTTCTGTTGAATCATTTTCTATGGGGTAAGCAGCAATTTTGTTCTAAATTAAAAGTACAAGTAGCTATTTAGAAGGATGTACCTAACTGTTCAATTGCATGCCTCAAGTGGTAATGGGCAGGGCACATTGCAAGGAGATCAGGAGTCTTCGAGTGGAGGATCTGGTGAAGTCGCGGGAATCCCTTGGATGCGGGCGACACACCGATGTGTGTGGAGATCATTGGGGGAGGTCTATATCCAGCATTGGACGTTTATTGGCTGAAATGATGATGACCTAACTGGCCACTAATGCATGAACAAAATAAATAAAAGCTAGGAAAAGTGGATGAAATACATTATATTGCTCTACAATCAAGGCCAGGCTGGGTGGTCAACTCGCCCTATTAAAACTCGTCCCAGAATTTTAGAATTTATTAGCTGGCCACTGTTCTAACCTAACCCAAAGAATATTTTTGTGGCGATAATACATACTGAACTCCACAAAACCAAAAATATTGGTTAGGTTAGGTTAGAACAATTGCCAGCAAAAAAATTCAAAAATTCTGGGATTAGTTTTAATAGGGCGAGTTTTCCCCTAACCCATCAAGGCGACGGCTGCTAGCGGTTTTTTTGTTTAGAGGTACGAGTACATCATCATCATCAGCCCATTTAAGTCCCCACTGCTGGGGCACGGGCCTCCCTCAATCACATGAGGGGTAATTGCCATACTCACCACGCTTGGCAGACGGGTTGGCGAGGGTTTTGATATAAATGCAGAGTTTTCCTTCTCTGGGTGCTGATGATCATGCCAGCAGCTTTACCTTAGTCGCCTTTTACGACACCTCGGTAAGAGTGAGGGTGGCCTATTCTACTCTGCCGGGGACCACACGGCCACGAGTACATACCAAGGTCTAATTTACTAGGCTATCTTTTCTTGACTTTACCTCACAATTATCGTCAATGTGTGACAATTGTGTGACAAAGGAAATTATCGTCAATGTGTGACAATTGTGTGACAATGTGTGACAAAATTTGGGTTTTTTCATTCCACGCTGCAAGTGACTAGTGGTTTTCTTCACTAACGTTGGGAAAATTCCTGATAAAATAGGCAGTGTTAGTTTGTGGAAAACTATGGTAGACTCGAGCCCTTTCTGCCAATTGTCCACATGTGTTGTGTTGTTGTGGGACATCGCTTTGTGAGTTTGTCTAGTGCACTCGTGTGTGATATCAGATTTTTATGACATGCCTATTCTACTTGCATAATATTATGTGTATAGTGGGAAAATATTTTAGGTGTAGGTAAGTAAGTATACTGGATACAAAATGGACTTCTTGTACGGAAAAAAAATCGAAAATGTTGACTTTTCTTTACACACTTTTTCCAATTATTTTGTGGCAAGCAGTTAAAAATAAAAAAATCAGGAAATGTAAACTTTTATCAATTAAATCACTTGTATAAGAAACGTCTTCAATCTAATTGCATATACAAAACCAATTTGGGCCGTGTGGTCCCCGGCAGAGTAGAATAGGCCACCCTCACTCTTACCGAGGTGTCGTAAAAGGCGACTAAGGTAAAGCTGCTGGCATGATCATCAGCACCCAGAGAAGGAAAACTCTGCATTTATATCAAAACCCTCGCCAACCCGTCTGCCAAGCGTGGTGAGTATGGCAATTACCCCTCATGTGATTGAGGGAGGCCCGTGTCCCAGCAGTGGGGACTTAAATAGGCTGATGATGATGATGATACAAAACCAATTAATTAAAATAAGCTAACTAAAACTAATTTAAACTAAATGTTATTAATTCATTTAACTTTTTTACAACCAACATTTTAACATGGTTATTTAATAAATAGTATAAGTGTTTGCTGAGAGGTTGTAACCCCGAAATTGTTTAAAATAGATCCGGTTTAATAGCTAAAAATTTAAATCGATTGGCGTCGCTAGTGTGCCCTACCCGTCACCTTAATTGCACAAAGCAATTCATTAAAATATTTAAAATAATAATAAACTGAATCTAATTTAATTAAACAAAATTAAGGAACGTTGACAATAATCATTGAATATGACTTTACGAATTAACAATCGCTTACCATCCGGTGATCCGTCTTCTCGTCTGCCATTTATCAAATATTTTTTTTATTATGATTGGACATTAGTGAACCAAACTATGTTTGTTCAACTAATCAGCTTATGAGTAGCGTTCCCTTTCACGGCACCGTCGGTCAGATACAGATCACAATTTATCGATACATTACATTACAATCTCACGAGCGAGATAAGTAAATACGAGATTTTGGCGACATAGCTATGGTGAGGTGTCGCTTCAGCGATTCGGAAGTCTGGTAGGTAATTACAATGTTTTGAGAAACTATCCGAAACGTGCAGGTTTCCTAACGATGTTTTCTCCTACCCTCTGTTTGACAATACGTGCATGCTCGGATTCGAATCTACGACCTCCCAATCAGAAGGATCACATTCTTTAAATCCACTGGGCTATTATATCTCTAACTTATAAGACTATCTGCCACACTCAGAGTCGTTGATTAACTTAGTTGGCTACTTAAGAAAAAGTATTGACACTTATTTTGATGCTTATAAGGACTACCGATACTAAAGTTAATGATCATTAGCTTAAATGCCGTCTCTGAGTGCGGCCGTATGCAATTTAACTGTGATAATTTATTAAACAACAGAGTGATGGTAGCTCCTTCGATGAGAACGCACCTTCTATGCAGGAGATCGTGTTTTGAATTCGAGCATGCATTTCTAGATTTTTCAAATGTGAGTATTTCTACCATTAGTTTCAGATAGTTTCTGAAACTTGAAACCATGATTTAGTTGGTCTGGTTATCCTGTAAAGGGTTGCAAAGGTCAGATGGCAGTCGTTTCATTGTAATTACCAGACTCTCCAAATCCTGAATCTCGGCCTAAGCGTACACCGGGCTCTAAAGCGACAGCTTTGGACGCAACCGGGAATCATAAGCTAAGATGAGGAAGAATTAATTAATAAACAGTTTTTTTTAATTCTACGATGTCACGTACATCATACATAAAATCCTTCAACCTATTACATCTACGGTGGCCAATCTCAACGATCAGCCACGTACGCAGGATCTAAGTGCCCAAGTGTGTGCGCAAACACAAATGCACTCTCCATTTCCTTACCTTCACATCCCAATGGGACACCAATACATTGGTGTGACATTGCAATGTGACACGACCGGAGAGAGGGATTGGGCGCAGAACCAACAGCATAACCTAATTTCCAAGGCCGCAAACTTCCGGACTCCGGACTAACACTGAGGATTTCTTTACCGAAAATTTAGGTACAAATTTATGTCATATATACTATAAGATCCAATTCTACGGACAGCTTACATAAGTTAGGAAAGTGACGAAATGATCTTAAGTCGCATCGATCGCCGGGCGGTCCCCACCCGACCCACCCCCCACTGCCCCCTGGCCCCCCATTTGGGTCGAGACAGAGTAATTGGGTGCAGGCACTTTGCAGACTACGGAGGTTTTTCTTCGTTTTTAGGACAGGGGGTTTGAGGTTTTGAAAGTGCAGAATTAATCAAAGTCAAATAATTCTTTATTTGCATAGGCTTGTACACAGCACTTACAAATCGTCATACATTTGAATGACTTAAAACTATTTATAAGTTCTTATGTATAATTTACATGTTAATACATATATATGTTGATACACAAAATATACTAAAGAAATAAATAAACATAATGCGATTCTACCACCGGCTCGGAAAGTTGTTTCTGGTCGAGAAGATCCGGCAAGAAACTCGCCAGTTACTCTTTTTAATGTTGACTGTTAATTAGGCTGAGCACAGTTTTTTTAGATAGGTGGCAGATGACAAGACCGATCACCTGTTGGTAGGCGATTGCCGCCGCCCATGGACACCCGCAATACTGGAGTCCACTTGTGACTCCAACTTTTGAGCTCCCGCTCCCTGCGTTAGGCCTCCGGTACCCACACTCACTCGGCGAAACAAGCATTTCAGTGCAAGCTGTTTCACGCTGGTTTTCAGTGCGAGTTATCACTCCGGTTAGGGCCCGCCCATACATGCCGAAGCATGGCTCTCCCATCCATAAACAACTTCGGGGTTACAACCTCTCGGCAAACACTTACTATTTATTACCTTGCACAAATGTTGGGCACGCTTTTGTACGCGAAAAATTGATTCACGACAAAAGCGGCCGTTTTTGGCGGTAATTCAAATTTCGAGGACAAAAGCAGACCCAAAAGTTAAGTTTAAGTATTTAATAAATAGTATAAGTGTTTGCCAAGAGATTTATATTGACTGTGGGGAATATGAGATTTTTTTTTAAAAGTGAGCAACAAATACCTACTTTAAGGTGAAGGGTGGGGCACTAGCGACGCCATTCGATTTTAATTTTTAGCTACTAAACCGGATCTATTTTAAACAATTTTAAAAAGTGAGCAACAAATGCTTTAAGGAAATGATTTTTAATTCTTGGCGGCCCACCGATGTAATTATTTTTTCCTACCAGTAACAATAAACTCCATGCTAAGAGCGGCCACTTTTAGCATTATCAAAATTATTCTTAGTTATATGAAGAAATTGTTACATAAGTTCAAAAAATTGTTTAAACTATTTTTAAAGTATTCATCATCATCATCATCAGCCCATTTAAGTACCCACTGCTGGGGCACGGGCCTCCCTCAATCACATGAGGGGTAATTGCCATACTCACCACGCTTGGCAGACGGGTTGGCGAGGGTTTTGATATAAATACAGAGTTTTCCTTCTCTGGGTGCTGATGATCATGCCAGCAGCTTTACCTTAGTCGCCTTTTACGACACCTCGGTAAGAGTGAGGGAGGCCTATTCTACTCTGCCGGGGACCACACGGCTGTAAGTATTCATCGCTCACTTTAAAAAAATCTCTTATTCGTCACATTCAATATACATCACTTGGTGGCGCTAGTATCGCACGTATGTTGTATCTACTTAACTTCATAACTATGAAGGAAGTCGTTAGCTCTCGAGCCGGCGCGCGCGGCGATGGCTCATAGATCTCGGCGCCGATCGATAGTCACCGTCGATCAATGTTCGCCCGTAGATCATTCGGGATGTGAGTTACGACTAAACTTACTGGATACTTCGTTTTCTGAGGAGGTAATTGGTTCGTAAATATCTTTGATTTACGCTAATTAAAAACTGATAATATTATGCCAAGTATGTCTTCAAAAGTCCTTTTTGTCAAGCTTTGTTGAACACCAAAAACTATGGACTTGGGAATCCCAAATCTCGTATTAAAAATGTTTATACTTTTTTTTATGTGATAGGTGGCAGACGAGCGGACGGATCACGTAATGGTTAGCGATTGGACCAGTGGAGTAACACGTGCGCTGCCAACCTTTAAACCCTTTCTCCCAGATCGCTTACCCGTCCGCTTGATCCGTCTTCTCGTCTCCCACCTATTACATAAAAAAATGATAATTCGAACTTTGAGATAATTTACCGATGGCTCTACTAAATGCAGTACCTACCTAATTATGATTAAACGCGTCAAAACACAATGTTGCAACGAATCAAAACAAGACAACCGTTTAACTACCCTTTCCCCTAGAAAGGTTCTGCTTGACGCTTTTCTACGAGGGCATGTTATCACTCCAGTCAATATGGCCCATTCATGCCAAAGGCCCTCCCAGTTTAGCAAAACGGTTCTTATCCCCAAAAGTGTGATAAATAACTAAATACCCATCATCATCATCATCATCTTAGCGTTTTGTCCCGGTTGCGTCCCAAGCTGTCGCTTCGGAGCCCGGGGTCCGCTTTCCTACTTCTACTCCTCCACTTCGCGCGGTCTTGTGCATCCATAGTGGTCAGTTTATTAGCACGCATGTCATCCCTTACGATGTCAAGCCACACCTTTAATAAATAACTAAATACCGACCAACAAAATATCCTAACCCTAAATAACCACAACAAAGTCAAATAAATCAATCAGTTCCCATCACAATTTACGCTGCGATCGATTCGCGAAAACGAGCAATGCGCGCGCGCACGTCGCCTCTAAATCACTCGTGCGCGTCGCGACTGTCTGTTTGTGCGTTTGATCCTTTATTTGTGAGGATGCCGGGTTTTGGCGCTGCAGTAGAGATGTTAGAGAAAAATGGACGTGTGATAACAAAAATCAAACCCTATTCTAACGTCAGATCCAGATGAAGTGGACTGGAGGGTACATTCAGGATACCTTTCACAATCACCTCATCTCACCAAAACTGATTGGAAACAAAAAAGGAACAAAAAGCAAAGTGGTTGTGGCAAAATGTTTTTTGATCAGGAGTACTTTTCTTTTCAACTTTTGTAACCTTTTAAAAAGCTCCACACCACGACAATTCACAAGATGACAAAGTACGAAACGAGTACATCAGAGGCAAATGCCGGCCTTTGACAGGCAGTAGCGACCAATCCGCATTTCCGCGCGGTTATTATCCCTGAAAGGGCTATGCTCGGAATCTCAGACGTGATCCTATCTGAGATATGAGCCTCACCAAAACTGACGGGAAATAATAAGGGAACAAAAAAAACACTGGATGTGACAAAATGTATTTTGGTCCGGAGGACTGTCCTTTTCAACTTTTGTTACCTTTTAAAAAGCTCCACACCACAAAAATGCACAAGATGCGCTGGTCAGCGGGCGTCAGCAGATCTGACAAAGTACGAAACGAATACATCTGCAGCGACTAACCCGCATATCCGAGTGGTGATTACCCCTGAAAGGGCTATGCTCGGAATCTCCGACGTGATTCTATCTGAGAGATGAGATGAGATCCTCCTGTGGATCTCATCTCATCTCTCAGATAGAATCACGAGATGAGATCCACAGGAGAATTAAGGTCGTAGACATACTTAGCCCAAAGAATTTCATGCCTCAAGTAGCAGTGGGCAGGGCACATTGCGATAAGAGCAGAGGGCCGTGGTGCCAGAAAGGTCCTCAAGTGGAGGCCGCGCTGAGGTCGCAGCCGAGGCAGGCACCCACAAGATGGACCGAGGATCTGGAGAATGTTGAGGGAATCCCTTGGATGCGGGCGGCACAGGACCGATCTGTGAGGAGAACATTGTGGAAAGACTAAGTCCCGAGGACATATATTGGCTGAAATGATTATGATGATGAATAAATTTACAATGAACGGCGTGAAGCAGCACGGTGCTGTGTTTTGCTGCGTGAGAGAGGGAACCGGAGGCCCAATCCGGGGAGAAAGGGGAATTTAAAGGTTGGTAGAACACTTGCGACTCCACTGGTGTCAAACATAAAAAAAACGAATACCTGAGGAGATGTAACCCCAAACGATGAGAAACGGCACCTCATGATGATGGATGCAGATCCGAAATATCGCATCCCATGTACCCAACAGTCAGCGATTCCCGGTGTGTTTAGCACGTGGTCCTGTGCAGGTCGGAATGCGCGGGAGCGTCTGCCGATGCGATTGTTTTGCCTTCGAAGACGTGCGAAGACAAAAATAGGACGCAAAAATGTCGTTTGTCATGGCTTTGATGTATTTTTCGATCGGAACATGTGGTTAGCGGTAAGTAAATTTAGTAAGTGGCAGACGTCATGTGTCTGAATTCTTTTATTTGTGGAGATTTCGTTTTAGGTGTAAGATAATAAATTATGTCTTTTTAAATTGTCTGACTCTTTATTATGACGCTTCAAAGTATTTATAATTTGTTCTTTTGTTCTGTATGCGTTGCCTTCTAGAAAGGTGTTTTTTTATGTCATAGGTGTCAGACGAGCAGATGCATCACCTGATGGTAAGCAATTGACGCCACCCATAGACACCCGCGACACCATTGGATTCACAAGTGCGCTGCCAACCTTTAACCCCCCCCTTTTCCCCAGATTGGGCCTCGGGTACCCTCACGCAACGAAACACAGCACAGTGACACTTCACGCCGGTTTTCTGTGAGGACGTGGTATCTCTCCGGTCGAGCCGGCTCATGCATGCCGAAGCCTGGCTCTCTCACGGTCAGGTGTACGCTCATCTCTTGAAGGTCCCTAAGGCGTAACCTTAATTTTTTAAATGTAAATTATAGTTTGAATTTTAGTCAGACGCCATTACGCAGTAACATAAGAATTTACCACTAAAACTTATAAACTAATAATTTTATTTTCTCGAAAACATCTCAACTGTTATCTGTCTATAACCCAGTTCTTACCGATAGCGTGATGCTGCGAGGCGAAAGGTTATCGGTTCGGTTCCCGCCGACACGGTGCGTCTGTGTGGGATATCTTCACTGTCATTGAATTCCGTACAAATATAGATCTGTCATTGAGTTGGGAGCTCATTAGTGAGTTGTGTATTAGTTCTGTTTTGTGCAATGGCAAAAACAGAACTATTACACAGCAACTATGGCACCTGGGATAGGTTTATGAAAAACCTGTATTACATTGCAAACATATACAAATTACAATATTTATTATAAATTAAAGCTCGCAATCTAAATGTGTCCTTAACGATCCATTGTCTAATTTTATCTGATCTTTTGTGTCATAAAAATATGATAGTTTATAATATAAGTGGAGTTGATATTGTTTTACAAAAATTCTGTAATGATATCGAACGTCGCTTTCAAAATCAAAACGTCCAATCTGGAAGTATAAACTGTAAAATCAGAACTCAAAACATTACAAATTAATTGATTAGAAAATGTTAATGTGTAAACCATATCGAAGCCTTTCATTTATTATTACACAGCATACTTACTGAAAGGTTATTATTAATAAAGTTCCGCGATCGGTCAGAAGCGCGCAACCGTTCGCGGTCGAGCGCCCACGATGCGATTTCACGGCGAATCGCCCTTTCAGCGCCCGTCGCGATGTCGGAGCGCCAGACTGTCGGGGGTTTTTGCTGATTTTCTGACAGGTACGAAATTTGGTGTGAGCGGATAGCCTGCTACGTAATCCCGGTGGGAGTGAGATCTCATTTTTATGATGATAATATAGAAAGAAAATTGAGTGCAAACTTTACTTATGCTTCTATCAGATATATTCTATCATGGTAAAAGCTAGTGATAACCCTCACTAGTGCAAGTTTATGTTGACTTTTTCACCTTTTTGGCAAAAAAACGTTACCTCCCCTAAATAGGAAGCTAAATAGGAAGGTAAACCCACCTGATTAAAACTGGTTTAAAAAAAGTAGTACATCTAATTTCTCATGTCACAAAAATGTGAATTTTATTTTTGCCTGATATAAATGAATTATTATTATTATAAACTATTGCTTGGAGAATGATCTACTCATTATTACATTGTCTTCTTATAAATGCCTATTTATAAATACCTGTAATGAGTTGTATTTTTTTCGCAGATTACTCATTTTGATTTGTCATGTTAATTGGACCGATAGTAATTCCGCTACTTAATCAGCATCCGACGAACAACAGTAAAACTTTAATAAACAACAGTCTCCCTACAAAATGTTACCAATAAGCTTAATCCATGGCGCAACTGTAATAAATCCCTCACAAAACGTCAGCCCCACAATCCGTCTAATAAAATCTCTTTTGAGTTCACAATATCTCCGCGCGGCGCCACCGTTGCTTTGTGCGGAGGCGACCAATTGTGTACAACCCCTGACTGAGTGCTTAATTGACTACCAAGCGAAAGCTTTTTGGGAGCACTCCCTCATACTCCGACCATCACAGGATACACAACAACCATTGCTGTTTTTCTTCGAATACTAAATCACTGTTACAATTCAAAAGGAGTAATGGATACTGTGCATGAGCGAGTGTTGACTAGTGACGTATTAAGGGGAAGCCGATGATATCGGATTAAAGTGCATTGGAAATCAGATTTGTTGGCAAGTGATGGGATTGTGTGGGAGCGTTTAATGCCACTTAAGCCTACCGATTAAGCAAGGGCCTCGGTGACGTCACAAAAGGACAGTTCCGCTTCAGCGGCTGAAGTTTGGGAGATTTCGATCGTGCTTTTTTGAGAGGATTATCTCCTGTGTTTATTTACTGCACATAACATATTTAGTAAAAGAGAAAAAGAGTTAGATTTTTGAAGGATGACGAATGGGATGGCAGAAGAAAAGAAGATGTTTGGAAGAAGTAGACAATCTGTGCCGACCCCAGATTTAGTTGTTCATAACCAAACAAAACATACGATTTATCCTAACTTTTTTTTTGGAGTTTTACCTAGAGCAGTGGCGAACTTACTTGTTTTTTTTTGGTCAAAGGGCTAACGCTTGATCACAATCGCACCTGATGGAACGCGACAATGAGGTCTAGGATGATACGCGTTTTGCCTAAAAGATGCCTACTTACTTACTAGTTACTTACATAATATCACCGTTGGATGAGACGTAAGTATTGTGAGTTGAATTGCAATTGCTTATCAGATGATCCGTCTACACATATCACGTACACACATCACACATATATCACTTCTAAAAAAACAAATGAAAAATTAAAGAAAAACCGTACACCAGTGGTGACAGCAGGCGTGAGTAGGCGAAAAAATGCTACGATAAGCGTTTCGTAGCGCACCTTCGTAGCATTTGCTACGAAATTATGAATGACAGTGAGTGTAGAAAACTACGCAAGATTTTATCGGTTTTATTTACGCTCGCTATGCTCAATAATCTAAAAAAGGGTTATGACTTCCGATGATAATTATTTCGTCTCCATTTTATGCTACGCATTTTAAGTGTCTTTTTTTACTATTTAAAAAAGTAAATATTTAAAAGAATGATTTCCTAGTGACTCCACTTTAAACATCAAGGGTTGCGGGTTCGATTCCTATGTTATTTATAAACTATAGTGTCGGAATATTATCTATATAATTTGGTACCTATTCGACTGCCCCATTGGGGCAGTGGGTAGTGCGTCGCACTTAAAAGCGATGGCTGCGCTAGGGGTCCCGGGTTCGGTCTTGAAAATTTGTACCTGAGTTTTTCTGTTACGAATTCTCAGTGTCAGTCCTGAGTCTGGAAGTTGGCAGTCTTGTAACCCCGTGCCTCGGAAAGCACGTTAAGCTGTTGGTCCTGCGCCCGATCTCTCTCCGGTCGTGTCACACTATTGTCCCATGGGATTATGAGGGTAAAGGAAAAGAGAGTGCAATTGTGTTTGTGCACACACTTGAGCACTATAATATATCCTGCGTAAGTGGCTGATCGTCGAGATTGGCCGCCTTAGCCGAAATTGGTTGTCGGTACCTTTACTAAATATCAATTTCCATTACGTTTAGCGTCAGCTTGCTTGATACTATTCAATAGGATATTAAATAAGATCAACTGTTCAAGGTAAATAGCACAAAATATGTTGTTATTTTTTTATGTGATAGGTGGCAGACGAGCAGACGGATCACCTGATGGTAAGCGCTAACCGCCGCCCATGGTCACCCGCGGCACCAGTAGAGTCACAAGTGAGCTGCCAACCTGTAAACCCCCCTTTCCCCTGGATTGGGCCTCCAGTACCCTCAATCACGCAGCGAAACACCGCACAGTTCTGCTTCACGCCGGTTTTCTGTGTTAAACCAAGAAGATATCATTATATAGTCAGACAAATGTACAAATCCTATGTTATCTAGATGTACGAAACAATACAGTATGAACGAAAATCACTGATGAATGACGCAACTTATAGTTGGGCCAAAATACAATCATCAAAAATCGACGACGTAACCTTGTAACAACGGGCATTAAATTTATGAATCTTTCAATGTTAACTTTTTAAAATTAATTGGCATTTATTTATTGCATAAAATACAAAAAATATAATTTCATGATTTACTATATCTGTTAAACTATTTATAAACTTATTGATAATTTACTTTTCAAGAAAATTGGACGTTGGTACAATGTTATATCTGTCAACCCATTTCCTTTTTAAACTCTAGGGATGCTCCTAAAATAATCGAACGAATACAATGTTTACTCGTGTAGGAATTTTCAACCATAAATGAAAGCCATATTCAGATTAAATAAAACGTATTACTTTGTTATTTAAAAATATAAATACATGTATAACTTGGTAAACAGAAAAACTATATATGGCACACGATATAGCGCTTTGATTTCGAAGAAAAAGAAATAAAATGGCCTTGGATCAATATCTGGGATCGGTACCTACTATCTTATTTCTTTCCAATAATTTCGATTCACATTTCTCCAAATAAAAGTACTAGTAATAACTTCTTCTCCATTATTATTTTATTCGATTCACGTTTGTTTTGTTTTTTACATTATAGCGGACAAACGAGCAGACGGCACACTTGATGGAAAGTGATCACCGCCGCCCATGGTATCACATATGCGTTGCCGGCTCTTAAGAAAGGAGTACACCCTTTTCTTGAAGGTCACCACGGATGACAGCTGGCTCCACAGTTTTACTGTGCGTGGTAGGAAATGACGTGAGAAACGCACTGTAGTCGATATAAATCCATCCAGGTAATATGGATAGAATTTGGCGTTCTGACGTGATGTGCGGTGGTGAAATGTTTGAAGTACATATCGATTATTCACTTTAATAGAAGTTTTTTACTACGTCTCCTCTCTATGAGAGAAACGTCAAGTGTGGCTAATTGTTATGGCTCATCTGTATTCTATCGGTATTTAAATATAAAGTTATCTTACGATCAAATTGATGTAGGTATAATATCTAACATTATACGGATACTATGTACTATATTTCTCTCTATTCTTATCTTTCGATATTATACCGTCATTGATGAGGTATCTTTCCCAGCTAATCCGCTGTCCGAATATTAAACCGATTGCTGAGGTCAGAAATTACCTCGCTCCATATTTCCCTGGGGACCTTGGTTCCCGATATTTGATCCCTTCATGTGGAAATATTATTGATTGGTCAAGTGTCTTTTCGTTTGTCCGACAGCCTTGAGCGATAGCACAGTGGCTAGTGGCGGCTGGCTGTATTGGGGTTCCGGTCGAGTCAAGATGTGTATTTGAATTGCTCTCAATTTTAGCTTGAAATCTAGAAGTTAGCGCTGTCTCTAATACCGTGGTAATCGGAAAGCGCTATGCTGTTAATCCTGCGCCCAAACCCCCCTCCCCTTCTCCGGTCGTGATATGAGTTAAACAAAATCGCATCTGTGTTTGCTGGAGACCAATTATCGCTACGACAATCCGCAAAATGTGTAAAGTAAGAAAAGTAAAATTAGTAACCGACTAAAAATGTAGCAAATTAATCATGCGGACTACCTCTGTTAATGTAGTTCTTACTTCATAGTATGAAATCAGAGTACGACATTTCATAATTGACATAATAAACATCGTGTACAACGTGTGTGAAACTAGACAAAATGAAAAAAAATATGATTAAAATTGATATCACGGCTCACCGTTTTGTCGCTGAAATAACAATTTCTGAGAAAGATTGAAGTCATATTTCTTTGCTTTTAAACAATCACCTTATTGCTTTTAAACATGAATTTATCATTATTCTATAATAATGACCCGGTACCACTATTTTTATCGTATATTTTTTATTTTTGCGTCTTTGTAAATAAAAAAATATATTTTTTAAGTGTTAGGAATAGAATCCTTATGATAGAAAGAGGTACTCTTCAAATAATTTTCGTCTCTTAACCCCCATCTCGCGGCACGTGGTATAGGGTTACGCGTTAACCCTTAAACGGTACAGATGCTGACAAAAAATTGAAGAGAGTAGAATATAACTGCATTCATTAATACCCGACTATCGAACAGGAATCATATAATATTTGACGACCCGTTTGGATCAGTGGTAGTGAACGCTGCCTATCGTGCAAGGGTGGCGCGTTGGATCCCTGCACAGTTCAAACATTTGTATGCATGCCTGCACAGTAAAACATGTCTGTTTGTATTGGTCTGGATGTTTCCTGTGTAATATAAGTATGTATTTACAAAAGAAAAGTATTAAAATGGATATATTTGGAATTCCGCTGTTGGACTAAGAATTAGTCCTATTGACCAATACCAATAGGACTAATTCTGTAACCAACAAGGCCCAACCTTAACCTTTGCTGCAGTGCAGGTGCGCGTAGTAAAAGACTGCGAAGGAGGGTAGACCGATTTTTCGGCCAGTAACATCTTACCCGCAAAAACTTCAGTTACTCCGAGACCATGGCGCTTGCAACAGTGCCGAAATGTCGGAAACTCAAAAATAAGGTACATGGTAGAGATCCCGTAAATAACTATTCTCTTGTTGAAAGCTTAAAATAATATATAGAATTAGTCCTATTTGTGTGTTTATGTCAAATTTGTGTTCTGTGGCCAATGAGGGTCTCCTACGTAGTTTCGAATGCCGCTGTCGCGAAGCACGCTGTTGCGAATTTTGTTTTTACTGCCTCATAGTTTCGAAAGCTGATGGACTCGAATGATGTAGTCGCGAAAAACGCTGATTCGAAAAACATTTGCACTGCCTCATACGCTCGAATGCGGTTGTATGTCTATATGATAATTCCTAAACTTTTTTGGGCATAAATTACCTCATTCTAGCGTTTATTGCCCGGTCGCATCCAAAGCTGGTGGAGACCGCGACTCGGTAAGCGTAGTGTAGGACGCCCTGCGATGCGATGCGATGACATTCGAAGGCTGGCTGGTGTGGGCTGGATGAGAGTGGCCGAAAATCGGGAGCAGTGGCGTGCATTAGGGGAAACCTATGTCCAGCTGTGGACGAGTGTGGGTTGCTGATGATGATGATGATGATGATGACCCAAAGCTGCCAGTTTTTTATACGTTATTATGACTTATAATAAATCGAAGTCACAAGCATTCGAGCGCACGAGGCAGTGCAGTGCAAATGTTTTTCGAATAAGCGTCTTTCGCGACTACATCATTCAAGTCCATAAGTTTTCGAAACTATGAGGCAGTAGAAAAAAAATTCGCAACAGCGTGCGTCGCAACAGCGGCATTCGAAACTACGTAGGACACCCGGCCAATGAAGTAATCTTTTTCTTTATTAATGTCTAAGCAGTCAAAATTAAAAATCTTTTTCGTTGGTTAACCCTCATCTCGGCACGTGGTATAGGGTTACGCGTGAACCCTTTTAACGCTCGGATGCTGACAATTATTGTCACAAATTAGCCGTTAAGAGTGACGACGTGTTACAGATGGTTACGGTTAGATAAATAGTGTCTTCTAATTGGTTAGGGTTAATAACTAAGAGGTGATGGTGTCATCGAGAAATTATAATAAATTGAATCGACGTTCCTTTAAAATTAATTCAAGAATATGGATAGGATCATCATTATCATCATCATCAGCCCATTTAAGTCCCCACTGCTGGGGCACGGGCCTCCCTCAATTACATGAGGGGTAATTGCCATACTTACCACGCTTGGCAGACGGGTTGGCGAGGGTTTTGATATAAATGCAAAGTTTTCCTTCTCTGGGTGCTGATGATCATGCCAGCAGCTTTACCTTAGTCGCCTTTACCTTATGGGTAGGATATGGAATTGTATTAAGTATTGTTTAAAGTACATGTCAAAATAGTTGTCAAAATAGTTGTTAATCAAAAATACTTCCATCGTGATTCTCTTAGCGTTTTGTACCGGTTGCATCCCAAGATGACGTTTTTAGAGCCAAGGGTTCGCTTAAATTTTGTCTAAATCCTTGTACTTGCAATTCAATCTTGTAACTACCACAAAAATCGAATAGGCCGTGGGAGAGCCACGCTTCGGTATAAATGGGCCGGCTCGACCGGAGTGATACCACGGCCTCTCAGAAAACCGGCGTGAAGCAGCAGTGTGCTGCGTTTCGCTGCGTGAGTGAGGGTACCGGAGGCCTAATCCGGGAAAAGGATTTAAAGGTTGGCAGCACACTTGTGACTCCACTGGTGTTGCGAGAGTCCATGGGCGGCGGCAATCGCTTACCATCAGGCGATCCGTGTGCTCGTCTGCCACCTATCACATAAAAAAATAGTAGGGATAACATTTTAACTTCTGTCACTATCAAATTTGTGTTCGTCAAAACCCAAAAAATATCTAAATGCTGGTCTATGACAGACAGGCAATTAGATTATACTCGTATATTTTTTTTATAGGTGTCAGACAAGCAGACGGATCACCTGATGGTAAGCAATTGCCGCCGCCCATGGACTCCCGCGACACCAGTGGAGTTACAAGTGCGCTGCCAACCTTTTAACCCCCCCTTTCCCACGGAATGGGCCTCCGGTACCCTCACTCACGCAGCGAAATATTGTTCCAAATCCTCATCTAGCGTGAAAGAAATTGTTCCAAATATTCACAAACAATGATTTGAAAATAAACTCATAAGTAGATTATGATCGAACTTATGAATAAAACATAATTCTCAAAATCAAAATTCACGCCGACTGTCTTACAACGGGAGCGTTACTCAAAAAACTTACGACAATGAGGCCAATCAACCGCCCAAAAACTTCCTCAGAATGGTATTAATTTTCAATGGGATTATTTACAAATCCTCGAGCAAGCAATCTCGGGCCATCGGGGGCTGGATCTGTCAATATTGTCACAAAACATCACAAGTTTAAAAAAAGAAGTAAAAAATCTTAAAAAATACAAAAAAGGGACATGAATGTGGCCTAATTTTCGCTCTCAATGTGTACTTTGTGTGTAAGCATCGGGGCGTAATACAAATTAATTCATACGTTCTCGGACTGGGGGTTTTTTTGTTTAAAAAAAAAGCGGAAGACCGTTGGCTTTTATGGCGTTTTTTTTCTTTTTATTTATGGTGCAAAAATTGGGTTACTTAACGGGAGCGCGTCGGTACTATTGTGTGTTGTCTTCGGCCTTTTTTTTAAGTTTTGCACAAAAAACTTTTTAAGCTTTCAACTGGGGATGATGGCAAACAGCAGTTAGGTGTTATTAATAGTTTTACTAATTGGAAATTATTAATGAAAACTTGATATTGACAAAATATGCTGTTTTTAACTTGTTGAAAAAAGTTTTTGAGGGGCTGTTAGTTCTTCATTTTGGATGATATATATATTTTTTTTTATAATTCTCACAACATCTCATAGGTTGACCTGATTCCGTACTAAGTAGCTTAAGCACTTGTGTTACAGATATCAGACAACAGAGGAACACAAATATATACTTAAATACATATATTACACCCAGACACTGAACAAACACAAGTGTTCATCGCACGAATGTTTGTCCAGGGTGGGCAATCTAGCAAGAAACATATTGCTTTTAAACAAATAGGTCTAGTATTTTGCTCTTACCCTAAATTATTTAATAGTTATGTATATTTATCTTAGTTTTTCATTATCTATGTACGTATTCCATCACCCTTTACAGCTCTGGTAGCTATATTAATGTTATTATCGGTTACTCATAAAAAACCTGTCCAGAGCTTTAGAAACGAGAAAATATTCAAACGCCAGCTTATTTTTATGGCTACCGATGATCAAACGTTCGCAATCACATAGATCCATGGGATCTAAGGGACACAGAACCAAAACTGCCCCGACCACATAAAATCCGTTTCGGACTCACCATTCACGGCATTGTACACTGACATAACATAAGACACGCTTTTTTTTCTTTCAAACTAGATTTCAACCGTTCACTGCTCAAAGGGCCCCAACTGTAGAGGTCAGGGGTCACTTGCGTCTTTTTAGCCCAAAGAAAAAAGTCGTTACGAATCCTGTACAAGAAAAAAAGGGGCTTCCTTCTAATATTGTGAATATTGATGAAGAAAGAAATCTGGTTTTTGGAATCACCTACTTTATACAAGCTTTATTCAGACCGCATGTGTGGTCCCACGGTTTGAAGTCACGTGTTCCAAATGTGTTCTGGGAACGTTCGGTTTACACAAAAACTTGATTTGGCTTGAAGAAACTAATCAACATTTTGTCACATAGATGATATTTTATTCTATAAAAAAGCAACTACTGGACGCCATCTTTTTTATCGCACTTGGGAAACATAAGTCATAACTAACCAACTAAAAGTGTGCTATAATATTTTGAGCAGGAACTATGTATATCAATTTACATAGTATAAGAATAGTGATATATTTAGGTAACTAAATATCGTTATGATCTTATACAACACAAAAGGGACAGCCTCAATTTAAGATATAGAACGCTTACATAAAAATCCAGTATAAAGAAGTAAGGGTTGCGATCTCGTTTTTAACAAAAGGCACGTGATACATTACAGAATCCTTGCGCACGATTCGTGTACCCTTTAGCCTAAAGGGATAAAGGGATTGTGGCAGATAAACGGCACAATGGGGCGTCTGGAGGTGGGTCTTATTGATCCTGGCACGCGTTTTCGGGTTAACGGTAAGGGTTGGATGCTGCGCGTAGGCACGCGACTTGCCGTCGGGTGAGATCTTTAACGTTATTTGGGGTTAATACAAGATTCAAAGAAGTTGAAATGTTGACTATTCAAAAGGATGATCTGTGATGCCCCGTATGTTCATGGGCGGCGGTAATCACTTACCATCAGGTGAGCCGTCTGCTCGTTTGTCTGCCATAATGTAAAAAAAAGGTGACACTGCCAACTTTCAAAGTACGCTGATTGAAGTCAAAAGTATTTAATGATATATGACAGTTGTTCAAATTGGTCAGATTTTAAGGGTAGTATCTGTTATAGTCAAGCCAAAGAGTCGTGGCAGTCTCTGTGATTTTTCATTTAATTAATTAACGATATAGGTACTCTATCGTCTGCAACAGTCTTTGCGTTTAGTTAATATTAGGTTGGATAAGATATGGATCTGCCTCCAGTGGTAACCGATTGGTTTGTGCATCCTGTTCGCAACCTTCAGGAGAGTTTTGGAGCTGCCATGTACGCTTTCCCTCAGAAAGGCCACTCTGAGTGTATGTACCAACGTGCACTCAGAGTGGCCTCTCTGAGTGCATACACTTACGTGCACTCAGAGTGGTCTCTCTGATTGCATGTACCAACGTGCACTCAGAATGGCCTCTTTGTGGGAGCTATATAGGAGCTAGTGACTGCGACAGAGTCTATGACGAATGCGGTCATCAACAATACAATGCCTTGTAAAATAATGTTACTGATTTCTATGAAGATTTATTTATTTTTTTATTGTGTCTCCTTTTTTCTCCTTTTTATCTGTTTATCTCAGAACTGGATCGTATTGATCCCGGCACGCGTTGACGGGTTAACGGGAGGGATGCTGCGCACACGCGTCGAGTTTTACCGTTGTCGGATTAGGGTTGAAACGAGATCTTTTGTGGATCTAATGTTTGGTAGGTAACATGGAGAATAATGAGATGGTCTTATAATTGTATGGTATATGAAAATGTCAGATAACCAGTACGTTCTTTGTAATTTTATGCGCATGATCAGCACGCTGAATCCGAGGTGGATCATGTCTGTAGACACAAGGTACTGATGGACGATAGAGCCGACAAAGTACTAGAGTAGACTGGTGTTTGTTATCGGCTAAAATAGGCTGTAATTAGATAAAATAGAGGACTTTTTATGTGATCGGTGGCAGACGAGCAGACGGATCGCCTGATGGTAAACGATTGCGGCCGCCCATAGATGCCCGCGACACCAGTAGAGTCACAAGTTCATAATCAGAAGTTGGCGCTGCCAACCTTTCCCCCGGATTAGGCCTCCAGTACCCAAAAAAATTTAAATAAGATCAAAAAGAATTACTTTAAAAATTTTTACATAAAGAGCCTATATGAGAAACGCCAACGCTTTCTACATCGAAATTTTATGTTAAAAATCATGACTTTTACTTTTAAAACTGCCATCTACGTAAACATTTTCGTAAATGCAACTTAGGAACGGACGTCAAAACGTGCGCGCGCGCTTTAAAACACATTGTGTGTTAATGCACACACATATTAATTAGATACTAGTGAAGCGACTAGTGGGAAATATTGGCACTCGCGTCATTTCACAATTCAACTGATAATTTTAATTTAACTATTGGGCCACCCTCACTCTTACTGAGGTGTCGTAAAAGGCGACTAAGGTAAAGCTGCTGGCATGACCATCAGCACCCAGAGAAGGAAAACTCTGCATTTATATCAAAACCCTCGCCAACCCGTCTGCCAAGCGTGGTGAGTATGGCAATTACCCCTCATGTGATTGAGGGAGGCCGTGCCCCAGCAGTGGGGACTTAAATGGGCTGACGATGACGATGATTGGGCCTCCAGCCGACATTTTAAACGATCAACAAGTTTAGCCACAAAATTAATAAAATCAGGCGTAAATACTGGTGCAGCTTTGATAAAAGTGATATTCTTATTACGCTATAACTTTAGAAATCTTAATAAATTCTATAATATGTATTAACATTGCAACGCCTCTGCGGGGTTCATGTTCAGGACTTGTAATTAGTTTAAGATCTATTGTGAACAACATGAAAGCAATAAAAACTATGACTATGACTAAGATGCAAAAACTATTAAGTGTGCCTATAAAATTTGAGGGTTTCCTCTCAATATTTCCAGGATCCCATCGTCAGATCCTGATATCCTTATCATGGTACCATTTTTGGTACTATCTACTTTCCAACTATAAGAGAATCATCTAAATCGATTCATATCTCAATCGGACCAATGGCAAAGTAGTCGGCGAACAAACATAAATAAAAGAAAAAAATATGCGAGTCGAATTGAGAACCTCCTTTTTTGAAGTCGGCAAAAAAGTGCACAAGTTTGCTTATCTCGTTAGAAAATCTAACACCAAGATTTAAGCCCTCCGGCCACATTGGCAACTAAGATTCACAACCAGTTGCCTAAGAAGAACTAACATTCTTGCTACTCAACCAGTTGCCAAAGACGATAGATATTTCCCAAAAGGATCAGAAGAATTATTCACTAGAGTGATTTTTTTTTTGCTAAAGTCAGAACTTCACTTAAGAGGACACAAACGACGCGAATCGATTTTAATTTTTAGCTTCTAAACCGGATCTATTTTAAACAATTTCGGGATTACAATCTCTCGGCAAACACTTATACTATTTATTTAATACTTATAGTTAACTGTTTGGTGTGGTTTTGCACTCGAATTTTGGATTACCGCCAAAAGAGGTCGCTTTTGGCGTACAATCAATTTTTCGCGTACAAAAACGGACCCAACATTTTGTGCATGGTTATTTACCCGTCACCTTAAGTGAAGTCAGCTTGAGTGCTTCACTATGAGTTACACAATGCTTTTGTTTGTATGTAAACGCGCGATACCGGCCGCGGTCGGCTAACGAGGAATTTAGGTAAAATAACTTGGAAATGTTGTGTTGTATTTTTTATTTCGTCCAAATGACAAAACTAGGAAGAAAATTTACAATTTAAATAATGTTATTTTATGAGGTGCGCAATCGATTATCCTATGTATGAATTATAGATTTTCTTCTCAAACCGTACTCTTTCGACAAACCGAAGAGTAACTTAGTTAAGTTACTCTTCGGTATGTCCGATGTCCGGAAAACCGAGAGTAATTCCTAATGTAACGTGAAAATAATTGCCAAGTTGATAGAGTCGTAAAACCCGAGCACAGTTAGGTACGTTTAAAATAACTATACTAATGGCAAAAAATCGCGGCAGATCAAAACATACTTTTCGCTCGAATCGAACCCAGGACCCCGAGATCACGGTCCGGAACCTACTTAAACCACTTGACCAACTGGGCATCTCATCATCATCATCAGCAACCCACACTCATCCACTGCTGGACAAAGGTCTTCCCTAATGCACGCCACTGCTCCTGATTTTAGGCCACTCTCATCCAGCCCACACCAGCCAGCCTTCGAATGTCATCATCCCATCTTGTCGCAGAGCATCCTACACTACGCATACCGAGTCGCGGTCTCCACTCAAGGACTTTACGGCTCCAACGGCTGTCAGTTCTGCGGCTAATATGACCAGCGCACTGCCACTTCAGTTTGCTAATTCGGTGGGCTATGTCGGTGACTCTGGTTCTCTGTCGGATTACATCAGACCGGATCAGCGGATTAGGACCGCATCAGAAATGATGTAATCCGACAGAGAACCAGAGTCACTGGGCATCTACTCATATTGAATTATAAATCATTTTTACCTGACATTGGCAAACTGCTATAGGAGTACTAGTCTTTTTTTTAATCAGCCTATAAACTGTCCCACTGCAGGGCAAAGGCCTCCATCATAGAAATCAAGTTATCGCTACTATGATGGGATTAGGCTTAATCACCAAGCTTGCCAAATGCGGATTGGTGATCACAAACCCGAGCTATGTCCGAACAATTCGAAACATACTTTTCGCTCGACCCGGGAATCGAACCCAGGACCCTGAGATCACGGCCCGGTACTTAAACTAGATTGCAACAGGGCGTTAGGGGGGTACTAGAGTCTAAAGAAAAAAAAAGTATTTTTTTGTCAATTCTCCTAATCTGTCAATTCACCGATGCAGTTTGCACACCCTGAACCTATCTATCCGACTTAAGGATTTCGCACAAAAACTGGCGCGTTGTCAGGGCGGGGTCTCTTGACAAATTTACGGGCTTTTTCGGCGACTTTTTGCCGAATAGCGGTTTACGGTTCTGGTAAGTGCCGAACGGCTTTGGGCTTTTTTTGGCTTCTCGGTTTTTGTTTCGCCGAAAGGTTATCAAACAGTCTGGAGGTGTTAAACGTAATCTGGTATGTTTGCCGTATTTGACAGATATTTATCTTTCTGGGTTACATTTTGTGGTAGATAATTTTTTTACTACACCATCTCATCATCTCATCTAAGCGAGTTATTCCCGGTTGCGTCCAAAGCTATCAAGTACAGAACTTAAGGAGCATTAACTTTAAATAAAAAAAATCTTAGTCAAATGTTACAAAATAAAACTTAAAATCTACTTAAGTAAATCAAGCGTAAACTATATACTATGTGCCTGTACTAGGATACCCTCTGTTACAGGCAAAATATGACCTATTTTAAAATAAGTAATTGTGCTACTTTAAAAAACACTAGCAGCCCATCAGCAATCTCTCAGATTTCTCAGAAGATTCATGGGTGGTTGATTATTTACCACCAGGCGACCCACGTTCTCGTTTATCGCCTCTAGCATAAAAATCAAATTGCAAATTTTAGACTTGGGAGCTCAGGTACGGTACAGAGAATAAAAAGGTTCGTCACCTAAAGGTAAATTTTCGCTTGCACGGCAAGAATCAGTTATACCAATACCGTTTTAAAAAGATCTGCCAACCTTTTATAAATTATCTTTACATCAAAAGGAATCAATGTTGGCTTCAAGCAAATCTGAACTTTCTGATCTAGCAGTTAAGCATAATTATCTGAGCAACAGGTATTACTCTGACAAATTTACGAAAGGTAATAAGTGCTCATAGCATATCAAACGAATCAATTTGAAAACTAACGAACCTTTTCGTTATTTGACGGTAAGCCTAGTAATTACTATCAAGCGACTCAAAATCAAATAATTCTTTATTTGCATAGGCTTGTACACAGCACTTACAAATCGTCATACGTCATTAGAATGATTTAAAACTATTTATAAGTACTTATGTAATAATTTACTACATATATATTTTGATACATAAAATATACTAAAAAAAGTAAATAAACATAATGCGATTCTACTACCGGCTCGGAAAGTTGTTTCTGGTCGAGAAGATCCGGCAAGAAACTCGCCAGTTACTCTTTTTTTTTTTTTGACTGTCGTTGTAACCCATGGGTGATTTCTCCGCCTATGAGTCATATAGTTACACATTCCAAATCATAATTTTGTCATCCATAGCGACCATATAGCGACGGCTGCGCATGATGTCCCAGGTGGGTCAAAAAAAGAATTAAATAACCGTTTACTTCTCATCAGAGAGGTCATACAGACAGTGATAGGATACTATTGACACTATATATGTGACACTCAGACCTAAACTTTGTGACTTAAGACTTCGGTAAGGAATTCTTAGTGTCAGCCCGGAGTCTGAAAGTTGGCGGTCTCGTACCCCGTGCCACGGAAAGCGCGATAAGTCGTTGGTCATGCGCCCGATCCCTCTCCGGTCATGTCACATTAGTGTCCCATCGGAATACGAGGGTAAGGGAATGTAGAGTGCACTTATGTTTGCGCACACACTAGAACACTACAATAAATCTTGCGTACGTGGCTGATCGGTAAGTTTGTCCGCTATAGCCGTAATTGGTTGGAGGATATTATTTTTAGTAAATAATGCACTTAAAAAATTTTCGACAGTCTCCGGGTGGGACTTGAACTCGCCTTCATTTGCTACGGGCAACTATATACCAACTAAGCTACCGTAGACCTTGGTATGTCAAAGATTTGATTTTGTAAGTGCTTTTTGCTTCGCCGTGATAGATAGACAATCCAACGAGGACTGTCGAAAAAATTTTAAGTGCATTATCTACTTAAGAATAAATTGCAAAAAATTGGTATACCCAAAAAATGGATATTACTTTGTCATCTAAAGCTTGAGGAGATCTTGCTTTATAAACCACCATAATTTTATATTTGGAGGCCTTTGAACTGGGTATGTTTGCATGAAGATTAACTAATATATTCGACCCTTAATCATCATGATTAGACGATGCCATGGAACATATTTTTTTGGAATTTAAGCATGTGACATTAATATAATAGATTTAAGTTGACAAGTCATGTAATTATAAATAAATAGGTAATTAAGATAGGAATTTAAAAAAACGATAGTAATATCATCATCATCATCATCATCAGCCCATTGAAGTCCCCACTGCTGGGGCACGGGCCTCCCTCAATCACATGAGGGGTAATTGCCATACTCACCACGCTTGGCAGACGGGTTGTAGAGGGTTTTGATATAAATGCAGAGTTTTCCTTCTCTGGGTGCTGATGATCATGCCAGCAGCTTTACCTTAGTCGCCTTTTACGACACCTCGGTAAGAGTGAGGGTGGCCTATTCTACTCTGCCGGGGACCACACGGCCCATAGTAATATATTTTTATTAAATTTAGCCATACTATCGCATTAAGTGCATGGTTGAAATGATAGTCAGGGTGTTTTAAATAAATAAATATATCTTATTATTTCTAATCACCTTTTGTCCTTACGCTATTAGGACATAATTACAGCCAGTATACACTTCACAATGAAGGTGCTGACACTAATTAGGTGAATCGTTAGACAATGCTCTAATTGTGACCCGGCCGATAGTTGCAATGCAGTTATTGTGTGCAGTATGCAATTGACGGGGCGAAGGTGATGTCTCAAGTAGCTATTAAGATACGCTTTTATAAGACAATTAGTTGTTCATTCCGTGATATCCGTAATGCAACAGAACGTAACCATAGATAAAATAAAATAAGTAAATATTTCACAACAGCACATACTTTGATCTGACTCCGGGTGAGGAGAGTCCATCATGCCACTGCGATCCTGCGGAAGAAGAGGATGTTTTACATGTTATTCTAGAGTGTCCACGCTTTTGTATTTTAAGGTTCGAATTGGAAAACACCGTCATCTGGTCTCCGTTCTATGGTATCCATAATGACCGAATAGAGCGTGTTCAGCGAAGGCTGCTCAAGACACTTTGTTATCGGCAAGGATGTCACAGAACTATTAAAGGTTATGAAAATAGGATGATAAGGTTTAATATGCAATCACTAGAGTCACGTCGGAAATATTATGATCTCGTTTATCTATACAAAATAACCAATTCCTACATTGATTGTCCCACCCTTCTATCTCTCTTAAATTTTAACATCCGTTACAGGTCCCGCAATCCTAAGCCTTTCGCACTACAAGTTTACACTAACAACACCTCTTTTTATAATCCAATCGTCAGGATGTGTCGTACCTATAACGAGATGGTTGATAGACATGAGGAATTGGATCTCTACCGGTACAACCTACATCAATTCAAGAGGTCTGTTTTGCAATGCATCTGTGGTGCGTTGTAACACACTATCCCTCCTCTTTATCTTCTTTGCATGTGAGGGGGTAACTGTGGATTTTAGTTTTAAGTTAATTTTAGTTTAATTTTAATTTTTAATTTTATTGTAACTGTTAGCTTTCGTTTGATTTTCTGTCTGTGTATACATGTTTTTGTATTGCAATCGGGTACTTGTCGAATGTATAGTATAAATTATTCTTTTTAGATTGTAATATGTTTTGTATACCAAATAAAATAAATAAATAAATAAATAAATAAAACAAAATCACAGAAAAACTAACTAAAAATCATCATCATCATCATCATTTCAGCCAAATGACGTCCACTGCTGGACATAGGCCTCCCCCAATGTTCTCCACACAGATTGGATTGCATGCCTCAAGTGGCAATGGGCAGGGCACATAGCGAGGAGAACAGACGGCCGTTGGGGCGGAAAGGTCCTCGAGTGGAGGCCACGTACAGGAAGTCGCAGCCGTGGCAGGCATCCTACAAGGTGGACCGACGATCTGGTGAAGATCGCGGGAATCCATTGGATGCGGGCGGCACAGGAACTAAAAATAACATGAAAGAATTAATTAGTGTAATAAAAATAAGATTATTTTTATAACATAAAAGCATAAAAAGAAATAAATATAGGAATTAAGACAAGAAAAATAAAGTATAAATAAATAAAATAAGTAGACTTCAAAATATATCGAAGGCAAAAGAAAAAAAAGAACAGGAACCATTAAATGCGCCTCACTTTAAACTATAATGTTACACTTAGGTACATACATACATTCGGTTGCGTCTAGACTAGGACGACCAGCAGCAAACTATTTCACTTTACTTTACCTACTTAGCTATAAGTCGCTTGACATCTGACAACCTCATTATTATTATTTTTTCATGGTAAAGTGGAAACTTGTAAATTTAAGAATACCAAACCAAATATGCTGTTTTAGTTTCAACTTTGTCGAGCTCAATTCCCGTGAATACCGACATTATCTGATTTCAAAATATGTACCCACTCTATCTTTTACGCTTTTCATTATTAATCAATCTACCCTCAAGGGTTGAGGGCTAAAACCCCAGCTAATCAAGGAAACACTCATTACAAACCGAAACGCGGAGAAAACAATATCGCCATTGTACTTTTGTATTACCACACAAAGGACTGCGTATCAATTTCTTCAGTAGAAAAAATCTTTGCCAAACTCACCTCAGTCCTAAATTGAACTGTAACTTCTATGAATAAGGTTGAGTTTAGTCTGGTTGGGATGTATAGTTAGAGGCATAATTTTGGTACAGAATGGATACTCGGCAAATTAATAGCTTATCTGTGATCAGTTCGGCTGTTATTATGTCACTCATTGCGTGTTCGTGCTCACCTCTTGACGAGGTGTAGGGTTGACAAAAATATTAACAGTGAATATGTTCATAATGGACTCATACTTTATGAAAACAATGTTCTTTTTTATTATGTGATAGGTGTCCAAAACGAGCAGGCGGATGGCGACCACTGGAGTCACAAGTGCGCTGCCAACCTTTTCCCCTTCCTCTCTAATTGGGCCTCACTCACTCGGCGAAACATAGCGCAATGCACTTCTTCACGCCAGTTTTCTCTGAGATCGTTACACCACCTGGCCTAAAGGCATCTTACATTACGATTACCAAGACGCGGTCTTCCACTCAAAAACTAGTTTTCCGCAACGTTTCTCGATTCTACGGCTCATATGGCCAGCCCTCTGCCACTTCAGCATAAAATATAAAAATTAAATTAATCAAATTTACTTTGTAACGACGAACCGTTTGGAACAGTGGTAGTGAACGCTGCCTTTGGTCCAAGAGTTGCGGGTTCGATCCCCGCACAGTACAAACATTTATGTGCATGAACATGTCTGTTTGTATCGGTCTGGGTGTTTTATATGTATTTTAAGTATGTATTTACAAAAGAAAAGTTTTATATGTGTATATTTGTAATCCCACTGTTGATTCTGATATCCGTAAGCACAGGTGTTTGGGCAACCTATCTCGGAGTCAGATCAATGAAGGTGATGTTGTAAAATATTTAAAAAAAAGTATTTTTTGAGTAGTTTTGTTGTGTTTATAATGTTTTGTCGTGTGTGAATAAATAAATGTTTTTTAATGAATGTGTTCAACCCTGCGCCCGCGGCCCGGGGGTGTAATGTACCCGTCTATTGTGGGGTTATCGGCTACATCTAGACTTTTGTGCGATCGTCGTAATCAGAGCCTATCGGCTGGATTACATGGGGTCGTTTGAGCCCATTGTGGGATTTTCGTCATTGACTTTTTCATTAAATGGTTATTAACTAAGGAGATGGTCTGAGTTTACTTTTCAACATAGAACAATACAGGCCAATACAGTAAAATACAGAATGACATCGTTGACTTTTGACCGTGGGCAAACCACGCTTCGGCATTAATGGGCGGGCTCCACTAGAGTAATACCAAGCCCTCACAGAAAACTGGCGTGAAGCAGCACTGTGCTGTGTTTAGCTGCGTGAGTGAGAGACCCAATCCGAGGGAAAAGGGGGGTTTAAAGGTTGCCAGCCCACTTGTGACTCCACTGTTGTTGCGGGTGTCTATGTGCGGCGGCAATCCCTTACCATCAGGTGATCCGTCTGCTCGTCTTCCATCTATCATATAAAAAAATTGAAAATAAAATACTGCTTTTTACTATATTTAATAACAATTTTAACGACTCGAAGTTACCTACTTTGCAATTGTTTATTTATTTATTCTTTATTGCACAAGAAAATAAAGTACAATTGGCGGACTTAATGCTATACAGCATTCTCTACCAGTCAACCATTAGGCGATGCAGAAATATGTATGACGGCTAAATAAATTGTATTTATTGTTTTTATATGTCTATTAAAAACGTGTCATTGATGTGAAAAATTAAATTAATTTAAATTTTCATTACAATAATCATAATTATTTATCCAAGACCTTCTTTTGGCAAATTGTAATGTTCTTCTAAATCTGACAAGTGATCTAAATGTTCCTTAAGTCTGTTGTTTGTAGCTACTATTGAAATGCACAATAAAACTCGTCCCCAACACGATGACAGAAAATATTCATACGCCAATAAATTAAGAATTATGAATGTGACATTTCAATGAATTAAATCTCACATGAAATCACATTGTCCGCACGGAACTAATCTGCTCAGCTTCCGAAAACATCGCATTTAAAGCATTGGGTCAAAAATATCGTAAATATTCAAAAAGCAAATTCCATCGTCATGGGAAATTCACGGTTGAACTAATAAGCCGAAGTAAGGGACATGTCAATTCGATTCGATATACGAAGTGACATATGTTTTGAATACGTCATCTTATCTTTTCTGCAGCCCTAGTTTTGTTTTTTTTTTGGCAAAGGGGGCCAGCGCAATTATATTGTGCCAGCAAGACGGGACAGTGGACAAAGGCAAAGGGTCTTGCGATTCGGACATTTATTTACGTTGACGCCGATTTGAAAATGGAACTAGATCGTTATCCTAGACTTGGCAACGCAATAGCATTTTTTTTAATTTACTTACGCAAGTAAACAAAATTGTATCAATGCCATCGTGGAATCGTGAATCGTCGGAGAGCCATGCTTCGGCATGAATGGGCCGGCTCGACCGGAGTGATACCACGGTCTCAGAAAACGGGCGTGAAGCAGCATTGTGCTGTGTTTCGCTGCGTGAGTGACCGGAGGGTACCGGAGGAGTAATCAGGGAGAAAGGGGGGCTTAAAGGTTGGCAGCGCACTTGTGACTCAACTGGTGTCGCAGGTGTCCATGGGCGGCGGCAATTGCTTCCCATCAGGTAATCCATCTGCTCGTCTGCCACCTATCACATAAAAGAAAAAAATACTGAGAAAAAACTTTTAATATGTATGTAAGGGAATTGCTTGACCAATTTAATTGATTAATCCAGGATAAATCTAACTATACACACATCTAGATAAATTTAAATTTTGAATACTTATCGAACCTAATCGAAATACAAACTACGAGTAGGTACTTAATTAAGTACTAGAAATTACCTATAGGTACCTTTGTGTTATTGTGATCCTTTCTTCTTTACTTTTCCTTGCAAACAGTGTCTAGGATACATCTTATTAGATGGGCACACTAAATCCCCTTTGTAAATATTAATATCGTAAATTTTGCGTCAACTTCCCCTACCGTCTGATGGATGGGGGTATTGATGGAATATTTGCACTCAAATACCTCACGAGGTTAACTTATTCATGCGGCTATTATGAATAATATTTAAGCAAGGGTGGCTTTTGGACCGAGTAAGTAGAGATCTATGGAAGGAAGAGAACTTGTGTGGGTCTAACCGAGTATATTCCATCTGTTATTAATATTGCATGAGTGTCTTGAAATACAGCTGAAAAATAGCTAAGCGTCTAAAAAAAACATTTATCATTTTTAATAAATAAATTATAAATATTTGACAATTTATACATTGATCTGACTCCAAGATAGGTAGCTCAAGCACCTGTGTGACGGATATCAGAATCAACAGTGGGATTACTAATATATACATATAATACTTTTCTTTTGTAAATACATAGTTATAATACATAGAAAACACCCAGACCAATACAAACAGACATGTTCATTCACACAAATTTAATGTTTGTACTGTGCGTGTGCCAAATGCAGCGTTCACTACCACTGTTCTAAACGGGTCGTCTAGTCGAAGTCACGGGAGAGCCAAAGGCTGGCAGCTACTTCGCCCAGCGAATTTCCATCGCAATCTAGCGGGGTAATGCTGCCAGCATTTTGGGGACATTGCCACGGAGACCTACTTTGTTTTAACTTTCCTTTTTATTTATTTTTAGCTTTTTTTATTTCTCAGTTAATGTCTTAATTTTCTTTTGTTTTTGTTCTTTTGTTCAATAAAGAATCCCATTTGATTTAACTCAATGTTGAAAATACAGTTTGTCATATCAATTGGACCACTAAAAATGTAAAAATGTGTGGCACTAAAAATTTTAATTATGCTAGAGATGATTGTGTCACGAATGGCGTATGCATCAGTGAAGCTTGAAATATCACAGATCCTTTTTATTTTAAATGTCTTGATCAATTCATTTATTTACATTTATATGTCTTAATATGTCGATGGATTTTTTAAACATAATGAAGTTGTTTGGGTTTCTTTATTATTTTTTAAAATCTAAAATTGTTTTTGCGTAATGTAGTGTAAGTTGGTATACTGTAAACCTGATTTATGCAATAAATTTATTCTTTATTATAATTTCATGACAACTACGAACGCTCCGGCTGCTGTGGAATGAGCTGCCAAGAGGTTTTCCCGGGGGAATAAATCATAAGGTTCTTCAAAAAAGTGTTTAGTGGTTCGGCAGTGCGTATGCAGGTCCTCTGAAGTTGCAAATGTCCATATGCTGCGGTAATCGCTTACCATCAGGCGAGCCGCATGCTTGTTTGCCACCGACGTAGTAAACAAAAAACAATAAAAAACAGGTAGGCGGCGCCACTGATCCGTAAAAGAGTTCTTCGACTCTTTAGAATACTTTGGCTGCAGCGGCGACTAGCGTCTCTTTCCTAAAAAGCTGGCGCACTAGCGATCATCATCATCAGATCATCTTCATTTCAGCGAATAGACATCCACTGCTGGACATAGGCCTCCCCCAATGTTCTCCACACAGATCGGTCCTGTGCCGCCCGCATCCAATGGATTCCCTCGATCTTCACCAGATCGTCGGTCCACCTCGTGGGGGGCCTGCCACGGCTGCGACTTCCTGTACGTGGCCTCCACTCGAGGACCTTTCCGCCCCAACGGCCGTCTGTTCTCCTCGCCATGTGCCCTGCCCATATGCCATTAGCGATGCTGTTCACTTATTATTACGTGAGTAGGATTTTTTTTATGTGATAGGTGGCAGACGAGCAGACGAATCGCCTGATGGTAAGCGATTGCCGTCGCTTATAGACATCCGCGACACCAGCAGAGTTACAAGTGCGTTGCCAACCTTTAAACCCCCCTTTCCCCCGGATTGGGCCTCCGGTACTCCGGTCGAGCCGGCCCATTCATGCCAAAGCGTGGCTCTTCCACGGTCACGGTATTTGCTCGTTGATGTCTAGCATAAAAAAAAATATTTTCCTTTTGGTTTCGAAGATAACACTTTCAGTGATAAAACTGATAAAACAAAAAAAATATAAAATAAATAATAAGAATATGGAGAGGAGATTTGCTAATGTTTTAAAAAAATACTGGACAACATTATTCGACATCTGTCAGTTTTGGACCAATTTTGAAAAAACTCCAAATCCCCTAATTTTGACCAGCTATTGTACTTTTCCTTGCCCATAAATATGTAATCTTGTACACACATCTTCGACAATAAAAGATAAAAAAATGTTGTCCCAGCCACTCAGGCGGAGTGTTATACAAATTTGCACATCTTTTGTCGAAAAATCATCTCACTGACCACTAACAAGCCTCTTTGAGAGAAAAGTAAAAAATATCACACGCCCTGTAAATAACGGTAGCATTTTTTTATTCTTTGCAAAGATGATGTTACGTTTTTTCATTGAGACACACTGGCCATGTGGAATGCATACTAGATTATTTTTTAATTCATAATACTGACATCTTTTGGTGAGTTCATAACTTTGTTTCTAGATATTTTTTTACAAATTCATTTATTTATGATTGGCTTAATTTCAAAAAGTACCTATAAAATAAAAAAAATCGCATTAGTAAACTTGTGTCCTCTCTCCAAAATACTCGTAACTTCTATGAAGATCCAATGATGAACGATTTTTGGTCCCGAATCTCTAACATTTTACAAACGGCCGATACATTTTACCTTAGTATTTTGTTTCTTAATCTTAAAAATAGTTAAATAATGTGAAATAGGTATTTTGTTATAATGTATCAATACGGGGATTAACACGATATTTATTATGTGAAACAACATTGTGTACTCACATATTTGGCTCGACGTTTCGGCTACGTTACAGCAGCCGTGGTCACGATCGGACTAGTTTTTTAGATTTTCGCGTTGCATTATAACTATAATGTATCAATACGGGGATTAACACGATATTTATTATGTGAAACAACATTGTGTACTCACATATTTGGCTCGACGTTTCGGCTACGTTACAGCAGCCGTGGTCACGAGCGGACAAGAAGGAGGTATTTTGTTATACGAAAGTTTGAATTAAGGTTAGAATTAAAGAATATACAAAATTATCGATATTCACAAACTATACGATTTGCACTAACTAAATAATATTACAAAATATACCGATGTACTCGTATATTTTATAATAGTCGTATTAGGTCAATATCTCTCCAACGCCCCGTTGTTTAAGTAGGTACCAGGCCGACATCCCGGGGCCCAGTTCGAGCCCTTCGATCCGGGAATCGCAACCAGGATGTTTCGAATTTTTCGAACGTAGCTTGGGTTTGTGATCCATCACCAATCCGCATTAGGCAAGCGTGGTGATTAAGCCTAATCCCATCATAGTAGTGATGACTTGATTTCTATGATGGACGCCTTTGCCCTGCTGTGGGACAGTTTATAGGCTAATAATAGTATTAGCCTATAAACTGTCCCACAGCAGGGTATACTATCCAAAGCTATAAAAGAAAAGAAATAAAATAATTATTTATTATATTGTTAAATTATCAATTCAGAAAACTGAGTAATCTGCAATATCGGACCCTTCTAATCCGGTCCACAAGGAGCGCGTGGCCCCTACAGACGGACATACCGATTCTCACGACACCGTATAATTTAACTATAAATAAAATTGCACTGCAAAATCTTACGGTCGTAAGGGATTTTAGGCAAAAAATACTGAATTGTTTTGGAAGGGAACAAATTGGGACTGCGATCATAACACATATACCAATGTTACTAAAATTATTTTAGGAACATGGTAATTATTTTTGCATACCTAAGTATCTAAGCCTGATCGTATCAGAAATGAAGGAGCACTAAGGTCACGGACAGACGCAGGAGAACAAAGGTCACAGACATAGCCCAAAAGATTGCATGCCTCAAGTGGCAACGGGCAGGGCACATAGCGAGGAGAAAAGACGGCCGTTGGGGCGGAAAGGTCCTCGAGTGGAGGCCACGTACAGGAAGTCGCAGCCGTGGCAGGCCCCCCATAAGGTGGACCGACGATCTAGTGAAGGTTGCGCAAATCCATTGGATGCGGGCGGCACAGGACCGATCAGAAGAACATTGGGAGAAGCCTTTGTCCAGCGGTGGACGTCTATTGGCTACATGAACGCCGACTTCCAGATTCTGGGCGGACACTAAGGATTTCTAGCCAAAAACTTAGGTACAAATTTATGGCCCGACCCGGGGATCGAACCCTCTTTAGCAGCCGTTGCTTTAAAGTGTGACCCATTACCCACTGCACCATCGAGGCAGTCTATATTCTATTGTCCACCGGCAATGTAAAGTAGAGCGTGGGAGAGCCACGCTTCGGCATGAATGGGCCGGCTCGATCGGAGTGATACCACGGCTTTACAGAAAACCGGCGTGAAGCAGCACGGTGCTGTATTTCGCTGAGTGAGTGAGGGTACCGGAGGCCCAATCCGGGGGAAGGGAGGGTTTGAATGTTGGCAGCGCAGTTGTGATTCCACTGGTGTCGCGGGTGTCCATGGGCGGCGGCAAGCGCTTACCATCAGGTAATCCGTCTGCTCATCTGCCACCTTTGACATAAAAAAATGGTCCGTCGGATTATGAGTGCAAAGGAATAAACAGTGCACTTGTGTTTGCGCACACACTTAAGCACTATAATATATCGTGCGTACGTGGCCGATCGTTTAGATTGGCCGCCGTAGCCGCAATCGGTTAAAGGATAAATTTTTTTTTAGTATACCTAGATACATCAGAGAGCTCACTCACAAAATAATAATCGTCACTATATGAAAACCTTTTTTTTTATCTGAATAAAAGATTAATTAGGTTCTGAAATAGTGACAAATAAATGAACGCTATGATCTGAACTTATTCAAGAAAAGAGTGAATAGGCTGTTACTAGTCGCTAGCTTATCCATCGTCGGCCACATCGTCACTTACCATCCGGTGAGATTGTGGCCAAATGTCTGGCTATTTTAATTTAAAAAAATTCCTTATGTCTTAGAGTCAAGCAACCCTTATAGGGCGTTTTATCAAATAGTATAGTATACATTATCTATGGCAGAACAACGGTGGCATATTTAAGGGCCCGGGTTTAGCCTTGGCGAGATCTCGCGATAAAATTTTACGAGGCCGCTCAAGGGTGCGGAAAATCAGTAAATTGAACGTTTCCATGGCATTCCTATGGGGAATTGAGACGTGTGTGTTAATAAAAATATTTAACAACCTTATTCCGCCGTGAGCAAATGGTAGCTCAGTGATTTTCTCACTTGATGAACTGAACTGATTTGAAAACTCCAGGGTTGGATTCTCGGATTCCAATGGAAGGCGCGTTTTCAAACACTGAGCTACCATCACTCTAATATTAGGTAGTTTTAAAAAATTGGTATTAGGTACAGATTATGCTCTTGTTTCTGCACTACCATTTTTTCATGTCATAGGTGGCAGACGAGCAGATAGATCACCTGATGGTAAACGATTGCCGCCGCACATGGACACTCGCGACACCAGTGGAGTCACAAATGCGCTGCCAACCATTAAACCCCCCTTTCCCCGGATTGGGCCTCAGGTACCCTAATTAAAACCTAGCTCTTAATAGGTTCGTTCGTATCGCCACGTTAGTCTAATGGTTTAAGTACCAGGCCGTGATCTCAAGGTTCGATTCCCAGTTCCCGATTCTCGATTCGAACATAGCTCGGAATTGTGATCACCGATCCGCATTAGGCAAGCGTGGTGATTAAGCCTGAGCCATCATAGTAGCGATGGCTTGATTTCTATGATGGAGGCTTTTGCCCTGCAGTGAGATAGTATACCGGCTGATACTTTATAATAGGTTATAATTGAAGTTATCACGTATAGAAAATACCAATAACCAAGCAAAACTGTAACTAAATTATAGACGCCTCCAATAACTTACCCCTAAATTCCACACGAACAATGGACACCCGCTCCACTTGTAAATCAGCAAGGGTTATCTGGTTATGCGTGTGCTCGATATCTGCGGATTCCGCCGAATCTCCGCTAAAATATCCGCTCCCGCCCACGGACTTACGGATCTGCCAACTAACCCTTAAGTTACTTTATGGCTATTTTTTGGCCGCCGTTTGTCTTTATGGGGGATTAGAGGGGTTTGCGAGACAGAGAGTGAAAGGGTTATTGATGGTTAATAAAATGGTTGACTTTTATGACTTTATTAAACGTCCGTCAGTTCACTTCTCGAGCGAAAGATGGTAGCCACTGAGCTACCAACAGAATTAGAATAATGCATGCACCTCTGGACTTTTCATTTTTTTTTCAAATCTGATTGGTGGCAGACGAGCAGACGGATCGCCTGATGGTAAGCAAAATCAAAATCAAATAATTCTTTATTTGCATAGGCTTGTACACAGCACTTACAAATCGTCATACATTTGAATGATTTAAGACTATTTATAAGTACTTATATAATAATTTACATGTTAATACATATATATTTTGATACATAAAATATACTAAAAAAAGTAAATGATCATAATGCGATTCTACCACCGGCTCGGAAAGTTGTTTCTGGTCGAGAAAATCCGGCAAGAAACTCGCCAGTTACTCTTTTTAATCGCCAACTTTTTTATAATGGTTTATTATCCTCATACCAAGTCATAAAATTTAATGCAACACAAAATAGAATGAAGCAAATTAAAAGCTAAATATGAGGTAAACCGAAGCGGACCAGTCCCCAAAGGTGGCACCTGTTCACAAGTATGACGTATGTGTCAGCCATCATTTCACTCAACCATATTAGAGGGAATGTAAAGCGATTGCCGCCGCCCATAGACACCCGCAATTCGGCCGGCTCATGTCGAAGCGTGGCTCTCCCACAGTTATCAAATCTATATGCGTATTCGAACCATTAGCTCGGCGGTTCAAATTCAAATTCTTTTTTCACAAAACATGGTTAGGTAAAAAAAGCTGTCAAACTTTGTACATTGATCCGCCATATTTGACCAATTACGGCATGCAAAATTGAGTCAAAATTCATGATTAAAGAATAAGCAAAATTAAATTAAATCAGGTGAGAAAACATCGTGATGAAACCTGCACTTTTTGGATAGTTTCTGAAACGTGTAATCATGATTCAGTTGGTCTGGTTCCCTTAAGAGTTGCGAAGATCAGACGGCATTCGCTTCTTTGTTTATACTAGACTCCCCAAATCAAGGATCATGGTCAAAGCGTACCAAGGGCTCCAGAGCGACAGCTTTGGACGCATCCGGGAATTAGAAGCTAAAATGAGTGACCTGTACTCATTTTAGCTTCTAATTTCCCTAATTCAGTTCATCAAGTGAAGGAATCATATTATTATACCTACCTACTTGTTTTAAAAGCAATAAGGTAAAGTAAAAAAAATTAAAAAATGAATTAGATTTTAAGCATGGACTAATTATATAATTAGTCCATGCTTAAAATCTACTTGCTTAAATTTCTTAATTAGATTTTAAGCATGGACTAATTTATTTATTTATTTATTGCAACAAATATGATAGTAAGAGCTTACAGTTTCCCAAAGCGCTCTTATTATAATTCAATATGAAGTACATAAATACACTCAGACACTATGACACAGATATAAACCTAACAAAAATTAATTAATTATAGTCCATGCTTAAAATCTACTTAAATATATTTTTTTGACTTTACCTTATTGCTTTTAAAACAAGTAGGTAGGTATACTAATTATATAATTAGTCCATGCTTTAGAGCAAGAAAGTTCTGATAAGCGATTGCCGCCGCCCATAGACACCCGCGACACCAAGTGCGCTGCCAACCTATAAAACCTTTTAAGTCCTTTTATAAAATTCTGTTATAGGGCCAAAAACCAAAGGGAAAGGGAGTTTTGCATGAAAAAACGTCGAAAAGTGGCTACAATTGATTGAATTATTCTAATAACGTGTAAAAACATTTACTACGTATTAATTATGTAATAATGATAACGGCAGTTAAATAATGACGATGAAAAACGCGCCAAATTAATTGACAGGTCGTTATTAATATCAGAAAAAAAACTCTTACGCAAAGGAATCCCGCATCATACATCCTTTACAATTTTTACCGCGACCTCATCTTTTTTTTTTTTAATTCGATATTTTCCCAAGTAGCCGACGCAATCTCGTCCTCCAGGGTGCAATGATTAAAGGGCCGATCGGGCAATCCCATTGATTGATGGTGGCTTTTGTGAATTTCCCTTTTTAGGGAAACCGCGGTTATGACGTCTAAACAGGGGGGCGGAATATGAATGAGTCGAGATAGCATCTTAAGCCGATGAAGACTTTTTTGGCAGAAACCGGGAAATGGATAGTTTGTTATGGTTTTTGCGAGGATTTTTAGAAGCAAAGTAATTTTGTTTCAGGAGGAAGATGAAGTTAAAACTGTCTGACCACCTGCACTGTTACAGTTTGAGGTAGGACTTACTTCTTATTGTGAATAGCTCAAAACAAGTTATAACTTTTAGTAACATGTCCTACTTTCAAGGCATGATTCAATTAAGTAAATTAAGTCTTCTTGTTCTTTTAAATTATGTGCGTATTTACTTTGGGTTCCTCGAAAAAAATAACAGCATGGTCCAACGTACAAAATTAAAAATCATCAGATGCTTTCAAGAAAAAATAATTGTCGTTATTAATTTTAAAGAAAAAAGTTTTTATTTAGCTAAAATAAAAGATGAAGAATTTAGAAAATATTTTGGAACTCGGTAAAAAATTCAAACAACAGAATAAAAGAACAAAATCGAACATTAACATAATTTGAATTTCCGAATCAAAATATCCAATCTCCATGTTTGCAAACTAATCACGGCCGGAAAAAAAAAGTTAACACGCAAAGGAAGCCCCAAGTTGCGCGCCCAACACGAAGGTCAGTTCTGTTTGTGTCCGCACTAGCACCTGCTTCCAAATTTAAATAATAATACGGGGACAGTGCGCTCGCCGTCCATGCGACAGAATAAATTATTTTGCACACAAAAGGTGGCCGGGCGCGCCACAATGCAATGTTTTCTTGCAGACCCATCCGGATATCCCATGCATATTCAAATTTTAGGGTCGCCCGATTTTGAATATCGAATCATTATTTTCTACGTTTTTTTCGCGAGTGGCCAGTTCTCACGGGTCAAGCGGTGACCTCTCGGACAATGGCCGATAGATCATAAGGCCTAGTGCAGGACTTATAATTAATGTCTTGGTCCGAATCGTCCTATTGTCCGAATTCGCGGATAATGGCGCCGCGGATCTTTGTCACGATTTATGATACGTGAATAGTTGGACTAGTTGCGCTGAAAGTGGAATTTCTTGAATATTGATGAATAGTTTAGGGTGAGTATGAGAACAGGACTAGACACTTGTTCCGTCATTAATCTTTTGTGATGTGACCTTTCGATTTGGTTTTGCATTTCTAAATAGAAGAACCGTTAGAATCTTCAAAAGAAATGTCATGTCGATTCTTAATAAAATCTTGACCCTAAAACCAGACACGGTTACTATTGCCTTGAAAAAAAAAACATCAGTATTAATTTTGATTAATTCTCCTTAACTTATGTAAATACTTTTCAAGTAAAATAAAATTAAGGATAGGAACTAGAAAATCACAGACTACTGAAATTATTACATTATTCAAAAAACATTACTACGAATCTTTTAAGCCTTCACGATGCCGTTTCTTTAAAAGAAGACACCATTAAGCGAACATATAGAGACAACATTAAGTCTAAAAAATGCGTTTAATACCAAATAATTTACTTCAAAAATCGTTCCCCAGCGGTTTCCGTGTTAGTTCCCTAAAGCGACAGCTCATTTACGTCCGCCGTCTTACAAATCACTCAGCCACGAAAATAAATAAATTCCATACAAAAAACTCATTCCCCGCAATTAAAAAAAGCCCATAGTTATTTGGTTTTCCATAAATACTCGTCGCGACTTTGAGATATATCTTCCTGGCAGTTTTTTGTGGCCAAACGGGGTTTAGGAGAGCGGCGAACGGTGATCGTTCGAATTTCGAACGCGTTTTTGTCGGACGTCTTGAAAGATTTTGCAGTGCGGTTTGGTTTTTGCGGATTGAAATGATGATGATGAATGCAATGGTGTTAATTGATGGTCAAGTGGCTTTAAAACTGTGTTTTGTTTGTTAAAAAAACATGACATTTTCTTTCTTAATTTATTTAAGTTTTACGATTTTATGTAGTTAAGTACAATCGACAAAGTTCCCGGTAGACCACTTTTCGACCTTAGAGTATTGGAATAAGGTGGAAAAGTGGTCTACCGGGAACTTTATCGATGTTGTACCTATAAGTTAACGTTGTTGTAGTGTAATCCTACCCTTAAAGAAACGGTATTCAAAACTAGGTGGAACATTATTTTGCAGTTATTATGTACCTATAAAATAATATTCTAGTCATCCCACTCCTCTCCAAAAATCCAAACCCTATGTGTCGAAATCCAAAAAATCACCATAAAATATCGCTAGTTTGAATATTACTTACATATCTAAGAAGCTTTCAAATATTTTCGCTAGTTGTCGAAAACCTCGCCACAGAGCACTGTCGACTGTGTCGAAAGTCGCCGCCAACCCCGGCACGTCACCGCACATTGTATTTATTTGGTTCGGAGATCCTCAGTGTCGCGTCGACATAAATTGTCGCCCGCGTCATTTCCGACAAATGGCGCGACGCGTCTAACTAACAACTAATGACGTTTTGTTCCGTGCTATCGGGAGCGTAATGATTACTAATGTGAAGTTTTAGGCTGAAAAAGCCGAATTTATGTTCTAAAAAATATGAAATTTGAACATTTGTTTGATTTTTTTTCTTCTTATCCTATATTTCGGTTCCGTCCGACAGACAGTCAGTGTACAGAGGAAGAGAGCGATAGATCGTGAGGAAAGCTTCCGTCTATAACATCAATAAGGACTCCTCAATGTGACAACGCCCGGCGTGAACTTTCTCACTTTCACTGCGTGAGGGAGGGTACCGGAAGCAGAATATGGGGGAAAAGGGGGTTTAAAGGTTGGCAGTGCACTCGTGACTCCACTGGTGGCGGTGGCATTCGCTTACCATCAGGTGATCCATCAGCTCGTCTGCCACCTATCACATAAAAAAACGACCGCTCTTTGTATAGGATATGTATGAGAAAGGTTGCGCAGCTTAAGTACACGCGCATACGCTGTGTTCGGAATCATCATCGTCATTGTCAGCCCATTTAAGTCCCCACTGCTGGGGCACGGGCCTCCCCCAATCACATGCGGGGTAATTGCCGTACTCACCACGCTTGGCAGACGGGTTTGCGAGGGTTTTGATATAAATGCAGAGCTTTCCTTCTCTGGGTGCTGATGATCATGCCAGCAGCTTTACCTTAGTCGCTTTTTACGACACCTCGGTAAGAGTGAGGGTGGCCTATTCTACTCTGCCGGAGACCAGACGGAATACCGTGTTAGGAATACTGCCATAGATAGTTGTAATAGCACTTATACCTACTTTTTTGCACAAAATACGCAACTTTAGATTTAGGCATTACAAAAGTTTAATGTACAATTCTGGCGGCTTTCTCACTGGAAGCGATAGATAATATTATCATAAGCCACCTTATTATAAATCAAACACGCAATAAGCACGAATTTTGATCCGGGACTATCCTTAGTTCGCGTGGGGAGATATTAAAAAAAACTGTTAATAATACATTATTTCAGAAATAATAAATATCCCTAAACCTAAGAAATGAAGCCATATTTAGATTGAGTTCTCCTTCAAAACAAAACAGTTGCACATCCGTAACGCCCGCATTCGAGTAATCCCAGACGCGGCGATTCCGTGTGGATTTATTTCACGTGCACTCACCGAGAATAAACGCGCCTAGTACACTTGAACACAGTCAATCATTAAGTATTAGGTGTTTTTAATAAACAAACATTTTTTCATTGAATGACCTATAGATAACTCTAAATTATGTAAAAATCTGTCTTTTTTCTAATCGACTGTGTGTGATATGATAGTGTTATTTGACATAACATTTGGTTCAGGAGGTTCAGGTTCATCAGAAATGAGAGAGATTTGGTAACCTATGTCTGCTTGTCAGAGTGTCTACTCTGAGACAGATCTCTAAGAGAAAGATAAAGCTAAGCGTGTGTTGACTGTTTTTTTATTGTAGTAAAGAGATTTGGTCCGTCTTATTAACCTGAGAATTAACCATTGCAAAAAAATAATTACCTACCTACTTACCTAGTCTATTTAATTTATGCGTGGAGATTTTTTTACAACAAAAAACTTTCAATGAATATTTTAACTTGTTGCCACCAGTAAACTTCGTTATATCTTTTTGATATATATTATTCTGCTGTTCGTGCTCAAGACAAAGCCAACCCATCGATCAAATTAAAAGTCAATTTTAGCCGTTCTTGAGTTGATCATTAGATGCAACCCGGATGGACTCGTTAAAATACTGATAATGCTTCCAATAACAATAGAAAGATAATTAATCAACTCAACTGGATCGGAATAACCACAACACTTTTTCCGTCAACTGTACCGAATACTAATAAACACGCTAAGAATAGAATACCTCCCACTCCCACATTTTCTTTAAGTTCTTTATCCGAGCAGGAAGGCACGTGCCGTCTCCATTGGTCGACGTCACCTTTAACCCCACCCATGAACAAAAAATATTACCCATTAAACTGAAAGAGATCCGTTTCAGCTCGAGATAGTGGCCATTGCAGCGCCGTTAATGTGAAACCGCCTTATCTCCACCCGGAGTGCTCCCGAAAAAGAAGTTATTTTAAAAATGGAACGTTGGAACGAGGTCGCACTCGGATTTTTATCCTTACTTTAAATTTACTATTCCAAATTCAAAATAGTATTATAAAAAATAGGTAACTCGTATAGAGATATGGGAATCCAAATTCAAATAAATTGTTACATTTAAAAATTCAAGTTTATTTTTTAAGGCTTAGGTTTCACTGGACGTTGTTGTCAGCTATATTTCATACATTTTACCCGTGATCACATTAATTTTACCGCATACAATTTTTAGTCCAAATCTGGAAAGAGAATTCGCAAATTCGACACGGTTGGGGCCAAAAATAAATTCACGCACACAGCCAACCGTGCCAATATTGGAGCAATAAATTGTAATACTTTTAAAAATTTGGACGTATGGAATTATGGCAACTATCGATAGGGTTCCGTATTTGGTCACAATTTCCGTTTAACTTGGGCCAAAAAAAGACTTAATCTAGTTTCTTCATTTTTCATCTCTACCGTCATTCTGATCATCATCTCATGGTTGTAGTAGGTATAACGTAGTTTTCCGTTGAGTATTTTACGACGGAACCTTTTTTTAGAAACAGGGACAGCCGGGAGCGCCTAGCCGTCCCTTACGAGCTAAGAAGGATGCCAGAAGGGCAATTTTACTCTCGACATTGAAGTCGAATTAAGAGATTTCATACATTCGTCCATACAAATCTCTAACTTGACTTCAATGTCGTGTGCTCTAAAATAGGCCCTCTGTACAATGGCAGCGCTGGTACCCCCGTACCACGCGCATGCCAGCGCTGGTACCCCCGTACCACGCGCATGCCAGCGCTGGTACCCCTGTACCACGCTGGCATGCGCGTGGTACGGGGGTACCGATGGCCGACCTCGAGTGACGGAACCCTAAACCGCTCCTCGCTAGCGCCGCCATTTGATGCGTTCCGCGACATTGGGCGCGGAGTGCGCGATATATTGCGCATGAAACTCGATTTAATGCGATGCTTACGTGAGGGTTTACTTTTGCGAAAATACTTATAAGTAATTTTGCATGTGATATTTTAAGTTTCCAACTGGTGCAATATTTTATTTATTTATTTATTTAAGGACAACCAACAAAGCATACACTTTAGAATCTTAACTTATAATTGAAATACATGATATAGTGATGCCTTAATTAAAAGCTGCCACTGCATGCAGAGTGACTAACACATAATAACAAGCAGTCGTCGAAACCGGTTTTGTTAATACTAGGTAAATTAAGAACTAGCGTAACCAATACCAAAATGGTTACATGCGTTATAATAAAAGCATTAAACATTTCGCCGTGCTGCATGTTAAACATCATGCAGCACAGCGAAATGTAGAATAAGTTTCAGAGAAGCTAAACTTAGTCACTTATGAGGTAAAACTCGTTAGTGGTCGTTATCGAGAGAGTGGGAGAGGATCGTGCAGTAAAAAAAGCGTACCTGGGACGGCCAAATGGTCGAAGGCCAGTTGGCCGTCCAAGGTGTCGCTACGCGGTCGAAAAGGATTTGCGCGGACATCTGGCGGATGACTGGCAGGAGAAGGCGCAGGTCCGACCTAGATTTAGACTCTAATAGGCTTGTGTACTAGGTCAGAGATTGGAAGGTTTTTTGAATAGCATTGAGAAATAACGGTAAAAAGGAGTAGTACAAAATTTCAGCTTGAAAATAATACATAATGTATGTATTAGTTTTGTTATGAGCCCTTAAAGGCAAAGATAGGCAAGTAAATTTTAAGTCTAAATTTACGAAATATTTATATAGCAATCGACATCTTATTCAATTTATAACAACTTTTGTTAATAAACCATTTTCATAAACGCACTATTTCATATATTTATCGAACAAAGCTATCTCGCGATACGCACAAACCCGTGAGGGCTGACGTCACGCCTTGCGTCACTGTTTGTATGGAGCGTTTTGGGCAAGTCTATTTTATGTGATTTTCAAATTGTCCTATCTCGAAGAGTTTCCAAGCTAACAAATCCATTCTTGCACCATATTTTCACTTTTGAGGGGTTCTTATATTAATAACAAGAGAAAAAAATAGGACACAAGCCTATTATAAGACGCCAACGCTCACTTTGGATCGCTGCGCCAACCTACTTAGATTAAAACACGTTTGTAAGTTGATAAGATAATCGATTATTTTATTTTTTACACTATGTACCTTTGCGCTAGGCTAGGCTAGGAGGAAAGGGAGGTTCCCACTTGAGACTCCACTGGTGTTGCGAGTATCCATGGGCGGAGGCAATCGCTTACCATCAGGTGATCCGTCTGCTCGTCTGCCAGCTATCACATAAAAAAGGTAATTCTTAACGTTTATCGAAGCTCAAAAATCTCTCCAATGTCATCATTACATTCCGTTATCGCTAGTTTAGTTCGTACTGTAGTCAGCTTAGACTACAGCAAATATAATCAATATAATATAAGGTAAAGCTGCTGGCATGATCATCAGCACCCAGAGAAGGAAAACTCTGCATTTATATCAAAACCCTCGCCAACCCGTCTGCCAAGCGTGGTGAGTATGGCAATTACCCCTCATGTGATTGAGGGAGGCCCGTGCCCCAGCAGTGGGGACTTAAATGGGCTGATGATGATGATGATGAAATATAATCATGTCATGAATAATATGTTCTTTGGGATTTTTTTAACCCCTACAGCCAAGAGAGTTTAAAGAGAAAAGAAATGTAAGAACACAGTACCGTAAAGCAGTTCCGAAAGTGGGACAGCATTTTTTCTCCAAACGTTGTTCCTTGAAAAAATGATATGGTGATCAAATAAAAAACTTATTCAAAATAATCTATAAAAAGAGCGTTTATCCTGAACCCCGCAGTAATAGGGTTATAAAAGTGACGTTCCGACTAACTCCCCCTTATCTGCAATTTCATATCATACACCTAAAAAATCTGGTCACTCTGCCTCTGAAATATGGACCCAATGCTGATTCTTTCAAAGTTTATTTTCGAGGTGCTACATTTTTTTCTCAAGACGCCAATTCAGTCACCGCTGAAAGTATGGAAATATTATGGCGGGAAGTAGACTACGAATCGTCTCGTTAAAAAAAGTAAGGCAAAGGAAAGAAATGTTTAGAGCCAATGAATTTTAATGGCGGCACTTAGGACTACATTTTATGGCGTATGTTTAAAGGAACGCGCGTAATTTATCTTTTTGTTTGTTTTGAGATAATTTTATGCGTATTTGGTTTAACGATCGCGTTTTGTGGTTAGTAGATGTCATTAAATAAAATTAGAGGTTTTTAGTAATTAGCTATAAATGTTATGACTAAATAAATATTTCACAACATCACATACATTGATCAGACTTCAATATAGGTATATAATAAATAAAAATACAGATAACAAAATGTAGATCTAGTACATTACTTATTATTTTAATCCTAATCTAGGTAGAGTATAATATCCAAAATTTTAGATGTGCCAAAAAGGTCCCCGCTCAGCTATTTGTCGAGACACAGAGCCTCGACGCTGATATTCTGCGGATACCTAACAAAATACATATTTGACATACAAGTTACTTACCTACAACACAAACAGAGATCGCTTCAGAATGCACCATACATCATGTTTAGATCAAATACTCTTACAAATTTAAGGTACCTAGCTCAAGTGCCTGTGTTAAGGAGTGCGAGTATAGACGCAAATAGTGTGCGAGCGAGAAGTGAATAGATGCGCCGCCATTTACTGATCCCATTCTTTATCCGCACAGGTTGTACAACTTCGATGAGATCACGGTTATTATCACACTAGTGCTATTTTGACATTTTCCCATAGAAAAACGTTATACAGCGCCCTCTAGTCAACATCATTGAAGATGCCTTCTGATCAGTATCGATCTTTAATATGCTCAAAAAAGAGTAACACAGAGTAATAATACACTGGAGTAACATCCGAAACACAAGGTTTCCGTGTACGTAGACACATGACCCGTGCGTATCACTCCACTTCCTTCAGAGTGTCTTCCGTAACGGACACCGACACCTAGCCACGTGCGGCGGACACTCCGCGACCACTTCCACTGCCCTCTGACAAAAGTGACCAAACATTGACATAAGATACCGCATAGGGCTAAGAGGTGAATGTAGAATTTATAGATAGATAGATATACCCGTTTGGAACAGTGGTAGTGAACGCTGCCTTTGGTCCAAGGGTTGCGGGTTCGATCCCCGCACAGTACAAACATTTGTGTGCATGAACATGTCTGTTTGTACTGGTCTGGGTGTTTCTTTGTATTATAAGTATGTATTTACAAAAGAAAAGTATTATATGTATATATTTGTAATCCCACTGTTGATTCTGATATCCGTAACACAGGTGCTTGAGATACTTATTTCGGAGTCAGATCAATGTATGTGATGTTGTGAAATATTTATTTATTTATTTATTTATTATATATACTTTATTGCACAAAAAAACACAACTTAAAAAAACTAGGCATTACAGAAACTTAATTGTACAATTTCGGCGGTCTTATCGCTGGATGGATTATTTAGGTAATAAAACCACATTTTTTAATTATGTCAACCTCTGTAGATGGAGGCCTGGTGCTCTGAGATACTTGCAGATTTGCTGCCTACTTTAGACTTCAGTCCCCACAATATGATACACGTACTAAATTAGTTTAAGGTGACGGGTAGGGCACACTAGCGACGCCAATCGATTTTAATTTTTAGCTACTAAACCGAATCTATTTTAAACAATATCAGGGTTACAAACACTTATTTTTCGCGTACGCGTTGGACCCAACATTTGTGCATGGTTATTTAATAAATAGTATAAGTGTTTGCCGAGAGGTTGTAACCCCAAAATGTTCAAAATAGATCCGGTTTAGTAGCTAAAAATTAAAATCGATTGGCGTCGCTAGTGTGCCCTACCCGTCACCTTAAGGTGATACTGCGATCTCACTAGCGCCGCCTATCGATTTGTATTAATTGTGAAGAATATAGGATATTGTTGCAAAAAATGGACAATGAGATTCTAAAAAAGTATTTGTGATTTTTCAAGATATATCTAGCCACAAATTATTCTCTACAAGTAACTTAATTTTTGATTTCCGCCTAAAGTGGCCACTTTTAGCAATTCTCGAAAATTTGGTTACTTCTAAACCGATTTTTTGTGCCTGATATATCTTGAAAAATCACAAATACTTTTTTGTTAAATCTCATTGTCGCATTTTCTGCAACAATATCCTATATTCGTCACAATTAATATACATCGATAGGCGGCGCTAGTGAGATCGCGGTATCGCCTTAATATAAATTGGAACTTTGTGGTGAAAAAATAAAATATAAATATTAGAAAGGCACCCTCGAGGTCCAGGCAGGAAGACGGGGGAATAAAACACCTTATTCGTCTAATTCAATTCACGTGGCTGACCGTGGGACAGCCACGGGATACCACGGCCTCACTGAAGCAGCACTGTGCTATGATTCGCTGCGTTAGTGAGGGAGGCCCAATCCGGGGGAAAGGGGAGGAAGTTGGCACCCAATCCCAAGAAATTTAACCCTTTTTAACGTTGTATTACAAGATTAGTATCTAATATTGGGCGCCGACTTCGCTAACACCTTTTTTCGAGTGTACTATTATAAAATGTTATGTGAAGTGACAATAATATTTTTAAGACTTCATAAGTCTTATAAATATTATTTTACACTTTTTAGTTCGTGGTTTTTGAAGGCGGTTTTTTTTTTCGGCGAATTTTTTTTTTCATGCTTTTTAGTGTTTCATTTAGTGACCTTTTTTCCGTAACAACTGGCGTCTCCACAATTAGAACTAACTTTTCGAAAGCGATAAAAAACCGAGGTGCTGAGAAATTAAATATAGCCTGACTTATTTATTAGACACTAATTTGTAATAACGTTCAGCTGAACACCGCGGAACAACAAACGCAGATATATTGAGTTACCGCAACAAACAGTTAAGAGGAATTCAGTAAAACACACCGCAACATGACTGTGTGGCAGAAGAATGACGTTGTCTGGAAGCGTTATTAATTTATGTATGGTGAGCATTTTTTTTTTACTGTAGATAGGTAAGCGTTTGACCATATTTCACCTGATGGTAAGTGATAATATGGTCTAAGATGTAGCACGATTACCTAGAAGATACCTATTCACTCGCGCTTTGAAAACCCCCAAATTGTAGCCACTAGGGAACACCTCTTCAGGCAACTGATTCCACTGTTTCGCAGTACGAATAAGGAAACAGGATTCAAACCTCTTTGTGCGGACTTTTGGTATTTCTACCATGTACCGGTGTCGATTGAGGGTCTGCCTGGTGGAGTAGTGGAAGAACGGAGATGCTCCAATGGCATTGTACAGTTTCGTGGCGCACTCTCCAAAATGTATCCGATAGAAGACCGATAAGCTTGCTAACTTGCGTCGGTGTTCAAGGCTTTGGCATCAAAAGTAGCTTAACATTTTAGTACCATTTCAAAGTAACTGTTCTGCCTATTATAGTCAGTTGCTAAGGGGTACATAAAAACGCAGACGAATCACCGCAACACCAGTTGAGTCACTAGTACGCTGCCAACTTTAAACTTCCTTTCCCCTCCGGTACCCTCACACACAGCACTATTCTAGCCATTTTTTGTGACGGTTAGATTTTGTCAATCGAGCGATGCAAAACTGCTATGCGTAAAGCATTAGTGCTACAACGATGCCGCGATGCTACGAAATAATATCCTCCAACCGATTACGGCTACGGCGCGGTCAATCTCAACCATCAGCGAGAGGGATCGAACGCAGGACCAACTGCTTAATGTGCTTTCCGAGGCACGGGGGTACAAGACCGCCAACTTCCAGACTCCGGGCTACCACTAAACATTTCTTACCGAAAACTTAGGTATACATTTTTGGCCCTACCCGAGACCTCTTGCTCAGCCTTCGCTAACCTCTGCGCTACCGAGGCTGTCAACGCTACGAAATATATGTACATAAAGATAAAAAAAAACTTTGTTCAATTTAGGTCCACACAGAACACTTATGCATATCAATACATAATATCTACCGCTGGTTCGGAATGTCGATTTCTACTGAAAAGACACCAGCAAGAAACTCAGTAGTAACTCTTTTCAAATATCGATGATGTTAGAGTTTCAATGGACAACATTTCATATTTTTAACATGTCCATATTGTTTTTTTATATGAAAATAGACATAAAATAAACGGACCCATATTTTTTCTTTTTTCACAATTTGTCCATTTTCATGCATACAATAATTTTTAAAATTCTTTATATTCTAAATAGACGTAAGCGCCAAATGACGTCATCGGACGGCTGAATACAGCGATATTCCTTTGCTTATCATTGTTTTAATAAAAAAAAGGTACTACTGTCAAAGGTAAATAATACTAGTGTCAACATTGTCAACGTCATTCATACATTCAACGTTGACAAGTTGTCTTTTTTTTCGACAGTTGCATGTCATGGGTTTGGCATTTCGTAAATTTAAAACTATAATGTGCTAAGCAAAGAAATATTTTACATTCTGCCGTCCGATGACGTCATCTTACGTTTTTTAGTTTTTATTTTTTTTCTCAGTAAATAAGCAATATAAAAAATTAATAAATATATATTCGCGCAGCGGAAAAGTAAATAAAGAAATGGTATTTTTTGTTTCAGAGCTTAGCAATTTTGAAATGTTGTCCATTGAGAAGCAAAAAAATACAATTATGAAAGTTAATAGACTACTATGAATAACAACTCAAAAGATAAATCAATTAACATGACCAAGAATCCTTATCATTTAAATAGTCTTGTACACTATAGTAACCTTTCTTCATTAGGCAGGTTTTATTATGAGACTTAAACTTATCTAGTGATAGGTTAATGACATTTTGTGGTAGCTTATTAAATAACTCAATACTTAAGCCAACAAATGAATTACCGATTTTATGAAGTCTGAGGACCGGGACAACAAGCCTATGTTTGTTTCTGGTGTTAAGACTATGACTATCATACTTTTTTGGAAAAGTGTCCAAGTTCTTACGTACATACATAATGCAGTCGAGGATAAGTTGTAGTTGTAGCAGCTATATATGTAGTACTATATTACGGTAGATTTACGGTATCTCAACGGTTTGGACGCCCGGGAATCACACGCTAAGATGAGGAGGATACGGTACCTCAATGATTTCGAAAATTGATATCTTTTTGCGAATAGGCATACTTTTTTTCATTAGATTAACCGTGTTCATCTTAAATAATAAACTAATATTGATGAGGGATAATTTTTGCGCTGGGACGCCAAATGGAGATGCCTCACTGTCTTACTAGGAAATGTGCCTGTATTTTTACTCCTGCTCTCAACAGATGTGTTAACTTTTGAAAGCTTTATTTAGCATCAAAAAATTGTCAAGTGTGATTCTTCGATTTATTTATTAATGGGTCCGTACATATTCAATGGTTCATCATCATAGCACAAATAAATAACTTTGTATTTTTACAAAAGTACCTACCTATTTTATTTTGTAATTTTAAATTATCTTGAATGGTTTTATCTGTCATTTTTACATTTAAATAACTATTACGTAAATGATTTTCGCAACTTTTTTATTACATATTTACGAATTCTATTCTTAGGCTTCTTGACGAATAGAATTCGTAAATATGTATTTTTACAATAGTAACTATTTTATTTTGTAGTTTTAAATCTTGAAGTCATTTATTTGTTATTTTAATTTAAATAACTATAACCTAAACTATTTTTACAATATTTTTTACATATTTACGAATTCTATTCGTAGGCTTCTTCACGAATATAATTCGTGAATATGCAAAATAATTTTAAAAATAATTTAGTGTTAAATGGTCTAAGGGTAATAGTTATTTAAATTTATAAATGACATAGAACCTCGTTTAAAAAGGGACATGTATAACGCGATTACAACATTATGCCAAAAACGCATACTTGCTATATTTCGGTCACACAATGCGAGGAGTGGTTGTGATTATTAAAACTGAAAAAACTGATTGTGGTTGGGAACACTAAAGGCAGAAGATCGTGCGGTCGGTCACCAACAAGGTGGACCGGTCAGTTAAAAGACTCGTCGTCCTCCAAATTCTGCGCAGTTGTAAGAGATGCGCTAGACAGAAACCGGTGGAGGCAGATCATCCGCTCCAGATGCAGCCATGAGGCTGACCACGATCCTCAGACATGAGGGACCGACTCAAGAGAGAAAATCGAGATTATGTCTCACTGGCTAAGTTATGTATAGATAGATAGATAGATACACTTTATTGCACAAAATTTACAGATCTTAGCCTAAGTTATTATACTAAAACAATGTAGGCGGTCTTATCGCTAATAGCGATCTCATCCAGACAACCTCAGGGTAGAGGAAAAATATGTATGGTAGATACCTACCAACTACACAAGTAGGTACTTAAACCTACCATACATATTTTTCCTCTACCCTGAGGTTGTCCTACCATACATATAATACCTACCATAGATATAATAGGTAGGTACCTATTATATCATCATAGGGGTAGCGTAGGATACACGTTGCCGGTGTTTCTAAAGTAGATTTCTGAAGTTTTCGAAAGTAGGTTTCTTTTATGGGATAGGGGGCAGACGAGCGGACGGATCACCTGATGGTAAGCGATTACCGCCGCCCATGGACACCTGCAGTAGCAGAGGAGTCACAAGTGCGCTGCCGACCCTTTAAAAACGGAATACGATCTTTTCTTGAAGGTTTGCAGGTCATATCTATCGCGCAGGCGATAGGTCATTCCATAGTTTTGTCGTAGGAGGCAGGAAGTTTCTTGAGAATCGCATAGTAGAAGATTGCCAACCATATAAATGATGTCGATGGAACCGTTGTCGAGTGGAACGAACGATGGCAAAATGAAGCGGCAGGAATCAGTCCGAACAATTCCTCAGATTCATCATCCATAGTATAGGTAGAGTATACATAGCGAGCCGTGTGGTCCCCGGCAGAGTAGAATAGGCCACCCTCACTCTTATCGAGGTGTCGTAAAAGGCGACTAAGGTAAAGCTGCTGGCATGATCATCAGCACCCAGAGAAGGAAAACTCTGCATTTATATCTAAACCCTCGCCAACCCGTCTGCCAAGCGTGGTGAGTATGGCGATTACCCCTCATGTGATTGAGGGAGGCCCGTGCCCCAGCAGTGGGGACTTAAATCGGCTGATTCTCCATAGTATAGGTAGAGTATACATAGCGAGGCTACGTAGTGCTAAGGAGTCTAGCCCATTAGAAATATCTCGACTTAGGTTTCGAAAGGTAACGGAACTCCAATCGAAACCGTCATTATGAACAACAACTCGCTTCAAAAACAAAGCCAAATGAACCATCACCCCACGGGACATTTAATCTTTTCTCCAAAGACTTAAAGCTCATTATGGCCCGTCATAACCCAATGATTTATTAGCAATCCTGATTTATTAATAAACCCTGAGGAAGGAAGGTCAGGGTGGCTTCCGGCATTTCTTTGGCATACGAATAAGTTAGTATGATTTGGGGTAAAAGTCAAGGAAATAGTCATTTTATTTCATCTTACAATGCACGACATCGGCACATTTACGACTGCCGAAAGCCGATGGCAAAAAACTAGGCAAATTTTTTAGACTTCTGTATGTCGTTATATCTGTAAGTTCATCTCACTTTATTCCAAAGCTATTATAGTGATAAGTGGATTCTGAACGTGTTGGTTCTCTGAAACATCAACTCCTGATTTAGTAAGTATGTGTACGTCTACACTCGCACCCCACGAGCGCGAGTATAGACGCAAATAGTGAGCGAGCGAGAAGTGAATAGATGCGCCGCCATTTCTGATCCCATTCTTTATCCGCACAGGTTATACCAACTTGCACTCCTATGATGCATTCAAAGGTTTTAAATTAGTGTCTAGTGGTTTTTAGTGATCCTAATAATAAGATTTGTTGGACTGTATCGTTTTTAACACTGTTATTGAGTGAGTTGTGACAGCTTTCTTGGACCTAATAGTCTTAAAACCCGCGATTGCTTTTAGAGTGATATCCGCTGAATCCGTAGGTCGATAAAACGTTAAAATACCGGCGTTTTATTGAGTGACTGTGACTGACTGACTTCGATTGTTGAATACCTACTTATTCTCAATAATTTACTTGACATTGGCAAATTATCCGGGTAGAGACATATTAAAATAAAATAAAAAAAAAAACATTTTATTATACCTATGGGCTCTTTCAATTTAGACATATCGTGTTGGACAGTTGCAGTGCACAAGCCGTGCGTTCATCATACGGCGCACGGACGGTCGCTGGTTTTCATACAAAGCACACAGTGTACGTAATGGTTAAAGGAATGTATGTAACTGTTTACCGATACAGTCCTGTAAAGTAAGTAGACCTGGCAAAAACGTATCTTTCAAAAGATTGGATCATTTGCATCTGGATCGGTGCAAAGATGCGGAACAGTGAAACGCTTCATTTGAATCGTTTGAGACATCAACTCTCAGATAGAACCGTGATTAATTGATTTTGTTTCTACGAATTAATAATCGATCCCCTCCTGTTGTGCCATGTAATATACCCTATATCTTTTCCCTGCGTAATACATGGAAAGACGGTTACTTATTCACCCCGGACAGCCTGCAGCTTACTCTTTCGTCTGAATTCGGATCATTCTGCTTATTTGGATCATTCGCCGCCGTGTGGTCCCCGGCAGAGTAGAATAGGCCACCCTCACTCTTACCGAGGTGTCGTAAAAGGCGACTAAGGTAAAGCTGCTGGCATGATCATCAGCACCCAGAGAAGGAAAACTCTGCATTTATATCAAAACCCTCGCCAACCCGCCTGCCAAGCGTGGTGAGTATGGCAATTACCCCTCATGTTATTGAGGGAGGCCCGTGCCCCAGCAGTGGCTACTTAAATGGGCTGATGATGATGATGATGATTTGGATCATTCGGCTCACTTGGATCATTCAGCTCATTCGGATCATTCTGCTCATTCGGATCATGCGGCTCACTCGGATCATTCAGCTCATCCAAATGAACTGAATGATCCAAGTGAGCCGCATTCGATTCACGCGGCCTCGAGATCCATTTAAGTCGAATGATACATTCGGAGCATACATTAGAGTTTCAGAACAGTGTATCATTTGGCTGAGTCGGATCACTGAGTCGTTTCATTAAAGAGTTATGAAAAGGGTCCAGAGGGTCCGTTGTAGAATAGTAATCTCGTAAAAATGAAGTATAAAATATTTATTGCATAAAAACAACAACAGGCACGCAAAATGGCAACAGGAGAAGAGAGAGAATCAGAAACAGCATGCGCTATAATTGGCTGGCGCAGTGGCGCCATCCAGTGACATGTATTACAAACTAGCTGTCGGTATGGCAGCATCTGTTTACATATTTACCAAGTTACACACGTCTAGAAGTAAGTGACTGGATTGGATAGGTATCTGAACTAATCAATGCAGACTTGGTAAGTTTTACAGTCAGGTCATTTTACGCCCCAAAAATACGGTAACAACAGTAGGTATCGTCTACTTTGCTTGCGGGAAGCCGTAGCGGAACGGCGCAGGCGACGCGGTCAAGACGAGCCAAGCGAAGGCGCGAGTAAGCGGCTTGCGCTTGACATCATATACCATTGCGCTGATTCCACGGTACTGTGGCCACAATAGTAAATATTATTTATTTATTCAAAATCTTACAACTAACATTACAGGTTTCCCCTAATACGATAGTGTAGATTACTTTTTTAACCTAATTTATTTTGTGCTATAACAAATTATAAATAAAGTAGCCTATGTAAATTCAGTCAAAGAGCAGCTAAACACGTCGACTGTCTCAGCGACCTCGTTAAATGTACGCAATGCTCGTGTTAGTGGCGCTTCCTTTAATATATTGGTCCGTGCGAGCGGGACTGCGAATAGAGGCGGCCGCCGTCGGCGCCAGACGTACCTGTCCGGCACGCAGAGCGCCATGCTCTGCAGCACGCCTGGGTATATTAAGATAGCTTGCTGTTGAAAATAAAAAAAAATGGCCTATAACTTTGTTTCACTACCTACCGTCTACCGTCATTTAGAAGAACCATAATTGGTACAAACTTGCCAATATCTAGATTAAGCAAACTTAATAATAAGTACAATGAGTCAGTTGATGTCGATGTACATTCCATGTCGCTTGGCATTATCGTTATACACTTTTGAAAAATATAAATTATCTGTAATCACTTTGTTTTATGGCAATGTATAGGTAATAATAACAGTAACACTAGAAAAGCAAAAATTAAAGCATGCTGTGTATACCTTTAATTTATTAAATTATGCAATTAGATTATAAGTATTTAGCTGTAAGTAGTTTAAAAGTGTTGCTTGTTACAATTGTTGGTGTACCTTAATAAATAAATAAATAGTTCGACCAACGTATTGGACTTAATCCCGTAGAGACCAGATCAATACAATACTAAATACAATGAATTGCATGAAGCAAGGTTATTAAAAATGCATCAGCACATAAATGAGTGGTTATGATAATCTAGTAGGTAAAATTACATACACCCTTGATCCATTATCAACGGACAAATAATAACAAATCCACTGGTGTTGCAACCTTCGAGAAAAGAGCGTATTCCTTTTTAAAAGGTCGGCAGCGCACTTGTGATTCCTCTGGTGTTGCAGGTGTCCATGGGCGGTGGTAATCGCTCATCATCAGATCCATCTGCTCGTATAGGGGGCATACGTATCTCATAAAAAAATTAATTGAAAATTTAAAAAACCCCCGAGGGCGGCCATCTTGGATTTGAAATTTGTCAGAATAAATATATTCTGCTACTCAAGCTCTTTTATGTGATACCCATATTGTGGGAATTGTGTTAAAACATACAATGCATATCTTTGTGACGGCGGCCATCTTGGATCGATGTTTATCCAACATAACTAAGAACACTTCCCCCCTTATTGATCTTTCAAACAAAAAAACAAAATCAAAATCGGTTCATTTGTTCGTTAGCTACGATGCCAGACACACACACACACACACACACACACACACACACACACACACACACACACACACAGTTTGACGTGTCTGAAACTTATAACACCCCGTCGTTTTTGCGTCGGGGGTTAAAAAAAGTATCCATGAGCGGCGGCAATCGCTTACCATTAGGTGATCCGTCTGCTAATATGTCACCTATGACACACAAAAAATCTGTAAATGCAACTTACTGGTAGGATCATATCACATGTTTCATTACTGGCCATTGGACACGTTTAACCCTGGAAAACATTTAATCACCAAGTTTAGCATCTACTATTTCTGCCGTTCCAATAAAAAAAAATGGAACCCATTGCCGGCGCATGTGTTTCTCCGTCCAATAATATGGAATCCTTCAAAAGCTTGATGAAGCGTCTCGCGGGCCAATATGGCAGTGCCAACGGAAGAGATGCCATGCCATTGCGTCTGTTCTAAATGCAACGTGGGGTGTTTGTCTGCCATCAGGCCATTTATTTTACCATTACAAAAATCTCAATTTAATGTCATGGTCACCCTCACAAGGAAGCCGAGGCCAGCGGAAGCGCACCACGAAAGACGGAACACGAATTGTACTTTTCTATTAGTGGCATTACTTATGTTACCAAGATCATTGCTGTGGCTTCCAAAGAATTAGACTCCGATTTAATCATAGTTTCCCTAAGTAGCTAAGTACAGACAACCGATATTGAACCAAATGTGTTTGGAATTAAGGCGAAAATAATAAAATGTAAGGCCATTGTGAACGTGGGAGAGTCACGCTTCGGCAAGAATTTTTGACGTGCAGGTTTCTTCGCGATGTGTTCCCTCATCGCCGAGCTAATGGTTACAAATATGCACAAGATTTGAAAAAACCAGAGGAAAAACCTCAGATTCGAACCACAACACCTTCTTGAAGGAAGGCGCTTTTTATTTTTTTAAAAGTGATAGGTGGCAGACGAGCAGATCGGATCACCTGATGGTAAGCGATTGCCTGCGGCCTATGGACACCCGTGACACCAGTGGAGTAACGAATGCGCTGTCAACCTTTTAAGTCCCTGGATTGGGCCTACGGTGCCCTCGCTGACTTATCCACTGAGATACCATCGCTCCGACTAGAAACTCGCCATTCAGTCGAAAAGCTACTTAGGTACCTACATCGCCAACCATTTATCTCCCAAGAAGCATTCTTACCCCAAACGGGCTTCCGCCCACATGGCCTTTTCCACGGCAATTGTCACCCACTGGACACCACAAAGCTAATTGTCACTAATACAGCCTACATTCACACGCGTGCCGACAAAAATTACCGTAAAATGTCTTCGTAATGACCAATCCTCTTTTGTCGCTCTATACGATTTTATTCTGCAACCAATTCATTCAAATTTCAACCTTAAAAATAGCCTCACTAGTGTTAAATCACCAATTTTTGACTGCCGCTCCCTTTATACACAGAACAAACCTAAAATTAATAAAATTGGACTTTAGTTTGATACATTTTGGGTTGCGTTTTCGGTAGCAAGATGTTAGTATTAGCTGCCGTATTACGTCTCAATAAAGGATCTGACAGCTGCGGTCATCTTTATCGTGCAGATTTATTTGACACCCACGTACGGGCGTTTTTTGTAAAGGCGATCCGGTCATTACAAGGTTGTTAAGGAATACAAAGGTGTTATAACCGAATTATTGACCACTATTAGCGGGTATTGTTGCAAAATGCAATAAAAAGGGAAACAAATTACTATGTAGCACAGTCATAAAATATGCCAGATTGTCATGGGTAATTTGCAGAAGCCTAATTTTAATGTTGAATAAATAAAATAAAATATGACAATTCATTTCAAATTACGTACTGTAGTATAATGCACTGGTGGCTTAATTTGAAGCTGGCTCGCTCGTAATAATCGAGAACATACCTGTCGCATCCAAACAAAGAAGACACAGAGCGCGGGTGAAAGAGAGGCAAACTCCGATCGTAACGTGTCCTTTAAATTAAGAATAAGAATAAGAAATAATTTATTGACCACAACACATTACATACAAATCTGAATAAGGACAAAACATTATCAAGTTGCGGCCAACAAGGTTCAGCCTCAGCATGTGCTACAACAACCGCTAAGCAGCCGCTGCAGCGCTGATTTTCAGGCTGTACCTTCGAGCGACGACTCATAATAAAACATACAACATGAAAAGAAAAAAATACTGACAATATTAATAGAAAACTAAACTAAACTAAAAAAATTAGGCCCTCTTGTCCCAAACTATCAGCCTATAAACTGTCCCACTGCAGGGCAAAGGCCTCCATCATAGAAATCAAGTTATCGCTACTATGGTGGGATAAGGCTTAATCACCACGCTTGCCAAATGCGGATTGGTGATCACAAACCCGAGTTATGTTTGAAAAAATCGAAACATACTTTTCGCTCGACCCGGGAATTGAACCCAGGACCCCGAGATCACGGCCCGGTACTTAAACCACTTGACCAACAGGGCGTCCCAAACTAAGGTTTTTTCGTAGTACCTACTTATCTAGCTAAGGAAACGAAATAAAGAAGATACAAGAAACACCAAGATTTAACACAAATAGGTACAATTGGAAAGATACACTTAGGCCGTGACTTTAGCCAAGTGTAGTAAAACTATCTTACTTAATATTTTTAGCAATAACACCTACTATGTAACGTCTACCGCATACGAAATAAGTAGTTATTGGCAAACAGAAAGTCAGATAAAAAATTAAAATCAAATAAGAAAAAAAAAGACCCAAAAAAAAACCACTACGAATTTAAAATTTCAAACTTCGAACGCTAATTAGTCCCGGCGAAATTCCCACTTGACCCATTACGGGCCGTGGGAACCCGCGAACAGGTGTCGTTAGAGCCAAGTTCCGACAGTATGGCACAAATCACGCCGACCAGGAAGCGAGGGTGTGTGGAAAAAATAACGCATTCCCATAGATTATGATATGCCACTTGTTGGGGAGCGAAGGATATTATTACTGAGGCTATGTCCTTCCGTTTGTGAGCTCGTTTGTCAAATGGTTCCACAGGTGTACTCACGTCGTGATTGTATCCTCATTGGGTGTAGGATATCCAAGATAGCGTAATGATTATAGGTGAAGTAGTCCTAGTTAGAATCTTCTATCTTTGAAAGCTATCTGCGTAGTCAGTCATCATCATCTTAAGCCATTTTCAACCAATTTGGTGTAGGCCTCCTTCAATCTTCTTCATTCTATTCTAATTTGGGCAGTTGAAGTCCAGATGTGCCCGCCAATCTTTGCTATATCGTCTTTCGATCTCATTTATGGCCTTCCGATAGATCTTTTCTGATCCCATGGCCTCCATTGCAGCATTTCCTTACACCACGAATCTGTTTTTATGTCGGGCTATATGTCCCGCCCATTGCCACTTGAGTTCCGCCGTTTGACTACGTCTGCCACCTTACTGTGTCTTCTAAGCCACTTGTTAGTTGTTCTGTCTCTAAGAGTTACCCCCACCAGGCTTCTTTCCATTGCCCTTTGGGCAACTCAAAGTCTCTGGAGAGTAGCCTTTGTTGTTACCCAAGTTTCAGCTCCATATGTGAGAATTAGCAAGCTTAAGTGGCAGTGGGCTGGCCATATTAGCCGCAGAAACGACAGCCGATGGGGTTATCGAGTTCTAGAGTGGAAACCGCGTCTTGGCAAACGTAATGTAGGGCGCCCTCTGGCTAGGTGGGAGGACGATCTGCGCAGAATGGCTGGCAAGAGCTGGATGCGAGAAGCCATGGATAGATCACAGTGGCGAACAATTGGAGAGGCCTACGTCCAGCAGTGGACTGCGATAGGCTGATGATGATGATGATGTGAGAACGGGTAACCCGTAGTCAGTACTGCTGAGAAATGGCAAAAAAGAAATATAAAGAAAAAAAAAGAAACGAATTCTTGACCTCAACACATAATACATAAAACAAATAATAAATAAAAACAGTCAGAGCATAAAAATTGCGGCCAACAAGGCTCAGCCTCAGCATATGCTGCAACTGCCGCAAGCAACAGCTGCAGCGCTGGTTTTCATGCTGGACCTTGGGTGACGCCTCAAATACCTAAGCAATTGATCCGATATTACTTGTAACCTGTCACAAAATGTCATTAAGTATCATGTTTGTCATCTTGACAAGTGTGACGGAGATGTTTTCAATAAAGTGTGTTCTTGTCCAATGTAACGCTCGAAAATATCATGAGCTTTTGAAAAGGGCAGACGAGCAGACGGATCACCTGATGATAATGCAACTGCAAAACTAGAGGAAGAATTATTGATTTTATATTTGGAATTAATTACTACATTTTTTGCTTTTTGACACAAATATTAATGTGGTTAAATAATTTTAGATTGTCTCTCGTTAATTTACTGTTATCCTTATTGTCATAAATTAGTGTGATGTCTTAGCAAATCAACATTCTAATAAGAGTCCCATTTGGAGTCGGACACAAAAACCAATTTCCTGGTTGGGAGCGGCAATATCGGGAGAAACGACTCGCGCGTTCCCACGGGGTCGCACGGTACAGGGTGTCCCATAGTAGTCACTCGCAGTCAGTAAAAATGGATAGGTAATGTATTATTGTAAATGTAGGAGAGCCACGCTTAGGCATGAATGGGCCGGCTCGACCGGAGTGATACCACTGCCTCACAGAAGACCGGCGTGAAGCAGCGTCTGCGCTGTGTTTCGCCGTATGAGTGAGGGGGAATATACAATGGGGGGGACTGTGGGGGGATGTGACTCCACTGGTGTGTCCATGGGTGGCGGATTTGCTTACCATCAGGTGATCCGTCTGCTCGTCCGCCACCTCTCAAATAAAAAAAATTAAAAAAATATTTTTAGATAGCAACGACAGCAAACTATTTTTATAACTGACCTATAGAGAAATAGTAGATTATGTGACTGGCACATAATTATGATTATTAAGACACTTGCGAGATTTTAAAAAACGAGCCAATGTAACCCTGTGACACGAGATGTTATGTGGTCCTATGTTATGCTAGCTCCGTGAGTTCTGACTGAGGCGCTCGCAGGATCCTAATAGAGAGCTGAGAGAGGGCGCCACTATCTTTTAGACAACTAAACTTGAAAGTATGGAGCTACATAAAAAGAGTTTAAATATGAGGGCTGAATATTAATTTCAAAAAGATACAAAAAAACATGCATTTAAAAGGAAAACTTTGTTTCTGGCTTTTGAGGTAGGTGTCTTAGTTTTTATGTGAGAACATGAACGATCTTAAACAGATAGTATTTTAATGCTAGGCTTAATTGGTCCGACTGTTCACTAACTCACAGTGAACAGTGGTACCGCAGGTGCGCGTAGTAAAAGACTGCGAAGGAGGGTAGACCGATTTGTCTGCCAGTAACATCCTATCCGCAAAAACTTCAGTTACTCCGTGACCATGGCGCTTGCAACACTATATCCGAAATATCGGAGACTCAAAAATAAGGTACATGGTAGAAATCTCGTAAATAACTATTCTAACGATGCTCTTTCTAATATTCAGCAGAGTGAAATCCTCAAAATCACTATTAGTCTGGAAACGACTCTAAATATTATCGTCACCCTGTAGGTACACGGCAGAATGCGCCGGAGTCACGCAAGCATCGCAGGTGGTTCCGCCCATCCTAATTCCGCGGTTTTTGCCCGCGTTCCTGGGGATCTTCGAATAGCGACCAGACATTTCGGCTGTAGAGTAGAACTTGTGGATTAGAGTAGGTACATCAATATTTTAATTCTAATAATAACGGCATGGCCTTAGATTGGTTATTTTAGGCTTGATTTATTTTATTTATTTTGCGATTGCCGCCGCATATAGACACCAGCGACACCAGTAGAGTCACAAGTGCGCTGCCAACCTTTAAACCCTGTCCTTGGATTGGGCCTCCGGTACCCTCACTCACGCAGCGAAACACAGCGCAGTGCTGCTTCACGCCGGTTTTCTGTGCGGCCGTGGTATCCCGTTGGAGAGCAACGCTTTGGCTCGAATAGGCCGGCTGGACCACGGTCTCACAGAAACCGGCGTGAAGCAACGTGTGTCCTGTGTTTCGGTGCGTGAGTGAGGGTATCGGAGGCCCAATCCAAGAAAGGGAAAAGGTTAACACTATTTTACGGGTGTTCTTGGGCGCCAGCAATCGCTTGCCATCGCGTGATCGTTCTGCTCATTATCACATAAAAAATCAGGGCCAGAAAAAAACGCCTATACTCTTAAGGCCATTTGTCTAATCAACAATAGGTAGTTATGCCTACCTCTTCTAATTTTATAAAGTCTTATTAGATAAAGGTAAGATAGAGGACCGCATCAGAAATGATGTAATCCGACAGAGAACCAGTGTCACCGACATAGCCCACCGAATTAGCAAACTGAAGTGGCAGTGGGCTGGTCATATTAGCCGCAGAACTGACAGCCGTTGGAGCAGTTAAGTCCTTGAGTGGAGACCGCGACACGGTCAGTGGGGTAGCGTGCCTTGTCGGGGCCCCGTATAAAAAAAATGTTTGGAGGCCCTTATATAGGGGTAAAGATTTTTAAAAAAAGAAAAAAAAATATTGTGAAAAGAAATATTTAATTGTATTTTTTTACATACATAATTTAACCGGACTTTTACTGACCGGATTACTTTAGACTGATCGGATGGCGCAATTGGTAGTGACCCTGCCTCTTACGCCAAAGGTCGTGGACTGGACAAACATTCGTGCGATGAACACTTGTGTTTGTTCATTGTCTGGGTGTAATATATGTATTTAAGTATATATTTGTGTTCCTCTGTTGTCTGATATCTATAACACAAGTGCTTAAGCTACTTAGTACGGAATCAGGTCAACCTATGAGATGTTGGGAGAATTATTATTATTATTATTATAAACACTTAAACAATTTGAACTTTTGGAGATGTTCAGGGTCACAAAGGTTACGAGCTCTATTATTCAATGATGATATAACTGCTTGCAAATGATGGATGGATGATGATGTGAGGAGGCGTGTAGGTATCGGTCCGTAAGCGTGGGTTTCCGGTAAACAGCATGTGATAATGTACCGTCATCCTTCACTCTAATCTGCACATCCAAGAAAGCCAATGACGCCCTGCGACAAGATGGGATGACGACATTCGAAGGCTGGCTGGTGTAGGCTGGATGAGAGTGGCCGAAAATCGGGAGCAGTGGCGTGCATTATGGGAGACCTATGTCCAGCAGTGGACGAGTGTGGGTTGCTGATGATGATGATGATGAAGATAAGATAAGAAACAATTTACTGACCACAACCAAGGAGGACGTTGTGTTTGACCACAACACATTATACATAGAACAAAACAGAGGAAACAAGGTACAGAGACAAAAAGCTGTGGCCAACAAGGCTCAACCTCCTGGACCTTGGGTGACGCCTTTGTATTAGAAAAAATGATAGTAAATTTGACATGCAATATATTATAGGCGCACAAAACAAGTAAAACAAAATAAAATATAAATTGAAAATTTTAAAAACCCCCGACGGCAGGTCATCATTTTACCGTGGGAGAGCCAAGCTTTGGCATGAATGGGCCGGCTCGACCGGAGTGATACCACGGCCTCACAGAAAACCGGCGGAAGCAGCACTGTGCTGTGTGTCGCTGCGTGAGTGAGGGTACCGGAGGCCCAATCCGGGGGATAGGGGGGGTTTAAAGGTTGGCAGCGCACTTGTGACTCCACTGGTGTCACGGGTGTCCATGGGCGGCGGAAATTGCTTACCATCAGGTGATCCGTCTGTTCGTCTGCCTACCTATTACATAAAAAAAAATCTTGGATTCTAAATTTGTCACAATAAATATATTCTGCTACTCAAGCCCTTTTATATGATACCTACATTGTGAGAGTTGTGTTAAGGTGACTGGTAGGGTACACAAGCGACGCCAATCGATTTTATTTTTAGCTACTAAACCGGATCTATTTTAAACAATTTCGGTGTTACAATCTCTCAGCAGACACTTATACTATTGAATAAATACTTATACTTAACTTTTAGGTTCGCTTTTGTACTCGAAATTTGTATTACCGCCATCAATTTTTCGCGTACAAAAACGGACCCAACATATGTGCATGGTTATTTGATAAATAGTATAAGTATTTGCCGAGTGATTGTAACCCAGAAATTGTTTAAAATAATTCCGGTTAAGTAGCTAAAAAATAAAATCGGTTGGCGTCGCTTGTGTGCCCTACCCGTCACCTTAAAACATACAATCCGACGACGACCATCTTGGATCGATTTGTATCCAACATAGCTAAGAACACTCACCCCTAATTCATCTTTCAAACAAAAAAAAACAAAATCATAATTGTTTTATTTGTTCAGGAACTACGAGACAGACACACAGACACACACACACACACTCAGACACGTCAAACTTATTATAACACGTCGCTTTTGCGTCGAGGGTTAAAAATGAAAATTAACAGATACAAAACTAAGATGTAATAACATCCGAGAATCGCCAAGACCCTGAGATCATGGCCCGGTACTTAAACCACTCCAACAGGGTGTTAAGTATCGGAAGATTTAGTATCGGAATAAAATTGGTAGAATCGGCCTAAATGCCGCATATCACTACTTTGGGTGTTGTGGATGTTGGTTAGACATATAACAACAAATATAAATCTATCTTACTTTGAAACATTTCGTTGTATTGTTCGTCTCTTTCCCACACAATGAATTAGATACACAAAAGGTAACTATTACGTCAGATTTGACAGCCCTTCACAGCCATCCTGCAGCCGTCAGTCAACACTAAACTGATCTAAAGCTAGACACCGGGCCGGCAGCTAATTACCGGGATTGAACCGCAAACCCGCCGAATTAGTGCCGACCTGCCCGCTCTGCACACAATATACAATGACACCACTGAAACTAGGGAGTCGAGTAGAGTGTGGAAAAATAATATTGATAGTTATCTATGATGAACAGTTTAGAACTGACTGAGTCATCATCATCATCAGCCCATTTAAGTCTCCACTGCTGGGGCACGGGCCTCCCTCAATCACATGAGGGGTAATTGCCATACTCACCACGCTTGGCAGACGGGTTGGCGAGGGTTTTGATATAAATGCAAAGTTTTCCTTCTCTGGGTGCTGATGATCATGCCAGCAGCTTTACCTTAGTCGCCTTTTACGACACCTCGGTAAGAGTGATGAGGGTGGCCTATTCTACTCTGCCGGGGCCACACGGCCACTGACTGAGTACCTGAGGTCAATTTTTTATTTTTATTTTATTTTATTTTACAAGTTTTTGGAAAACTTACAGCTAGATTTAGAGATACAATCACAGAAAAAAAAACATTGAGGGCCAATTACAAGTTTCCACTGATAATCACTAGGTTGTTTAACAGAAATGCAAGTGGGTACCTAATGTTAAGAAAGAAAAAAAACAAAAAGTTACTAAATTACAAACAAAACGAACAACGTATTTGCTACTCCCAGAAGAAGAAACATTGAAATTGATCAAGTCATCTGACATTATCAGGAAAAAAAGAAATTAAATAACATTTGAGAAAAAGTTATCATTCAGTACACGTTTCAATTTCGATACTGAAGTGTTGAACAAGTCAATGTCGACATTTACTTTTGCCAAATTATTAAATAGTTGACATGTTCTAATGGAAAATGCGTTCCGCCTATAATTAGTCTTTGCGTGCGGTAAAAAGAGCAAGCTGGGGTTTCTGAAAGACTTCGAGTTGGTGCGCAGCCCTATAAGTTCAAGAAGCTCTGGACAGTCTATTTTACCGCTTGCTATGCTCAAAAGATATGAAAGGTCAGAAGTATTTCTTCTTTCATACAGCGGAAGGAAATGAAATTTTCGACAACGTGAGGTGTAGTCGGGGCGATAAATCCCAGCACGATATTGTAGATATTTAAGAAATTTCCTCTGAATCCTCTCAAGTCTCTGAACATAGACGTCATAAATGGGGTTCCAGACTTGCGATGCGTACTCCAATTGACTGCGAACGTATGCACAGTATAAGATTTTTAATGTTTTTATACTTGAAAACTCAGAGGACATTCGCAGAACGAAACCAAGGGCACGAAAAGCCTTACTAGCCTTACTAGTTTTTTGATCTGACCACAGATCAAAAAATTGAAGTTGGGTTTGTATTAATTTAAAAAAGTAACCAATGATCAAAATAATCACCTAAATGTGTTTTTGAGCAATAGTTTAGCTTAACCAATAGTTATAAGTATTACAAGGAATACTTAGGCCGTCATTTTGACTAGGTATATTGGATAGATAGTTATATACTAAGGCTGGATTCTAACAATATTTATCCGTAGAAAAATCTATGGTATACCCAGATTGGTGTAGAATGACAGCGCTATACCATAGATTTAGTATCAGAATAAGATTGTTCGAATCCAACCTTAGTTAAATTAACCAAAAGGTAACTACGTATTAAAAAATCTGACCAGTAGAATTTTGGACTGACTGGATGGCGCAATTGGTAGTGACCCTGGCTGTTACGCCAAAGGTCGTGGGTTCTATCCTCACCCTGGTCAAACATTCGTGCGATGAACACTTGTGTTTGTTCGGTGTCTGGGTGTAATATATGTATTTAAATATATATTTGTGTTCCTCTGTTGTCTGATATCTGTAACACAAGTGCTTAAGCTACTTAGTACGGAATCAGGTCAACGTATGAGATGTTGTGAGAATTTAGATTTAGAATACATATAACTCTATGCCAGTATATATAGACAATTAGCGTACCCAAGGGCCGTGGAGCCGTACCTAAGCTCAGAATGGACCTAAAACCTAAGAACGACTGGCCCGATGACGTATTTGGAAGTGACTCTACCTCATACGCCAAAGGTCGTGGATTCGTTTCCCACTCTAACAAATATTAGTGGGTGGGAACACTTGTTTTTTCAACGTTTTTTTAAGTAGGGAAAAAAGTCCCACCTACGGGAGTTAAGATTAGAGATTTTTATTTCGGGGTCTAGAAAGGGAAATAATGATGTTTTAGCTCCTAAAACAGTCCGCGTATTACGTGTGTAGGTTCTCCTGTTTGTCATAAAATATTTTTTCAATTTCCCACTCTCCACAGTCTATGCAGTCCCTAACTCTATATATCGTGCACTAATTGAACAGTACGTACATACAGCATGTTCTCAAACATTATAGTTGGTAGCTGATTCCATAGTTTTACTACGCGGGGTAGGATGTGACGTGAGAAGCGCACTGTGGTGGAATAAAATCCATCCAAGTAATATATATGGATGAAATTCGGAGTTCTGACGTGATGTACGATTATGAAAATTTGCAGATATTTATTTGCAAAAAATACATTTCAGTACAGTACAGGTTTTAAAATGGTGGTATCTAGTGTCGTAATCTGTCGCTAATATGTAGTATTTTCACATTAAAGATAAATGATAAAAAAATATTCAATCTAGGTCCACACAGAACACTTATGAATATCAAAATAGGTAGGTATTATCATCTACGGTTCGGAATGTCGATTTCTACTGAGAAGACACCAGCAAGAAACTCAGTAGTTACTATTTTCAAATATTGATGATAATACAGAGTTTTAATTGAGAAGAGAAAAAAATACAATAGTGAAAGTTGACAGATTAAAATAAATAAATAAATAAATATTTCACAACATCACATTCATTGATCTGACTCCGAGATAGGTAGCTCAAGCACCTGTGTTACGGATATCAGAATCAACAGTGGGATTACAAATATACCTATACATATAATACTTTTCTTTTGTAAATACATACTTATAATATATAGATAACGCCCAGACCAATACAAACATTTGTGTGCATGAACATATCTGTTGTGCAAACGATTGTTAGCGCTGTGGTTGTTAGATCAGCCGCAGGATGCTGTATGTACGTACTGTTCAATTAGTGCACGATATATAGAGTTAGGGACTGCATAGACTGTGGAGAGTGGGAAATTGAAAAAATATTTTATGACAAACAGGAGAACCTACACACGTAATACGCGGACTGTTTTAGGAGCTAAAACATCATTATTTCCCTTTCTAGACCCCGAAATAAAAATCTCTAATCTTAACTCCCGTAGGTGGGACTTTTTTCCCTACTTAAAAAAACGTTGAAAAAACAAGTGTTCCCACCCACTAATATTTGTTAGAGTGGGAAACGAATCCACGACCTTTGGCGTATGAGGTAGAGTCACTTCCAAATACGTCATCGGGCCAGTCGTTCTTAGGTTTTAGGTCCATTCTGAGCTTAGGTACGGCTCCACGGCCCTTGGGTACGCTAATTGTCTATATATACTGGCATAGAGTTATATGTATTCTAAATCTAAATTCTCACAACATCTCATACGTTGACCTGATTCCGTACTAAGTAGCTTAAGCACTTGTGTTACGGAAATCAGACAACACAAATGTTTGTACTGTGCGGGGATCGAACCCGCAACCCTTGGACCAGAGGCAGCGTTCACTACCACTGTTCCAAATGGGGCGTCAAACTACAGATTACTATGAATAACCACCCAAAAGACTAATCGATTAACATGACCAAGAATCCTTATGATAATAGTCTTGTACACTCTAGTAACTATTCTTCATTAGGCAGGTTTTAATATGAGACTTAAACTTATCCAGTGATAGGTTAATGACATTTTGTGGTAGCTTATTAAATATCTTAATTAAGCCAACAAATGAATTACCGATTTTATGAAGTCTGAGGACCGGGAGCATTTTGGTATCTACCATAACCAAATGAATTACTATTATCAATTAATAATAGTTATTTTACAAAGACATAATGTCAGACAAGATACTGCCCTATTTCAAAAATCCGTGTAACCAATAATCATATTTCTAAAAGTTACTAACAAAAGTATTTGCTTTGCTCTCACAAATTAACAAAAAAACCTTGAAAAAGGAATTCCCCGCGGCTTTTAGTCCTTTAGCGTCATTACCAAATAACTACCGCGTCAAACACGAACAAACACACAGGACAAACGTGTAAGGCTTTCGTACACTGCGCTGCGAAAGATATAGCGAGCTATTATTGTAGATATAGCAACTTACATAATAATAATATCCTCCAACCGCTTTCGGCTAAGGCGGCTAATTTCAATCTAGGATCAGGCGTAAGTGATCTGCGTATATTATAGTGCTCAAGTGTGTGCGCAAACACAAGTGCACTCGCTATTCCCTTGCCCTCATATTCCGATGGGACAGCGGAGAATATCGGGCGCAGGACCAACGGAATAACGTGCTTTCCGAGGCACGGGGGTACAAGACCCCCAACTTCCAGACTCCCCGCCCGTCGTCGTCGTCAGCCCGGAGTCTGGAAGTCTGTTAACAGAAAAACTCAAACAAATTTGGCCCGACCCGGGGATCGAACCCGGGACCCCAAGCGCAGCCCTCGCTTCAAAGTGCGACCCACAACCCACTAAGTCAACGAAATAGTATTTTTTACCTACATAGCCTTTGGGCCTACAACGTGGTCGCCCTAAACAAACCACTGCAGAAGCGAAGGCCCTATGACTAACTTGGAGCGAAGTAACGCGCGAAGCTCAAGACCAGTCAAGATGGCGGAGCACTTTGGACGTCCTCTGCCCCACCACGGGACATAAAACATTAAGTCAAGTTAATCCTTTGGTAAATTATAACCAGCTGACATTTAGCAATCTTTAGGTACAGTACAACAATGCTTTGACAATACTGTTGGAGTTGCGATGGTATGCTACCATAATGAGGTGGTGGTAAAAATGTACAGGTTAATGTATTATATCATACATCATCTTTGATAATATATAATTATATCGCTTACCATCAGGTGATTCTGCTGCTCATCTGCCACCTATCACAAAAAAAACTATAGTAAAAGACAATGCGATAAATTGTCCGTGGGAGCGCCACGCTTCGGCATTAATGGGCCGGCTCAACAGAGTGAGACCATGGCTTCATAGAAAATCAGCGTGAAGCAACGCCTGTGCTTTGTTTCGCCGAGTGTTTGAGGGTAAAAGGTTTTTACACATAAAAAAGTTAAAAAGTTGACAGCGGACTTTAATTGCGACTTCACTGTTTGTTCCCTGTACCATGCATGTGTTTTTAATATACCTACATTAAATTCCACGGTCACTGGTTCCATGCCTTTATTGTGCTTATTTTTTTAAGAGTCACAAAATTTTAACATTTTCTCCGCGATAAAATTTCGACAAAATACATGCCTGTGTTCCGTCTGCTTGTCTGCATAAAAAAGTTTCGCTTTCTCTATACCCAGTCCGATAACGGGTTCCCCCCAGCGCCCTCATTAAGCCCTCTGAATGGGACCTCGCGTTTTCACGCCGCTCTTTGATGTAGTCGACCTGTGATGAAGCCTGTGGGGGGAGGTACATAAGCCGCATGTGTAACTTAGATAGTTTGTTATGTAATATAAGGCGTATGTAGCTCTATACACTAAGTTGGCTTTCCTTTTGCTTCTAAGCTAAGCGTGGTAAGCAAAAGTTAATATACTACTAATGTAAGTATGTAATTTCAAGATTGTTAGTGTCTCATTTTTTGGCATCTCATTCTCAGAGTTATCCTTTAACTCCTTACCGTTAAAGAGTTGACCTTCCATCATCAGCAGAGTCACAAAATTAATACAGTCAGGCGTAAATACTGGTGCAGTTTTGAAAAAAGATGCCATAGAATTACGTGTCCCTATCAAAATTGAAAGATCCCCTCAATTTTTCCAGGATCCCATCATCCTGATCATGGTACCAATCCGGGACTACCTACTTTCCAACTAAAAAAGAATCATCTAAATCGGTACATAAATGGCAAAGTAATCGGCGAACAAACATGTCGAATGTCAATGTATACATGTCGAATTGAGAACCTCTTTTTTTTGAAGTCGGTTAAAAAAGTTACCTAAGTTGTTGTTGTATCATACATCTATTTTCTTTTTGCAATAAAGAATATCTATTTATCTAAAAGTAAGTCTGGATGCGTTTGGGGTCTGTGTTCTATTCCCGGGGTCGGGCTATTGTACTGGAGTCAATGTTATATTATTTTTTATATGTAAGTTAGCTTCTTAGATGTCAACCAGCCAAAACCACATACTCTCATCTTCCGCCTTAGAGAGTCGGGAGAAGTTGAAAACAAGCGCTGACCGAGAGGTCTGCCTCGAGGCAGCATGAGCTGAACTTCATCCGTTTGTCTTTTCGTCCTGGCAAATTAGGTTATGTGAATGTACCTACTATTTTTCCCTACTACTTATTTCATAATGTTAACCTTGTATTTTTGTTCATAAGAGACAATAAACGATTTTTTTTATTTTTTATTGTTATTAAGTTTCATGCCTGAATCTGAAAGTTGACGTTCACATATCCCGTGGGTCGGCTGGATTAGCTGATGTCTCATCGAAATTAGGAAATAGAGATTGCGCTAGTGTCCGTGCACACGATTTTTCACGCGTTTTCCTGCGTTTGTACCTACTTGGACTGTACTTGAGCGACATAAGCAGGAGTTGCATGTCACGGAGATGAACATGTTGCGGTGGATGTGCGGAGTCACGCGGAAAGACCGTGTGAGAAACTCACGCACACGTGTCACGTCCTTGACATAGCAGAGAAACTGCAGGAGAGTCGCCTAGGTTGGTACGGCCATGTCCTGCGAAAACCAGAACGTCGAAACAAATGTCTAGCCATGCAACCACCACCGGGCCCCGGCAGAAGGGGTAGCCCTAGAAAGGTGTGGCTTGACGTCGTAAAGGAAGGACATGCGTGCCAATAAATTGACTACTTTGGATGCACAAGATCGTGCGAAGTGGAGGAGTAGAAGCAGGAAAGCGGACCCCGGGCTCCGAAGCGACGGCTTTGGGACGCAACCGGGACTAAACGCTAAGATGATGATGATGATCCTGCGTTTTTAGATGAGCTGAAATAATCAGTAGGAAATATTGTTTATTAGGTAGGTTCCAATATTCGAAACATTAGGTATTCGAATCCTAAGGCCATTCTGATATTTTACAGACTAGCTGGATGGCATATTTGATAATCACCCTGCCTCTTTATGTATGCCAAAGGTTGTGTTTAGAATTTTTTCGTTTATTTTGTGTGTTATTAGACGAAGGTCACCTTAGTTAGGACATGTAAAATTGCTTGATTTTCAATTGGGCAAGTTAAATTAGCAGTCAGTCACCATTTTATTTAACTAGTTTGGTGTATTATTTTATTTTTACTGACCTTACCAAAATACACCGCAAAATTATTACAAATTATTCGTTTATTTTGTGTCATTATTACGAAGGTCACCTTAGTTAGGATTCGTAAAATTGCTTGATTTTCATTGGGCAAGTTAAATTAGCAGTCAGTCACCATTTTATTTAACTAGTTTGGTGTATTATTTTATTTTTACTGGCCCTACCAAAATACACCACCCTATGATTGTTAGTCTGCTTTACCGCTAAAACCGTCCATATTTTTGCCATCCGCAAATAGGAAACATTTCCCCCACACGAGCCCGGCAAGAAATCTGCGGTCGTCTTGCGCGTCCTGAAAATCAATACACGGTCCCCCCCTCCCCCGGGCACGTGCCGCAATCCCGGCACTAGGCGCTCTTTGTGTCTACCTTCGACCCTAGGCTCGCAAAGGCCATGATGTCATTGGTTAATGAGGGTTTTAAACAACACGTCAGAGGGTGTTTATGTAGGCATGAGCGCTAACTTTGATGCACATCTTTCAGGGCCATATCTTGCAGCCCATAGCGTATTATTAGAAAGTGAATGGAAATAAAATGAAACTAGTACACTTCATTTGTTTTGATTTTATTTGCTTTTTATCCTAGTCGCCTAGTCGAGCAAAAAAACCGGCACGGGCCATACCATCCTTTTCTCGAAGCAATTCAGGCTATTTTCGACCCCCTGTAATTTCGGTGTCGATAAAACATGAAGCCTGAATTTTTAGTAAATAATCCGCCTTGATTTTTAAATTATAACGAATAGTAATTTAATTAAACCTAAAGTTATAATATGAGATATTTACACACTGGTACCTAATCCCAGTAGAACGCAATTGAAACTCTGTATTCTGTAAACCAACCTGTAACATTCGTTCCGTAAATAAAGAATTTTGTATTTGTATTTATATTTGTGGTCCCGGCAGAGTAGAATAGGCCACCCTCACTCTTACCGAGGTGTCGTAAAAGGCGACTAAGGTAAAGCTGCTGGCACTGATCATCAGCACCCAGAGAAGGAAAACTCTGCATTTATATCTAATCTCTCGCCAACCCGTTTGACAAGCGAGTATGGCAACTACCCCTCATTTGATTGAGGGAGGCCCGTGCCTCAGCAGTGGGGACTTAATAGGGCTGACGATGATGATGATGATGAATCAGGCATTGTATAAACACGGTATATTTAAAATTTCAGTCAAATTTGAACTAGTAGTTTAAAAATGACAACTTGTAAAAGTTACTAAATGTTGTCGCTCAGTCCTGACTGACTCACTGACTCACTGATCATCATAAGTCCAAGGCACTTCTAGCAGACATAGAAGCTTCAAATTTAGAATACAAATAGAATTTAGTGTCTTAATCATGGGAAAACCTTATTTTATTTTTGTAATTTCGGTCCAGTTTTCAAAATACACCAACTGCATGAATAACTCTGTAATCTCATATAAATGTATAGGATTACAAAGTTACGTTTGCAATTGAAGGTGAAGGTACCGGAAAGAAAAAAGTAGGTGGACTACAAAAAGAAATGATATTCCATAAAAAACAAAACTTGTCAAAAAATCCATGTCTCGCACTCATTTGTTCTACCGTGAAAAGTTGTGAGATCTATGTTACCAAGTCGGTTATTAACTTGGCAATCGGTTATTGAATATTTCACTCGGCCATTGCATGAAAACACAACCGATTGCCAAGTTAATAACCGACTTGGTAACATAGAACTCACAACTTTTCACGGTAGAACGACTGAGTGCGAGACTTGGATTTTTTGACAAGCTTTGTTTTTTATGGGATTTACTCTTTCCCGATGCCATAGAATTATACCAGCGCCATAGCTTTTCCAAGCAATGGCATTATGCTGAGTGGCAACTATTTTGGTAGCATAAGTTACCTACATATATAGAGTATATAGAGTTTTAAGTTACTTATGTAATTTGTTTATACTTGCTCCAAATAATACATTTCCATTTCATATCATATTTTTCACATAAACTTATCGGATGACTACGTCATACAGGCAATACATCCTCCAAATTTTTGGTCTCTACAATCCCACCCGTTTGGCATGTGCAGCACAAAGCATTGTCATGTGTACATACCTATAGATAATTTTTAGTAACGGTAATCTCGTATATGCTAGTAGGTATGTATGTATGTATGATGAAACTTGAAAAATAGGTACGTTATGGGCGGTTAGATGTGCCTCTGAAGGTATAAAACATCGTTCACTGGTATAAACCCATCGACTTATAAGTGTCTAGTTGGACCCTGGGCGCCTACGTCATCTAACAGATATCTCATCAGCAAAATCTGAAATGAAATCACGTCGGGTCACCAATATGCCGGGGACCGTCAGATATATTTGGTATGCCACCAGTCCGCTGGGAGGCAGCTGGTGGCCCGGAAGAAATGATGCAGGTCTTGTATACGTAACTGGGTTGTTACTTGATAATGCAAATGGCATGACGTGAGAACATCTCCAAGGCTTATATACTAGAGATGACTGACGTCATATCGTAGCGTATACATAGCGTACAGTGACAGAGATTACAGTAGTTCTTGGAGATAATCCTAATCGTGCGTGCCGAGCTGCTACAACCCTAATTAGATTCTGATAAGCTAGGTACTAGCGGTGTTTTTGAAGCAGTGGAAGGGAAGTCGTCTTGTCATCTGGCTGGTGATAAAGGGTGAATAGACACGTCGTGTCTTTCGTTTCTAGCTGAACCAATTCATTCATCACCTTCTTAGCGATAAAATTTCGGTTACGTTGCGTCACGGAAACGTCGGTTAAGCTGGCGCTTCGTAACCCACGATCAAAATTAAGTTATCTATTCGTAAAATTACAAAATTGAAGACGAAAATAACAACATATATTTTTCGATGAAGTAGTAAACAAAACCATGATATAATCTGAGAATGATATCGACAGCTCATAAAGATATCGCCACTCCATAACGGTTCGTAACGATCATTGCCCGAGCCGTAATTTTTTACTCCCTCCTAAGATAAGGCCAACAATCGCCCTTAAGGGACTTGCCTTGGGTCCACTGTTTTAAGGGATACGCCATTGTTTTTAGTAATATGTTCCCTATTTATCTTTATTTTTGAAAATTATTACACACGGGTGCAATATTATGCATTTATTATATTATTATTACGCCGTGTGGTCCCCGGCAGAGTAGAATAGGCCACCCTCACTCTTACCGAGGTGTCGTAAAAGGCGATTAAGGTAAAGCTCCTGGCATGATCATCAGCACCCAGAGAAGGAAAACTCTGCATTTATATCAAAACCCTCGCCAACCCGTCTGCCAAGCGTGGTGAGTATGGCAATTACCCCTCATGTGATTGAGGGAGGCCCGTGCCCCAGCAGTGGGGACTTAATTGGGCTGACGTTGATTATATTATTATAATTATAAACCTTTCTCTTGAATTGCTCAATCTATTAAAAAACCGCATCAAATTCCATTATGTAGTTTTAAAAAGCACACATAGGCACGCGACTTTTCAGGGATCTCAGTCCTAAACAACTAATACACTTTCTGAAAATTGTAGGATTTGGGACATTGGTGATCAATAGATCGAACCGGTCGCAGTGATTCTGGTCCGAATGGACCTGCACAGCCGTCCACTTAAAATAAAAAAATAATAGGCAAGCGACTTTGTTTTTACTTACGTAACTTAGAAGATAATGTTCAATGAAATCTTACGTAGGTACCCGTAGAAGATAATTTTCAATGTCCAGTATCAACTGGACTCGGCATCGTGTCTCTGTCACTCACTTGATGACTTACGGAGCCTAAACGTGGAGTGCACTCACTGCGGGGCTGATCCACAAGTTTATGGTAGCCCAGAGGGCGATGAGGCGTGCTATCACAAAATAAATAATAATAATATCCTCCAACCGATTACGGCTACGGCGGCCAATCTGATCAGGTACCTACGTACGCAGGATATTATATTTGTCTCAGTTGGTGTGTGAGCAACCAAGTGCCTCTCTATTCCCTTACCCTCATATTCCGATGGGACAATACTATACACGACCATAAGAGAGTTGGGCGCAGGACCAACGCTTACCGTGCTTTCCGAGGCACGCGGTACAAGACCCGCCAACTTCCCAGACTCCGGGGCGGCCACTAAAGATTTCTTACAAATTTTTGGTCCGACCCGGGGATCGAACCCGAGACCTCTTGCGCAAACCGTCGCTTTAAAGTGCGACCCACTAACCACTGCGCCGCCGAGGCAGTCACACGAGTCATCACAAAATAAATACTTAGTAAGTAAAAACTTTATTGTATATACACAGTTGCTCTAGACATACTGATGGAATATATAACCTGTGATATAACCGACACGTAGGTACTAGAGTGGAGTGGTTGTCAGTCGTCACCTATGAAAATGTAGTGTAGGACGCCCTGCAACATGAATCACGATCGACTGACGATCCCTACAATTTTTTCTAATGTGTTTTTCAAAAAGGTAATGGCCAAATTGTAACATTAAAAGAAAGAAAAGAAAATATCTATTTGGAGCACATAAAGATAAGACTAATATTAACATTTAGGACTTAAATGCTACCAAAATGGTCCCCACTCAGCATTGTGTCATTGCTTCGAAAGCAATGACGCTGGCATTCTGTGGCACCAGGCAAAGTGAGGACGCAACTCTTACATTAGACAGCTACGTGTTTAGGCATCATCATCATCATCATCATCATCATCAGCCCATCGTAGTCCACTGCTGGACGTAGGCCTCTCTAATTGTTACTAGTACAATATTAATATATTTACTCGTTAGAATATTAAATAAAAAAAATACACTTCAAGTTCCTCAAATAATTATAAATAATTTAATATATAACAGTTCACTTTTATTTCCCTTTTTCAATATTGCACCACCTACCCCTCCTCTACTATCAAATGTCCTTTGTCTGAAGGTTGTCTGGTAGAAATCACTTCCAGCGATAAGACCGCCGAATTTGTACAATTAAGTTTCTGTAATGCCTAGATTTTAAAGTTGTGTTTTTTTTTGTGCAATAAAGTATATCTATCTATAATTATCGAAGCCAAATACATCCATCATAGAAATCAAGTCATCGTTACTAGGATGCGATTAGGTTTAATCACCACGCTTGCCTAATGCGGATTGGTGATAACAAATCCAAGCTACGTTCAAAAAATTCGAATCATACTTTATGTTCGAAATTGAAACTCGGGGGAGTTTACGGTCTGGTACTTAAATTTTCGGCTGTAAGATTTGAAATGTGTAAGTAAATAAGGCGTAAATATACGTAGATAAGTACTGTGCTACAATTTGGGTGCGTGGGTGTGACGTGGCCAATGAAATCGCGGGGTCGCGACCCCTCCGCGAAAGGATACGCCTGCCGTAATCACCACCCTGCCCTGAAGACGTCACGTAAAAATGAAACCGTATATATTCAACCTTATTATAGAGTTGCTTTTGGCAGCTACAAACAGCAATGTTTATTTTGTCAAATAATAATAATAACACATGCCGCATAGTCCGCCGATTCCTACAAGACGACTGCAATTTTAACATAAATTCAGCGTAAAAAAGGACTAGTTACTTGGCCTTGATGCCCGTGGCTAGTCTCTATAATACCAGCTACAAGCTGAGAACAGAAATAAAAAGATAATTAATAATTCTCACAATATCTCATACGTTGACCTGATTCCGTACTAAGTAGCTTAAGCACTTGTGTTACAGATATCAGACAACAGAGGAACACAAATATATACTTAAATACATATACTACACCCAGACACCGAACAAACACTAGTGTTCATCGCGCGAATGTTTGTCCAGGGTGGGGATCGAACCCACGAACTTTGGCGTAAGAGGCAGGGTCTCTACCAATTGCCCAAACATATCAAATGAAGAGATTAGTAAACTGATAGGTGGCTGTTCTTACTATTACTGAGAACTATGTGGGTAATCATCATCATCATCAGCCCATTTAAGTCCCCACTGCTGGGGCACGGGCCTCCCTCAATCACATGAGGGGTAATTGCCATACTCACACGCTTGGCAGACGGGTTGGCGAGGGTTTTGATAAAAATGCAGAGTTTTCCTTCTCCGGGTGCTGATGATCATGCCAGCAGCTTTACCAAGCGTGGTGATCAAGCCTAATCACCTCGGTAATGGATGAGGGTGGCCTAATTCTACTCTGCCGGGGACCACACGGCAACGTGGGTAATCCTTCCTCCTATTTAGTTAATAGGTACCTAGTCCGCTATGACAGTCGACTATCGGTCGCGGGTCCAAATAGGTAAGTGCCAAGAAGAATTACCAACAGAAACATTTGTTGCTACCTGCGATGGTTCCTCATTTTGCGGACGACTACTTTTAATTTTATAATTAATTCTCAAACAAGTTATTGTTTCTGGACGCTCTGTAGGTCTAGTCGTTTAAGTACCGGGCCGTGACCTCGGCCCAAGTTATCGCTACTATGATGGGATTAAGCTTAATCACCACGCTTGCCAAACGCGGATTGGTGATCACAAACCCGAGCTATGTCCGAAAAATTCGAAACATACTTTTCGCTCGACCCGGGAATCGTACCCAGGACCCCGAGATCACAGCCCGGTACTTAAACCACTAGACCAACAACGCGTCACCTAATTGATCCTTTCGGAAATATGTTTTTAAAAGAAGTCTTAATTTGTTTTAAGGTTTCACAGATCAAATAAATCGCGTTTACAACAGGTACTTAAGAAGGTAGGTACCTACTATCGCATTATTTCTACTTATCCACTTAATATGTTAAGAAGGTGCTATGTATTTCTAGGGCTTCGAGGTTTCTGACCCGAGTTACTCACGTATGAATAACTAATAAAATAAATGCGACAAACGATTCTATCACTTCATTGTTTTATAAATGTCCTCTTGGTCTCGGTATTGCTGTTTTCCAAAATAGTGGTCTGGGGGCCGTTGAGCGTTTTTCTGAGGAAGTTTCTGAACCGTATCAAATAGCATATGACCGACACACCGCCGCCATGGCCGAAATATCGGTTTGGAGGACGTTATGTCGACGAAATTTTTAATTGCTTTTTGTTTCGCCGTGAGCCGACGATATAATAATAATAATAATAATAAGTGGCTCACTTGGCCTAGGTCCGTGAGTCCAGTATGAACACCAAAATGTTTTAACAACCATTTTGAGACAAAAAATGTTTACAAAAAATAATAATATGCTTTATTGCCATGAAGCATGTTACAGTTTTTGTTCTTAAAGCTAGCGGCTCTGCACTAAGCAAGATCTGCTTGTGTCGCAGTAGCCAATTACACAGTTATTTTATTCAAATTATTTTTCAGGCTTAAGAATATAGTTACATCAATATTTGTTTATTTTGGAGGAGGAGGTTTTTTTGCAGGAGAACTAAGGTCACAGACATAGCCCAAAGAATTGCATGCCTCAAGTGGCAATGGGCATGGCATATAGCGAGGAGAACAGACGGCCGTTAAGACGGAAAGGTCCTCGAGTGGAGGCCACGTACAGGAAGTCGCAGCCGCGGCAGGCCCCCCACAATGTGGACCGACGATCTGGTGAAGATCGCGGGAGTACATTGGATGCGGGCGGCGCAGGACCGAACTGTGTGGAGATCATTGGGGGAGGCCTATGACCAGCAGTGGACGTCTATTGGCTGAAATGATGATGATGAACTCAGTTTATGCAATAAATGATTCTGATTCTTATTCTGATAGATACATTGTGGTCTACATATTTTCTTGCAATATAGGTACTTAGGTACATACTACCTAACCTTAGTCTTTTTTTATGTGATAGGTGGCAGACGAGCAGACGGATCACCTGATGGCAAGCGATTGCCGCCTCCCGTTGACACCCGTGATACCAGTGGAGTCACAACCTGTAAACCCCCTTCACCTGGATTGTGCTTCAGTGGTACCTACCCTCACAAGGCCGTGGTATCACTCCGGTCGAGCCGGCCCATTCATGCCGAAGCGTGGCTCTCCCACGGTACAAATGTACGGTAAAATGACTCAACGGTAAAATGTTCCTCGAATGACTACGACTCAGGATGTCAGAGTATTAAATACCTACATCAGTTTCTCAAAGTTAGACAAAGATGGCAGATGATGACATAAAAAGTTATTTGGAACAAAGCTCCTGTATTCTGTACAACGTCAAAGAAATAACTCATTTTATCTGCCCTGATAAAGCGACGTAAACAGGCGACCATTTATTACAAATATAACTTTTATCAATGTTCTCTGTAACTTATCTTTGCCTACTTATATATAATACTTATATATTATTGACAAAGCTTGACCCGCGACTTCGTCTCCAAATTAAACTTACTAGGTTTAAGGTGACGGGTAGGGCACACTAGCGACGCCAATCGATTTTAATTTTTAGCTACTAAACCGGATTTTTGTACGCGAAAATTGATTCACGCCAAAAGCGGACACTTTTGGCGTGTATCATTTTTCGCGTACGCGTTGAACCCAACATTTGTGCATGGTTATTTAATAAATAGTATAAGTATTTGGCGCGAGGTTGTAACCCCGAAATTGTTGAAAATAGATCCGGTTTAGTAGCTAAAAATCAAAATCGATTGGCGTCGCTAGTTGCCTTACCCGTCACTTTAAGAGCAACGTCATTGTAGCCCTGCTATGTCCTAGCTCCAAACCAATTTTTTTACTTCCAGAATACAGACCCAAAAAACATTAACTATTTAATTATCATAAGACTATGGAAAGAGCCATGATCGGCGTTTCTCTGCTCGATTGAATCCTAAACGAGGTGATCCGGCAGAGTACCAATGTCATCGACATAGTTTACCGGATTAGCAAGTTGAAGTGGCAGTGGGCTGGCCATATCAGCCGCAGACACCGCCGCTAGAGTAAACGAATTCTAGAGTGGATATCACGACTCGGTAAACGTAATGTTACGTCGCCGCTCAGGCCAGGTGGAGTGACGATCTATGCAGGATGTCTGGCTGGAGCTGGATACGATAGCCAAAGGTCGATCGGAGTGTCTTAAGATGGATATGATCGGAGTGTATTAGAAGAGGCCTATTTCCAGCAGTGGACGGCAACAGACTGATAATGATGATGATTTAGGGTGCACGGGAATTGATCCCGCGTCTCTTTCGTCATAACCGCATTCAAAACGTTGTTTGGGGACGTAGAGCCTACGGTTTTATTATCTAACACTAATTAGGTAATACGTAGGTATGCATTCATTTTGTGTATGTAGTTTTTTTATTAGATATTATTAATTATATTAACATATACTCATAGTTGGTATCATTTCATCAGTCTTCTTCGTGACTTACATTCATGTTTTGTTTATACATAAATGAAAATATGAAAATAACCCGGCGATAAACTTTGCTGATAAACACTTCATGGACTAGATGTACGTACACATCCATAATTGTACCTACCTAAATTATGACGAGGACCTATCTACAGTTTCATATGTGGCAAATATAAGATACGTTTCTTTTAATCTGACTGACTTATTAATAAGTAGTGGACCACCACTACCATATAGGTACCAACCTATAAGTAATATATAAAGTAAGGAGAATAATAGGATTCAAAGTTACCATAATAAATATTTTGTTGGTTTGTAGTTATTTTTATTCGTGTACAATTTGGAGTGAGTTACAGACTTAATGCCAGTGAATGGTATTGATACTTACATTTTATCGCTTATGTACTTTGCAATAAAAAATCTTAACTAACAGCAATGTCACACAATTTCAAATCCGTTCATGTAATTAATATTAGACATAAAAGCACTAAAAATATTTCGTGCATCTTGCCCACATCCATGGTGCATGTAAGTAAACAGGTAGGTAACTTAGGTACTTAAGTGCAAATCACTAGTCACTCCATTTTTATTTAGCACTTTGTAGGTATATATTTTCATCTTACGATAATATTTTGTGAATCTGTTCCTTAAATTTCCATTTGTTTCCCATTATAATAGGTTGCATGGCGTGACGTGAGCACTTTCTGCCGTCACTTAGTAAACTTAGGATGGATCATGGAAGGTGTCCCTTGTTCTATGCTCAGCTTACATAGGAATCTTCTAGCAGATGACATCCCAGCGTTACGCAAAAACCATTCAGATTCATCCAGCAGATCAGTCATCAAGTCATATTAAAATTCCCATTGGGAGAGTAGGTACTCTCTTGGTATCATCATTTTAGCGCGTCAATCCGGCTACCGACGATGCTGGATACTACCGATCCACAGCTGTTCCAAAATCCAAAGCTTCGGAACCCCGGGCACCAGTGCTTGAATGTTCTAGGATACGGTAAGCCTAAAGATAACACAAGAATACGATCAGGTATTGTCCAGCTTTGCTCCAAATCTTTTTATTTCCCACCAAGTTAGTATCTCCATTTGCGGTAAACTGAATACTGAATTCCATATCTGGTAAGCACCCATAGTCCATTTGATTTTTGTATACACAAGTCTATCCACAGAGTTCTAAGTACGTAGTTAAGTATCAAACGTAGGAATCACTCGGGATCAGGTATTGTCCACCTTTGCGTCATTTTCTATTTCGCACCACATTTTTTTATTTCCATTAGTGGTAAGCCAATGAAAGCTAAATTCCATATCTGGTAAGCACTTATGGTCCATTTGTCTACACACAAGTCCACTGTCTGAGTTCAAAGCAAGTATCAAACTTAGGAACCACTCGACTCGACACGACCTCAGGAAAAGTCCTTGAACAACCACCGTTGGCGTTTGTCCCGACAAAACTGGGTGTATAAAACATTATAGTGTTGCTTTTATATAGGTAACCTTTAAACTGGCCCTATGCTATTGGCCTAGGGTTAAACGATACACTTTTGTGTGTATCGTGAGCAGCTCACCCCCAGGTCAGGAACAGAGAATGTATTGTTTTCAACGATAAACTTGACGTTTATTTTTATATCAAACACTCGGGTCAGTGTTGATTGGGGTTTGGGAATCGCATGGCAGATTGTGAGGTTGGTATTCATTTTAGTTTTAGGGAATTTAAATGTAAAGTCGCCTGCCAAGAGATGGACTGGCGATCTGATAAGAACCATATGATCTTGCTCACTTGTCATGAGGGGTCATTGAGATTATTGCTGTGACATTGAGGTGTGGTCTGCCGTCATAGACCACTCTAGTATTTATTAGAAGGCCGAAATTTACTGTTGTGCAAATTCGAGTCGCGTTCAGCAGAACCACTTAGCTATATGCAGACTGCCTACGACGAGGCACTTTGGAAGTCAATGGGAATTCTCACGAATGATTACGATTCTGTAATTTTAAAAGTTAAAAGAACTAAATACTTAAGGCGACGGGTAGCCCTAACTAGCGACACCATTTGTATTTAATTGTTAGCTACTAAACAATTTCGGGATTACAACCTCTCGGCAAACACTTATACTATTTATTAAATAACCATGCACAAATGTTGGGTCCGTTTTTGTACGCAAAAAATTGATTACCGCCAAAAGCGGCCACTTTTAGCGTGAATCAATTTTTCGCGTACGCGTTGGACCCGACATTTTTTCATGGTTATTTAATAAATAGTTTAAGTGTTTGTCGAGAGGTTGTAACCCCGATATTGTTTAAAATGGATCCGGTTTAGAAGCTAAAAATTAAAATCGATTGGCGTCGCTAGTGTGCCTTGTCCGTCACCTAAACTGGGAAGCGCATGTGCTGTGTTTCGCTAAGTGAGTGAGGGTACCTAACAGAAGTTTGGCTGGGCACTTGTGACTCTACCAGTATTGCGATTGTCCTTTGGTAGCCGCTACCGCTCGTCTGTCACCTATCACACAAAAATCTAAGTATGATATGGATGTACAGGATGTTCGCACGATTTATTCCGCACAGCAAGTTTAGTTTCGGTCATTGACTTAATTATATTTAATAGCAGTAATATGTTCATTTTGTGATTGGACGTTTCATCGACTGCCTGCCAAGATAAGTCACATTAATTTTAACATTATCTACTGAGGTCACAGGAGCACACGCACATTATGATATTACACAAAGACTAGGTACTTACATATCCGGCGGTGATCCGGCAGAGAACCAAAGTCATCGACATTGCTCACCGAATTAGCAAGCTTAAGTGGCAGTGGGCTGGCCATATTAGCCGCAGAACCGACAACCGATGGGGTGAAGGAGTTCTAGAGTGGGACCGCGTCTTGGCAAACGTAATGTAGGGCGCCCTCTGGCTAGGTGGGGTGACGATCTGCGCAGGATGGCTGGCAAGAGCTGGATGCGAGAAGCCATGGATAGATCACAGTGGCGAACAATTGGAGAGGCCTACGTCCAGCAGTGGACTGCGATAGGCTGATGATGATGATGATGATGACTTACATAATCTGACCATTTGACAAAAACACTTTTAGCGTGTTCTCGACATCGACGAAGTATAGGTATAGTTCTCGAACGATAAATCAAAATGCACCAGACAGTCATTTTGTCGAATACATACTTCAGGTAGGTTTGAACGTGCTGACCTGTACTAAGATATTGTTTCACCGAATTTTAGTTATTTCTATTGCTTCTCTTTAAATACACTACTAAAATCAATATTTTATTTAACCTTAAGGTGACGGTAGGGCGCACTAGCGACGCCAATTGTTTGATATTGACTAAACCGGATATCTTTTAACAAATTCGAAGCTGCAGCCTCTCAGAAAATACTTATACTATTTATTTAATACTTATACTTAACAAAAATATTGTGTGACCAACGCGTACGCGAAAAATTGATTCACGCCAAAGTGACCGCTTTTGGCGTGAATCAATTTTTCGCTTACAAAAACGGACCCAACATTTGTGCATGGTTACCTATTTAATAAATAGTATAAGTGTGTGCCGAGAGGTTGTAACCCCGAAATTGTTTAAAATGGATCCGGTTTAGTAGCTAAAAATTAAAATCGATTGGCGTCGCTAGTGTGTCCTACCCGTCACCTTAACATCAGGTGATCCGTCTGCTCGTCTGCCAACTATTACATAAAAAGTATGGATCGGCATTAGCACACAATGTGTTATAGAGGTTCCTATACGTCACCTTAAAACAAACATTGAGGTAAATAGTTACCTCAATGAAGAACCATGGGTAAAATCATGTTTCATGGAAAAGTCATCATCATCATCATCATCAGCCCATTTAAGTCCCCACTGCTGGGGCACGGGCCTCCCTCAATCACATGAGGGGTAATTGCCATACTCACCACGCTTGGCAGACGGGTTGGCGATGATTTTGATATAAATGCAGTTTTCCTTCTCTGGGTGCTGATGATCATGCCAGCAGCTTAACCTTAGTCGCCTTTTACGCCACCTCGGTAAGAGTAAGGGTGGCCTATTCTAATGGCCGGGGACCACACGACCCCATGGAAAAGTGCTTAGTATCTTTACCGATTTTATGGTAAAAAAATAATTTTGCCCGTTTCATAGGAACGTTATCACGAGAAGAAATGTAACCACTAAATACACACCGAATTTTAATTAGACAGCCAGAGCCCTCTGTGCAAACTTTAGCAAACTAACAAGCTACACAGTCGATGCATGAGTAACGTGCGGGCCAAATAACATTTCCTTTATCTAACCCCTCACAGATGGCGTAAGTAACGAGTAACATTAAAAAACAAAGTATTTCCACATTTTTTATTCGCCATAGTTTACACATTACATTTCTACAATGACTCCTTAGCCTTACAACGAAACACGACAACATAACAAATAATAAAAATAATCACTACAAAATGCGCGAACACAAAATTGTTGTGTAAAACATTAAAATCAAACAAACAACTCGAGATAATAAAATGCACTTCTGACTTTCATTTAAGTCAACAAAATTTTACATCAATATCTAATCCTAAGAAAATAATTGCAAAGGCTTACTTGCACCTAGAATGTTACTAGCATACACTAATTATTAAAGTTTTGAGGTCGATTATAAAAATTGATAATTTTCTAATTATTCTGATGTCACTTTCACTACAATATTGGATTACAGGCTTGCCACGATTAGTAACATTGGATAACCCGAGAAAACACGGATTTAGGAAGGTGGATACAAATACGGAAAACGGTTTTGGAATCCACGATATTTTCAGTTACAGATACTCCATAACAACTCTGGCCCTATTTAATAAGCTTCATACATAAAAAGGGACTTTAAATTAACCTTTCACCATGAACCTTTTGACCGGGGGAGAACCACGCTTTGACATGAATGGCCTGGCACTACCAGAGTGCTACCATGGCCTCACAGACAACCGGTGTGAAGCAGCACTGTGCTTTTATTGTAACCGTGTCATATTTTGTAACACTGAATAAATTATTTTTTATTTTTATTTTATTTACTTTGTTCCGCTGCGTGAATGCGGGTACCAGAGGCCCAATTCGGGGGAAAGAGGGGTTTAAAGGTCGGCAGCGTACTTGTGACTCTACTGGTGTCGCGGGTATCCATGGGCGGCGGCAATCGCTTGCCCTCAGGTGATCCGTCTGCTCGTCTGCCACTTATCACATAAAAAAACAAAATACCTTAATATGCTACATTTGAGAAAAATTGGCACAAACAGGCATATTTATACCGGTGCAAGTAACCATGGAAATTAAGACACAGATCACTACATTAATTTAATATATATAAGTTAAAAGTAGTTTCTGACTTATGATCATTATTTAAACCTACATACATAATATTGTACATTGAATCGTCAAAAATTAATTTACGGAATATTACACAGTTCCAGAATCCATCGAACATAGAACTTCAAACAGTACACTTATTAAATATTTCCAAAGTAATATTATAGACATATTTGTTTCAGTTTTTGGAAATATTTATATTATATTGAGTAATAAACATTTAGAGTCAAATACAGCTATGAATTCCTGACAGATTATCCGAAATAGTATTAGACTGCAATGACTCCCATCAGTCATTTTGTTTTCTACATTAATTAATAACACTTATTAATATTATTTACAAATACAGATCAAGCAATTTGTTTTCGTACTTTGTCATAATTTTGATAAATTAATAAGGAGGTTAGTTCTTCATTAGGCGGAATCTAAATATCCACCTATTTTAATTTAAAAATTACACATTGAAAATCCACATTATCGACACACTATCTTTAAGACCAATATCTGCTTAGAGTGAAGCATTAAATTACCTTATCATATATATCTTCAATCTATCAGGCAATAAGACTAAATACTTAATGACTGAATTGGAACACATAGACATTGTCTAGTGTTAACTTTCAATGCAAATTAGTGAGTTTCTTCCCGAATTCCCTTAGAGTGTTACGTTACGTTGGTCTCCAGATGCATTCAGTTGGCATTCGCAATTCCTATCCTACATTTGAGGACTGAGATCCGGTAAACCAGTCTACAGTTCTTACCAATGAACTCCATAACAAGTGTCAAGGTGGACTAGCTAGCTATGTTACATAACTGAATGTAAATTTTCGAAGCTAGTCTTAAGCACTCCTTCGTTAAAGCGGTCAATGGTTGTCATTCAAACTCCATTACTTTCAGTAGTGTAAATAGCAGTCCTTTCAGTTTAAGGCGACGGGTAGCCCTAACTAGCGACACCATTAATTTTTAATTGTTAGCTACTAAACCAGATCTATTTTAAACAATTTCGGGGTTAAAACCTCTCGGCAAAAATTTATACTATTTATTAAATAACCATGCACATGTGTTGGGTCCGTTTTTGGGTCCGTTTTTGTACGCTAAAAATTGATTACCGCCAAAAGCGGCCACTTTTAGCATGAATCAATTTTTCGCGTACAAATGTCGGCTCCGCATTTATGCATTGTTATTTAATAAATAGTGTAAGTGTTTGCCGAGATGTTGTGAAATTGTTTAAATTAGATCCGGTTTAGTAGCTAAAAATCAAAATCGATTAGCGTCGCTAGTGTGCCCTACCCGTCACCTTAATATGAATTATTCAAACCGATTTAACCTACCTACATCTATTCTATGACATTAAAAAATATATTAAAAATACTGATTGCATGTCAAAAAATATAGCCACATCCATGATTTTCATTAAAAATAATAAAAAAAATCTAAAAGCTATATCACTGGCGAAATTAATTTTATCAATTAACATAATTTAGCATACATAGAAGCAGCATAGAATCGTCACAGAAATATTAAAAACCTTATTTATAATAAAAGGATGTTAAGATATTTGCACATTATCCAATTTTCAACATTCCTTCACCGATTCTATGCAAGTTTTGTTCGCAGAACAGCAGCAATATGGTCAAACCAAACAATTTTATTGAATAAAATAACCATAGTACATGTATACCTTAAAGATATCCTTCCCAAATAAGCCATTCTAAGTTAACCTATACTTAAATGAGACCATGTTTACTTCCCAAAAACTCTTAGCTACCTAAAATTAAGGGCCGTATTCCACAATTCCACGACAATACCATTTTGTTCAACACTTGAGATTAGTTAAATCTGTATTTTAAATAACATTTTAAGACTTAATTGTCTTAAGCTAATGTTGAATTTTACAGTCCCATTCAATCTCAATGGATTCATTACTTACTACAAAGAACACGGACTTATAAAATCACATATAGTAAACATAACCTATGTCTATAACTTTACATTGCCATCGCTGGGTATACAGTATACCTTGATATGTTGCATAGACATAGGTAGACTAGAGTCATTAGATATAGTAGACCGAGGTCCTGATTTGACCAATCTTTATCTGAGAATAATCCTTATCCGAGAAGGATATGGTATAACACTACAAATTGTATGTTATGTACAGCATTATACCATACATTTATTCTTGCATATAAGTTGGTCAAATTGGGCTAGTCGTCAAATAATTTATGAATCTGCCAGTAGTATATTAAAAAGAATATTGAAATTACTGGATTTTCTCACATGTTATGTTTGTGACGTGATTTCTATACAATCACGCAAATATAAGTTTACTTATAATGATTATGTAAAGCTCCTATTCTTTGTAGTATACATTTCACATTATGCTCAGCAACACCAAGCTTTACCCACATGGATTTAAGTATGCGAAAGTTGCTTCTCCTTCGGAAGTTGTTCCACAATTTAACTGAATTCTATATGCTATGCTTTCATTATCAATTCTATTACCCAATCAGAAATTCTTCCATAGCTAATTCATAAAACGATTCTATACATGTCGTTACTTTAACATCAATCAAGCTTTAATACTTAAACATTTATCCCTTAAATAACCAACACCCGAAAGCGTTGAAATTCTTTGATACAAGAAAACACTGACTTGTTGTCTTAACAACATAGAACTTACCTAAATAATTATAAGAATATAGCATCAGAAACATTCACAATATTCTTAATTTATGTACCTACGATATAATGCGATATACCTGCATATAATATCCATAGCAATGTGTTCAGGTACAATAGTTGAATAATCTTGACACATCTGTGTTATACATGATTTCTGGGTGTTAATATAATCATAGCAAGACGAGCTTGGCCAAAGTGTAGTGCACTTTGAGACTTACTGTTATTATATTTTTGTCACAACAAGTCATTGAGAGCCTTACCACAAAGAATCATTCCAAAACATTATACTTTAAAAACTGGCAATGAAAAAATTCATCAAATACTTGATTTTATTGAGACAAAACTTAACATAAATTGTGTTTATCATAATTTACAGAATAGCAATTGTTTTGAATGTATCAACTAAATGTTACATTCCTTGCAGTAAGACAGTCAGTGTCATATTCCTAACGATGATAACTACAAAAAAAATACAGTGAATTCCTCGCTAACAACATCATCCAAATAGTTTCCAATTCACTTCTAATTTCACTTCACTTCACAATTCACTGCACTTATAACTAAGCGTCACTACCGCGACCTCAAGTGTCAATTTTCACGTATTATGAGGTACTTTTTGAAGTCCCAGGATCATTCTTGCTCCGTAAACGCGAATGAGAACTTGGCGTGACCGTTGGGGTCGAGGACCTTGCCCTCGATGAGGCACTGGATGACCCAGTGCGTGGAGACCAGCGGGATGTTGTCCTGGTTGGCCTTGTTCTGTACCTCGTGCGGGCAGTCCCACTCTGTCACCAGGGCGATGGCTCCGGACATGTTGAGGTCATCCTGTAATTAAATATGTGGGATTATGAGAGAGTGAAACGGAATGGAAGACGGGTAGAATGGAACAGAGTAAGAGTGAATGGAGAACGAGTGAACGGAGAGAACGATTGAGTTTACTGTGGGTGTGAGACGAGGTAAGACGCAAATAAGTTTGCTCTTACTGAATAAAGAAGATTTTGAAGACCCTAGAATCTTGTATTTCTTATCTCAAGTCCCACACATATTTATGTCAATAAGTAACTATTTGTACTCTTTAATTTTGAGAGCAGTGTTGCCAGGTACAGAAACTATCAGGACCCAATTTTCATTCACTCAAATTCAGAGATTTCATATATTCGTCCATATAAATCTCTAACTCGATTTCAATGCTGAGCACTCGAGAATAGGCATCCAGTACCTATATGATTAAGAAAGTAGTAACGTAAAGAAAAAACAATATGGTAGTTCATAACGTAGATCAACGAACTCTTTGATATCAATATCAACTACAGCCGACCTACAGTCTTTTGTGTCTATGTATATTATGACCGAGGTTTTTGGTCGCTAAGCCGACTATAGAAGCGTAAGTAAGGTCAAAACCCATAATCTCATCATAGAAGCGATGACTTCAATTCAATGATGGAGTCCTTTGCCCTGCAGTGGGACAGTTTATAGGCTGATATTTTACTTTAATAAGGTCAAAAACATTGCCCAAAGAATTGCCAAAAAGCATGCTTCCAGTGGCAGGGCACACAAGATGGACGGACGATCTGGAGAAAGTTCCGGAAATCCCTTGGATGCGGCACAGGACCGATTTTTTTTTAATGTGATACGTGGCAGAAGGGCAGACAGATCGCCTGATGGGAAGGGATTGCCTTCGCCCATAGAGACCCGTTACACCAGTAGAGTCACAAGAGCACTGCCCACCTTTAAACCCTCCTTTCCTCGGATTGGGCCTCCGGTACCCTCACGCAGCAAAACACAGCACAGTGCTGCTTCACGCCGGTTTTCTGTTAGGCCGTGGTGTCACTCCGGTCGAGCCGGCCAATTCATGCCGAAGCCACGCAATCGATCAACCGATCTGTGTGGAGGTCATTAGGGGACGCCTATTATATTAGAGATTATCCAGCAGTGGACGTAGGTATATCGGCTGAAATGATGGAGTGCCTATAAGGCAGTAAGTAAAAACGCCCTGTTGGCCTAGTGGTATATAAAGGCAATTGATATTTGAATAAAAACCTGTGGAATCACGTGAGGTTCTAAGCATTCACGAATGTACCTTTTAGCATTTAATGTTTTACAGCCGAGCATCCCGTAACATCCTCAAGCTGAGTTTTGCCGCTTGCGGAAATACCGCCCCAGACAATATATGAACCACCCCCATAAGCAACCCTATCTTCAAAGCATCATTGTGCGAAACTCTCTCCCTTACGTCGGTAGACCTTCTTCCTTCTATCATTGCGATGTAACAATTTTAGACTCATCAGAAAAGATTACACGGCTCCAATGCTGCTGAGTCCAATTTAAATGAAGGCGCGGTGTTCGGTGGGCTCGCGTTAGTTTGGGGCCATTAGCTGGCTCCGAACAGTTCGAGTGCTCAGATACGAGTACTTCGTGGAAGTCGCAAAGTTGGTATTGTATCTCAATGGAGGTTAGGTGAGGATTTCTCAAGCTGGTCGACGCGATGAATCGATCCTGCCTTTCAGTTGTAACCCGAAATCGTGGCTTTCCTTAGCGACGAACAAAGCCGCCAGCCTCTACGTACCTCCTATAAACATTTCGGACCGCAGATCGAATTAAATTAAGTTGAGCACTCACATTTCTTTGGCTGTGTCCGGCCTGGATAAGTGCCACAGCTTAGGCGGCGACTTCAGGCGAAGTATCCATAGATTATTGATAGAACCTAACCTTAATGTTAAGAATAAGTAATGTTTGTTGCAAAACCAAAGAGATGAGTCACACTTTCAAGAATTAAATCTAATATAAACCAATAAAATCAAGTTTTCTTTGTATTCGATTGTTTGATAGCAACAAACAGGCTCCAAATTGTCTTTTGCTTCTTCAAATTCTGTAATTCAAATTAAAAAAAAAAACGAATGAATCAAATGATGAATGCAGCAGGTCCAAAAATGCATAAAATCTTTTTGCTCGACCTAACACAAAATTTTAGCTAGGACCAAATGAAAATGCAAGGTGGGCCAATAAATGTGTCCAGAAGTGTATGTTGGAGGCCTTTGCCCTGCAGTGGGTCAGTATATAGGCTGATACTACTACTACTATTCCATCATTTCATAGTTCATCATCGATGCCTCGTCCGGTAGCCATGGGTCGATATAGTTACTTAATTATAGGTGCATAATAACTGTATGCGCGCGCTAGAAGTTGTTTTGATTTGTTAGCCGTAATAATTTTATATTTAAACTGTAGATACCCACACTCCTATTTATTCATTATAATAATTTAATAGTATGTATCTCATTATTATTTGATATTTTCTTCTTAGTAGATATATATACCCACATTACACATACACGTTAGGTACACAAAATACACTAGACAAGCGTCCGTGGCACTCATTCAGCTGGTCTCACTGAAAACCAGCGTCATGGCCTTTGTCTGGGCTGTGACATAAGCTGAGTGAGGGCCATTTATACTAGACGTCATAACACATCATAATATTCATTTGGCACTGTCTGGACATGACTGAATATAGTTTTGTTTTTTTTCCTATTGTTTTATTTTTATGTATTTTTAATTGTTTTATGTTTTGTTTTCTGTTTGTGCCAAATTGTGTTCTGTTTACAATTGCTATATGTTTCTGTGTTGTGATGTCTATAATAATAAATATTTTCTTTCTTTCTTTCTTACTACGACTACTACATACCTCGTTGACGACGCGCGTGTTGGCGCCGCCGAGCGTGCACACGCGGTCCCAGAACTTAAGGAACGTGTCCTGGTCGCTGCACAGCACGATCAGCTTGTCCTTGAAGAACTGCGTGTTGCGCTTGCCTGACGGCGGGACCTGCCAGTGAAGAAAAACGTTTATTACTGGAGTGCGATCATGGTTATTAGGCAAATGGCAAAAGTCGAAACTAACGCTGTTTAAAGATAAGATAAAGATAAAAGATAAAAAATTATTTATTCAATTTAGGTCCACACAGAACACTTATGAATGTCAAAATAGGTACATAATATCTACCGCTGGTTCGGAATGTCGATTTCTACTGAGAAGACACCAGCAAGAAACTCAGTAGTTACTCTTTTCAAATATTGATGATGTTACAGAGTTTCAATCGAGAAAAAAAAAATACAATTATGAAAGTTAATAGACTACTATGAATAACAACTCAAAATATTTATCAATTAACTTGACCAAGAATCCTTATCATTTAAATAGTCTTGTACACTATAGTAACCTTTCTTCATTAGGCAGGTTTTAATATGAGACTTAAACTTATCCAGTGATAGGTTAATGACATTTTGTGGTAGCTTATTAAATATCTTAATACTTAAGCCAACAAACGAATTACCGATTTTATGAAGTCTGAGGACCGGGACGGCAAGCCTATGTTTATTTCTGGTGTTAAGACTATGACTATCGGACTTTTTTGGAAAAGTGTGCAAGTTCTTACGTACATACATAATGCAGTCGAGGATAAATTGGGAAGCCACGGTTAAAATATTTATTTCTTTAAATATTTCCCTAAGTGAGTCACGTGATCTAAGGCTGTATATAGCGCGGATGGCCCTTTTCTGTAATACAAAAATAGTTTGTATGTCAGCAGCAGACCCCCACAACAGTAGACCATATGACATCACACTGTGGAAATAGCTGAAATAGACCAGTCTTGCCGTTTCGATATCAGTCAGACGCCTAATTTTTCTTACTGCATATGCAGCGGAACTTAGTCTTCCTGCCAAGGCAGCAATATGGGGACTCCACTGCAATTTCGCATCTATAGTTATACCGAGAAAAACTGTGGAATTAATGATTTGAATAGATTCATTGTTCATCTTAATACTTGTATCGACCTGCCTTACATTTGGCATGGTGAATTTTACACATTTAGTTTTCTTTGAGTTAAGAAGTAAATTGTTGGTCGTAAACCAGTGCAATACCTGTGAGAGAGTATCATTTACGTCGTCAATTGATTTTTTATATCTATCAACCTTAAAAATCAAGGAAGTGTCGTCAGCAAATAACACTATCTCACATAGATCTTTCGTAAAGTATGGAAGGTCATTTACGTATATTAAGAACAACAAAGGCCCCAATATTGAGCCTTGGGGCACTCCCATTAATAGAGGAGCGCCAGAAGAGTCGATTCCATTAACATTAACCCTTTGAATCCTATCAGACAAATAAGATTGAATCATATCAAGTGCGTTATTCAATACACCGTAATGCCGTAACTTCATCAATAGTGTTTCATGATTAACGCAATCAAATGCTTTCGACAAATCACAGAAAAAACCTATTGCATCCTGCTTTTTCTCCCACGCATCAAAAACATGTTTGATAAGAGCCACTCCTGCATCAGTAGTGGATTTTCCTTTAGTAAATCCAAACTGTTTTTCATGCAGTAATTTATTAATATTAAAATGAGATAAAAGTTGAGTGAATATAATTTTTTCGAATATTTTACTGAGTGCTGGCAATATGGATATTGGCCTAAAGTTAGACGGGTTACTCCTTTCTCCAGATTTGAATAAAGGTATGATTTTACTAATTTTCATCTTATTTGGAAATTGACCCTCGTCAACACATTCGTTAAATATTATAGCTAAGTGGGGTGCGATAGAGTGTATTATATTTTTTATTATATCTATCGAAATTCCCCATGCATCCTCAGTCTTTTTAATATTTAAATCTTTTAATGTTTTAAGAATAATCTCTGAGTTTACATGACTAAATCTAAAAGATGTGGTGCACTCATCTACATGCGACTTGATGAGAGAAGCAGCGAGATGCGGGCTCGAATTTAATGTTTTAGTGGTAGTGACTGGAATGTTTGAAAAGAATGACTCAAATGTGCTTGCCACTTCAGAGTCTGTATCAATAGATTTGCCATCAATTTTAAGAGAGAGCTTGCTGTGTTGTGTTTTGTTTTTGCAAGTCTCTTTATTTATAATTTTCCATGTAACTTTACTTTTATTACTAGCTTTCATTATCTTATTTTTAAAGTAATTTGATTTGGCCACTGCGCATACTTTTTTAAATAGCTTTGAATATTTCTTAACATATTCTAATGTCGTTGGGTCATTAGAGTTGGCCTTAATATCATACAATTCAAATAACCTCTTTCTGCTTTTATAAATACCTGTAGTGGCCCAGTCACTGAATTTGGTTTTAGAGGTATTTGTTTTAATGGTTCTTTTGGTAAAGATACCATTAAATTCTTTTTCAACGACATTAAATAATTTATCATAATGTTGGTTTACATTTCCTTCATTATAGGACAATGTAGACAACTTTTGTGAGATAGTTTCTTTAAATCTATTTATACGGTTTTCAGTGATTGGTCTACATACAAAACTATATGAAGAAGGGGCATGACGGTGCTCAAACACAGTCATTTGACCACTATGGTCAGAATTGATAAAATTTATTATGGACTTGTCCATAACTTCACAGTTACAAAATATGTTATCTAAACAAGTAGCTGAGGTGGGTGTGACTCGCGTGGGTTCGTTGAAAAGATGATGTAAATTAAATGATTTAAAGAGATTCAGAAACCTAACAGAGTTCTGTGAGTTATCTAAAATGTTGATATTAAAATCTCCACAAACAACTACTTTTTTATTAGATGAACATATTTTGCTCAAAACTTCTTCCATAATGGATTCAAACATGGTAAAATTCCCATTTGGGGGCCTATACACACAGACAATGACATGCCGCTCCAGCTCTGCACACGCTAACTCAATAGTTCGCTCAACTGAGAGTGAGACAATATCTTTACGTTCTTTAAATTTAATTGTATTATTCAATAAAATAATTGACCCGCCTCTGATTGCCAACTTTCTCGTGAACGAACTACTGACGCTATAGTTATCTATATTGATAATTAATTCATGTTGTCTTAACCAGTGTTCTGTAATACATATAATATGGATATTCATTTCATTTAAAAATAACTCTAATTCTAGTTCTTTGCCAGACAAACCCTGGATATTCTGATGTATAAGGTTCAGATGACTAGGGTTTCCTTTTGTTATTGATTTGCTAGAGGATTCCTCTATTGTCTCATATTGTAATTTAAATTACTTGGAATCACTTCCAAACTCTGAGTAACCAGGTTTTTAATATTAAACGCTAACAGAGTAGCTAATTCATTTTTAATTTTATTTGGCAAATAAAAAGTTTTGCCAGTCAGAATAAACTTATTATCAATAAATTTATTTGTGTCAAAAAAACACAAACTTGTCACTATGACTATATGTCAAGTTATATAATAATGTATTCAACAAATGAATACTGTTATTTTGGCTAGGAGTGTAGTACCTAGAAAAGGGAAATGCACACAAGATAATTTTTTTCACATTAAGCCCTGAAAGGGTTGTGAACCCCTGAATAATATTTCTTTTATTGATATTTGAGGCATTTCCAATCATTAATATGATTATTGTCTCCTTACTTATGTTACAGCTTTTGGCCCTGTCTATCATTTGCTCTAGGGAGGCATCAGGCATACAATAATTGGTCACATTACACACACAGTTTTTATTTAAAAGAGGTCCATAACCAACTCCAATTTTATCTGATAATATTATTACATCATTGGTTAATAATGTTGTTGATGGCAATGGCAATGGCAATGGCAATATAAAGTTAGATCTATCTTCTTCAGGTTCTTCTTGAAGCTGCGGCTCGTTCCCTACCTGGTGCTGGTCAGAGTGGCCCACCACCAAGTGACAGCTGCACTGATCTATATATTTGTTTGTAGCGAGGATGTGTTCGCTTATTTGAGCCTGGGCAGAGTTGTAATTGCCGGTCATATGTTCCAAAGACCGGTGTAGCCGCGAGATTTCCGCCTGTAGCTCCTGTGTTTCGGTTTCATACCTATACCTACTCTCATCTAACTTTTTACTATACACTTCTAGGCTATCAACTAAATCTACACGCTGTTTTCGTAATTGTAGATTCTTTTGCTGGCATTTTTTTCTTCTAATTAATTTTTCTGTCTTCTTTATGTAGTTGTTTATTTTAACATATTTTTTTAATTTAGTTTTAGAATTTATTTCTACCCTATCATTTCTCAAAACCAAGCTGCGAGTCTGGGCGACCCCCTGTCCTGCCGGAGACCCGATCAACTCCACATATAGGCTGTGGGTGTGTAAAGCCTCCTGACACATTTTATCCTCCTCATATTGTTGGATGAGTTTATTAGAGTCCCGTAGTTCCACCTCAAGTTCCTTTACAAGTGTCAGGGATTTTAATATTTTTCGATAGAAAAAATATTGTGCAGCGCCCCCATGTCAATGTCATTGAAGTGCCTTCTTATCATGCTCGGTCTGTAACGATGGTCATCTTAACATCTGTATGTGTGCATATCAATATCACTCGCAGAAAATCGGCGTGAAGCAGCATTGTGCTGTGTTTCGCTGCGTGAGTGAGGGTACCGGAGGCACAATCCAGGGGAAAAGGGGGTCTAAAGGTTGGCAGCGCACTTGGTGTCGCGGGTGTCCATGGGCGGCGGCAATCGCTTACCATCAGGTGATCCGATTTTATCCGATAGGACCTATCACATAAAAAAAAAATTGAACGTAACCTATTAAGTTAAGAACCAAAATATATTATAACCCATTATGTCATATGTTAAAGTTGTTCAATAAACTATTTTTTTTTTGTTTTAACTACGTTCAAAGTTGTCACAATTTTAATTACTAGGTTTACCATATCCTGTATCTGGATACCATATCCTGTATCTGGATACAGGATATGGTAAACCTAGTAATTAAAATTAAACGACTACCGCACTATAGGAGTATTTATAAAAAAAAAATTTCAAAGCGGACTTTATAAAAATAAAGTTTAAAAACTAAAACCCGACTACCAAAAAAACACGATCTAAAAAGTACAAAACAAGAAAATTGTCTCTGCTGAAATGATTATGCCGTATCGCCGTGGTCGCTGTAATTAATTTAACGTGACGTCATGTTGCCTATAACCAGAAGACAACCAAAACGCTTCTAACGACACCTCATTTGTTCAAATATGATAACTAATTTAGAAGTTACGTGGAAACAGATGAACATACATACAACCTGTGCGGATAAAGAATGGGATCAGAAATGGCGGACCCCACGAGTGCGAGTATAGACGCAAATAGTGAGCGAGCGAGAAGTGAATAGATGCGCCGCCATTTCTGATCCCATTCCTTATCCGCACAGTTTGTACATATACATAGCCTGTCAAAATCATAACCCTCCTTTTGCTTTGCCGTAGTCGGGTAAAAAGTGTCTAATTTTTTTTCAATGAGGGTGGCAGTTAACCGTGTGAGGGGGGCTACACTTCGGTATGAATGGGACCAACTCACAGAAAATCCTCGGTGCCTGTGGAGCGACCAGCCGGTCGCATAGAGCGCTTGGGCCGCAGATACCCACACTCACCCAGTCGATGTGGCGGTGCCTCTGGAGCGACCAGCCGGCGGGCAGCACGTGCGGGCCCGGGTCACATAGAGAGCGCTGGATGCAGCTGGTGATCACCCATCCGTGCGTGACGGCTCTGACGTCAGCCGCCAGGCACTGGATGTACTTGGCGGTGAGGCAGGGCCTCGGGGCGATCAGCTTGCATACAGAGTATTTGTTCTTTGGCACGTCGTCGAAATGGCTGGGGACATTAAATAAATCGATATAATACGGTATTTGACTAATTTTTTTTCATTTGTGTAATCAAAAGACCTCTCAATGATAGAAACATCGTTGAAAGAATTACTTGATTCTCATTTAAACTACCTGAGATATCACAACTTTAAAATCACATTATTTTGGGCAAACCCAAAACGCTCCATACAAATGGCTACTGAGATGTGACGTCACACGACAGTCTTTTGTATGCATTTCATTTGAATTTTGTATGGTAGCTATATCAAATGTTTCGTTTATGTCAATGGTTCCATTATAATAGTTGGTGTAAATTATATGGGTTATTCAATGGTATAATATTTTTTTTTTAATTTCATACTTTTAAAATGGACTTGCCCATGAATCTTTGAATGACCATAAAACCGGCTAGATGTTATATTTTTGATTGAGAATTTTTGCTATTGGCACATATTTACCTATATTTTGATAAAATATTTATATTTTGTAAAATCTCGAGCTAAGTCAAATACCCTATTATAAATGTAGAAGTGTGTGTGTGTGTCTGTCTGTTAGTGCCATGGACAGACACAAACTGATAACACTCTGTCGATTTTTCGTCGGGGTTTAAACAGTAAAATCATACAAGTATTGACTGGGAACAGAATAAGAATTCAAATATATCCTTACAAAGAAGTGAAACAAAATAATGTTAATTAAATAAGTGTTTTTAGGGTTCCGTAGCCAAATGGCAAAAAACGGAACAATTTAGATTCGTCATATTTGTCTGTCTGTCCGTATGTCACAGCTACTTCTTTCCGAAACTATAAGAACGATACCACTGAAACTTAGTAAATAGATGTATTTCGTTAACCGCATTACGATTTTTACACAAAAATAGGAAAAAAACTTTTTGGGGGGTCCCCATAACAGAACAGAACTGAAACTAAAATTTTTTTTCATCAAATCCATATGTGTGATGTATGTATGGATAGGTCTTTAAAAATGATGTTGAGGTTTCTAATATTATATTTTTCTAAACTTAATACTTTGCGCAAGAGATGCTCCCAAAGTGGTAAAATGTGAGTCCCCTTCTAACTTCTATAATAATCCTTACTATCCTTACTAATATTATAAAGGCGAAAGTTTGTTTGGATGGATGTATGGATGGATGTTTGTTCCTCTTTCACGCAAAAACTACTAAACGGATTTTAATGAAACTTTACAGTAATGTAGCTTATAGATCAGAATAACACATAGGCTATAATTTATAAAGATATCTATAAGACCTTGCTTTTATTCGAATTACACGCAGACGAAGTCGCGGGCAAAAGCTAGTAGAATTATAAAACAAAAAAATATTATGATATACTATGAAAACTAACAACGAAAATTGGTTTGAACGAGATCTAGTATGTAGTTTTTTTTTAAACGTTATAAACCGCAATATCTTCCATATAATATCTTACTTGCTGCTACGAACCCTTCATGGGCGAGTCGGACTCGCACTTGGCAGGTTTATTTTTAAACTGTGTTAGAAGTATGGAAAGGTTACCTGTAAACCACTCCACCACCAGCTTCGATCTGCTCCTTGAGTCTCTCCTTGTTGAAGGGCCGCGCGCAGAACACGATGTCCTCGGAGTCGGCGGCGCTCGAACTCACGGCCTCGACGTCCTCTTCCGACGAATAGTGGCTTTGGCTCTGCAATAGTAGAATTACTATATTCGGATTATGCATTTAAAGGATGAGGCTCAACGATTTGTGATTACAGTAGGTGTAAGTTTTTGCGTATTTCAATTTATATAAGAATCAGGATTATGTACGTAAAAATCCGCTAGGTGGCGTACTGTAGGACTGAGGTACATCTACAGTGCGACCACGATTAGAAGGCACTTCATCATCATCATCATCAGCCCATTTAAGCCCCCACTGCTGGGGCACGGGCCTCCCTCAATCACATGAGGGGTAATTGCCATACTCACCACGCTTGGCAGACGGGTTGGCGAGGGTTTTGATATAAATGCAGAGTTTTCCTTCTCTGGGTGCTGATGATCATGTCAGCAGCTTAATCTTAGTCGCCTTTTACGACACCTCGGTAAGAGTGAGGGTGGCCTATTCTACTCTGCCGGGGACCACACGGCCCTTACTTACTTATAAAAAACTTAGAAGGCACTTATTTATTAAAAACTTTATTGCACAAATTTGCATTCTCTACCATAATCTACACTTTACAATCATATTCATTTATTGCATAATGTGGTTTTACAAGTATAAAATGATCTCACATTACCCTGCAAATGTACAGCAATTTCATACATATTTATCAATCCTGCGCAGATCGTCCCCCCACCTAGCCAGAGGGCGCCCTACATTACGTTTGCCAAGACGCGGTCTCCACTCTAGAACTCGTTTACCCCATCGGTTGTGTAATAAAAATATTATATTGCAATATGTGTGAGAAGACAACATACCTTTTCCCTCGACCGCCGCGGCGTGTCCGTGCAAGTGAGAAGGAAGTGCAGTCCCGCGAACAGTTTGCTGTCGCTCGGCGGGATCGGACCCATTTGGGTGATGGTGTCTTCATCGTTCTCAAACTTGTTTAGCTTTGAGTTCTTCTTGCCGATGTTCTGTTTCGCCGCGCCTTTTAGTTGTAGGGGGCCCGCTGGAATGCCAACAACGATCTTTTAGGTTAAGGATTTCATGCCATGTTCAAATCTAGGAACAGGTCAACAATGGACAACATTTCATATTTTTAACATGTCCATATTGTTTTTTTATATGAAAATAGACATAAAATGAACAGACCCATATTTTTTCTTTTTTCAAAATTTGGCCATTTTCATGCATAAAATAATTATTGAAATTCTTTATATTCTAAATAGACGTAAGCGCCAAATGACGTCATCGGACGGCTGAATACAGCGATATTCCTTTGCTTATCATTGTTTTAATAAAAAAAAGGTACTACTGTCAAAGGTAAATAATACTAGTGTCAACATTGTCAACGTCATTCATACATTCAACGTTGACAAGTTGTCTTTTTTTTTGACAGTTACATGTCATGGGTTTGGCATTTCGTAAATTTAAAACTATAATGTGCTAAGCAAAGAAATATTTTACATTCTGCCGTCCGATGACGTCATCTTACGTTTTTTAGTTTTTAATTTTTTTCTCAGTAAATAAGCAATATAAAAAATTAATAAATATATATTCGAGCAGCGGAAAAGTAAACAAAGAATTGGTATTTTTTGTTTCAGAGCTTAGCAATTTTGAAATGTTGTCCATTCAGTTGTGAAATAATACAGGTCTGCGGGCCTAATCCCCTGCACTCGACATTTAATTTAGAGACTTCATACATTCGTCCATACAAATCTCTAACTCGACTTCAATGTCGAGTGCTCGAGAATAGGCCCTCTGCAATGCGAAATGCATTGCAGAGGGCCTCTTTGAAATCTGAGTAATTTTCGGATTTGCTGAAATTGTATTTGGTATGTTTTTTAAACGCTTAATAATATTTAAGGGTTTAATTTTGAAAGTAATCTTCAGTACTAACTTTGACACCACCCGGAATTATAGTATGAGATGATATTGAAAGCATTTTTGAGAGTCAATAGTTATCAATGGAGGAAAATACACTATATGGCGTATTTATATAGTAGAGCCTTGTGAATAAAACAGGCAATGCTGTTGAAGTTGAACCTTAGTCATGACTACGCCATCTAGCGGATTTTTACACGCGATAGCTCCCATTGTCAACCTTATAATAAGTGACCAAGACTCAAATTCTGTCCTTTGACTCCATCAATCTTCCTAGACGTCCTCTGCCCGTCAGGCTCAGGCTACCTCCTATTGCTGCTCTCATTCATCTCGCTGCTTTCACTCGCTAGTCGCTTACGTCAACGAAGCTTAGCAATTTTAAACCTTATAATAAGTAGGTAAGAATCAAATTCGTCTGACCTTTGACCCCATCAATCTTCCTGGGCGTCCTCTGCACCTCAGGCTCCACGGCCACCTCCTTAAACCTCACGGAGTTACTGCTCACACTGATCTCGCTGCTTTCACTCACAAGTAGCTTTACGTCAGCGATGGTTAGCAATTAGTAAGCAATAGGGTATTTGACTAAGCTCGAGATTTTACAAAATATACATATTTTATCAAAATATAGGTAAATATGTGCGAATAGCAACAATTCTCAATTAAAAATATAACGTCTAGTCGGTTTTATGGTCATTCAAAGATGCATGGGCAAGTCCATTTTAAAAGTATGATTTTTTTTTTAAATAATTATACCATTGAATAACCCATATAATTTACACCAACTATTATAATGGAACCATTGACATAAACGAAACATTTGATATAGCTACCATACAAAATTCAAATGAAATGCATACAAAATACTGTCGTGTGACGTCACATCTCTGTAGCCATTTGTATGGAGCGTTTTGGGTTTGCCCAAAATAATGTGATTTTAAAGTTGTGATATCTCAGGTAGTTTAAATAAGAATCAAGTAATTCTTTCAACGATGTTTTTTGCATTGAGAGATCTTTCGATTACACAAATGAAAAAAAAATAGTCAAATACCGTATACTCAATTTCTGACCTTTGACTCCATCAATCTTTCTGGGCGTCCTCTGCTCTTTAGGCTCCACTCCGACCACCTCCTCATGCCTCGCGGGCAGCGCGGAGTTGCTGCTTTCACTCGCTTACATCAGCGATGATTAGCAATTTCCAACCTTATGACCAGTGACCAAGACTTAAATTCTGACCTTTGACTCCATCAATCTTCCTGGGCGTCCTCTGCACCTCAGGCTCCACGCCAGCTACCTCCTCGAGCCTCGCGGGCGGCGCGGAGTTGCTGCTTTCACTCATCTCGCTGCTCTCACTCGCTAGTCGCTTGCGACCGACTGGTGTACTCTTTGCTTGGCTTTTTACACCTGGAAAATGAAATTACATTCGAAGGGACTCATTTCGATTGATCCGATTAGAGCATCCTATGCCACTTTCGAAAAAAAACGTCAGTGTGAAAGAGATCCAACCGGCCCTGACGCAGATTCTTTAAGGGTGCGGTAGAGACAGAACGTCACCCAGCACGTCACCCCAGTACTAACGGCTTCGCGCGATTTTTCAAGTATGGATTTCTATGAAAAGGCAATCTGTTTAGTCTATGCATCCTATAGTCTGTAAAATGTAGCTTGGTTATAATGACAGTCATTGGTGTCTCAGCAAAATGATCTTTATGTCTATAGTAATAAAACTCTATGGAATGAAACTTGGTAAAATGATCAACCTTATTCTCATTGAAATAATGGTCAATTGACAGCTGTCATTATAATTAAGCTATATTTTACAGAGTATAGTTTCAGCCGTAGTTGAGACACTAGGATTTGGTTTTCGCGTCCTGGGAGATGTTACCATACATATTCAACTTACATCAGACTACTAATTTAATTTTCAAGAATTATAGGGTATTTAAAGTACCGCTTTCTGGACTCTAATCTTGAAAGAAGTACATTGACTATCTTATACATATTTATTCATCAACATTAACCTGTCGCAGTCCACTGCTGGATATAGGCCTCTCCTTGTATTCGCCACGAGTCCGCGCCACGAAAAAAGTCCCTCAGCAAACCGTGGGGGAGCCACACTTCGGCATGAATGGGCCGGCTTGATCGGAGTGATATCACAGAAAACCGGCGTGAAGCAGCACTGTTCTGTGCGAGAGTGAGGGTACCGGAGGACCAACCCAAGGACAGTGGGGTTTAAAGCTTGGCAGCGCACTTGTGACTCCACTCGTGTCGCGGGTGTCTATGGACGGCGGCAATCGCTTACCATCAGGCAATCCGTCTGCTCGTCTAAAAAAACACGGAACTAAAATTTTAGTTTCCTTGTGCCTATAGACATAAAGCTCAAACTAAAATTTTAGATTCCTTGTGCCTATAGACATAGAGCTCAAACTAAAATTTTAGATTCCTTGTGCCTATAGACATAAAGCTCAAACTAAAATTTTAGATTCCTTGTGCCTATAGACATAAAGCTCAAACTAAAATTTAGATTCCTTGTGCCTATAGACATAAGCTCAAACTAAAATTTTAGATTCCTTGTGCCTATAGACATAAAGCTCAAACTAAAATTTTGATTCCTTGTGCCTATAGACATAAAGCTTAAACTAAAATTTTAGATTCCTTGTGCCTATAGACATAAAGCTCAAACTAAAATTTTGATTCCTTGTGCCTATAGACATAAAGCTTAAACTAAAATTTTAGATTCCTTGTGCCTATAGACATAAAGCTTAAACTAATATTTTAGATTCCTTGTGCCTATAGACATAAAGCTCAAACTAAAATTTTGATTCCTTGTGCCTATAGACATAAAGCTTAAACTAAAATTTTAGATTCCTTGTGCCTATAGACATAAAGCTTAAACTAAATATTTTAGATTCCTTGTGCCTTGTGCCTATAGACATAACGCTCAAACTAAAATTTTAGATTCCTTGTGGCCTATAGACATAAAGCTCAAACTAAAATATTAGATTCCTTGTGCCTATAGACATAAAGCTCAACTAAATTTTAGATTCCTTGTGCCTATAGACATAAGCTCAAACTAAAATTTTAGATTCCTTGTGCCTATAGACATAAGCTCAAACTAAAATTTTAGATTCCTTGTGCCTATAGACATAAAGCTCAAACTAAAATATTAGATTCCTTGTGCCTATAGACATAAAGCTCAAACTAAAATATTAGATTCCTTGTGCCTATAGACATAACGCTCAAACTAAAATTTTAGATTCCTTGTGCCTATAGACATAAAGCTCAAACTAAAATATTAGATTCCTTGTGCCTATAGACATAAGCTCAACTAAAAATTTTAGATTCCTTGTGCCTATAGACATAAAGCTTAAACTAAAATTTTGATTCCTTGTGCCTATAGACATAAAGCTTAAACTAAAATTTTGATTCCTTGTGCCTATAGACATAAAGCTTAAACTAAAATTTTAGATTCCTTGTGCCTATAGACATAAAGCTCAAATTTGAATTTTTATGGCGACTGCAGCGCGCTTTTCACGATACTTCTTTGGTGGCGCGAACTCCAGTCGCATCCAGCTTCTGCCAGCCATCTTGCACAAATCGCGTATCCAACTGACCTGGCCTCGTATACTTTCATCAAGCCGACCCAGTTTATTTCAATAAAGGGCCCGTTCATCACGGCGGCCGATGGTAACGATCGGCCACGTACGCAGGACTTATTATAGTGCTCAAGTGTGTGCGCAAATACAAGTGTATTCTCTATTGCCTTAGCCTCATATTCCGATGGGACACCAGCGTGACACGATCGGAGAGGGAATAGGACGCGACCAGCGGCTTAACGTGCTTTCCGAGGCACGGGGGTACAAGACCACTAACTTTCAGACTCCGGGCAAACACTAAGAATTTCTTACCGAAAACTTAGGTCCACATTTTTGGGCCCGACGCGGGAATCGAACCCAGGGACCTCTTGCGCTGCCGTCTCTTTAAAATACGACCCACTAACCACTGCGCCACTGAGGCAGTCTAATGTCCGTTCAGTTCAGTCCGTTCATGACACTTGAAAGTTAATAAACAGTGCCATTGTTTTTCTTGCGTTATACGTATCCGCCCTATGGGTTTCTAATTTACTTTGCCTAGACCAGATGAGCTGGATTCTAGGTATTTATTTAGTGGTGATTCAAAACCTGCTGCGATTTAGTTTCAATTTTAGATTTACCCGACGTAGAAGCTTTGGGACTTTTGGGCGAAGCCACACGTTTCTTCGCGCTGGAGGTCCCCTTATCTCTATTGCGTGCGCTGCGCGGGCCCTGTAATATTTGAAATCTCATTTAAGAATGTGAATTTGAAATACTACAATATCAAATAACTATTGCTAATCATTGGGACACATCATTGTCCCCGCTTGACCGGAGTGATAACACAGCCTTACAGAAAACCGTCTGAAATGTTTTTGTCGAAAGAATGAGGGTACCGGAAGCCCAATCCAGTAGAAAGTGGGGTTTAAAAGTTGGCAGCGCACTTGTGACTCTACTGGTGTTGCGGGTGTCCATGGGCGGACGCAATCGCTTACCATAGAGTGATGTCTCCTCGTCCGCCTTCTATCACAAATTGTTAGGTATCTATAACAAATGTGTCCTCGTCCGCCTTCTATCACTCACTTTTCTCGAGTAACTGTTATAAAATGTTTTTTGAAGTGTGAAAAATATTATTTTACACTTTTTTTAAGACGGTTTTTTTTCGTAGAAATTTAGTTTTCATGATTTTTAGGGTCTTTATTTTGGCATCCTTTGGGAGACATTTCAGACATCCTATGGATACTTGAAAGAAATAATATCTTGATCCAAATTGCTTGAACCAAAAACTTTACACATATTGAACCAAATGTTAAATTTGACAGTTTTTTTTTTACATTATAGCGGACAAACGAACAGACGGCACACCTGATAGAAAGTGATCACCGCCGCCCATGGACATCTGCAACACCTGAGGTATCACATACGCGTTGCCGGCTCTTAAGAAAGGAGTACACCCTTTTCTTGAAGGTCACCAAGTTGTATCTGTTCGGAAACACCATGGATGACAGCTGGTTCCACAGTTTTTCTGTGCGTAGTAGGAAATGATTTGTATAACACAAGCAGTTCATTATTATTATTATTTGTTAGAAATGGGGTGAGCCCTGCGTCTCATAGCCACTGCGACCAGTAGACGATCTATTGTGGCAGCCCCATAACCTATTACAGCACCTCATGTAGCTCCAGTTCCAGGATAAACCCGAGAAGGGAGCTGATGGGGGAGCTTTTGATCTCGTCTGCTGAGATCATGTGTGCAGCAGTTCATACTGCCATTTGTTATTTAACCCATATCGTGTAATTCGTATGCAATAAAGAATATATTTATCTAAATAGAGGACACAAAAACATCAAATAAAAAAATCAAAATGCATTAGCGCAAACAATGTCTTAGTAGAGGCGATAGCATCTCCAAGTGGTAATAAATAGCTGCAACGACCCGATAAAACCGCTCTGTTAAGATCTCCAGTCGTAATGACGACGGATGTTTTGCCGATCTCTATCGTTTATCTAAAGGTCAACACTCATGTTTATTCTTTGGTGGCCGTCAATTGTTACATAAGATTGCCAGGGATATCAAACACTTATTATGCCTGCCTGGTGATTTGTACCCTTATTATTTTGTTTTCCCTTTTTTTTCTTCTTTTTCTGTATCGGTTTTTTTTTGTTTATTTGTTCTTTTGTAACTCATGTTGTACTCGTATATAGTGTTGTGATGTCCCAAATAATAAATTTTTCTTTCTTTCTATTACTTTTTATTCACCCTGTTCCATATAGAACTACTATCTTTTTCTTTTTTTCGCATGGGAAACCATCATTTTTTGTTCTTAAGTAAAATGCACTTAAAAAATTTCGAAAATCTTCAGGTGGGACTCGAACTCACGATCTTTTACTAACCGGACAACTGCTTCACCGACTAAGCTACCGGAGACCACGCTATCGTCGGCTCACAGCGAAGCAAAGAGCACTTACAAAATTCGTCGACATACCAAGGTCTCCGGTAGCTTAGTGTGTAAAACAGTTGCCCGGTTCACATGTAGGGAACAGGATGGTGTGTGGGACTCTTACCCTAAACAAAACACTTATATACTTTAGATACAAACATAACATTGTAAGCAGTAAGTAAAATAAAAAAATTAAAAATAAAATAAATAAATAAAACCCCTGGATGGCCATCTCAGCGGAATCACGGTCGGTAACCCACAAGTCGGGACCAGACCGTACCGTTAGCCGCAATTTTTTTTAATGTTTCTTGCTCCCTACGATATGTAATAGGTAGGCAGACGAACAGACGGATCACCTGATGGTAAGCAATTGCCGCCGCCCATGGACACCCGCGACACCAGTGGAGTCCCAAGTGCGCTGCCACCTTTAAACCCCCCCCCTATCCCCCGGATAGTACCCTCCCGGTAGCCTCCGGTACCCTCACTCACGCAGCGAAACACAGCACAGTGCTGCTTCACGCCGGTTTTCTGTGAGGCCGTGGTATCACTCCGGTCGAGCCGGCCCATTTATGCCGAAGCTTGGATATCCCGTTCAGAAGACATCATTTTAGAGTTAAATGGGGCATTTAATAGTGACCATGCCTCATACGCTAAAGATATACTGATATATAGGTATAGTATACTTAGATGTATTGATGTCTATTTATAATTTTCTATCCTACAGACGTTTTGTATGTTTTAGACCAGATTCGACCAATCTTTAACCATGGATAAAATAAAAATAAAATGATAGCGTTATACCATAGATTTAGTATCGGATTAAGGTTAGTCGAATCGGCCCTTAGCAAGATCGTTACCTGTATAATATTATCCAGATCAAGCTCCCTGTTGTGTCTGCGTCGAGGAGTGGAGGGCGACATCGGCGACCTGGCCCGGGCAGACTCCTTCAGCGATCGCGCTTGGTCTTCCGTGAGGTACAGTTCACTTGCTGTCACCATCACTAACATGTCCCTGGTAGAATTAATACTTTATCAAGAGATGTATAGTACATTTGAAAACCCTTGGAACAGCTTCAGGTGACGGCTAGGGCACACTAGCGACGCCAATCCATTTTAATTTTTAGCTACTAAACCGGATAAATTTTAAACAATTTCGGGGTTAGGTACAAACCTTCGGCAAACACTTATATTTATTAAATAACCATGCACAAATGTTGGGTCCATTTTTGTACGCGAAAAATTGATTCACGCTAAAAGTGGCCGCTTTTGGCGGTATTTCTAATTTCGTGTACAAAAGCAGACCCAAAAGTTAAGTATAAGTATTTAATAATCTAAATAAAAAAAAATAGGTATTTTTGTTATGTTTAGCTGACTATGAAAGAGATGGCGTGGTATTGTCCGTTTTTTTTTAATTGATTACCGCCAAAAGCGGCCACTTTTGGCGTGAATCAATTTTTCTCGTACAAAAACGGACCCAAAAATTGTGCATGGTTATTTAATAAACAGTATAAATGTTTGGCGAGAGGTTGTAACCCCGAAATTGTTGAAAATAGATCCGGTTTAGTAGCTGAAAATTAAAATCGATTGGCGTCGCTAGTATGCCGTACCCATCACCTTAACTTGAAAGAACCATTAATTGACTACCTTGGACATCACAACAGGTACAGACTAGTTGACTGTGGGAGAGGCACGCTTCAACATGAATAGTCCGGCTTTACCGGAGTGATACCATGGTTTCACAGAAAACCCGGGAATAGTAGTACCAGAGCTGTGTTTCGCTGAGTGAGTAGCGGACGCCTAATCCAGGAGCAAAGGGAGATTAAAGGTTAGGTTAGGTGTATCCATTGACGGCGGCAATCGCTTACCAACAGGTGATCCGTTTGCTCGTCTGCCACCTGTAGCAGGTAAACATAATATGTAAAAATGTCAGTCATAATACTTGCGCGTCTCACGTTTAATGTCTTCAAGATATGAATAAACCTATTGTTGAAACAATGTTCTGCAGTGAAATGCAATAAAACCTAAAATAAACATGCAGCTCACCCATCCGTCGTGCATTTGTACGTCACAGTCCCGCTGTTATTCTCCTCAACGCCCAGCACCAAACCCGGCTCGTAGTTCAGCTGCTCATCTACCAGAGCGTATACCGACTGCCCTTGCAACGGCAGTGTCTTCATATCCCCAAATATTATAAAGTCATCCAGAAGCACCTTAGTCGGCCCATCATCGAACTTTATCAAATACTTATTTGGTTCCGTAATCTGCATCACTTTACCCGCGTAGTACCTCTTATCGGCAGCCCATTTAGCCAACACGACCGTATCTGGAGGATAACCGGGGTACTCCTGCTTAACGGGAGATTTCTCCACAGGAGTAGCGGGTTTAGGCGAAGTCGGTCGCCGTTTTTGCTTCAACTTGCTCACAGACTTTGGCGTCGCCACTAACGTCGATAGAGGCTTCTCCTCTTTAGGCGACTTTATGGGAGATTCCTTCCCGTTTTCACCGTTGGTTGGCACCATTTCTGGAGAATTCATTCCATGCATCAGTTCCGGCTCTTCCATCTGCGTTGGCAGGAGGGCGCGCTTGGTTTTACCCGCTATGTGCCGTCGTCCTCTCACCCTCGTCTTCTTCAATGAACTTTTAGGTGTCGCTTTATCGCACTTCCCAACTTCCTCAGGACTAGCGTTCCCGTTACTCATCGAGTCGCTTGATGTTTGAACGCCCACCGACACTTTATCTTCATTCATCGACCGATTCGTATCATCACCAGTAGATTCCCTCACATGAGCGAAAATCTCCTGCAGCTTCTTGAACAACGCGTCGTATCCTTTGACAGATGTGGATGGATTAAGGACAGATTTACGAGGTGCTTGAGGAACTAGGAAATTGCCATCGCTCGTTCGACTGCTCAGCGTTGATATCGAGCTGATTGTTGAGGAAAATGATGCTCTGTTTGGCAATGATATCATACCCCCACTCGTCACACTCGAAGTCGAATTGCTCGCAGACACATCAGCTTGATACCCATCCATGGTGAACCTCTTTGATATTCTTTGGTATTCTTTATACATATCCATGCTAAGATCGTTGTCTATTCGAACAACATATAGAGACAGAAACTCGCAGTCTTCATTGTGACTAACGTGAATGTCAAATACCGGGATCTGAGGAGTGCTAGCTGGTAAAGAATGACCGTTTTGTAATGGCGAAATTGTCGAAGGCGTCGTAGAGTTGCTATTCTTGAAAGACTCATTCTTATTCCGCTTCAGTTTGTTGCCATTCAATTTTATCATATCAGGAGTGCTATCATTGCTGTCAGTAGCCCCATGCTTACCCAGCACTGTCAGTTCAGTAGGAGTAGAAGAATTTCCGTTAGACAGTTTTGAAATCAATTTCGATGTAACACTTGGCACATGATCGGGACTCTCCAAGTTTAACGAGCCAATGCTATCAGTACTCTCCTGGTCTGTCGCTTTCTTTTCTGCAAACTCATGTCGGCCGTGGTTGAGACAGATTGCTATTTTGATCAGAGTAGCCTGTATCCTTCACTGCGTGTTTCATGTATTTTCCCAGGGTCAAGAATCTCTTTTCTGTCTTTCACCTCAACTGGGTCACTACTATAGTTTGGTAACTTAGAATTTTCTTCGCTTGACTCTTCTTCGGGAGACGGCGACAAGACTAGTTGGAAATTTTGCGAATCATTTAACTCCGAGTTGTTTTCTTCTTCGATCGTTTCGGGTACTTTTTTAGGTGGTGGTATTTCCGGGATACATTTTACGGTGGGTCTAGATGCTGAGGCCCCAGCTAGAGGTTCCGTGTTAGTTTCTTTAAATTTGTCCAAAGGTTTCCGCGGTGTTTTACTAGCTTTCGTGATGTCTGCACTGGCCGGTCGCGTTTTGGGAGTCCTTGGCGTTTTGGGCTTATCTAGTTCGACACTGTTGCTTCGTTTGGCGAGTTTCCTAGGGCTGGATCTGACGGGGGTTCGAACCCGTGACACGGACGGCAACGGGTCTTCGAGCTTACGTTTAGCTGCACTGGTGATCGCGGAAACTTCCTCATCCAGAGTTTGAGTGTTGTTCTCGGTTAGATCTAATTTTTGAATTTTTGCATTGGAGTCAGTAGGTTCTTCGCTTAGTTTCCTTTTAGTTAGAGATGCCGTCTGTTCTTCTGAAATAATACGAAGTATCTCAATAGCATTCTATCAACTACTATGATTTACTTAGGTACTGCAAAACTTTACTCAGAATTTAACAGACAGTCATTTTATTATTTTGTACTAATATGTAATGTAAAATGGACTCCTTTTTCCGCATCTAGACTCTCTTTCGGTCATTTTATTTTGTACTAAAAAATAATAGTAAATAAATACCTTCTTTTGATTTCGTAAGTTCGGTTTCGTCATTTGCAGCACTAGGGGTTTCCTGCAAATAACAATGTGGACATTTTTTATCGCTCACCATACAAATTAATTTTCAATTTTATTATTACAACAGAAACGCTGCTAGGTATTTCGGTTAATTGATGAAGCCTGGAGAGTCCATCCCGATCTGATGATCATGATTGCATAAAAATTGCACATTAGTGATGTGTTCATCAAATCTGGACTCAAAAGTAAAGTAGTGTAACATCATTACAATAAAGATTAACACTACAGTGGAAAAAAAGGATGGGATGGAAACTGCCTCAATATTAACTAATATTAGTGAAAAGATAAAATATTAAATTTTTAACATAAATATATATAAATTCTACGTAAAATTATCAGTTTCATTTATTTATACTACCCGCATAGTATTAGAAATAATCATCATTTAATATGTAAATAAATTCATATCCATTCATTCATCTGTATCTAACACATATTATTATAATACTTATGAAGAATCCATGTATATCTAATGATTAATACTTATAAAGAAAAGAGAAAGTAATTAATTTTATTTATTCAATTTAAACCAAATCAATTACTCTCATTATCCAGCATAAATAATCAAAACTTGCTATAATATAATAATGAGCAGATTTTTAAACCAGGTCATACAATTGAAAACATTATAATAATATTAGTCTTATTATAACCCCTAACCTCATTTTTCTGTTCCGTATTAGTGTCCAAATCTTCCTCGGGTTCATAAACTGGGCTGTCGGGGAATAATGTCTGGGACACATTCCCACTGGGGTTTGCATTGTCTCCGGCAGCTTCCGTTGCTGCTAAAATGTATTCACATACAAAATATATGGTTAAGAGATTTAAAACACTTAAAATGCAATGAATTATCAATATTGAATCCATTTTCACAATATTAACACATCACAATAAGATATTATGATACAAAAAATAAAAAGTAAAGTAATAAAAAATTTTGAATACACAAGAAACTGCAAAAACTATAACCATAAGAAGAAAGACTGTAAAAATACATAGATACCCAAATCATCTGATAAACTTGTTTAAGGATTCAATTAAGTGTATAGAAACAATAGCATACAAAATGATCATAGTCTTACATCCATAGAAATAAAGTCCTATTTCCTATTAATCTCATAGTAGTAACAAGTTGAGACTTGTCCATAACAGAGGTTAATGGTACCATTGACCATAGAACCTGTAGTTGTCTTAATTTTTAGTACAATGGTTCTCTTTGGAAGTGTTATATTAAAGATCTACTAGTTGACAGGGATGCCACTTACCCCCTAACATGGGTAGGTAAGAACATAATGTTAAAAAAAGTTAACAACAATTCAAACAAGATTATTTATTAACTGAACAGAAAAAATACCGATAAATACATCATTATAATAAAATAATCGAGCCCTGTATAATATAGATTGTTTGATAATATCCAAATTTGCAAGCTATTTCCAAGTTTGTGAAACAATATGAACATTGTATCTATCTATCTATAATATATGTATAAATGACCACTGACTCACTCACTGAGAAGGGATGTTATTGGGAGAAGGGGGTAATAATATTTCTTCAAAATAGAAAACAATGCAAATGTTCAACTTTGTGTGTTCAAATCATCTCTCAATTTGATTAGTGCATGTATAACATTTTATCCAAAATTTTGTATTTTATCATACTACCTTAAGGTGACGGGTAGGGCACACTAGCGACACCAATCTATTTTTATTTGTAGCTTCTAAACCGGATCTATTTCAAACAATTTCCGGGTTACAACCTCTTGGCAAACACTTATACTATTTATTAAATAACCATGCACAAATGTTGGGTCTGTTTTTGTACGCGAAAAATTTATTCACGCTAAAAGTGGCCGCTTTTGGCATAAATTTTTCGCGTACACGTTGGACCCCGAAATTGTTTTAAATAGGTTTAGTAGCTAAAAATTAAAATAGATTGGCGTCGCTAGTCTGCCCTACCCATCACCTTAAGAGTATATTTTGTTATGTTGAATTTAAAGATAGTGGGAATGCCATGTTTTTTATTTTAAAAACAACAAAGTACATATGTAAGTAAACTGAAGAAAAAAACATGTTTTACAATCTCTGTAAATAGGGGCCTCGAATACATGAGGAAGCTAAATTTTTTATAAAGTTACACATTTCCAGTTTTGGCAGCCCTATTGATAATCTAGTAATGGAGGCAAAGCAATCCTTATGCTTGTATTGCATTTTGACACATCTATACCTTCCTAACCTTAAACCACTAGCAAATGTGGCTCTCATCCCGCTCATAATAAGGTTCAAAATGTTTGTGATCACAACAAGCCTTGTCACCACATTTAATAAGAATCAACCAAGTATCGAAAAGTTAGAAGCAATATTTTGTCAACAGTTGTTCTGTGTTATTTTTAGCAGAATTTTCAGATTCAATTAACTACATTGTGTGCGTAATTTGTAAGTAAACGAAAAATCTTATTGATATTTGGATTAAAACCCGACCATGTTGGGAAGTTTTCGGAATGCCAATTTGATTAAGAGTAAAGACATTGAAGAAATTCATATTCTCTTTTGGAATCTATAACTGTGGGCTACAATATTAATTACATAACTTGATTTGATAATGTGTATAGTTATATTTAAGAAAAAAATAATATTACATTAAAATGTGGAACCAAGACTGTGATTACATGAGCATGATTCATGTTTGGTTGGTTTATATTTAGACGAACGTCAAAATGTTATCAATGAATTTTAACAAAAATTACGTTTTCTATGATAATCTTACCTATTTTAGGAGGATGGGGTGAAATTTCTCCGTTGCTTTTACTGGTATCTTCCATAATTCAAGCAGTAATTCGGCAATAATCAGTCAAAAAGTGGCGATTAACTCCTGTACCATCTGTCACTCAAGATTTGGCTTAACAATACACATTTCCGGGTAAATAAATGAATTAAATAAAAGAACTACTAATAACACTAGGCTAGAAGAATATTAATGGGTTCGGAAAAATAGGTAACATCAAAATAATTGTATTTCTAAAACTCCAAAGCACAAACCGACACAAGCAAACCCGCTTGTTGATTTGGTAAAAAGTTGCCAATAGAAAAATATAAAAATCGATTTGAAAATATTTTACTTTCATAATTTTATATTTTTAGTTTGAGAATCATAATTTAGGAATTATAATTTTTAACCATTAAATTTATATTATTCTACCTATTAAAAAAAAAACAAAATAATGTTGGTAAAAGCAAAAGTATGAAGTTGCATTTTTTGGTTTTGCTAAGTTGTAAAATCTTTTGTTTGTGTGTGTAAAACAGTTAGACTCACTCCAACCACTTCAAAAATATTGTTTCAAAGTTTCAAGGTATAAAATGCTATGAAAATCTACAAAATTGCTCATTTCAATGTCGCTTCTTATCTACATAAAACATGTCTAGTCGAGCGCTGCGCTTCATAAAAGCGCTAGAAATGTATACCAAATCAAAACCAAACCAATTTGATACCAGCATCATTTTGAAAAGGGTATGTACATAAATATGTGAATTGTTTTTTGTATATTTAACATTTATAGCTTAGCGGTCTCTGTTAATTTACAATGGAACATAATCTTACTTAATACATCAACATGTCTTTTTAGTACTAATGATTTTACATAGATGGCGCTCTTACTGAAAAACTCAATTCGTCTGTCGTTTTACGTAAAATAATGTGGAAAACTCTTATACAAAACCAGTTGCATGGACTATAATACGCCACCTATTATTTTTATTACTTACTTCCTTCAGTAATTCAGACAAAAACTAAAACGTTCAACTACCTTACTTGTAGGTACTTTAAGTACTTACCTATAGTTTATATTTATTTGCAGGTGAACTTTCAGTCAATCTCTCACGATTCGAGTAGGATTACTTTCAAGGTTGATGAAAGCATGTGCAATGGTGGGAAAACTCTCCATGGAGGTTATATAGCTGCTTGCGTGGACGCTCTTTCCACGTTTGCTCATCTGGGAACTACCGGAAAAATCGCATGGACTATGAGCTTGCATGTTGAGTGAGTACTACCTAACATTACTAATGATGGTTCTTAAGGAATTTTGTTTTTAAGCTCAATTTTGAAGTCGATTATGGTACCTACCTACCCACAGTACTTCTAGTATCAGCCTATAGTATACTGTCCCACTGCAGGGCAAAGGCCTCCATCATAGAATTCAAGTTTTCGCTACTATGATGGGATTAGGCTTAATCACCTCGCTTGCCTAATGCGGATTGGTGATCACAAACCCGAGCTGTGTTCGAAAAATTCGCAACATACTTTTCGCTCGACCCGGGAATCGAACCCAGGACCCCGAGATCACAGCCCGGTACTTAAACCACTAGACCAACAGGGCGTTTAGACCAACAGGGCCTTACATATTTAAGTATACTTACATAAGTATATTTTAGTATCTAAGTAGGTATAAGTACCTAATTAGGTACTAAAATATACTTATGTAATACGGTAGAGTAGGTTAGTTACCCTACTTCACGTTCGGGTTGTGAGTTCGATTCCCACTTTGGCTAACAATAGTATAAACACCTTCCCCCTTATTACAAATCGCGAACTAAGGATAGTCCCGGAACAAAATTCGTCCCAGCCCCTTTTCACATTGCTTGTTGGAGCGGGATGACATGAGCTTTAGTACGGTAATAACTTTAGATCGCGATTTATAATAAGGTAGCTTGTGTATGTTCAGTCTTTAAAAAATAAGTACTTAGGTACTAACTTACATTTCTTCGTTGAGATCTACCAGATCGATGTATGTTTAAGTATACTTACGATTGTTGTAATTAATTTTGATACTATTTAGTGCCAGATCTATCTTTGTAGATGTATGTTAAGTATTTGACGACCCGTTTGGAACAGCGGTAGTGAACGCTGCCTTTGGTTCAAGGGTTGCGGGTTCGATCCCCGCACAGTACAAACATTTGTGCGTATGAACATGTCTGTTTGTATTGGTCTGGGTGTTTGTATGTATTATAAGTATGTATTTACAAAGGAAAAGTATTATATGTATATATTTGTAATTCCGCTGTTGTTTCTGATATCCGTAACACAGGTGCTTGAGCTACCTATCTCGGAGTCAAATCAATGTATGTGATGTTGTGGAATATTTATTTATTGATTATTTATGTATCCTTATAGCTATCAAAATCGAAGTAAGTAATACCTTACAAAAATTATATATTTTTTTAATAATGACTCACAACATCTCATACGTTGACGTGAATCCGATTATAGGTATTTTCTTTCCCAGCTTTATCGCCGCAGCTCGCTTAGGCGAAGAGATCACAGTAGAAACCTCTGTGATGAGACGTGGTCGCCTCCCGGTGATAGAGAGCCGGTTCCACAACGCACAGGGCGGCCTGGTGGCGAAGGGGGTCACGGCACTTCTCAACGGTAGTGAAGAGTTCCAGTCGATGGTGAAGGATGTTTATCACTTTGAGCCTGGCAATGATGATTAAAATGTATTTTTGTACAAAAAATGTATTTGATGGTTGATATTTTTTATACCAATCTTTTGCAATTTATTCTTAAGGTGACGGGTAGGGCACACTAGCGACGCCAATCGATTTTAATTGTTAGCTACTTAACCGGATCTATTCTAAACAATTTCGGGGTTACAACCTCTAGGCAAACACTTATACTATTTATTAAATAACCATGCACAAATGTTAGGTCCGTTTTTGTTCGCGAAAAATTGATTCACGCCAAAAGTGGCCGCTTTTGGCGTGAATCAATTTTTCGCGTACGCGTTGGACCCAATATTTGTGCATGGTTATTTAATAAATAGTATACATAAGTGTTTACCGAGAGGTTGTGTAGGCTTTGTAGATAAGGCAGCAAAATGAAAGTCAATTTTAGGGTAAAATCCAAACTTAACTGGCTATATTTTTAAAGGCTGGTTACACATACAAGATTAGAAAAAACGTGAGCGTGCGGCGTGCGTGGGGTACGCTGTTAGACTATTTTGTTTAAAGTTATTGTTAACCGAGCAATTTCCTCCCGCTGGCCCTTCACACCCCTCGCACTCCTCGCGCCTTACAAACATTGAACCATACACCACCCGAATATAGGTACATACATATTTTGCCATTATTACATTATACCGTTTGAAATTATAAACCAAGATATACAAAAGCGTCGCTTACACGCCCCACCCCAGTGCTGCTAGCAGCACTCTTCATGCATAGGGATTCGAGCGACGCGTGCGGCGGACCGGGTCAGTACTCCAGACTTGGTTTTTATTCTTACCATCCTGACCCGTCCATCTCTTCCAGGGCACACCTCTTCAATCAAGCCCTTTGGCCACACATTCCGGGGGTTGTTAGGGTCAACCACCATGACCAAATCTCCCACCTTTAAGGGTCGCTGTTCTTGATTCCATATTTTACGAGGCAATAAGTCAGGCAGGACTTCCTTTACCCATCTGCTCCAGAACATATCTGCAAGACGTTGTGAAATGCGCCATTGTTTTCGTATGAATAAATCTGAATCATCGAACATACCAATCTGTGGTAAGTGAGCTGATGTTCCAATAAGGAGGTGGTTAGGTGTCAAGGTTTCCAGGCTACCGGCCTCGACAGAAACATGTGTAAGTGGTCTACTGTTAACGATGTTTTCCACTTCTGCAAGAAGCGTGTTCAAAGTCTCTTCACGTGGAGCTCGTTCTCTAAGTACAATCTGCAAAGACTTCTTTACGCTCCGTATAAGGCGCTCCCAGGCCCCACCCCAGTGTGGGCTGGCGGGTGGTATGAACGTCCATTTAGTGCCATGGTTTGCAGCCTCATCTATCAGGACTTGTTCATTCATATCTGTTACAGATTTACTAAGTTCAGTGTTTGCCCCTCTAAGATTTGTTCCATTATCGGAATAAAGATGATGCGGCCATCCACGTCTAGCAGCCATGCGTCTAAGAGCCATGATGAAGGAGTCGGTAGTTAGCGTAGACACTGTCTCAATATGAACAGCTCTTAGAGTGAGGCAAGTGAACAAAACTCCATACCTCCGTTCGTGGCGCCTGCCCACTGTCACTTCCATTGGGCCGAATAGATCAACTCCGCAGTAGCTGAAAGGGCGTTGGTGATGTGCCATTCTGGCAAAAGGTAAGTCACCGATCCTTGGTATTTCTGGTTTACATTTTCTTATTCTGCATAACATGCATTTTTTTGCGACATTCTTGACTGTTGGACGTAGCTTATTTATCCAATATTTTTGTTTTAATTCGTTAACAACCATTTCTTGATTACCATGCGCAGCTTTGATATGATAATGCATGACGATTAAACGAGTGATGTAATTCTGTCCATCTAAAATCACAGGTCTTTTCATTTCAGGTGCCACATCAGTAGCAGCGTCGATGCGACCAGCAGCCCTTAGGATCCCGCGCTCATCTAGGTAAGGTGTTAAGGTACGTAGCTTACTAGAACGATTAATTGCTTTACCATTTCTAAGACAATCGATCTCTTCACTGAATGACTGTTTTTGTGAGTATTTTAAAAGTAAACACTCGGCTTTTTCCATTACATCATCATCCACATTGTAAGTAAACTTCCTGTCTTTATTTTTACGCAGGACGGCCCTCAACCCTATATCAATAAAGGTGAGTATTCGTGCCACAGACCTGAGCAAGCGCAACCACGAAGAAAATTTGGTGGGTTCCGGTACAGGTAAGTTTTCATTTATCTTTAGTAAAACCGATACACATTCTAATTTGTCTTCTTTGTTTTCCAGATTAATAACATCCAACGGCCACTCATCACTATCTCTGTATAAGAAGGTGGGTCCATACAGCCATTCATTTTGCAAGACAGAGCAGTCATGATTTTCCCTCGTTGCTATGTCAGCGACATTCAATTTGGTAGGTACGTAACGCCATTCGCTTGCATGTGAAAGCTCATCTAATTCGCCTAAGCGATTTGCCACATACGTAGTATAGTTACGAGCGTCATTTCTAATCCAATGCAGGACTGTAGTAGAATCACTCCAAAATACTCTCTGCTCGGGGGTAATTCTATGTTCCTTAGTTATCGTGTCCGCCAGTCTTGCCGCCAAGACAGCGGACTGCAATTCCAAACGCGGTATTGTTATGGGTTTATTTCCCGCCACTCGGCATTTACTTGCGATGAATGCTACGGTAATTCTAAACTTGTTATCTATCCATCTCCAGTATGCCACAGCACAGAACGCCTTTGTAGACGAGTCGCAAAATATGTGTAATTGAAGATTCTTATAACCCATAACACCAGTGACTATTGGATTGTGTTTAGTAGGCATATTCGTTGTAGCACTTAGCGACTGCGCCGAATAACAAACCGGTCTCGTAGTCGTTCCCCGTGCGCCGGACTCTGCTACGGTCGTAGCGCTCATCGTAGCACAGCTGTCGTCCGTAGCAGGCGTCTTGCTTGATAAGGTCTCGTTACCGGTGTCCCTATCTGTCTCGCTCGCACTCATGGTGATTGCCTGATAGTGTCTAGGTAGTTTGACGTCATGTAATTGTTTTAGCAAGCCAATCCATTTTAACCATTTAGAATATATCTCTTCGCTTACGGGACAGTCCCAATTGATTTTTAAACGCCAAGTTTCTTGTAAGATTATTTTCCCATTAATTGTTAATGGCGATAAATATCCAAAGACATCAAAAATAGACATAACTACACGTAACACATCTCTTTTTGTAGGTATCTTTTGTCCATTTATTATATTATCTGGAACCTTTTTGAATGACACGTCGAACCGTAACGTGTCATCGTCAGTGTGCCATATAAGGCCAAGAGTTCGTTCACCATTATATTGCTCACCTATTTTGAACCTTACTGCCGTACTGCCCAGAGTCTCTTTTGGCATGCTGTTTAATACAGTTTTGCTGTTGCTATTCCAGTTACGTAGTTCGAAGTCGCCGTGTGAGTGAATAGACATTATTTCTCTTATCAGGTGAATGGTTGTTGATTCATTAGGTAGGCTGTCTATATAATCATCCATATAGTGTTGTGTTCTTATAGCTTCGGCCGCTGTAGGCATAGTAGACTCAAAGCGCTGGGCGTTTTTGTTTTTTATGTATTGTGCGATGAATGGTGAACAGTTAGCTCCAAATATTAATGATGTCATTACATAGGTTTTAAGTGGTTCTTTCAACATGTTAGGGTTGTACATCTCTGTAAGGTTACCTCTAAATATGAACCTTAAAGCGTCTTGGTCCTCAGGGCGAATTTTAACTCTCAAAAACATATCTTTGATGTCTGCGGTTACGGCTACTTTATCTTCACGAAAGCGTAACATTATTCCAAATAGGGACATCAATAGATCAGGTCCTTTTAGTAGATAGTCATTGAGAGATATTCCATCAGTTTTAGCCGCTGCGTCAAAGACTAATCGCATTTTCCTTTTATTTGGGTTATCAACTCCAAAGTGTGGTAAGTACCATGTCTTTTCAGTATACTTATTATTTTCTATTTCTTTAGCGTAATCATTTAGGAACAGGTGGTGCAGGCGTTCGTGGTACCGTTCTGCATATTCGGCGTTCTTTCTTATTTTTACTTCAACATGTTTCAACCGAGACATTGCCATAGGTAGTGAGTTAGGCATCACACAATTTTGATCCTTCCAGGGTAGCCCGACTTGCCACTTGCCATCGACAAGTGTGGAGGTTTTTTCTAGGTGGTCCCAGGCGCGCTGATCTTCCGAGTTCTGGCGAGGCTTACAAGATGATATCCCCATGGATTCTATTGAGAAGTAGCGTCGTACGTCATTGTGCAGGTCGCAGAGGCTGTCATCATCATTGACCACAGCGTCGTCGGCGGTGATGAAGAGCGTGGAGTGGTGCCGGCGCACAGATGAAGAAGCGTGCGGCACCCTGCCGTGCAGGCACCAGCCCAGCGGCGTACGAGTAGCGCAGGGCTCATTCGGACTGCCCATCACAGTCTCCAAAGGTAGCAGCAAATGGTAATTGTCCTGCCCTATCAACAGTTCGGGCTTGAGTGTAGCGGAACATAATTCACTTTCTAGTTCTCGTAAATGTTTATAGTTGTCACAACGCACTAGGTTTAAGTCTTGTTGAGGTAAAGCAAGTTCTTTTACACTGCGAACACTGATATCGAATGTCTCACCAAGTTTATTAGATAACTTTAAGTTCAACAGCTCCGATTCACACAACAATTCGGTATTATCCCATGCGCCCCGCACTCGCATAGTTTGTTTTTGTCCGCGTATACCTACGCGCTCCGCTAGTGACGAACTTATAATAGATATAGTACTACCATCATCGAGTAACGCGCAAGCTTTGAATATACCGTTAGGTCCACGAATGTTCACTGGTACCACTTTCAATAACACAGAACAATTGTTTGCATTGATATGAGTAACTGATTCACTTTGTGCACTGGTTTCAGTCTCTGTAGGCTGCGCGGTATCGATGGAATGTGCCTGCGTCGAGCTGTTATTATTTTGGCGCGCACTCGGAACGAAATGCAATAGGCGATGATGCGGCTCCCCGCACCCGTCGACGTCACACGCGGCAGCTGGGCACGTATGTCTATCGTGACGTGATATTAGGCATTTATAACAAATACCTGCGCGTCGCACGTAAAACCAGCGATCCTTGCGTAATGATTTCTTAAACTTTTTGCAGTCCGTTAATTTATGTTTATGAAGGCGACAAAAACGGCACTTTTCACTTTGTTCATTTTTATCACTTTGTACCAAAACAGTTTGCGTATGTCCGTAGTTAATATCGTTGTATTTACGTTTATTGTCCCACCGATTACTCATTAGATTTGCACTGCATGTAGATGTTTTGATGGCTTCCATGCTGAGGAAGTCCGATAGAATGTCGAGTTTAGACTTCTCGCGTTCAGTGATAAGCGGGTAGCTGTAGTCCGCCCACTTAGACAGCAATACAGTGGGTAATTTAGATAGCACTATATTGACCACATCTATTCCGTATAAATACTCTTCTCGTTTTAATTCTTGTACAGATACGACGAAGTTTTTTATTTTAATTGAAAATGGCACTATATCTTTGTGGTATTCTTGAGATAGTGGAGATAACTTTTTAACATCTTGTAGTATTTTTGAAATGATTAAATCTGGATTGCCAAACTGTAATTCCAGGGTCGACATTATTATTTCAGGCGATGTGGTGCTTATCAACAAGGCTGCGACTGCTTCTTTAGCTGGCCCGCGAAGACATTTTCTTAAGCGCCACAGATTTTCTTTTTGGCTAAATTTGCATACATTTGTAGATTCCTCATATGCGTTTTTAAAGAAAAGCCATTCCATATGATCACCAGAGAATAAAGGTAGCTCTCGTGGCGTGCTCATGCGAC